>OY997274.1:471532181-472157181 GCA_963921465.1 Triticum timopheevii
CCCATCTGTAATAGTTTCACATTTACGGGGCTACGTCCTCATTGGTGGCTGAAGGTGTATAGTCATTCTCTCCCGGAAGATCGAGCATTTGCTTCGATCCAGTCGAAAGCAAGTGGACTGAGGAAGGCATCAGGGATTCCGAAAGAACCAACAATAGCAAGCGCATGGGGCCTGAGTTCACTGCACAGTATCATGACTTCTTTCCTCACGGTGGCTACATTGTCCCGCGACAAATAACCATATCTCAGAAAAGATGCAGATTCATCTATGCACACCATAACATACATAGACCTCAGTAACCCCAATACATCCTGCGAATGACAAATTCAAGGTATGATGAGGATTACCTTTACAAGAAAGAAAAGTCACACATCATTTTGATGATTCCAGTCATCGGTGGGAAGTGAATATACCTTTAAAGACCCAGCAGGAGCATTCATCTCGTCCTCCAAAAATATTTGCAAAATTGTGCGCTCAGTAAATGCTCTAGCTAAGTCTTCAGCGATTTGGTAGCTCTGGGCAAATGTCATTCGCGTTAATCTTAATGGAAATTTAGATCAGCAAGAAAATGTGCAGTAGAAAGTAAAATTTACCAGCATCAGAGCCTTTTCTCTGCTTTCCCCTTGTGCCAGATGGCGAGCTACCTCCTCTGCGAACTGTTTCAGTAAATCCCGCTCCCTCAAGCAGAACAAATCCATCTAGCCATATGCACATAGCCAACATAAAGACAGGATTTATCCCATGACAATGATAATAATAAAAGGGCAGCCCGGTGCACGTAGCTCCCGCTTGCGCAGGGTCCGGGGAAGGGTCCGACCACTTTGGGTCTTTTGTACGTAGCCTTTCCCTACATTTCTGCAAGAGGCTGTTTCCAGGACTCCAGACAGAGAAATCTTATCGCTAATGAACTGCAGTAAAATTCTTTACCTGGAACTTGGAGCTCCTTAATATGTCACTTGTCAGACTATGGGGAATAACAGGGCAAGGACCATTCAGATGTTCCAATCCCAATCCCTTGAATGACTTCTTCTTCCTTTGCGTCGTTAAAAATTCAGCGTATAGGGCTTTGCTTACCTGCGTCAATAAGATTAAATTAGGTACAATGAAGACAAGTTTGAAGTATCTTCCAGACACATGCATGGACAATGAACAACAATAAATGAAATAACCTGCTGGAGTAGAACATTATTGTCACCCTCAAATGTAGACTGAACATCAAATTCGGCTTTGAAAATTCCAACGCGATTCTCGGTCTTTAAACCTTGGCCACCACAGGCCTCACGACACTCCTAACGGAAGAGAAGGAAAATCCAGTGAAAACCACTGATCCAAATATAGAAAGAAAAATGCTGATAACCCTTTAGCAATACCTGAAGCGTGGTCATATTCTGCCAGGTTAATGTAGCCTTCAGAGCACTAGAGTAAACATGTATCGCTTTACTAATTTCAGGTGTTCTTTTCACATACATATTTTTCATAAAATTACTAGCACTGCTCATCATACATCTGCATAATAATAATAAAAGTATTTAGCATATGATGGTCTGTGCTAAGTAGCAGTGAAAACATTGGCAAAAAAGGAAGGTTTGCATTAGAGAGTCCAATTAGGGATGCAAATTACTGAGGACTAGGGTACCCTCCAACCCTCTTTAGTTCAATCAAATGAACTAAAAGTTCCAAAAACTGATGTGATTTTGGAAATTTAGTTCATTTGGTTCAACTAAAGAGGATTGGAAGGTACCCTACAGGTTACACATTTGCATCCCTAAGTCCAATTACATGGTGTGGAATATTTTTGCATCAAAATGCTAATAGATCCTATAGTTTCATCACTATGATTACAGATTTGGCATTTCATAACTAGAACACTAAAATATAATCCATTGCCACATAGAATAGAGCAGTAACATTAAACGATTAGCAAGACATAAAAATAGGCGAGCTGGCGCAACAAATTCGATATGCAAGAACTACCCTTTTGTGAGAAATGATCAGATTGATTTGACTGAAAGTACTATAAACTAAGAAGAGCTAGTAGCATACACTTTTGCAAGCAAAGGTAGGAGGCGCCTCTGGTGACTGGGATAATCAAGTAACAGCATTTCAGGACCATCTGGTGTAATTGAAAAGGCCCTCCTTGACAAAGCATATCTCACAGCAATTGCTAGGCCTACCTGTAAGCATGGGAAAGAAAGAGTGCATAGCCACAGTTAAAATAATATGTAGGCATGGAAAATTGATCGAAAGCTAATTCCTCTGGGTGACTAGTACTGACTACTTGCTTATTGCTGGCACTATCTGGTCTGTACTAGGCCAAATGTATTCCTCAAAACAAAAAATGTCATGATGTTCCATTGTTGGCTGGTAAAAAGCTGAAAACAGCTGGTTCCATCAACACACCGTCAATGTTCACATTTCAACCAAACTTATCTGGGTGATGAAAAGTTCAGACTCATAACCTGTCCCTGTCCATATAGATGATATTCGCCTTCATTTGAGCTACACAGACCAGCGCTAGACAGACCAGCAGACTACCTTTACCAACTTCCACTGGTTTAACCTAACGAGTCCAATTTCAATCATCCTATTTCTGCAAGCTTATGGAGTTAAATACATCTATATTCTATACCTATGGAACTCATGAAGAAAAGTATGGAATAACTTCCATGTATTTACTGAAAAGGAAAGGCCACCGAACATACCTTTGAAATATAAACCGCGTTAACTGCAATATTTACCCGGCCAAGAGTAAGAGGGGACAAAAATGCTGCAAACCTCTGCAAATAAGAAACTTTGTTAATTTGGAAGTAAGAATAAAACGAACGTAGCAAACTGTGAAGCTCTTTTGACAGCTCTCCCCTTTTCTAACTGTGTGTGTGTGTGTGTGTGTGTGTGTGTGTGTGTGTGTGTGTGTGTGTGTGTGTGTGTGTGTGAGAGAGAGAGAGAGAGAGAGAAAGAGAGGGTGGGGTCCGGTACCTGATCTGGGTTATCTATCATGCTAACATATTTCCCATCTGGCAAAACATCAGCAACCAGATTCAGCAAATTCTCTCGAGGAACACGTATATTGTTAAACCTGAAAGGACAGTCAAACTTGTTGACATACAATGAATGCCATATGGATACAGTAGACCAAAGGATCTACAAATACAATGACTCACCAAATCCGACCATTATCAACACCATTTAGTCCAATCTTATGGCCACAGTCAGCTATATGGATATTAGGCAACACATTTTCATCTTGATCCCTGATCTGAGCTATGAAAGCGTGGACTCCTTCATTTCTTCCATTTATATGGAGCTGAGCAAAGACGATTGTATGTGTAGCATGCTGCAAAAGGACATAAACACTTATAGTAGCTTATAAAGACATGTGAAGCCTATATGTACACAAGAAGGTAAGTGAGATTTCATCTCACATTAGCAGCTCCACCAATCCAGTACTTCTGAGCTGACTCGCAGGGAGTATTTATCACAAACTCTCCTGTTTTGGAATCATAAGTTGCTACTGTCTCAATTCCTCGTACCTTCAAGTTCGTCAATAGAAGAGAAGGAAAGCTTCATCAGTACAACTAACATAGGTTACACAATCAAGAAAAGACATTGTCACCACTTACATTGCTCCCATGACCCAATTCTGTCATTGCAAAACAACCTTTGATAACATAGTTTTCTGTGTCCAACAACCATTTGTCGTGATGGCGCTTCGTTCCAAGAAACTTGACAGCGCCTCCCCTTAAATGCACACATAAAAAAAAGGTGAACATCAGAAGATTCTCAATGAAAGGTGGAACCTGTTTCATCCAGAACATCCCTGAAATCACAAGAAAATCTTAGAAATTATCATTCTAGTTTTCTGGACAAGATTGCTGATCAAGAATCCTAATTCTCGCTATTTGGAATGGATCCAATTCTATTGAGTCTGACTCATAGTGATCATTTCTCTTTAGCAAAGAATGACCTTGGTTATCAAAGGATTGAACAACCGGGATCCATTTACTTATGATACCTAGTTGGCATTGATAACAAGGATCTAATGAATTATGAGTTTAATAGATCCTCTTTAGCAGAAAGACGTATATTCCTTGCTCATTATCAGACAATCACTTATTCCCAAACCTCGTGTGGGACTAATCGTTTTCATTTACCATCTCATGGAAAACCCTTTTCGTTCCGCTTAGCTCTATCGGGTATTTTAGTGATAGGTTCTGTAGGAACTGGATGATCCTATTTGGCCAAATACCTAACGAAAAATTACGATTTTCCTTTCATTACGGTACGAGGGCTTCTTATTCCACAAGAACGAAAGCACCTTTTCATTCTTTCATATACTAGGGGTTTTTACTTGGAAAAGACAATCTTCCATACTAAAGGATTCGGGTCCATAACCACGAGTTCCAGTGCACTAGATCTTGTAGCACATACTAGCATACAACCCTCCAAAATTGATAACCAAAAGCATATCCCTAGACCATCACAAAAGAGGACAATAATAAAAAAGAAAGCACTAAACTTTGAACCAAAATAGGTGTGATCTTCAATTTTCATCACTATTTCTGACACCATGTTCACCTTAAGTTGTGCGCTAAATATCCTAGATTCAAAACTATTCAAAGATATCCAAAAAGTAGAACAGAACGAAAAATCCAAATTTTGGCACAATTTACAACCGTCGGGCAGGCACAAATTTTTAGAATGCTAAGTGACAAGCTTCCAGGTTCCAGTAGCCAATGCTAGCATCATTTCCCAGTGGTGCAAATCCAATAATCAAAATTGGAAATAAGAAGCAATTCCACATTGGTAGCAAATGGTTATCCAGAGGAAATAGTAACAAAAAGGAAAAGGCCTATACTCCTTTATCTTGAAAGAACAAACTAACGTGGTAAGCTACTTAGCCAGCTTTCATAATTAAGTGCCGCCACAGCGTCACTGTATCTGTATGGATAGGAGTAACTCTTATTGTGAAAAGAGCTACAGTATACACATTAGAAGTTGCCAGTCCAGCAAAACAGAAAGACAAATTAAATGCATAGAAAAGAAACCATATTGAGAAGCCGGACAGCTGAAATAACCGGATGGTGCCGGTCCAGTCGACTGTCAGCCCACTGGTCATGGAGGCCCAGCCCATCCGGAGCGCATATAAATTCCTGTGGCTGTGTAAAGGTTCGCTGGATCCCTGGCTAGGTTTTCCAGCCACCAAATCGGAAGTGCGGCGGCTAGGTCGCGGTGCGCAATCGTCTTCTCCGCCCTCCTCCCCCTCCTTCGCTGTGTTCCTTTGCGGAGGTGGTCGCCATGTGTTCACGCGAAGACCGGCGCACAACCAAGCGGCCTCTGGACCCGCTGGATCCGGAGGCGGAGCGCCGCAGTGAGCAAGATCTACGCGAGCAGGCGCAATGCAAGCGGCCGCTGGCTCGCAAGGGGGATTTGGATCCTCCTCCGCCGTCGTGGAACAAGCAACAGGATAGAAAGAAGGAGGAGCGAAGGCGTCGGACTCAAGATCTGCAGCACAAGGATAAGCAGCACCAGTTTTGCAGCAACCGGGTTGGAGATCCTTTCGTGAAGAAACCAAAGCATAAGCCGTCCGGGTCGCTGGCTCTGCCAGCCCAGGCGCCGCTGGCGCTGTCTTCCTCCTTGCAGGGCATGGCCTTGGCGCCCATCCTGGTCGAGGAAGCGGACCGGCCAGAGTGCTTCAAGTGCGGCCGCATTGGGCACTTCCGGTCGCAACGCCAGTTCAAGCCGCTCTGTGTGTTGTGCAAGGAAGATGGGCATGCTTCTGCTTACTGCCCCTCCCGTGGCAAATCACTGATGCTTCAAACTATGGGCCATGCAATCCCAGGGGAGGGCTTTTTCTGCTTGCAGTTCGAGGAAGAAGATGATGAAGACAGTGAGGTGCTTGGGGGCAATGCGGCCATCATTTCGGCAGATCCAGGCACCCTCTCTCAGCAGATTCTGGAAGATGAGCTCAGGAACCTTGTCGAGGGGGCTTGGGACTGGCAGGTTGTGCAAATCTCAGAGGCGGAGTTCACGGTAGTCTTCCCATCCCTGGACATGTTATGGATGGCCACCCGCAGTGGGAAGTTGTTCCTTCCCCACAACAATATCACAACAAGGATCCACGAGTTGGTTTGGGAGGAGCCCAAGGGGGAAGTGATGCCGGAGGTGTGGGTGAGGCTCTCGGGCGTGCCCAAGAAGCACCGCCGCGAGGACAGGCTGATGGCTGCCATGTCTATGATTGGCCGCCCTCTGGTGGTGGACGAGCTCTCACTCATTCGTCCGGGGCCAGTGAGGATGAAGATCGCGTGCTGTGCTCCAGCCAAGCTGCGGGGCATGGTCAAGATCTGGTTCAACAACATTGGATACAACATCACGTTGGAGCCGGAGCTCAAGCCCATGCATAAGAGTGGAGGCGGGCCTCCTCCTAATCAGAACAATGGCAAGGGTCCTGATGGCGATGACAAAGACAAGGAAGAGAGCATGGACGACGAATCCATCGACACTGAAGCTTGGGACAAGTTGGGCGACAAGGGAAAGGATGGCGGTGCTTCTAATGGGGCCAGTGCCATGGCGGTGAATTCGGTGCCTTCCCCAGCCCCATCCTCGCACCCACAGGCCACGGCTAAGGGCGGGCCAGGCAGTGCTCGCGCCTCTAACTTGCTATCGCCGCTTGTTCCTTTGGTGCCGGTGGTGCCAGAGGCTGATCCTAAGGACATCCCAGTGTCGTGCGAGGGCTCTGGTCTCGCGGTGCAGTTCTCCCCGCTGTCCGTGAGCGTGGGTGGTAGCTCTCCCTCCAATGTGCTCGACAAGACACTGCCGCTCACACCGGCGCCTACCACTGTCAACCTACCTCCTGAAGATCGTGCAGACATTGGCTGGGCTAGCCATGCGTCGTGGGAATTCAGCAAGAGGAACTCTGGCGGCCAAGCTAATAAGAAGACAGGCCGCAAGAAGGCGTCCAGGGCAATGCCAGTTCTGGAGGGTACGAGCGCGCCTGAAACTCCCTGTCCGGTGGTGATGGCTCTCGCCTCGCCTCATCCTGCCTCTGGGACTGGGGGAGGGGAGCGCTCCACCCCTCCCTCCGGTGACCCGCTGCGCAACAAGGTGGCGGTGGTGGCACTTATCTCCAAGGCCAAGCGTTCCAAGGCGGCTACAATAGGTCCCCGTCGTTCCAGCGTGAGGCCAAAGGGCGATCTCCCCTCTCTCGAAAGCGCAGAGCTGCTGATAGCAAAGAAGAACCTCGAGCTCACAGGTAACAAAGTTTTAAGATATTCCATTCTAGATGCTTTCTCTGATGATCACATGCTCGGGTTTTTGGATGATTGTGGGGTTGATTCTTCTTGCGCGGGCTCCTCTGAAGATCTTCTTTCTCTCATTCAATCGAAGGAGCTGGCGCAAGCTGCCTTAGCGCGGAGGCAGCTGCGGCTAAGACTGCGACGGCTGGCATGCAAGTAGGGGCTTCCGTTCCCAATTCAATGGTGCCCACTGCCCATGGAATTAGGGGTGGTGGCTGGGGTTGCTGCTCTTTCCTCTCCTAATTGTACTGGCACGGTGAGGCACATGGCCAAATCTTAGAAATCGTATTATCTAGATGAGGTACCTTTTCTGGAACATCCGTGGGTTCGGCCATGTTGGTAGGAAGACGCAACTGAAAGTGTACATGCGTAATGAATCGGTTTACGTTGTTGCTCTGCAGGAGACAATTAAATCTGATTTTAGGCATCACTATTTTCTCTCCAGTGACCCTCTAGAACGCTTTGTTTGGTGCTGCACTCTGGTGGGCTGCTTCTTGGCTTTAATCATGATTGCTGCGACGTAGTTTCCTGGGACGAGGGTGTCTTTTTTCCTTTCTGCTCATATTAGATATCATTCTTCTCTGTGTGAATGGGTGGTGATGGTTGTGTATGGGCCGGCAGACAACCATTCTGTGGATTTCTTGGGAGAAACCCAGGCCAAGGTTGTCGCGGTTGCCGCGGCTCACCTGCCCATTGTGGTTGGCGGTGATTTTAATTTGATTCGCTCCCGTGCTGACAAAAATAATGACGACATCTATTGGCCACGTGTGTGGCGCTTTTTAACAATGCGATCGCGGCCATGGCGCTTAGGGAAGTGGCCAGATCGGGGGTATGGTAACTAACAAGCAGCTCACTCCGGTCCGCAGCGTTCTGGACCGTGTGTTTGTGTCCTCTGAGTGGCAGATGTTGTTCCCCCTATGGAACCTTATCGCTGAAACTCGCACAGGTTCGGATCATATCCCACTTGTTCTGTCCTTTGGGGAGGACCGTTTGCGGCTAGATTCTTCTTTGAGAAACAGCTTGGTTTGAAGTGGAGGGCTTCAACCAGATGTTCTTAGATAAGTGGGATGCAGCCCTTGCCGGGGTTGGGTCGCAGCGTGGCCCCCTGGACATGTGGCTTGCTGCTGCAGCTTCGTGCGTTGCTGCAAGGCTGGGGAGCCAAGCGGGGGCACGACAACAAGCTGCTCAGGGCTAACCTGGTCTCGGAACTGGTTGCCCTGGATGTACAGGCTGATCAGAGACAGTTTTCTGAGGCTGAATGGGCACACCGGTACGCCATCAAAAATTTAGTGTTGTCCATTGTTCGCTCTGAGGAGCAGTACTGGCATCGTAGGGGTGGGATGAAGTGGGCTCTTAAGGGCGATGCAAACACTGGCTATTTTCATGCCTACGCTAATGGTTGTCGTCGCAAGTGTGCGATCCTGCGCTTGCAATTGGAGCAAGGGCTCCTCCTTAGCCAGGGAGATATTGCTAAACACATTTACGATTCCTACATCCAGCTTATGGGTTCCGAGGAGCCTAAGTTGGCAGGCTTGCGTCACGATTTGTGGGATCAGACACAATGTGTTTCCTCGCAGGAGAATGAGGAGCTACCCCTCTCTTTTTTCCCAAAGAAATCGATGATGCGCTCTGTGCAATGAAGTTGGACACTGCTCGGGGCCCTGATGGTTGGCCTGTTCCGATGTTCTGTAGGTTCTGGCCTGCTCTGAAGGGCATCTTTTTTTTTCCATTTTCAACGGGTTTGCGTTAGGAACCGTAGATATCCCGCGCCTCAACTTTATTATTCTCTCGCCAATCCCGAAAGTGCAAGGTGTAGACAGTATCCATCAGTTTAGGCCGATTGCTCCCATCAACGGCGTTTTTAAACTGTGTGTCAAAGCCTGTGCTTCCTGTATAGCCCCGATAGCACATAGGGTTATTCATAGATGCCAGTCTGCATTTATCAAGGGTCGTTTCATCCTGGAGGGCCCCGTTGCGCTGTCTTGCAGCTGGTCTTTGTGGGGGGGGGGGGGGGGGGGGGGGGTCAATGGGGAAACTGGGCACTTCTTCCGGAACAAGAGGGGCTTGCGACAAGGCAATCCTCTATCGCTGCTTCTCTGTAGTTTTGTTGTGGATGCTCTTTCTGCTATGTTTGACATGGCCAAACTAGCAACTGCAATATGCAGACGACACGATGTTGCTTTTCGAGCCGGATCAGCATACCATCACAACTGTTAAGTTGCTGCTGCTTTGTTTCGAGTTGATGGCCAGCGCGAGGTGGTGTCCATGGGGTTGGACATCGCTGAGGGTAGGAGGGTTGCAGACCTTCTCAATTGCAAGCTAGGCAATTTTCCCATTTCTTACCTGAGTCTCCCAATCTCCACCAAAAACATTTCCATAGAGGAATGGGAACCTATTTATGTCTTCTGGGTCTAGGCTGATCCTTACCGATTCTAGCTTGTCTTTGCTGCCCATGTTTACCATGGGTATGTTCCTCCTAGCTGATGGGGTTCATGCTAGGCTGGACTCGCCTCGTTCCAGGTTCTTTTGGGAAGGGGCTGGTTCCAAGCATAAGTATCACATGGTCAAGTGATCAGCAATATGCCGCCCCAAGAACCAGGGAGGGCTAGGGGTGATAAACTCCAAACTCATGACGTAGCTCTCCTCTCCAAGTGGATCTGGAAACTTTCCCAAAATGCTTTGGGGCTTTGGGCGGATCTTCTTAAAGCCAAAAAAATTCCCAACAGATTCTTTTTCGAGTCTGCTGCCCGCGGCTCGCCGTTCTGGAACGGGATCTAAGTGGCTTTTGCCTTGGGGGCTAAGTTTGATGTTAACAACGGCGGTCAATTCACTTTTGGTTCAACTCGTGGGTGGATATTCAGCCGCTTTTGATGGAGCTCCAGGCCCTGTTTTCGCTCGAGGTTGAGCCAAACATTTTGGTGGCAGAGGCCTTGAGTTCCTCACCACCGGCCATTGCCTTTCGCCATGAGCTCTCCCCCATCGAGCGTGGCAGCTGGGCTTGCCATGCACTAACGTGGGTTCGATTAGTTTGAATAATAATCCTGACCAGGTGTAGTGGCACCTCTCTTCTTCGGGGCAGTTTTTGGTTTAGTCATTGCACGCCAAACTTACCAAGGGCCCTGTTTTGAATGTAGCCAGAGAGCTTTGGAAAGCCAGAATTCCCCTTAAAGTCGAGATCTTCTTATGGCAAATGTTCCGCAATCACCTCCCAACCCCGGTCAACATTGCCAAGCGCAATGGACTTTCCGAGGGCCAATGTCTTGTGTGTTCGGTACAGGAGGATGGCAACCACACATTCTTTCGCTGTTATTTAGCTAAATTTGCTTGGATTGCTGTTAGGGAGGCCGTGGGGGTTAGCTGGAACCCTGCTTCTTGTGCCGATTCGCTTACTTGCTTATCTTATGTGCATGATTCTTCTAAACTTGTGATGTGGAGCTGTGTTGGGGCATTGCTATATCCATAACAAGATAACGATCGCGGGGGTGTTTCCGTCGTACCCAGCTGACTGAATCTTTAAATGCATCCTGTTTTTGCAGGAATGGGCTCCGCTGGGGAGGCGTCAAGACGCTGATGCCTGCAGGCGGCGATGGCTAAGCTCCGTTGTACCGGTACCGGCGTGTTGTGCCTTTTGGTGTCCCGAGCCTGCGTGCTCTGTTCGGGCTGATGGCCCTGTAAGCTGACTATTTCTATCTGGTTGTGTGAACCTTTTCGTATGACTATTTCTACCTGGTTGTGTGAAACTTTTCGTATGACTATTTCTATCTGGTTGTGTGAACCTTTTCGTACCGTCTGTTTTATGTACTCTGCCTGCTGTGTGGGCTTCGTTCTACATACTGTATTTTGCAAATCAATCCCAATGTGTCTTAAATGTGTTGATTTGAAATATTTTGCATGAAAAAATACATGAAGTTTGATGGCGAGGGGAAATGGCAATGAAGTAGGTACCAGAGGAAGAAGTGGACGCCGACCTTGATGGCGAGGGAGTGGTCGTAGACGCCGAGGCACTCGAGCAGCGCGAGCTTGCGAAGCTCGGCGTCGGGCCCTGGCTCCGTGAGCCAGCCACGGAACACACCCCGGCGCGTGAGGTACCCGATCCGGCGCATGGTGGCCTCCCTCTGCCCTTCCTTCCCCTCGTTGTAGTCCGGCGACACGAACACCTTGCCGCCGGCACGGCGGGGGCAGAAGAGCGGGCTCTCCTCCATCGCGCCGTACGCCCAGTCGCGCTCCCGCAGGTGGTGCCCGTCGAGGAGCGCACGAAGCTCCATCGGCGCGAACGCCGGCGGGGCCTCGGACGATTCCGGGGGCGCGTAGCTCAGGCACGGGGAAAACTGCAGCCCCGCCACGGCGGCGGCGGCACCGGAGGGGAGGCCAGCGAGGTGGCGGGCGATCGCCGCCGCGCGGCGGGCAGCGGCGGTGGGAGAAGCGTCCATCAGCGGCACGCGTCTGGAATTGGTTGGCAAGTCAACGTGGATTGCTGGGTTGGGAGGGAGGGAGGGGAGGGGAGAGGGGCAGATGAGAACAGAGGAGGGAGAAGCTTGCGAGATGTTCCAAGCTCCAGGCCAAACGGATTTTTTCAACAGAAATGCCACCACGGCAGCGAACGGAATTTTTCTGACGTACGGCCGCGACGATTTATTTTCTTGACGTACGGACGCAACGGATCTAAGTATTCTTTTTGAGACGGCCCTAACAGAATTGGTACTTCCTTCTATCTATATTACTTTTGATAGCAAAAGGGCCCGTGCGTTGCAATGGAAGAAAATAACACGCGCTTTTAATTTACAAAAAATTGCATAATCTGAGTATTTGCAGCTACGACCCAAACAAAAATTGTCTTTGCCTACAAAAGCGCAAGTTCAAAATTTTACACTTCTATTTAAACACGGCTTGCATGTAGATTTAATACGTACAAAGAAACAGACAAGTGATCTTCAATTTCGTCTCCAGTCCTGATTTTGCTGAGATGTTCATCCACAATCCGGATCATTACCGATATGAAAGAAAGACGGATAATGCATTGTTGATTAAGATTGCACCCTAGATAGTATTTTTTTAAATGGTTAATAGATAAAATAACGTCACATTCAGATTGTATATATTTTTCTAGTCAAATTCCATATATAACATGTTTTTAGAAGATATGAGTATTTTAGAAAACATTTGATATGGACTACGGGTTTAATGTAAGAAACATCAGGGGATTTTTTATAAAATATCATGACGGACTAAGAATACCTATTTCTTTTATTAATAGGTATAGATGAAACGAAAATATGTAGCACCGAAATACAGCTGGATACATCCATATTTGTGCGCGACGCTAACCACCAGAAAGACAACACGTGTACCTTATATGTAGCATCGAAATACAGCTAGATACACCCATGTTTGCGCGCAGCGGTAACCACTAGAAAGACAACACGTGTACCTTATCCTCTCCCCAACGCCCGTACCCACTCGTTCTTCCTCGCGACCGCCCGAGCAACAAACTCCATGGATCCAGGCCGGCCTTTACCTCCTGTCTCCTGTATTGTTCGTGCGCCCCTCGGGGCAACATTGCCATTCCATGGTCGGGCTCTTCGCCATGGCCGCGTCGTCGTCCCATGGCCGCGCGTGAGAGAAGCTGCAACCGGCAGCGCAAAATGCTACAACCGGTGGCAAAAATAGCTTCAACCGGCAAAATAAAAAAGTTTTAAAAGATAGACCAAGATGCTGGTCGTCGGCGCACTCCTGCAACAAAAGCTGCAACCGGTGGCCTGGAAAACTACAATCGGCGACGGGAAAACTTCAACCGAAAATACGGAGAAGCTGGTCGCCGGGGCACCGAGCACAAAAAAGCTGCATCCATTGAATTGGAAGCTTCAACTATTGAATTGAAAAGCTTAATCCCGCCTTATAGAAAGCTTCAACCAAACAAAAGGCTGCAATCGTTGACATGAAAAGCTTAAACCATAGTTTTGAAAAGCTTTAACCATTTTTTATGCATCCGACTACTGCGATGGCTTCATTGCGGAGCTGCGGCAGCGAGGAACTACAGGGACCGACTACTGGACGGCTTTCGCCGGAGATGCGGCCTTCAACGATGAACAGCGTTGCTGCAAGCTGGATGGGGCGGCACTCCCTTTGTCGGAACTGCGACCTTCGCCGGCATGGGCTGCTTGCGGCGGAGCCGGCGAGAGCCACGGTGAGCGGAGGGTGCTTCAACAGGGGGGCACGCTGGGAACAAGAGACGCTGCTGTCGGTAAGGAGCGTCGACGGTGACGGATGCGTTCCCTTGGAAGCATTGACCGGGAGGAAGAAGAAAGAGTAGGGGTTGGGATCCAGATCAGACAGATCAGATAGACCACATCGGGCGGCTGGGCCGCTCCCGGCCAAAACTTTCGACCAGCACGCCGGCACCTAGCAGTCACCTAGTAATATGAATTGGAGAGACTATATATTGTCAAATTCCAAAAAGTCTGGTACTATCTTCATTCCGAAATATAGGACCTTTTGGTAGGCTACTACGTCCATTCTAAATATAAGACGTTTTGGTATGCTAGTTGTCTCCATTAGCCTATCTTAGCCTATCAAAACATCTTATATTTTAAAATGGAGGTAGTAGCACGTTTAAATATATAAATGTACACATACGTACATTTGGCTTGTACATTGGGGAAGCTATTATGTGCTTCTGAACACATGAAGAAGCTCTATGGTGATGGGCTCCTAACTTCGTCTGATTTCGGGTCGTTTGAGACATGTGAATCATGTTTGCTCGGCAAAATGACTAAGTCTCCTTTTGCAAAGAGTTGCGAGAGGGCTTCTGAGCTGTTGGAGCTTATACACAGCGATGTGTGTGGTCCAATGAGCACGACTGCTAGAGGTGGCTATCAGTACTTCGTGACTTTTACCGATGACTTGAGTAGGTATGGATATATCTATTTGATGAGGCATAAGTCGGCAACTTCTGAAAAATTCAAAGAGTTTCAGAACGAGGTGGAAAATCAGCTAGGTAAGACTATAAAGTTTCTACGATCAAATCGTGGAGCTGAGTATATGAGCAAGGAGTTTGATAATCATCTGAATTCTGAAAAGCCGAGGTATAGTACCTCAGCTCACACCTCTGGGTACACCACAAAGAAATGGTGCAACAAAGGAATCGTACCTTGTTAGACATGGTTCGATCCCCTTGTCATTATGGGGATACACTCTAGAAACAATAGCTTTTACGCTCAACATAGTACAATCTAAATCCGTAGACAAGACACCACATGAGATGTGGACTGGGAAGAGTCCCAAGTTTTCTTTTCTAAAGATTCGGGGTTGTGAAGCATTTGTCAAGAGGCTTATATCGGACAAGCTTACACCCAAGTCGGATAAGTGCATATTTGTGGGATATCCGATGGAAATCTTGGAATATAGCTTCTACAATCGTGAAGAGGATAAAGTGTTTGTTGCTCGGAACGGGGTCTTCGTTGAGAAAGAGTTTCTTGGGCGGGAAACCAGTGGGAGGCAGGTGCAGCTCAAAGAAGTTTGAGAACCACTTGGGGACAACTCGACTGGTGATGTGATCATACCGGACTCTGTTAGGGAACCCGAGGTGGAAGCGGCACCACAACCACGGGGGTCGAAAAGATTGCACAGAGTGCATGATGTGTTGTTGCTGGAAAGCAATGAGTTGGCTACGTATGCGGAAGCGATGGTGAGCCTAGATTTCGAGGCATGGCTAGAGGCCATGAGATCCAAGTTAAAGTCCATGGATGAAAATCACGTCCGGTACTTGGTTGATCCGCCACCTGGCATCACTACCATTGGTTGTGAATGGGTCTTTAAGAAGAAAACCGATGTGGATGAAAATGTTCAGATCCACAAAGCTCGACTTGTCGCTAAAGGTTATTGACAAGTTCAAGGAATTGACTATGATGAGTCTTACTCACCGGTAGAGATGCTGAAGTAGGTGAGGATCGTACTAGCTATAGCTACATATTTCGATTACGAGATATGGCAGATGGATGTCAAAATGGCTTTCCTTCACGGAAATTTAACTAAGGACGTGTATATCGTACAAACCGAGGGTTTTATCGATCCGACTTGCGCTAGTAAGGCATGCAAGATCAAGAGATCCATTTATGGGTTGAGGTAAGCATCTTGGAGCTGGAATATTCATTTTGATGAGATCGTCACTGGTCTCGGTTTCATCAAAAGCAAAGAGGATGCTTGTTTGTACAAGCAGTTGAGTGGGAGCTCGGTAGTGTTTTTGATCTTGTATGTAGATGACATATTGTTGATCGAAAACGACGTTTCGATGTTGAACTCGGTCAAGGAGTCATTAAACGAAAAAATTTTGATGAAGGACCTCGGTGAAGCAGTTTACATATTGGGCATTAAGACCTATAGAGATAGATCAAGAAGGTTGCTCGACTTAAGTCAGAGCACGTACATAGATAAAGTGTTGAAATGGTTCAACATGATTGAGGCCAATAAGGGATACTTGCTTGTCTCACATGGTATAAGGCTAAGTGAGACTCAGAGTCCTTTGACATATGATGAGCGAAGCAGGATGAGTCAGATTTTGTATGCCTCGGCAATCCGATCCATCATGTATGCCACGATATGTACACAACATGATGTTGCTTTTGCAATAAGCCTAACAAGAAGATTCCAGGCCAACCCAGGTGAGAGTCACTAGGTAACAGTAAAGACTATTCTAAAGTACCTGAAAAGGACTAAAGAGATGTTCCTAGTTTGTGGAGGTGAGGAAGAGCTCGTCGTAAAGGGTTACGTCGATGCTAGTTTCCAAAACGGCCGAGATGATTGTCGATCACTGAGGGAACCTGGACTAAGGGGTGTCCGGATAGCCGAACTATCATCATCGGCCGGACTCCAAGACTATGAAGATACAAGATTGAAGACTTCGTCCCGTGTCCGGATGGGACTTTCCTTGGCGTGGAAGGCAGGCTTGGCAATACGGATATGTAGATCTCCTACCATTGTAACCGACTCTGTGTAACCCTAGCCCTCTCCGGTGTCTATATAAACCGGAGGGTTTTAGTCCATAGGACGAACAACAATCATACCATAGGCTAGCTTCTAGGGTTTAGCCTCCTTGGTCTCGTGGTAGATCCACTCTTGTACTACCCATATCATCAATATCAATCAAGCAGGAGTAGGGTTTTACCTCCATCGAGAGGGCCCGAACCTGGGTAAAAACATCGTGTCCCTTGTCTCCTGTTACCATCTGCCTAGACGCACAGTTCGGGACCCCCTACCCGAGATCCGCCGGTTTTGACACCGACATCGGTGCTTTCATTGAGAGTTCCTCTGTGTCGTCACCGATAGGCTTGATGGCTCCTTCGATCATCAACAACGACACAGTCCAGGGTGAGACTTTTCTCCCCGGACAGATCTTTGTATTCGCCGGCTTTGCACTGCGGGCCAATTCGCTTGGCCTTCTGGAGCAGATTGAAAGCTACGCCCCTGGCCACCAGGTCAGATTCGGAAGTTTGAATTTCACGGCTGACATCCGCGGAGACTTGATCTTCGACGGATTCAAGCCACATCCGAGCGTGCCGCACTGTCTCGATGGGCATGATTTAGCTCTGCAGCCGGACAGTGCCCTGGAGGCCGCACACGAGTCCGCTCCGACCCTTAATTCGGAGCCGACTGCGCAGATCGAGGATGGGTGGCTAGACACCGCCTCAGGGGCTGCCACACCTATGACGATGGAGCCGAATACTGACCTTGTCCCTTGTGAAGCTCGTGACTCTGAGGTGCCGGACTCCTCGCCGGACTCCGAACCTCCCACACCCCCTCTAATCGAATCCGACTGGGCGCCGATCATGGAGTTCACCGCTGCGGACATCTTTCAACACTCACATTTCGGCGACATCCTGAATTCGCTAAGGTATCTCTCGTTATTAGGAGAGCCCTGGCCGGACTGCGGTCAGGACAGTTGGGATGCGGACGACAAAGAAATTCAAAGCCCACCCACCACCCACTTTGTAGCCACTATCGACGATCTAACCGACATACTAGACTACGACTCCGAAGACATCAACGGTATGGACGACGATGCCGGAGACGACCAAAAACCAGCGCCTACGGGGCACTGGAAAGCCACCTCGTCATACGACATATACATGGTGGATACCCCAAAGGACAGGAATGGCGATGGAACAGCGGAGGAGGATCCTTTCAAGAAACAGCCTAAACGCCGGCATCAGCGGCGCCGCTCTAAATCCCGCCACAGCAAGAATGGAGATTCCGGCACCGGAGACAATAACACCCCGGACAGCACCGAAGACAACCCCCTCCAGCAAGATTCAGCACAGGAGGGCGGTGAAGCCAGCCCTCATGAGAGAGTGGCAGACGAAGAGGTAGAGGATGATAATTACATGCCTCCCTCCGGAGACGAGGCAAGCCTCGACGACGACGAATTCGTCGTGCCTGAGGATCCCGTCGAACAAGAGCATTTTAAACGCAGGCTTATGGCCACGGCAAACAGCCTAAAGAAAAAGCAGCAACAGCTTAGAGCTGATCAAGATCTGCTAGCCGACAGATGGACTGAAGTCCTCGTGGCCGAAGAGCATGAACTCGAACGCCCCTCCAAAAGCTACCCCAAGCGCAAGTTGCTCCCCTGATTAGAGGAGGCATATAAACCCACATCACCAGCGCACGATACGGCTGACCGACCACCTCGTGGCCACGACAAAGAGGCCTCTAGGTCCTCCACTAGAACTGTACCCCGGCATCGCTCGAAAAGTACGAAGCCACGGGGGAATGCGCTGGACTTGCGAGACATATTGGAGGATAAGGCAAGACAATCAAGATCGATCTACGGATCACGTGGGCGCCCCACGATGCGCGACGACTACCGTCGCGCCGGATACTGCAACTCCGGTAGGGCCGAACACAGTAGACAAAGCTCGCTTGAGCTACGTCGTGATATAGCCCAATATAGAGGCACCGCACACCCACTATGCTTCACAGATGAAGTAATGGATCATCAAATCCCCGAAGGGTTTAAACCCGTGAACATTGAATCCTATGATGGCACAACAGACCTCGCGGTTTGATCGAAGACTATCTCCTTCATATCCACATGGCCCGCGGCGACGATCTTCACGCCATCAAATATCTCCCACTCAAGCTTAAAGGACCAGCTCGGCATTGGCTTAACAGCTTGCCAGCAGAATCAATTGGGTGTTGGGAGGACCTGGAAGCCTCATTCCTTGACAACTTCCAGGGCACATATGTGCGACCACCAGACGCAGATGACCTAAGCCACATAATTCAGCAGCCAGACGAATCGGCCAGACAATTCTGGACGCGGTTCTTAACAAAGAAAAATCAAATCGTCGTCAATTCTGGAGCGCCTTCAAACATAACATCTGCGCCGAGTGGCTGGCCCGGCACCTAGGACAGGAAAAGCCGAAATCCATGGCAGCCCTCACATCACTCATGACCCGCTTTTGCGCGGGAGAGGACTGCTGGCTAGCCCGCAGCAACAACCTCAGCAAAAATTCTGGCAGTCCGGACACCAAGGACCGTAATGGCAGGTCGCATCGCAACAAAAACAAGCGCCGCGTTAACGGCGATAACACTGAGGATACGGCAGTCAACGCCGGATTCAGAGGCTCCAAACCCGGTCAGCGGAAAAAGCCATTCAAAAGAACTACTCTGGGTCCATCCAATTTGGACCGAATACTCGACCGCTCGTGCCAGATACACGGCACCCCCGAAAAGCCAGCTAATCACACCAACAGGGATTGTTGGGTATTCATGCATGCAGGCAAGTTAATTGCCGAAAATAATGACAAGGGGCTGCATAGTGATGACGAGGAAGAGACCCGGCCGCCGAACAATAGAGGACAGAAGGGTTTCCCCCCACAATTGCGGACGGTGAACATGATATATGCAACCCACATACCCAAGAAGGAGCGGAAGCGTGCACTCAGGGACGTATATGCGATGGAGCCAGTCGCCCCGAAGTTCAACCCATGGTCCTCCTGCCCGATCACTTTTGATCGAAGGGACCACCCCACCAGTATCTGCCACGGCGGATTCGCCACATTGGTTTTAGACCCAATCGTCGATGGATTTCACCTCACCAGAGTCCTGATGAACGGCGGCAGCAGCCTGAACCTGCTTTATCAGGATACAGTGCGCAAGATGGGCATAGACCCCTCAAGGATTAAACCCACAAAGACGACCTTCAAAGGCGTCATACCAGGTGTAGAGGCCAATTGTACAGGCTCAGTCACACTGGAAGTGGTCTTCGGATCCCCGGATAACTTCCAAAGCGAGGAGTTAATCTTCGACATAGTCCCGTTCCGCAGTGGCTATCACGCTCTGCTCGGACGGACCGCGTTTGCAAAATTCAACGCGGTGCCGCATTACGCATACCTCAAGCTCAAGATGCCAGGCCCTCGAGGAGTCATCACGGTCAACGGGAACACTGAACGCTCCCTCTGAACGGAGGAACACACAACGGCTCTCGCGGCAGAAGTACAGAGTAGCCTCTTAAGGCAATTCTCGAGTCCGGCCGTTAAGCGACCGGACACGGCTAAACGCGCCCGGAGTAACATACAACAAGACCACCTGGCACGTTTCGAGCACGCGTAGCAATGCGGCCCCAACCCCTGCCCTTGCAAAATCGCAAGACTAGTCCTTCACGTACATCACTACGCTCTAGAGATACCATGGGCATAGGGGGAGGGGCACGACCACCACAGGCCCAGAATGCGGCTTAACCGCACCAGGGGCTCCCAAGTGTGTCAATCTTTTTCTTTTTTCTTTTTTCTTACACACAGGACTCCATTCACCAGAGGCCCTGTCCGGCAGTAGACCTGCCGAACTCCCGATGCAACAGCCAGGGGAGGAGAAAGGCTACGACGAGTATCCAGGTGGTCTCCAATACGAGCATTAAATCCATTTTATACACCATTCCGCAGCCTACCCCTGGAGGGGGACATGTTTAATAGTCCTATCCCTTGCTTACCGCACTATTTGTATCATTCTGCATTCATGGCAGTACTTCTTGAATAAACAATGCATCGCTTTTTGCTTATAACTGCATTTCTTTCTTATATATATGTTCACTTATGACATATTGCATCCGTACACTTTGGTACGGCTAAATACACCAGGGGCTTAAGGTCCCCGCATTATGGTGTGACAAGTCCGAACACTTTCACAAGTGCGGCACCCCGAACTTATAGCATTATATGCATCGGCTCCGAATCATGTCTTGGGTCAATAGTTGGGTTTGCCCGGCTCCCATGTTTTGGTACCTTACGTTCTGTTGTATCGGCTAAGGTAGCACTGGGAGAACCACTGCGATTGCGCCCCGGTTGAGCTGGGCGAGTGCCTCAGTGGAGAAAGCTAAAACTGACCGTCATGATAAGGCGAGAGCTGGTCGCTGTTCGAGAGGTCTTTTCGAGTCCCTAAAGACTTATGCCGCTTACAGCGAGGAACCAGCTTTGTCTGGCCCAGGCGTGGATAGCGCCCCGAACTCGGTCTTCCGAACACTAGGGGCTTCGCTGAAATTTAAAATTATAGAATCCTATGGCTAAGTGAGAGTGTTCAAGCATTATAAGTCCGGTTGCCTCGTTCGTTGTGTTGAGCGCCTCCCTAGATGGACCCAAAAATGGGAACAAGAGCGCTCAAGTTTATCCCGAACACCCCAGCACTTGTGGCATGGGGGCTGAAGCCGACGACTTGCCATCTCTCAGATTTGATAAACGGCCGCACAGAAGGTAATATTTTAAATTAACAAGCGTTGCTTAGCGCATATGAACAAAGTTTTCAGCGCACAGGATAACACATTGCGAGTCTACTCAAATATTACATCTTTGGAGCACTCACCCGCAATCATGCGGGCACCCTTCAGGACACTCTTATAATACATTTCGGGCGTGCGATACTCCTTGCCCGCCGGTGGCGCATCCGTCAGAAGCTTCTCAGCGTCCATCCTGCCCCAGTGCACTTTTGCACAGGCAAGGGCCCGACGGGCACCTTCAATGCAGGCGGAGTGCTTGACGACTTCAACCCAGGGACACGCGTCCACCAGCCGCCGCACCAGGCCGAAGTAGCTCCCAGGCATGGCCTCCTTGGGCCACAGCCGAACTATGAGGCCCTTCATGGCCTGTTCGGCCACCTTGTGGAGCTCGACCAGCTGCTTCAGCTGGTCGCTAAGGGGCACCGGATGTCCGGTCTCAGCATACTGAGACCAGAAGACCTTCTCCGTCGAGCTCCCCTCCTCGGCCTGATAGAATGCGGCAGCATCGGACACGCTGCGGGGCAGATCTACGAACGCTCCTGGAGAGCTCCGAATGCGGGTAAGTAATAGGTAATTCACATTTACATGCGTACTTTGCATGAAAAATGCCTTACCCGCCGCTATCTTCTTTAACGCCTCGATTTCCTGGAGGGCCTTGTGGGCTTCGGCCTTAGCGGCTTTGGCACTCTCAAGAGCCAATGCAAGCTCAGACTCTCGAGTCTTCGAGTCGCGCTCCAAGCTCTCATGTTTTTCCACGATAGCCTGAAGCTCTTGCTGCACCTCCGCCACCCGCGCCTCCTTCTTCTCTCGCTCGGCTTGTTCCGCGGCCGCATTGCGTTCCGCCGCGGACACCGCCTCCTTCAGGGTCGCCACCTCGTTCGTGGCCCCTGGAGTACCCACGTTATCCTTGTTATTTCTCTTGCAACCAAAATCCTTTTCTGTAAGGTACAAATTTAATACAGTGTTACTTACCTTCCTTGTCCTCGAGCTGCTTCTTGGCACGGCCGAGCTCGTTCTCGGACCGCTCGAGGTTCTGCTTCAAAGCATCGACCTCCGCAGTCAGTGCGGCAGAGGTCAGCAGCACAGCCTGCAATCCCATATTGACATATTTTTTAGAACTCCTGCGTATATCTTTTTTAGATCCTCAGTCCGGCTTTTCTTTCTGAACACCGAACCGAGCATCAGGGGCTACTGTCTATGTGGTATTATATTACATATCTTAAAATTCTTACCTCAAAGCCTGTTAGAAGGCTGCTGCAGGCTTCGGTCAGCCCGCTCTTGGCGAGCTGAACCTTCTGAATCACCACAATCATGATAGTGCGGTGTTCTTCTTCGATGGAAGCGCCGTTGAGCGCCTCCAACAAGTTATCCGGCGCCTCCGGTTGGACGGAGGCCGCCGGTGTCACCGTCTTGCCCTTCTTACGAAGGGGCCGCCTACCGAACTCCGGAACCACTGCAGGTTCCGGTGCAGAGTTCGGCGCGAAGTCCGGGAGGTTGCCTTGCGGCACCTCCGGAGCCTCCTCCTCTTGGTGGGTCCCCTCCTGGGATCCCACCTCGGCGTCGTCAGCGTCACGAGGGGTGGAGGCGGTCGGAAGGGAATCCATATCCGACGTACCCAAGGACCCGCTCGATGAAGCGGGAAGATCTTCCTTGGCCGGACTACAGGTTGTATGCGGCATTAGAAAGACACCACGTGGCAAAAAGAAAAATTATAAATCATCCAGGAATCCGGATACTTACGATCTTGCCAGGGGCTTGGCCCTTGAGGGCCACTCCTCGTCGCCGTCATCGGCGTTGGCGGAGCAGTCCGGAGGAAGGGTCCTTCCCTTCTTGGACCCTTCGGCCTCCCTCGTTGGGGAGGCCTTCCTCTTCTTCTCTCCCCCCACTGGGGGAGAGGCCTCTTTCTCCTCCTCCTTGGGGGAGGAGTCCGCCTCGAAGTCATCGGACGATGAGTCCGATACCACCTGACGTCGGGAACTCCTTCGGGTTCTCGTGGCCTTCTTCTTGGCCTTCTTCTCCGGCACTACGTAAAGTGCCGGGACCAGCAGCCCTGTTAAACGGGCGTCCGCTGGGTCTTCTGGAAGGGGAGCCGGACAGTTAACCTGTCCGGACGTCTTCTGCCAGTCCTGTTAAAGGCATTGGGAGTTTAGATCCCGCATAGAGTAAAACTATGAAAAGCGAGTGTCCCATAAAGGATAACCTGACTTACCTCGCCAGCTGGACGCTGCGAGCTGAATCCACGATCTTCAGTAGCGGATGCGGGAGCTTCGGCGCCCTTGAACAGCACCCTCCAGGCCTCTTTGTACGTGGTGTCGAAGAGGCCGCTCAAGGTCCGGTGTTGTGCCGGATCAAACTCCCACAAATTAAAGTCCCATTGCTGGCAGGGGAGAATCCGGCGGACGAGCATGACCTGGATCACGTTGACAAGCTTAAGCTTCTTGTTCACCAGGGTCTGGAGACAGGACTGGAGTCCGGTCAGCTCCTCCGAACTACCCCAAAGCAAGCCCTTCTCTTTCCAGGAGGTGAGCTGCATAGGGGATGCCAGATCTAAATTCGGGGGCCGCTGCCCATTTAGGGTCACGCGGCTCGGTGATGTAGAACCACCCCGATTGCCACCCTTTGATGGATTCCACAAAGGCACCCTCGAGCCAGGTGACGTTGGGCATTTTGCCCACCATGGCGCCTCCGCACTCCGCTTGGCTGCCCTTCACAACCTTCGACTTGACATTGAAGGTCTTTAGCCACAAGCCGAAGTGGGGTTGGATGCAGAGGAAGGCCTCGCACACGATGATAAACGCCGAGATATTGAGGATGAAATTTGGAGCCAAATTGTGGAAGTCCAGGTCGTAGTAGTACATGAGCCCCCGAACGAAGGGGTGGAGTGGGAAGCCCAGTCCGCAGAGGAAGTGGGGAAGGAATACGACCCTCTCATGGGGCCTGGGGGTGGGGATGAGCTGCCCCTCGTCGGGCAGCCGGTGCACGATGTCGCTGGACAGGTATCCAGCGCTACGCAGCTTCTCGATGTGCCCCTCTTTCGGTGTTAAAACCGGCAGATCTCGGGTAGGGGGTCCTTTGAACTGTGCGTCTAGGCGGATGGTAACAGGAGACAAGGGACACGATGTTTTACCCAGGTTCGGGCCCTCTTGATGGAGGTAAAACACTACGTCCTGCTTGATTAATATTGATGATATGGGTAGTACAAGAGTGGATCTACCACGAGATCAAGGAGGCTAAACCCTAAAGCTAGCCTATGGTATGATTGTTGTAATGTATGTTGTGTCCTACGGACTAAAACCCTCTGGTTTATATAGACACCGGAGAAGGCTAGGGTTACACAGAGTCGGTTACAATGGTAGGAGATCTACATATCCGTATCGCCAAGCTTGCCTTCCACGCCAAGGAAAGTCCCCTCCGGACACGGGAAGGAGTCTTCAATCTTGTATCTTCGTAGTCTTGGAGTCCGGCGGACGATGATAGTCCGGCTGTCCGGACACCCCCTAGTCCAGGACTCCCTCAGTAGCCCCCGAACCAGGCTTCAATGACGATAAGTCCAGCGCGTATATAGTCTTCGACGTTGCAAGGCGGGTTCTCCCTTTAAGTTCCATGTACCTGCCGAACAGTGTCCGGCTTCCTCATAAATGTTGTGCTTCTTGGCTTCTACGCCCAATAATGGCCTTCTTCCACGCGTCGCACGAATGCGAAAAGCCAGGGTGTCTTTTATGTTTCACCCCCTAGTCGTGCAAGTCATCCGCCTACAAAAGAGACGAAAATCCAGATCCAAATCACACCATCTTCCTTCCGCGAATACTCATCGGAGCGCCTTTGACCCAAAAATCCATTCCATCATGGACCGTCGACGCGGCTCCTCTTCTCGCGCTCCCAGCCCACCGCCAGGAGATTGGAGGAGGTGCTCTGTTCCACACGAGCTAGTGAAGCTCCAAGCGGGGGGATATCTCCCTCCGGCCTTCATGGTCCCGGTTTGAGCCGGGTTGGCCACCTACCAAGGTGGAAAGCAAGCAGAGGCTACCCCAAGTCCCAATAAAGGGGAGCGGGTATGCTTTGTCCCTTATCTGATAAGGGGACTCGGATTTCCGATACATCCGTTCCTCCGCGGGCTCCTGGAGTTCCACGGACTCCATCTCCATCACCTTACACCCGCCTCTGTCCTGCATATCGCGGGTTACGTAGCTCTTTGCGAGCTATTCCTGGGCATCGAGCCCCATTTTGCACTGTGGAAGAGGTTGTTCTGCCTCGTACCCCGTTCTCACGAGGGATCTATATATCCAGTGGGCGGCGCCGAAGTATGGCGCATTGCCGGGACCGGATATCCATCCGGTACCCCTAAGAAGGCGTCCGAAGACTGGCCTTCGGAATGGTTTTACATAGAAGACGCTCCGCTGCCGGACCCAGTCCGGGTCGGCCTCCCGGAGTTTAGTGCTGCTCCTCTGAAGAAACGCCTTAGCTGGCGCCCGCGGAGCCCCCAATTGGAGGAAGACAAGAGCGTCCATTACCTGATGGGCCGAATAAAATTACTAGCCCATTCCGGGTTGACCATGATTGGAGTCATGGCAACATGCATCATGCGGGGGGTACATCCATTGCAATACAGGGGCCACCCCATGTGGGATTTCAACGGGGAAGACGATGCCACCCGCCATGGCCGCAAAGGGCCAGATTCGATCGAGGATCCGGTGCAGATCCTATCCGGCCTGTACAAGGGGGAGAAGGAGGATTTCCTTCGAACGAACCCCTTGAATGGGTTTTCCATGAATAACCCTCGGGGCTGGGTAAGCGAACACTTTTAAGGGCTCAACCCATGCTTTCAAAGTCTAAGCTTTTTACATTATATCTTCGGCGCAGGAACTGCGCCGGATTGTGGAGGACATGGTAAGTCCAGCTCCGCAACCCGAGGATCCAGAGAGATCCCAGGATCCGGCCTCCGAAGAGAATCCGGATATCAAGGTAGAGCTGATCGATGGGATGTTCCACCAGCTCAGCATGGATAACGCTTTAGTCGCCATTACGGCGGACTACCCCGGATTATATCCGGCTTCCCAGGTGATTGTGACCGAGGTCCGAACGCCACTATCTCTTCCTTGCCCGTTTCTGACCTTCGCGAACGATGGTGCTTTACAGGAAGCGCCTTCAAGGCGGGAAGCCGAGCCCGCGGCGGCTGACCAACAAAGGCCAGTCCGGACCAACAGGCGGAAAAGGAGCGCGACACGGACTGGAACGTCGCCGCAAAGGTATAGTTCATATTTAAATATTCAGAGCAACGTTCCTAGGGAGCGTCTGAGTGCTCATGATCTTTGTAGGAGAAAAAGCGCTCGCCGGACTGCGGGCGTAGAGGTTGCCGATCCGACCTATACCAGCCAGGCTCCAGCGCCCGGCCTGGAGGGGGAGGCAAGCGCAAGGCGCGGGCCGGATACTCCTCCAATGGAGGACGCCGACAGACTGTCCGCCACCAAGTCTGAGGTGAAGAGCGCCATGAACCATAGGCGCCGCCGGACAGTGTTTCGTGAAGTGTGCTTTTCCCCTGAGGCGCTAAACGCCTTTAACACGGGGGACACGCACCTCCGTGCTGCTCAAGATGGTTTTACCAGAGCCACGGAGCAGTATGTAAAAGACATATGGGTAAGGGAATTTAATGGTTATATATGCCAGTAGCTCCCGAGACTTAAAGTAGTTATGTTAACTGATTTAAGGATCATTTGAAACGCAGGCCCTTACCGAGAAGAATGCCCAGCTGTCTCAGGAGCTGCAAGAATGCAAGACCCAACTTGAGGCCGCACTTGCTGCCGCAGGAGGAGACACAGAGGCCCCTCCTAGTAACACATTTTTTGTTAAATATAAGCGCTGTGCGGCGTGCGCTCAAGTCTAATAATGACATTGCAGGTGCTGCCGGACAAGATCCGGACAGGCAGGAACTGCTGCGCCAGCTGAAGGCCGGCGAGAGGGTGCTGAATAGAGTACAGCAGGAAAGGAACAAGCTTCAAGATGCCCATGCCCAGCTTGGAGAAGAGCTAAAAGGCGTTCGGGTCGAGCTGTCCGGCTCCGTTAAGGAGAATCAGCGGCTTCGTCACGGCATCTATAGTAAGTGCTTGAGCAAACTCCTTTGAAAAGAAGAGTTCGGCGAGGAAGTCAATTGACAGAATATGTCTTGTAGGTATACTCATAGGTCGCCCTGCGGAGGAGATGCCCGTATCGACGGGTGATCAACTTCCCGAGCTGTTGCAACTGCTCGAACGAGTTCGGCAGGCGATGAGCGGCGGCGTCCAGGCATTATGGCCAGTCGTCTCCCTACCCGAGGGCCTTGGGGAGCTTGCGGAGAAACTCCAGGGAGTGCGGCAGCGCTTCCGTTTATGGAAGATTTCGGCCTGCCGCCAGGGTGCCAGGGAGGCTTGGGCCATGGTGAAGACGCGGTACAAGAAGGCGGATCCCAACCACATGGCCGAAGTTGGACCGGTGGGGCCCGATGGGAAGGAGATCCCTGTGAGTTTAGTATACAGCCAAGTAGAGTTGGCTGCTAAATTTTCCCAACGGGACTGTAAGTTAGACAGCCTGTTAGACGGGATTGAGGAGGAATACAATCAGTAAATTTGATAATGTATTTAAAATGACATGTGAAATGCCTTCTAGCCGGATTGTAGATCGTTTGTCTTTGCCGACCTTTTCGCTTCGACCTCGGGACCCTAGAGTCCGGAGTGTGTTCGAATACCTTTTTGGTTAAGAAACAACCGGGGTATGCATGGAGACCAGGCGTAGGGGTCATTAGTGCTTTATCAGACAAGTGCCCAACTAGTTATGTTATATTACATGGTTAGTAAGAAACATCTTCCAGGGAGAATAGTTCCGTTAAGGGTTCCTTTCCCTGGGAGGCATGCCCTAAAGTGCATGTCCGGTCTGCGAAAAAAGCAGAAAAACATCTGGGGGCAGATAAACAGGTAGGTAAAAAATCATCTTTCAAGTCACCGATCGAATATTCCCTTAAGAACGCTAGCTTTCGGCTTCACCCAGTCTGAGGTACACATCCGGCTGACCCGGCAGTAACAATCGCAGAGGTGCTCCCTTTACCTCCTAGCCGAACAATCGGGAACGTAGGGGTAAGCACAGGAGCCAAGCAACCCAGCTTGGCCAAAACTTAAGTCATATCGATGCATATAATGGTGAGTAAAAGGTACATGTGGAAGCATGACACATGTGTTGGGCATGAAGCCCTTATAGTTGAGCTTCTGGAAAAGAAGCCCCCAGGTATAATGAGTGCGGATAGCACATCAAGTGTATGCAAGTAGGCCCTTGAGGACCTTTTAGTAGAAGGGTTAAGAAAAGAAAGGGAAACAAAGGACAGCTGCAGTATAAAAATTTGAATAGGGGGAGGGGACGAACCCTTAGTCCGGCACTAGGCGTAAAATCTTCGGAGGCGGGCTGCGTTCCATGGGTTCGGCTCGAGTCGGTTGTCCGACGCATTTCGTAGACGGTACGCCCCGCCGGTCAGGACTTGGTCGATGATGAAGGGGCCCTCCCATTTGGGCTTGAGCTTGTCCTTTTTCTTGTCCGGCAGGTGTAGAACTAGTTCGCCAATGTTGTAAGTCTTGGCCCGTACTTCTCTGCTTTGATATCTTCGAGCCTGCTGCTGATAAAATGCGGAACGAGCCTTGGCGACGTCGCGTTCCTCCTCCAATGCGTCCAAGCTGTCCTGCCGATCCAGCTCGGCTTCTCGTTCTTCGTACATGCGCACTCGAGGTGAGTCATGAATGATGTCGCAGGGCAAAACTGCCTCTGTGCCGTATACCATAAAGAATGGTGTAAATCCGGTAGTACGGTTGGGCGTTGTCCGCAGCCCCCAGAGTACGGAGTCGAGCTCCTCTACCCAGTGCGTGTCGGATTTTGTAAGTGACCGCACTAGTCTGGGTTTAATGCCGCTCATTATTAGACCATTTGCTCATTCCACTTGACCGTTGGTTTGAGGGTGATAGACTGAAGCGTAGTCGAGCTTAATGCCCATGTTTTTGCACCATGACTTAACCTCGTCGGCCGTGAAGTTCGTGCCGTTGTCGGTGATGATGTTGTGGGGGACACCGTAACGGTGTACGACCCCGGATATAAAGTCTATCACTGGTCCGGACTCTGCCGTTTTGACCGGTTTGGCCTCTATCCATTTGGTGAATTTATCCACCATGACCAATAGGTACCTTTGCTTGTGGGTTCCCCCTTTAAGGGGTCCAACCATATCAAGCCCCCAGACCGTGAACGACCAGGTAATGGGTATAGTTTTGAGGGCGGTAGGTGACATATGGCTCTGATTAGCAAAGAGCTGACAACCGACACATCTCTGGACTAAGTCCTGGGCATCTGCCCGGGCCGTCGGCCAATAAAATCCTGTATGGAATGCCTTTCCTACAAGGGCCCGGGCTGCTGCGTGGTGTCCGCCTAGTCCGGCATGAATTTCAGCCAGGAGGTTTCGCCCTTCCTCTTCGGAGATACACCTTTGAAGGACTCCGGTTGTACTTTTCTTATAAAGTTCTCCCTCATGGACCTTGTAGGCTTTCGATCGCCGGACTATGCAGCGGGCCTCATTTTGGTCTTTGGGGAGTTCCTGCCTAAGCAAGTAGGCTAGGAATGGTTCTGTCCACGAGGCGATTACTGCCATTATGTCGTGGGCTGAACGTGTTATGTCATCGGCTGAATCGCCGGTTGGCGCGGTTGTTTCCGGTTTGTCATTTCCGGTCTCCCCTTCCCATAGTACGGATGGCTTGAAGAGCCGTTCCAGGAAGATATTTGGAGGGATAGCATCACGTTTTGCACCGATGCGTGCCAGTACGTCGGCTGCTTGGTTATTATCTCGGGCTACGTGATGGAATTCAAGTCCTTCAAACCGAGCTGACATTTTTAGGACAGCATTGCGATATGCTGCCATTTTCGGATCCTTGGCGTCAAAGTCTCCGTTTATTTGGGATATTGCAAGGTTTGAATCCCGCACACCTCTAGGCGCTGAATGCCCATGGAGATTGCCATCCGGAGACCATGTAGGAGGGCCTATTCGGCTGCGTTGTTGGAGTCCGTGTACATTATTTGAAGTACATATTGGACTGTGTCCCCGGTTGGGGACGTCAAGACGACGCCAGCCCCCAGTCCGGCCAACATTTTGGAGCCGCGAAGTGCATAGTCCAATTGGAGTATGCGCCGTACTCTTTAGGGAGTTCGGCTTCGGTCCATTCAGCGACAAAGTCAGCCAAAACTTGTGACTTTATAGCTCGCCGAGGCTTGTAGGTTATATCGAATGGTAGGAGCTCAATGGCCCATTTTGCAATCCTGCCCGTTGCGTCGCGGTTGTTTATAATGTCTTGAGTGGTACTTCGGAGGCCACTGTTATCGAACACTCTTGAAAGTAGTGTCGGAGCTTCCGGGATGCCATGAACACCGCGTAGGCTATCTTTTGATAGTGCGGGTAACGGGACTTGTAGGGGGTTAACACAGTGGATACGTAGTACACTGGTTTTTGAAGAGGGAATTTATGCCCTTCTGTCTCTCGTTCAATGACGAGTACCGCGCTTACAACTTGATGTGTTGCTGCGATGTATAACAACATGGGTTCGCCTAGGTTTGGCGCGGCTAGGACCAGATTTGTTGCCAATATGGCCTTTATTTCTTAGAGTCCGACAGTGGCAGCATCCGTCCACTCGAAGTGTTCAGTGCGCCTAAGGAGGCGATAAAGGGGCAGTGCCTTTTCTCCCAAGCGGGAGATAAAACGGCTTAGAGCTGCCACGCATCCGGTCAATTTTTGTATCTGCTTGAGGTCTTTTGGAATATCCAACTGTGACAGAGCTCGGATCTTGGCCGGGTTTGCTTCAATTCCTCTACCGGATACAATGAAGCCCAACAGCTTTCCAGCTGGTACGCCGAAAACGCATTTTTCCGGATTCAGCTTGATGTCATATGCTCTGAGGTTGTCGAATGTGAGCCTCAAATCGTCTACTAGAGTTTCGACGTGTTTGGTTTTGACGACTACGTTGTCTACGTATGCCTCGACTGTTTTGCCGATCTGGGTAGCCAGACATGTTTGAATCATGCGCTGATATGTTGCGCCAGCGTTTTTATGTCCGAAGGGCATCGTGTTGAAGCAGAATGGTCCGTATGGAGTGATGAATGCCGTTGCGGCTTGGTCTGCTTCCGCCATCTTGATTTGATGGTAGCCAGAGTATGCGTCGAGGAAGCACAACGAATCGTGCCCTGCGGTAGCATCGATAATTTGGTCGATGCGGGGGAGGGGGAAGGGATCCTTTGGGCAAGCCTTATTGAGGTCTTTAAAATCGACGCATAGGCACCAAGATTTGTCCTTCTTTGGTACCATTACTAGATTTGCTAGCCAATCTGGATGTTTGATATCTATGATGAATCTGGCTTCCAATAGTTTGGCTAGCTCTTCTCCCATTGCCTGTCTTTTGGGTTCGGAAAATCGTCGAAGAGCCTGTTTGACTGGCTTGAATCCTTTTAGGATGTTTAGGCTGTGTTCTGCCAATCTGCGTGGGATTCCGGGCATATCCGAAGGATGCCAGGCGAAAATGTCCCAATTTTCCCGAAGGAATTCGCGCAGTGCGGCATCTACCTCGGGGTTCAATTGTGCCCCAATGGAGGCCGTCTTTGTTGGGTCCATTGGATGGACCTGGAATTTTACTATTTCATCTGCTGGTTTGAAGGAGGTGGACTTGGATCTTTTATCGAGTATCACATCATCCCTATTCACCGTAGAGCGCAGCATGGTGGGTTCTTCTGCCGCTAAGGCTTCGGATAGTGCCTCCAGGGCTAGTGCGGCTGTCTTGTTTTCGGCGCGGAGTGCTATGTCCGGATCACTAGCAAGAGTGATTATTCCGCCGGGCCCAGGCATTTTGAGCTTCATGTACCCGTAATGGGGTACGGCTTGAAAAATTGTGAATGCCTCTCATCCTAATATAGCGTGATATCCGCTGTTGAACGGGGCCACTTGGAACGTGACTTCTTCAGATCTGTAATTGTCCGGCGAGCCGAACACCACATTGAGTGTGATTTTTCCGGTGCAGCGCGCTTCCCGGCTAGGGATTATTCCTCTGAAGGTTGTGCTGCTTCACTCAATACGGCTCCAGTCTATTTCCATTTTTTGAAGAGTTTCCTCGTAGATGAGGTTTAGTCCGCTGCCGCCATCCATGAGGACCTTTGTAAATCGAAAGCCGTCTACTATGGGACTAAGCACCAGTGTGGCTGGTGCTCGGGCTGTTCGGAATTTAGGTTCGTCGCTGGCGTTGAAGGTGATGGCTGTGTCGCTCCATGGATTTGCTGTTGCTACTTGGTAGACTTTGGCGAGGCCACGGATTGTCCGTTTTCGCATATTATTTGATGCGAAGGTCTCGAAGACTGTTGATACTGTACCGGTATTGTTGGAGTGGTTTTCCGGGGCTAGAAGCTCCTCGCCACTTTTGGCCACCTGCCGTAATATCCAACATGCTCGAAGGCTATGTGTTGGGACGGCGCCCTCTGTACTATGAAGCTTACAGGGTCCGCTGAGCCATCCCTCCAGTACGGTTCCGTGCCCTCTATGGGGTTTTTACTTTTTGGTTTTTATATCTGGGGCCTGAGTATGATGCACCCTTTTGTTGCGGACTAGGGTTGTATTCGGAGCCGGATTGTCCCAAAACTGGTTTTCGGTTTTCCGGAAACTCTCTATCGCACAGTACTTTCGTACTATGGACGCCAGATCGGTGAAGCGTGTGATTTTACGACGGCCGATGGCGTTCAATATTCCCTTGTCCGTGCAATTATTGCAAAAGATTGAAATTGCGTTTTCCTCTCGGCAGTCCTTTATCCCGTCCATAACTAGGAGGAATCTAGCCCAGTAGTGATGTACTGTTTCAGCGGGCTCTTGCCGTATTAGAGATAGATCGCATATGTCTGGGCGGGTGGGTGGAATAAAATCCGGATCCCTACCCATCTCGGGGCTTAAAGGCCGTGAAGTTTCCAATTTTGGAAGCTTGGATTGATGGACGTTGTCCAATGAGTCCGGTCCGATGCCTGACTTTAGGTTCAGTGCTCGATCGAAGTCCGTTCCTCCGCGGAAATCCGGCTTGGAGGGTTCGGGAGTCCGGACATGTTTAGTTTTTAATACAGGAGGAAAGTCGCCGCATTGTTCCTCTACCACTGCGACGTGGTGGGTGACCTGGGGAGAGTTAATCTCTCTCAGATCGGTTTTAAGCCCAATCTGATTGTAGTCCGTAGCGACTCCCAGGGCGGCGATGCGATCCAAGAGATCGTTGACAGACGAGAGCTCTATCGGATCCAGCCGCTCGGCGAATTCCGAGCTGACGTGGAGATTGCCTTTGACGACTTGAGAAGTCATTGTCGAAGCAGTGGCCGGACAGGCGGTCATAAGAAAACCACCTAGCCGGATAGTTTGGCCGGCGGCCAAGGACCCTTTGGCGAAAATACCGTCCTTGAAGACGGGTGGAGGCATCCTTCCTATCGGTGACGACACAGAGGAACTCTCAATGAAAGCACCAATGTCGGTGTCAAAACCGGCGGATCTCGGGTAGGGGGTCCCGAACTGTGCGTCTAGGCGGATGGTAACAGGAGACAAGGGACACGATGTTTTACCCAGGTTCAGGCCCTCTTGATGGAGGTAAAACCCTACGTCCTGCTTGATTAATATTGATGATATGGGTAGTACAAGAGTGGATCTACCACGAGATCAAGGAGGCTAAACCCTAAAGCTAGTCTATGGTATGATTGTTGTAATGTATGTTGTGTCCTACGGACTAAAACCCTCCTGTTTATATAGACACCGGAGAAGGCTAGGGTTACACAGAGTCGGTTACAATGGTAGGAGATCTACATATCCGTATCGCCAAGCTTGCCTTCCACGCCAAGGAAAGTCCCCTCCGGACACGGGACGGAGTCTTCAATCTTGTATCTTCGTAGTCTTGGAGTCCGGCGGACGATGATAGTCCGGCTGTCCGGACACCCCCTAGTCCAGGACTCCCTCACCCTCCGTAACGGAGGAGGCCATCCACTTGCCTCCCGCTCCGGACATGGCTGGAGAAGGTTGAGGTGAGATGTGCGGACTTGGGCGCTGGAGCTCGAGTGCGCGGAGATGGATAAGCAAAGGAGGAAGAAGGCGTAGGTAAAAGAGGTGGATCCTTATCCCCTTATATATGGGCGGACGAAACTATACGTCCCCACCGGCCTGGTAAAACTCGCTTATCTCACAAGCGCCACAATCAATGGCACGGTTGGGTTACCCACGTTCGTATTGATGGGAATCCCGGAATAAGGGGAACACGATCTCTGCTTCGACAAGACGTGCCAAGGAAACCGCTTCGCTAAATGTGCTGAGGTGGTATAATAAAAGCGATTCAAGTAAAGGCTTGGTAGTGGTGTGACGTCACGCCACAAAATACGTCAGCAGATTGAACTTGTGTAAATATTATCCTCTCTACGGTGCTACGTGGAATTTATTTTGCAGAGCCGGACACTATCCTGGTGTTCACAATCTTCTATGAATTATTCGGAGGAGGAACCCGCCTTGCAATGCCGAAGACAATATGCGCGCCGGACTCGTCGTCATTAAAGCCTGGTTCAGGGGCTACTGAGGGAGTCCTGGACTAAGGGGTGTCCGGATAGCCAAACTATCATCATCGGCCGGACTCCAAGACTATGAAGATACAAGATTGAAGACTTCGTCCCGTATCCGGATGGGACTTTCCTTGGCGTGGAAGGCAAGCTTGGCAATACAGATATGTAGATCTCCTACCATTGTAACCGACTCTGTGTAACCCTAGCCCTCTCCGGTGTCTATATAAACCGGAGGGTTTTAGTCCATAGGACGAACAACAATCATACCATAGGCTAGCTTCTAGGGTTTAGCCTCCTTGATCTCGTGGTAGATCCACTCTTGTACTACCCATATCATCAATATCAATCAAGCAGGAGTAGGGTTTTACCTCCATCGAGAGGGCCCGAACCTGGGTAAAAACATCGTGTCCCTTGTCTCCTGTTACCATCCGCCTAGACGCATAGTTCGGGACCCCCTACGCGAGATCCGCCGGTTTTGACACCGACAATCACAGTCCGGACTTGTGTACATCATGAACGGAGGAGTAGTGAGCTGGACAAGTTCCAAGCAAGATATGGTGGCCGATTCTACCACAGAAGCCGAATACAATATGGCTTGTGAAGCTGCAAAGGAAGGTGTTTGGATCCGGAACTTTCTGGACGATCTTGGTATTTTTCCCAGCCTTGGTAAAACTATTGGACCTTTATTGTGATAATTCTAGTGCCATCGCACAAGCCAAGGAGCCGAGGAATCACCACAAGACCAGACACATAGATCGGAAATATCACCTGATACGAAAGATCGTAAAGAGTGGTGATATAGAGTTATCAAAATTCACACGGATGCAAATGTTGCAAATCCATTGACTAAGCCGCTTCCACAACCTATGCATGCGGGGCACATTTGAGCTATGGGCATTCAATGGATATTTCATTGACTCTAGTGCAAGTGGGAGACTGTTGGAGGTATGCCCTAGAGGCAACCATGTATGATGATATTTCATATGTGTTTATGAATAAAGATAGTCCTTGGACATTATCAATGATGTGTATCAGCAAGTAAGTGACTTTTTTGTGGGACTATGCATTGTTTGATGACTGTCCTAAAAGGTCCCTAGTCAAAAGGGTTGTGTGGAAGCGCAACCGACTAGACTAGCATATGACATGGTGAATGACTCGGTCTCACTAGCCATGGAGCATTGGATGCTAACCGGATAATATGGACACAAAAGGATCTGGTCAGATTCAACATAGTCAGATCCGAGCCGAGATAAGGTACGAATCGAACAGACACAACTATGAGGCGCAACGATAAGTCATCTGTGAGTCTCTAGTAAAACATACATTCTATGTCCTAATGTTGGGAAACATTGCATGGAAAACAAAAAAATTCTACGCACATGCAATGATCTATCCATGGAGATGCATACCAACGAGGGGGAGAGTGTGTCTACGTACCCCCGTAGACTATAAGCGGAAGCATTTAATAATGCGGTTGGTGTAGTCAAACTTCTTCGCGCTCCATCCGATCAAGTACCGAACATACATCACCTCTGAGTTCTGCACACGTTCAGCTCGGTGATGTCCTCCGCCTTCTAGATCCAGCAAGACGACGAGGTAGTGGATGAGTTCCGGCAGAACGACGGCACGGTGACGGTGATGGTGAAGTGATCTCCGCAGGGCTTCGCCTAAGCACTACGAAAATATGAGCGGGGGTGTAAACGGTGGAGGGGGACGCCGCACATGACTAAGACAATCTTGTGTATTGTGCTAGGTGCCCCCTCCCACATATATATAGGTGGGAGGTGGAGGGAGCAGCCATGAGGCGCCCCCAAGTAGGCCGAATCCTACTTGGGGTACTCCTCAAAGTGGCGCCCCCAAGTAGGCTGAATCCTACTTGGGGTCCCCCCAAAGTGGCACCCCCTTTTCCTCGTATAAGTGCGGGAGGAAGCAAGGAGGAGGAGCCCCCCCCCCCTTTCCTTTCTCCCCTGAGGAGGGAAAGGCAGGAGGGGCCACCCCTCCCCTTTCCTTCCCCTAGGGCCAGCCAACCAAGGGAAGGGGCACACCAGCCCCCTTGTGGGCGGGTTTGTCCCCTCCTTTGGCCCATAAGGCCCATACATTTGTCGGGGGTGCCCGGAACCCCTTCCGGTGACCCGATAAGTACCCGGTGCACTTGGAAACGCTTCCGGTGTCCGAATACCATCGTCATATATATCAATATTTACCTCTCAACCATTTCAAGACTCCTCATCATATCCGTGATCTCATCCGGGACTCCGAACAAGATCCAGTCACCAAATCATATAATTCATATAACACTATATCGTCAATGAACGTTAAGCGTGCAAACCCTACGGGTTCGAGAACTATGTAGGCATGACCGAGACACCTCTCCGGTCAATAACCAATAGCAGAACCTAGATGCCCATATTGGTTCCAACATATTCTATGAAGATCTTTATCGGTCGAACCGTAATGACAACATACGTAATTCCTTTTGTCTATCGGTATGTTACTTGCCCGAGATTCAATCGTCGGTATCTCTATACCTAGTTCAATCTCGTTAATGGCAAGTCTCTTTACTTGTTCCATAATACATCATCTCATAACTAACTCCTTAGTCATTTGCTTGCAAGCTTATGATGTGTATTACCGAGAGGGCCCAGAGATACCTCTCCGATACTCGGAGTGACAAATCCTAATCTCGATCTATGCCAACTCAACAAACACCTTCGGAGATACCTGTAGAGCATCTTTATTATCACCCAGTTACGTTGTGATGTTTGATAGCACACAAGGTATTCCTCTGATATCCAGGAGTTGCATAATCTCATAGTCGAAGGAATATGTATTTGACATGAAGAAAGCAATAACAATAAACTGAACGATCATTATGCTAAGCTAACGGATGGGTCTTGTCCATCACATTATTCTCCTAATGATGTGATCCCATTATCAAATGACAACACATGTCTATGGTTAGGAAACCTTAACCATCTTTGATCAACGAGCTAGTCTAGTAGAGGCTTACTAGGGACATGGTATTTTTTTATGTATTCACACATGTATTTAAGTTTCTGATCAATACAATTCTAGCATGAATAATAAACCTTTATCATGAATAAGGAAATATAAAATAACAACTTTACTATTGCCTCTAGGGCATATTTCCGTCAGTCTCCCACTTGCACTAGAGTCAATAATCTAGTTCACATCACCATGTGATTAACACCCATAGTTCACATCGCCATGTGACCAACACCCAAAGAGTTTACTAGAGCCAATAATCTAGTTCACATCGCCATGTGATTAATACCCAAAAAGTACTAAGGTATGATCATGTTTTGCTTGTAAGAGAGGTTTAGTCAACAGGTCTGCCACATTCAGATCCGTATGTTTTTTGCAAATTTCTATGTCTACAATGCTCTGCATGGAGCTACTCTAGCTAATTGCTCCCACTTTCAATATGTATCCAGAATGAGACTAAGAGTCATCTGAATCGGTGTCAAAGCTTCCATTGATGTAACCCTTTAAGATGAATTCTTTATCACCTCCATAACCGAGAAACATTTCCTTAGTCTTGTAAGGATAATTTTGACTGCTGTCCAGTGATCCACTCCTGGATCATTATCGTACCCCCTTGCCAAACTCATTGGCAAGGCACGCAACAGGTCCGTTACACAACATGTAATACTTCATAACCTATGGCTGAGTCATAGGGAATGACTTTCATTTGTTCTCTATCTTCTGCCGTGGTCGTGTTTTGAGTCTTACTCAACTTCACACCTTACAATACAGGCAAAAACTCCTTGTTTGACTGGTCCATTTTGAACTCTTTCAAAATCTTTGTCAAGGTATGTGCTTTGTGAAAGTCCAATCAAGCGTCTCGATATATCCCTATAGATCTTGATGCTCAATATACAAGCAGCTTCACCGAGGTCTTTCATTGAAAAATTCTTATTCAAGTATCCTTTTATGCTATCCAGAAATTTTATATCATTTCCAATCAATAATATGTCATCCACATATAATATCATAAATGCTACAGAGCTCCAACTCTTTCTTATAAATACAGGCTTCACCATAAGTCTGTATAAAACCATATGCTTTGATCACCTCATCAAAGCATATATTCCAACTCTGAGATGCTTGCACCAGTCCATAGTTGGATCACTGGAGCTTGCACACTTTGTTAGCACCTTTAGGATCGACAAAACTTTCTGGTTGCATCATATACAACTCTTCTTTGAGAAATCCATTAAGGAATACAGTTTTGACATCCATTTGCCAGATTTCATAATCATAAAATGCGGCAATTGCTAACATGATTTGGACATACTTAAGCATCGCTACGGGTGAGAAAGTCTCATCGTAGTCAACCCCTTGAACTTGTCAAAAATCTTTTGCAATAAGTCGAGCTTTGTAGACAGTGATATTATCGTCAGCGTCCGTCTTCCTCTTGAACATCCATTTATTCTCAATGGCTTGTCGATCATTGGGCAAGTCCACCAAAGTCCATACTTTGTTATCTTACATGGATCCTATCTTAGATTTCATGGCCTTGATAACCCACAAGTGTAGGGGATCGCAACAGTTTTTGAGGGTAGAGTATTCAACCCAAATTTATAGATTCGACACAAGGGGAGCCAAAGAATATTTGTAATTATTAGCAGCTGAGTTGTCAATTCAACCACACCTGGAGATTAATTATCTGCAGCAAAGTGATCAGTAGCTAAGTAGTATGATAGTTTTAATAATAGTAGCAGCAGTAATAGTAGCGGTAATAGTGATAACAATGAATTTGTAGCAGTGACAATAGTAATAGCAGCAGTAGTAACTTAGCAAGATCAATATGTAGGAAAATCATAGGCATTGGATCGATGATTTGTTGGATGATATTAATCATGTGACAGTTATAACCTAGGGCGATACGACACTAGCTCCAGTTCATAAATATAATGTAGGCATGTATTCCGTAAATAGTCATACGTGCTTATGGAAAGAACTTGCATGACATCTTTTGTCCTACCCTCCCGTGGCAGCGGGGTCCTATTGGAAACTAAGGGATATTAAGGCCTCCTTTTAATAGAGAACAACAACAAAGCATTAGCACACGGTGAATACATGAACTCCTTGAACTACGGTCATCACCGGGAAGTGTCCCGACTATTTTCACTCCGGGGTTGCCGAATCATAACATATAGTAGGAGACTATAACTTGCAAGATCGAATCTAGAACATAGATATAATGGTGATAACATAAACGGTTCAGATATGAAATCATGGCACCCGGGCCCAAAGTGACAAGCATTAAGCATGGCAAAGTCATAGCAACATCAATCTCAGAACATAATGGATACTAGGGATCAAGCCCTAACAAAACTAACTCGACTACATGATGAATCTCATCCAACTCCTCACCGACTAGCGAGCCTACGAAGGAATTACTCACTCCCGGTGGGGACCATCATGGAATTGTCAATGGAGAAGGGTTGGTGATGTCGAAGATCGAAGATCCCCCTCTCTGGAGCCCCAAACAGACTCCAGATCTGGCCTCCCGATGGAGAACAGGAGAGGCAGCAGCTCCATCTCGTGGAACGCGATAATTATTTCTCCCTGTATTTTTCTAAAAAAAATAGGATTTTATAGCGTCGGTTTCAGGGTCTGCAGGGCCACCAGGTGGGGAAAACCCACCTGGGCGCGCCTGGAGGGGGTGGCGCGCCCTGGTGGGTTGTGCCCACCACGTGCCCCCCTCCGGTGGTTCTTGGCTCCAGAAACTCTCTTTTATTGTATAAAAAATCCTCGCAAAGTTTCCTTCCATTATGAGAACTTTTATTTCTGTACAAAAACAATACCATGGCAGTTCTGCTAAAAACAACATCAGTCCGGGTTCATTTCATTCAAATCATGCAAATTAGAGTCCAAAACAAGAGGAAAAGCGTTAGGAAAAGTAGACACGACGGAGACGTATCAACTCCCCCAAGCTTAAACCTTTGCTTGTCCTCAAGCAATTCAGTTGATAAACTGAAAGTGAAAAAGAAAACTTTTACGAACTCTTTTGCTCTTGTTTGCATAAAATAAGCTTAAACAACACCTAGGTTTTCAGCCCACACTATAACTAACCATGTCGACAATACTCTTAAAAATTATATTAACTCATATCAATGACATAATCAGATAGCAAACAATAATAAGATATCTCAAACAGCAACACGTTATCAAAACAACCATGATACAATATGACAATAGTGGTATCTCGCTAGCCCTTTCTGAGACCGCAAAACATAAATGCAGAGCACCTCTAAAGTTCAAGCAGCGACTAAACATTGTAATTTATTGTAGAAAATATCCAACCATGATGCACCCAACATTAGCTACACACAATGCATAAGCATGACAGCAGTGCTCTCAGGTTCTGGCACTTATTTTAGAAGGTGATGACACAACATAAAAGTAAATAGATAGTCCCTTCGCTGAGGGCAACAGTGATTTGCAGCGGTGCCAGAGCTCAAGTTTTTCAAACAGAGGTAACTGATATTTTGAGAAATGCACCCTTCTTGTTCACCTCGTGACCATAAGTTATCAATATCTTCCATGCTAAACACATTAGCGGCGGTTCCCAAGCGATAAAGTAAAGGTTATTACTCCGTGGGAGTTTTTGTTTGATTATTTGTAAGCTCAGTTATTTTTGCAGTTTGGGACTGGGCATCCCTATTACCGCCCCATTCTCGTGCAATGGCGAGTGAATAAACACTCAACCTGAGAATAACCCGCTTAGCATGGAAAATACCGACTACCTCATGTCGCTCTATGAACAATACAGGCACACAAAAAGGATATTTATTTGAAGTTTTTTTAGAGGTGGCACATGAAAATTTACTTAGGACGACAGGGGTAATACCGCATATAGGTAGGTATGGTGGACTCATCTGGAATAACTTGGGTTTCAGGTTTTGGATGTACAAGCAGAATTCCCACTTAGTACAGGCAAAGGCTAGCAAATAGGTTGAGAAGCGGCTAGCTAGAGAGCAACAATGGTCATCAACATGCAATATGCATAAGTAACATTGGATACTAGCATGAGTAGGATATCAACACCATGAACATAAATATCATAGAGGCTATGTTGGTTTTGATTCAACTACATGCATGAACATGTGCCAAGTCAAGCAACTCGAACATTCAGAGGAGGATACCATATCATCATACTACATCACAATCATTTTAACGCAATGTTGACATCTAAGATAAATCATTATCCACTCCCAGCTACTTATGCATCGCATGAGAAACTATAATCTCTAATTGTCATTGCAAACATGTTTAATCATAATAGGCTGAATCATGGATACTAGGTTAAACATATTTACAAAAACAGAACAAGTCGAGTTCATACCCATTTCTCTCTGCCACGGTCAGTTCATCAAATATCGTCATTATTGCCTTTCACTTGCACGACCGAAGGATATGAAAATAATAATAGTGCAAGAGTGCCATGGACTAAGCTGGAATCTGCAAACATTTTATTAAATGGGAGAAGGCAAGGTAAAATGGGCTCTTTGTTAGATCAACAATAATGCGTATACGAGTCACTCAACATTTTCATCATGGTCTTCTCCTCGGTACGACTCAATAAAAAGAAACGAAATTCAGAGAAACACACTGAAATATTTTTGGAGTTTTTGGTTTTTCTTGAACAAGCAAACAAAAGAGAAAAGCAAAAACGAGAAAAACTATTTACACGGGAAAGCTCCCAACAAGTAAAAGAAAAACAAGGAAATCTTTTTGGGTTTTCTTTTTAGATACTACAACTAACTACACTAGAAAGAAAAGGAAATATATTTTTGGATTTTCTCAAAAAAAATTCAAACACACAAGAAGAAAGCGAGAAAATAAATTTAGCAAGGATAATACAATGAAAAAGTGTGAACACCGACAAATGAAATGTGTGAACATGATTGTAATGTCGGTGAGAAATACATACTCCCCCAAGCTTAGGCTTTTGGCCTAACTTGGTAATCAGTAGTCAAGGAAACCATGGGGTCCCATGTTGAAATGTTGAGGAGCGGGCACCTATGGATCCCGCTGCTGAGGCTCAGCCTATGCTGCAGCTAGGTTGTTCCGGTAGGCGACGATGTCCGCAGGCATAATCCTGTAACCACCCCTAGTAATAGGATCAAACAGAGCAGGTGCAGGCAATGTAATAATATCACGAGTGTTCTCACTGAAAACTAAGTTATAAGGGACAGGAATGTTAGGGTAATCGCCTGCAATAGACTGGTGGTGTTCCATGGCCGTGCGATCTAGGTAAACCTTAGGCAAAGGATAATCATGCTGGCGTATCTGAACGTTAAAGTGAGTCGCCAAGCGAGTAGCGTAAATACCACCATGTATTTTACCCTTGGATTTATTAATGTTAAGGCGGCGTGGCATAATAGCTCTCAAGCTATAAGTGTTGTCGCCGTAAAGTGCACAACGTAAAATAGCAAAGTCTGGTGCACTAAGTGCACCTACTTTCTCTCTAGCAAGTAAACACTTCGCAATAAATAGAGCAAAATAATGTATAGAAGGAAAGTGCAAGCTAGTGGCGGTGATACTCGACACCCCTCTCTCATCCTCCACTATTAGAATGCGGTAAAAACCATCAAACTCCGCGGGCCTAGGCTCTACTAAACTCCCATCAGAAGGGATCATGCATATGTCACAAAATTCAGTAAGTGGTATCTGACGGGTGTCAGCATATAAATTAAACTCCACCGCAGGGAGATTATTCCTAGGAAGGAAATTAAAGCTTTGCACAAAGAAATTTGTGGGGAGATGATACTATTCACATTCAGCTGCAATGAAGTCAGTGAGGCCAACATTAGCAGCATATTGTGCAAACTCCTGAAGGATTCCGGCCCCTTCCATGAATGGGTTGTGCGGCCATTCGCACGGTCGTACCTCTGCCATTCTCCGGGTATGGATATCACTGTCAGATGACTCCCCAATAATTCACTTGAAGTTCTTCTTGGAAGCAAACTTCCTAAAGATACTCATCTTTTTCCTAGGAACAAAATTCTGAAATTTTTAGTCCACAAATTTCTCTCAACAAAACTTCATAAGATTGATAGCAACTACTCATAGGGATGCATAGAGGCCATAGCAAGCATTCAAACTACTTAGAACTCTAAGAATTCAACATGCAAGCTCATCTACAGCAGCACCAAGAGTAACTAATTATTCAAAATATAACCACTAAAGCAAAAACTAATTGGACAAACGGAGGAGTCACATACCAAGTAACAATCCCCCGAAATACTTTCGGAAATGGAGCTTCGAGCAAAGAGATCGAAATCCACGGGTTTGAGAGCAAGAACACGAGAGAGAGCAATGGTGATTTTTTTCTGGAGCTAGGTGGTGATGTGGAATGAAGAGATAAGTGAGGGGGGGCACATGGGGACCACAACCCACCAGGGCGCACATGGGGGTCCTGGCGTTCCCAGGTAGGTTGTGCCCACCTGGTGCACCTCCCTCTGATGTTATTTGCACCAAAAATTCTTATATATTCAGAAAAAAATCGTATTAAATTTTCAAAGCATTCTGAGAACTTTTATTTTTGGGTCATTTTTTTATTGCACGCGAAATTCAGAAAATAGACAAAGCATGGCATTTTATTTTATTTAACTAGTAAAAGCAGAAAATAAAAGGTAGGAACAGAAGGTAGTGCTTACTAAATTCATCAAGTTCATACCTCTTAAAAATGATCCATTAATAAGGTTGATTAGGTCTTATTAACAACCACTTTAGATTAGCATAACCGAAGAACTTTCGTAAATCAGTAAGTTACCTCAACGGGGATATGAATGTCCCCAACAATAAGCATTTCATATTTCTTTTTAATAATAGGTAGAGGTAGTTGAAAACTTCCAGTAGTGATTGTCGAAGATTTTTCAATAACATTAATACCATTCACTTGGAATTGTTTCTTCGGAAAGTGCACCATATGCTCATTACCATTGATATGAAAAGTGACCTTGCTTTTATTGCAATCAATAACAGCCCCTGCAGTATTCAAGAAGGGTCTACCAAGGATAATAGACATGTTGTCATCCTCGGGCATCTCAAGTATAACAAAGTCAGTCAAAATAGTAACATTAGCAACAACAACGGGCACATCCTCACAAATAACGATAGGTATGGCAGTTGATTTGTCAGCCATTTGCAAAGATATTTCAGTAGGCGTGAGTTTATTCAAATCAAGTCTTTTATATAAAGATAAAGGCATAACACTAACAACAGCTCCCAAATCACACAAAGCAGTCTTCACATAATTTCTTTTGATGGAGCAAGGTATAGTTGGTATTCCCGGATCTCCAAGTTTTTTGGTACTCCATCTTTAAAAGTATAATTAGCAAGCATGGTGGAGATTTCAGCATCCGGTATTTGTCTCTTATTGGTGATGATGTCTTTGATGTACTTTGCATAAGGAGGCATTTTCAAGATATTTGTAACACCCACGATGCGGCTATATCTCCCATGTGTCGAAGCACGACTTAGAGGCATAACCACATGGTGGTTTTGTCGCAAGAAGGGTCATCTTCACACAATCCCATGTGACGAACAAGAATGGGATAAAGAGTTGGCTTACAATTGCCACTTCACACAATGAACATATAATTCATACATCATTCAGAGCACACACATAGTCCGACTACGGACGAAGCCAAAAGAAAAGAAGATAACCCAACTGCTAGATCCCCGATTGTCCCAACTGGGATCCACTGCTGATCAACAAGAAATGAAACATAACAACAACCAAGATCTTTGTTGAGCTCCCATCTGAGCTCGGTTGCATCACCTACACTGGTATCATCGGCACCTGCAACTGTTTGTAGTATCTTGGGAGTCACGAGGACTCAGCAATCTCAAAACCCGCGAGATCAAGACTATTTAAGCTTATGGGTAGGATGTGGTAATGAGGTGGAGTTGTAGCAAGCACTAAGAAAGTATGGTGGCTAACATACGCAAATAAGAGCGAGAAGAGAAGCAACGGAATGGTCGAGAAGCTAGAAGTGATCAAGAAGTGATCCTGAAACTACTTACGCACAATCATAACACAAAGACCGTGTTCACTTCCCGGACTCCGTCGAAAAGAGACCATCATGGCTTCACACGCGGTTGATGCATTTTAATTAAGTCAAGTGTCAAGTTCTCTACAACCGGACATTAACAAATTCCCATCTGCCACATAACCGCGGGCACAGCTTTCGAAAGTTTATACCCTGCAGGGGTGTCCCAACTTAGCCCATTGTAAGCTCTCACGACCAATGAAGGATATTCCTTCTCCCGGGAAGACCCGATCAGTCTCGGAATCCCGGTTACAAGACATTTCGACAATGGTAAAACAAGACTAGCAAGACCGCCCGACTGTGCCGACAAATCCCGATAGGAGCTGCACATATCTCATTCTCAGGGCACACCGGATGAGTCATCCTACGAGTAAAACCAGACCTCAAGTTTCCCCGAGGTGGCCTCGCAGTCTACTCGGTTCGGACCAACACTTAGAGAAGCACTGGCCCGGGGGGGTTTAAAATAAAGATGACCCTTGGGTTGGCCTGCCCAAGGGAAAGTTAGTAGGTTGTTAGGCAAATGTAAAACCAATGTTGGGCCTTGTTGGAGGAGTTTTATTCAAAGCAAACTGTCAAGGGGTTCCCATACACCCGGCCGCGTAAGGAACGCAAAATCAAGGAACATAACACTGGTATGACAGAAACGAAGGCGGCAAGAGTGGAACAAAACACCAGGCATAAGGCCGAGCCTTCCACCCTTTACCAGTATATAGATGCATTAATTAAATAAGAGATATTGTGATATCCCAACATATTCATGTTCCAACATGTAGCAATCTTCAACTTCACCTGCAACTAATAATGCTATAAGAGGGGCTGAGCAAAAGCGGTAACTTAGCCAAACAACGGTTTCCTAGGAAGGTGGGTTAGAGGCTTGACATGGCGATATGGGAGGCATGATAAACAAGTGATAGGTAGCACAGCATAGCGATAGAACGAAGCAACTAGCAAGCAAAGATAGAAGTGATATCGAGGATAATGGTCATCTTGCCTGAGATCCCGCTAGGAAGAAGATCGAAACCATGAAGTAGACGAATCAACATAGTCGAACGGGTCCTCACAATCGCAACATAACTGGAGCTATCAAGAAGAAGCACAACCGGAAAGATGCAAACAACATGGTAAACAACCATCACATAAACATGGCACGATTTACAACCAAGTATGATGCATGTCTGGTTTAATGAGGCATGGCATGGCAAACTTCAACAAACAATACCACAAGTTAAGTGGAGCTCAATATGCAATGAGTTGCATATTGACGAAACACCACATTCGAGTTATTTAGTTCGCTCTCGTTTAGGTACACAACAATATTAAATGTTGTTAAACATGGCAAGAGGTGAAACATAAGTAAACTAACTATTTGGTCAAGTTTAAATGAGGCCGGAAATAACAAACAACAATTCCGGAAAATCCTCATGTCCATATTTCAAATTTGGTTTTGTTCTGCCTATTACATAATTTTAGAGTTGTTAAACATGCAAAGTAAGTGCACCAAGTTAAACTAGGCATTTTTCACCCCATTTACATATATAGTTTATATAAATCGGAGCTACGGTTATTTAGTTATGAAATAAAACATTTTATCATGGCCTTTGAGCAAATTTAAACAAACAACATCTTAAACATTCAAACATGGATGAAAGCAGCATATTATGAAACTTGATTAAATTCTAAGCATTTTACATGTTTAAATCATTTTAACTCGATGCACGGTTTGTGAGTTATTAAATGCATGATCTAGAGGGACTTTTCTGTAAATTTGTAAACTCCTGGATAATAGCTAAAACCGCAGACAGGAAAAAAACACTATATGGGCCAAATCTAGGCAGAGGTCCAACAGAATGGAAAAAAGGGGGCGCTGGGGGGTGGCCTCACCATGGGCCAAGCCCAGGTTGGTGGATATGGGACCCGGGCCGCGGGAGGATCATGGCCCGCGCGTGGAGTGGCCGCGGTCAACGCAGACGAGCGGGCTCCTGCTGCTCGTTACCAATAGAGGCAGCAGCAGCAGGTCATGGCGATGCAGGAGACGAGCAGAGGCGCGATGTAGAGGCAGGGGACTCGCGGGCTCGGCGGAACCGGGCAGTCCGAGGGTCGGGGAGGCGGTTCCCGGCGACGAGGAACTTCAACGGGATGGACTTGGCAGGGCAGCGATGGGACTGGCGAACGACGCGGCTGCTGCTTGAGGAAAAACATCCATGGACGCTCCTGCTTAGAAGGGAGACAGAGATCAAAGTGTGAGCAGAGAAAAGGGAGAGGAAAAGGGAGATGGAAGAAGGAGAGAACGGGAGCGGAGCTCATCTGCTGGTGTTGCTGCCCGCGGCAGATCGAAGCGGCTGGCGAGCTCCAGCTTGAGGAGGCTCTGGACGGCGATGAGGTGTTGTGCGAGGGGAGGAGCGCGTGGCCTTGGGCGCCTGGCTGTCGAAGCAGAGGAGTGGGACGAAGCTGCAGTTGTTCGGGGCGAAGCAGGGGCGCGGCAGCGGCAGGGTCGAAGAAGGCGGGGCAGCGCCGGATCTGGTTGGCGAGGGCGTCGGCAGGAGGTGAGGTGCAGGAGCTCCTCAGCTCCATGGAGGTGCTCTAGCATGAGCTGATCGAGCGCTCCTCGCTCGGGGATGCGCTGCTCGAGGCGGAGAACTGCAGCTGTGGCTCGGGACGGAACCGAGGAGGTCGGTGGTAGTCGTTCTACTGGGCTTCGGGCGAGCATGGGGATGAGGAGGAGCTCGGGGCTCGGGTGAGGAGTGGATCGAGGGGGCCTAGGGTTGGTTCGATGCTGAAAACGAGGGAGGCGATCGGTGCGATCTGGTTGGGTGGAATGGATCGGGAGGGATCCCGAGGAAGAAGGGGGTTGGTCGGTGGCGGATTGGGCAAGAGAGGAAAACAAGGAAGGAGGCGGCGGATGGGACGGATGGAATGGATGGGATGGCTTGGACTAGGGTTTGCCTGCTTATATATAGCCAGTGGATTAGGGGAGGGGTTAACCCGGTCCGTCCGATCGAAATCGGGCAGTCGAGATTAAATAGGTAGGGAGTCCAAATACGAAAACAGAGATGTTTGGGGATGATCCGAACCCAACGGTGATGACTGAGCAAGTCAGGTTGGGTCAAGTTTTCGGACACGCGCAAGAGGGGGTGGTGGTTGTGCAGAGAGGTTAGGTGGTTTGACAAGAGGGAATCAAAACCCGGTTGGACTCGAAGCGGTCAACGAAGGCAAGGGGGGAACATGGCAACTACGAACGGATGCAAGCTTTTTGAGAACATGCAGATGCAATGTGCATGATGCTATGAGATGAGATGCATGACATGAACAAAATGCAAAACAAAACACAAAAACCCAACCACGAAGGAAATAACACAACACATAGCCGGAAATGGCAACAGTTGGAGTTACAAATATGGAAAGTTACATCCGGGGTGTTACAACACTCCACCACTATAAGAGGATCTCGTCTGGAGATCTAGGATGGCACCGGAGAGAAACGGAAGAGGAAGAGAAGAGGTAAAACTAAGTTGCTTCTTCGACCAATGAGTGAAACCAAAGAACCTTGGGAGGTTGAAAAGTTGAAAGAAAGAACACAACAGAGTTGAACACAATTGAGAGTACTGCGGTAGAAAATATAAACAAGGAACACCATTTGAACCTTGGAGGTTGCATTGCTATGAATGACGAGTACAATGGACAAGAAGGGATTGAACCCGCTCTCGTTGAAACGAGATAAACAAGGAACAAGGAAGAACAAATTCGGACAACACTCCGGTTGAAAATAGATGCAAGACTTGATAAGATGAAAAGAACTTGAAGAGATGACACAACACTCTGGTTAAACGGATAAGCATGAAAAGAACATGATCCTCACAATTCGAGATGATGAGTGAAAAGAGAAACATCACAATGCCTCCGGAAGAAAGAATAGAAGATAGATCATTGGAATAACAGAATGGAGAAGAAAATGACATCTTCTGCCACAAATGAACTTGAAAAGCATCCTTGCAAAGAAGAATTGAACGGAGTTGCTGGAAAATGAACAACGAAAAGCACAAGCTTGTTATGGGCTTATGGCAAACATCTCAAAATGATGAGGTGACAACCGGCCACTAACATAAACAATTGATTAGTTGAGATCAATGAAGATAAGAGAAACTTCTTTCACCAAGAGGATAACTGGAGAACTTTGGGTCATTGATAAGCACCACAATTATCAACATTCCTTCGGGAAGGCTTTTAGGTGAAATCTTTACCAAGATAACTCCAAGGAAGAAAATGATGGGTTTAAAATACCTCATTCTTGACAACATGAGAATCGTGAAACATGAATGAAAATTGTCAAGAATGATATAACACCATCTCAAAACATAGGATAGAAGGAATTGCACTTTGGAATGCAAGATGAAGAATACTTGAGTTTTTCCAAGAACAATCTTGAAGAACACTTCAAGAATGAGTTAAATCTTTAGCAAACCACCATGTAGAGCCTCCATGAAGAACTCCGGTAGTAAAAGAATGATCAAACGAAAGGAAAGTTGAAAAAAACAAGGTGAAGCCTTGTGATGATTTAGATGGAGCTTCGCGACGAGTTAATTGAGAGCTTGGATCTCCGGAAACAAAATATGAAGCATCTTGAACCGAGAATGTGATATGATGAACAACTCTGGAAAGAATAATCTAGATAACTTGGATGAAGCAATAATAAGAATTATGTTGTGCGTATCCTTCACCAATAAATTGATGACAAGCAACGGATTTGGCATACTACTTATTCTTGTTGAGGGATTAAGGATAGACATAGCGCAAACTTGAGAAGGTATTGATGGAACCACCGGTGGGATTTGGAAACAGAGAATGAATTGATATGATAACGAAGGAAGTGAAATCTTCAACGAACCACCGTAAGAATTGAAAATGAAAGTAGCAAAGGCACAATTCACCAGGAAGAATTGGAAAACGAATGAAGATACTTGAGGGGATTTAGATACATGAGAATGAAGAGATCATGAACTGATTAGAGGGTATTTGAATGATGCACCGGTAAGATTTGGAGAACGATAGCTACACGCTGGGAATGAAGAATTATGACATGATGGACTTCGGAGGAAAGTAATGGAAACAACTCATGAAATGCTCCGAATGGGTGAAAAGAATTCTCACAATCGAAAACAATTATGAGGATGGCATGGAGCTAGACCCATGAATCTTCAAGAGAACGGACAAGATTTAAGAGAACCTCTTCTTCGGTCTTCACATGCTGAGAATGATGACGAGAACCACCAAAATTGTTGAGGCACTTAACAAAGAAGAATAGAAATGATGAACCAACGATGAAAATATTTTGAAAGCAATCTTGGAGAAGGAATATGACTGATGAAAATTCATTCTTACGTCAAACTTTGAAAAGAATTTGAGAGCTCCGGAAAAATAAAAGAGTCAGTTAAGATCCTGGGAAAAGACCTATGGGTTAGGGCCCACTAAAAAGATACAGTGTTGAACGATTGATTGAAAAGGGGGGATTGCGCTGGTTGAATTAAATGGCTTGAATGAGATAACAACCTCAAAATAACTTGAACGGATTGAGAATGGAAACATGAATCGTCTGAGATATCTTTAGCACTCTGGATACAAATATAGAGAGGTGAACGATTATGAGATGCACCGGCATGGGATAGCATTTGAAACAAGGAAAGGGATATGATCAACACCGAAAGCTTGAGTTAAATCCACCGTTAAAGAATATGAGAATGAAGAATGATGAACTTGAAGCTCGTGAGCATCTTCACGAGGGATCACCGGATCAGAACATTGATTGAAAAGAGTGAAGAGAGTTCACATGAATAAATGGATACTTGCTTAAAATATATGAGTCCTTGAAGAAAAGGGTGGGAGGGCGGGAAAACAAAGACAACTTGGGACGGATGAAACAAACACCGTTGAGAAAACTTAGAATTGAACTCGCAAATGTTGAAATGATCAGATCCACTTGAAAATAAGCACGCCGGTTGGAAGAGAATTGGGATGACAATATCGATAAACAAGGAGGATTAGTATTCACATAGGAATATGAGAACACCGTTTAGGGAAGGTATGGATCAACACTTGACTTCAAAGCAACTCGAATACCACAACTAAAACAAAACAAAGGATTTGGCTTGCAGAATAAGCCAGAAACAAACATATGATAGAGAATCTGTCCAAAGGTTTTGTGGTGGGGCCCACACGGGCTCGATCGTACAACACCATCATGTACAAGGCAGTGCACATGACATACGAAGCGTCCCCGAATCGGCATAGCCAAGGACTCATTAAGACACAAAGAGACCACTGTAAAACCAACCGTGAATAGGCGGACCACTAGACGTCGAACCCCAATCTCATATCAGGCATCTGTCGGAAAGAAAAAAAAAACTAGAGCTACTTGAATTCCCACCTATAAAACTCCCGAAACTTTCTGGTTATGTAATCTGGTGTTGGGGATACAGGGGAAGCAATATATCTCACCCAAACTAGCAATCCCTACATCCAGCTGCATCCATCCGTCAACACATAACCAAGAAACCTTTGAAAATTGTGTACCTCAACCTTCGAAAAGCATCCGTCATACGAGCTATGGCAATACTCCCGAACTCCCACCCCAGTACTGGGTGGCGTCGAAGTTATCTTACCACTAGCTGCATAAAAGAGATTTTCGATGTCGGCGAAACTCAGGTATTCCAGAATTGCAACGATAAAATTATGACGACAACGCCTCGGAGCTCAACTCCCCGGGACACTGCCACAACCCCTAAATGTCAGGAGGCACCAAGAACAATGTTCTCGTCATAAGAATATCGGAACGATCCCAAGATACCCGCGTGATCCTAAAAAAAATTAGTGAATTATGAGGAGAGAAAGACAAAAAATCTACGCCAGGAGACCTCACCAGAGCGACGAAGGGACTGAGGAGTAAAAAGAATCCTACTCTCTGATATATATAATCCTAAGACTCAAAACATTTTTGTTCTAGACTCAACAACGTCAGTGATTCGATCAAGCAGGGGGGCTCCTAAGTCGGGGATGGCTCTGATTACCAACTTGTAACACCCACGATGCGGCTATATCTCCCACGTGTCGAAGCACGACTTAGAGGCATAACCGCATGGTGGTTTTGTCGCAAGAAGGGTCATCTTCACACAATCCCATGTAATGAACAAGAATGGGATAAAGAGTTGGCTTACAATCGCCACTTCACGCAATGAACATATAATTCATACATCATTCAGAGCACACACATAGTCCGACTACGGACGAAGCCAAAAGAAAAGAAGATAACCCAACTGCTAGATCCCCGATCGTCCCAACTAGGCTCCACTACTGATCAACATGAAACGAAACATAACAACGACCAAGATCTTCATTGAGCTCCCATCTGAGCTCGGTTGCATCACCTACACTGGTATCATCGGCACCTGCAACTGTTTGTAGTATCTTGTGAGTCACAAGGACTCAACAATCTCAAAACCCGCGAGATCAAGACTATTTAAGCTTATGGGTAGGATGTGGTAATGAGGTGGAGTTGCAGCAAGCACTAAGCAAGTATGGTGGCTAACATACGCAAATAAGAGCGAGAAGAGAAGCAACGGAATGGTCGAGAAGCTAGAAGTGATCAAGAAGTGATCATGAAACTACTTACGCACAATCATAACAAAAAGACCGTGTTCACTTCCCGGACTCTGCCAAAAAGAGACCATCACGGCTACACACGCGGTTGATGCATTTTAATTAAGTCAAGTGTCAAGTTCTCTACAACCAGACATTAACAAATTCCCATCTGCCACATAACCGTGAGCACGGCTTTCGAAAGTTTATACCCTGCAGGGGTGTCCCAATTTAGCCCATTATAAGCTCTCACGACCAACGAAGGATATTCCTTCTCCCGGGAAGACCCGATCAGTCTCGGAATCCCGGTTACAAGACATTTCGACAATGGTAAAACAAGACCAGCAAGACCGCCCGACTGTGCCGACAAATCCCGATAGGAGCTGCACATATCTCGTTCTTAGGGCACACCGGAGGAGACATCCTATGAGTAAAACCAGACCTCAAGTTTCCCCGAGGTGGCCCCGCAGTCTACTCAGTTTGGACCAACACTTAGAGAAGCACTGCCCCCGGGGGGTTTAAAATAAAGATGACCCTTGGGTTGGCCTGCCCAAGGGAAAGTTACTAGGTTGTTAGGCAAATGTAAAACCAATGTTGGGCCTTGCTGGAGGAGTTTTATTCAAAGCAAATTGTCAAGGGGTTCCCATACACCCGGCCGCGTAAGGAACGCAAAATCAAGGAACATAACACTGGTATGACAGAAACTAAGGCGGCAAGAGTGGAACAAAACACCAGGCATAAGGCCGAGCCTTCCACCCTTTACTAGTATATAGATGCATTAATTAAATAAGAGATATTGTGATATCCCAACATATTCATGTTCCAACATGGAGCAATCTTCAACTTCACCTGCAACTAACAACGCTATAAGAGGGGCTGAAAAAAGCGGTAACTTAGCCAAACAACGGTTTGCTAGGAAGGTGGGTTAGAGGCTTGACATGGTGATATGGGAGGCATGATAAACAAGTGATAGGTAGCACAGCATAGCGATAGAACAAAGCAACTAGCAAGCAAAGATAGAAGTGATATCGAGGGTAATGGTCATCTTGCCTGAGATCCCGCTAGAAAGAAGATCGAAACCATGAAGTAGACGAATCAAAGTAGTCGAACTGTCCTCACAATCGCAACATAACCAGAGCTATCAAGAAGAAGCACAACCAGAAAGAAGCAAACAACATGGTAAACAACCATCACATAAACATGGCACGATGCACAACCAAGTATGATGCATGTCTAGTTTAATGAGGCATGGCATGGCAAAGTGCAACAAACAATACTACAAGTTAAGTGGAGCTCAATATGCAACAAGTTGCATATTGACGAAACACCACATTCGAGTTATTTAGTTCACTCTCGTTTAGGTACACAATAATATTAAATGTTGTTAAACATGGCAAGAGGTGAAACATAAGTAAACTAACTATTTATTCAAGTTTAAATGAGGCCGGAAATAACAAACAACAATTCCGAAAAATCCTCATGTCCATATTTCGAATTTGGTACTGTTCTGCCTATTACATAATTTTAAAGTTGTTAAACATGCAAAGTAAGTGCACCAAGTTAAACTAGGCATTTTCCCACCCCATTTACATATATAGTTTATATAAATCGAAGCTACGGTTATTTAGTCATCAAATAAAACATTTTATCATGGCCTTTGAGCAAATTCAAACAAACATCATCTTAAACATTCAAACATGGATGAAAGCAGCATATTATGAAACTAGATGAAATTCTAAGCATTTTACATGTTTAAATCATTTTAATCAGATGTATGGTTTGTGAGTTATTAAATGCATGATCTAGAGGGACTTTTCTGTAAATCTGTAAACTCCTGGATAATAGCTAAAACCGCAGACAGAAAAAAAACACTATATGGGCTGAATCTAGGCAGAGGTCCAACAGAATGGAAAAAGGGGGGTGCTGGGGGTGGCCTCACCAGGGGCCAAGCCCAGGTTGGTGGAGATGGGAGCCGGGCCGCGGGAGGATCGTGGCCCGCACGTGGAGTGGCTGCGGTCAACGCGGACGAGTGGGCTCCTGCTGCTCGTTACGAACAAAGGCAGCAGCAGCAAGTCATGGCGATGCAGGAGACGAGGAGAGGCGCGATGCAGAGGCAGGGGACCCGCGGGCTCGACGTAACCGGGCAGTCCGAGGGTCGGGAGGCGGTTCCCGGCAACGAGGAACTCCGGCGGGACGGACTTGGCAGGGCGGCGGCGGGACTGGCAAACGGCGCGGCTGCTGCTTGAGGAAAAATGTCCATGGCCGCTCCTACTTAGAAGGGAGACAAGAGATCAAAGTGTGGGCAGAGAAAAGGGAGAGGAAACGGGAGATGGAGGAAGGAGAGAACGAGAGAGGAGCTCATCTGCTGGTGTTGCTGCCCACGGCTGGCGAGCTCCGGCTTGAGGAGGCTCTGGATGGCGACGAGGTCTTGCGTGAGGGGAGGAGCACGTGGCCTCGGAGGTGCTCTAGCACGAGCAGATCGAGCGCTCCTTGCTCGGGGATGCGCTGCTCGAGGCGGAGAACTGCCGCTATGGCTCGGGACGGAATGGAGGAGGTCGGCAGCGGCCGTCCTGCTGTGCTCTGTTACGTCTTGAGCTTGCGTTGGTTTTCCTCGAAGAGGACAGGGTGATGCCACAATAGTAGCATAAGTATTTTCGTCAGTTTTTGAGAACCAAGGTATCAATCCAATAGGAGGCTCCTCAAAAGTCCCACGCACCTACACAAACAAACTGAGAACTCGCAACCAACGCAATAAAGGGGTTGTCAATCCCTTCACGGCCACTTGCGAAAGTGAGATCTAATAAAGATAGTAAGATAAGATAGATGTATTTTTGGTATTTTATAATATAGATGCAAAAAGTAAAGATGCAAATAAAAGTAGATTGAAAGCAAATATGATAGGAGATAGACCCGGGGGCCATAGGTTTCACTAGAGGCTTCTCTCAAGATAGCATAAGTATTACGGTGGGTGAACAAATTACTGTCAAGCAATTGATAGAAAAGCACATAGTTATGAGATTATCTAGGCATGATCATGTACATAGGCATCACGTCCATAACAAGTAGACCGACTCCTGCCTGCATCTACTACTATTACTCCACACATCGACCGACTCCTGCCTGCATCTAGAGTATTAAGTTCATAAGAACAGAGTAACACATTAAGCAAGATGACATGATGTAGAGGGATAAACTCAATCAATATGATATAAACCCCATCTTGTTATCCTCGATGGCAACAATACAATACGTGCCTTGTAACCCTTTCTGTCACTGGGTAAGGACACCACAAGATTGAACCCAAAGCTAAGCACTTCTCCCATGGCAAGAAAGATCAATCTAGTAGGCCAAACCAAACTGATAATTTGAAGAGACTTGCAAAGATAACTCAATCATACATAAAAGAATTGAGAGAAGATTCAAATATTATTCATAGAAAAACTAGATCATAAACCCACAATTCATCGAATCTCGACAAACACACCGCAAAAAGAGTTTACATCGAATAGATCTCCACAAGAGAGGGGGAGAACATTGTATTGAGATCCAAAAAGAGAGAAGAAGCCATATAGCTAATAACTATGGACCCGTAGGTCTATGGTAAACTACTCACAACTCATCGGAGGGGCAAGGATGTTGATGTAGAAGCCCTCCGTGGTCGATTCCCCCTCCGACAGAGTGCCGGCGAAAGCTCGAAGATGAGATCTCGCGGATACAGAAGGTTACGGCGGTGGAAATTGTGTTTCTTGGTGCCCTTGGATGTTTTCGGGGTACGTAGGTATATATAGGAGGAAGAAGTAGGTCGGTGGCCGCCCGAGGGGCCCATGAGACAGGGGGCGCGCCCTACATGGGGGGGGGGGCCTCCTATCTCATGGGGGCCTCGGCTGCTTCTTGACTTGCACTCCAAGTCCTCTGGATCACGTTCATTCCAAAAATCACGCTCCCGAAGGTTTCATTCTGTTTGGACTCCGTTTGATATTCCTTTTCTTCGAAATACTGAAATAGGCAAAAAAACAGTAATATGGGCTGGGCCTCCGTGTAGTAGGTTAGTCCCAAAAATGATATAAATGTGTAAAATAAAGCCCATAAACATCCAAAAGGGGTAATATAATAGCATGGAACAATCAAAAATTATAGATACGTTGGAGACGTATCAAGCATCCCCAAGCTTAATTCCTGCTCGTCCTCAAGTAGGTAAATGATAAAAAGAGAATTTTTGATGTGGAATGCTACCTAGCATAATTCATAATGTAATTTTCTCTATTGTGGCATGAATGTTTAGATCCAAATGATACAAAATAAAAGTTCATATTGATAAAAGAAATAGTAACACTTCAAGCATACTAATCAAAGTAATCATGTCTTCTCAAAATAACATGGCAAAAGAAAGCTCATCCCTACAAAATCATATAGTTAGGCTATGCTTCATTTTCGTCACACAAAGATGTTCCCAACTTCTATACCCCCGATGACAAGCCAAGCAATTGTTTCATACTTAAATAATCTCAAACTTTTTCAACCTTCACGCAATACATGAGCGTGAGCCATGGATATAGCCCTATGGGTGGAATAGAATATGATGATGGGGATTGTGTGGAGAAGACAAAAAAAGGAAAGTCTCACATTGACGAGGATAATCAACGGGCTATGGAGATGCCCATCAATTGATGTCAACATGAGGAGTAGGTATTGCCATGTAACAGATGCACTAGAGGTATAAATGAATGCTCAACAAAAGAAAACTAGTGGGTGTGCATCCAACTTGCTTGCTCACGAAGACCTAGGGCATTTGAGGAAGCCCATCGTAGGAATATACAAGCCAAGTTCTATAATGAAAAATTCCCACTAGTATGAAAAAGACAACTATGAGGCTCACTATATGAAAAACATGGTGCTACTTTGAAGCACAAGTGTGGAAAAAGAGATAGTAACATTGCCCTTTTTATTATTTTTATTTTTTTTCTTTTCCTTTTTTTTCTTTTTGGGCCTTTCTTTTTTTTGGCCTTTCTTCTTTTTTTTTCTTTTTTTTTCTTGTTTTTTTCTTTGGGCAATGCTCTAATAATGATGATCATCACACTTCTATTGATTATAACATAAGAATTACAACTCGAAACTAGAACAAGATATGACTCTATATGAATGCCTCCGGCGGTGTACCGGGATGGTGCAATGAATCAAGAGTGACATGTATGAAAAATAGTGCATGGTGGCTTTGCCACAAATACGATGTCAACTACATGATCATGCAATGGCAATATGACAAAAGTAAAGTATGTCATGATGATGATGAACGGAACGGTGGAAGGTTGCATGGCAATATATCTCGCAATGGCTATGGAAATGCCATAATAGGTAGGTATGGTGGCTGTTTTGAGGAAGATATAGGGAGGTTTATGTGTGATAGAGCGTATCGTATCACGGGGTTTGGATGCACCGGTGAAGTTTGCACCAACTCTCAAGGTGAGAAAGGGCAATGCACGGTACCGAAGAGGCTAGCAATGGCGGAAAGGTAAAAGTGCGTATAATCCATGGACTCAACATTAGTCAAAAGAACTCATATACTTATTGCAAAAATTTAGAAGTCATCAAAAATCAAGTACTACGCGCATGCTCCTAGGGGGATAGATTGGTAGGAAAAGACCATCGCTCGTCCCCGACCGCCACTCATAAGGATGCACAAGCCAGGTACACTTCATGTTTCAAATTTGTTACACAACTTTAACCATACGTGCATGCTACGGGACTTGCTAACTTGGACACAAGCATTCTTTAAATTTATAATCACCCAACTAGCATGACTTTAATATCACTACCTCCATATCTCAAAACAATTATCAAGTATCAAATTGACCATAGCATCCAATTCACTTTCTATGATAGTTTTTATTATACCCAAGTTGGATGCCTACCATTCTAGGACCAATTTTATAACCATAGCAAATACCATGCTGTTCTAAAAGACTCTGAAAATAATATAAGTGAAGCATGAGAGACTAGTAATTTCTTCAAAATTAAGACACCACTGTGCTCTAAAAGATATAAGTGAAGCACTAGAGCAAAAACTATCAAGCTCAAAAGATATAAGTGAAGCACATAGAGTATTCTAGCAAATTCTAATCAAATAGGCTTCTCCCAAAAGGTGTGTACAGCAAGGATGATTGTGTTAAACTAAAAAGCAAAGACTAATATAATACACGACGCTCCAAGCAAAACACATATCATGTGGCGAATAAAAATATAGCTCCAAGTAAAGTTACCAATGAACGAAGACGAAAGAGGGGATGCCTTCCCGGGGCATCCCCAAGCTTAGGCTTTTGGCTATTCTTGAATATCTTGGGGTGCCATGGGCATCCCCAATCTTAGGCTCTTGCCACCCTTTATTCCATAGTCCATAAAAGCTTTACCCAAAACTTGAAAACTTCACAACACAAAACTCAACAGGAAATCTTATAAGCTCCGTTAGTGAAAGAAAACAAAACCACCACATAAGGTACTGCAATAAACTCATTCTTTATTTATTTTGGTGTTAAACCTACTGTATTCCAACTTCTTTATGGTTTATAAACTAATTTACTAGCCATAGATGCATCAAAATAAGCAAACAACACACGAAAAACAGAATCTGTCAAAAACAGAACAGTCTGTAACAATATGTAACTAACGCAAACTTTTGGAACTCTAAAAATCCTACCAAAATAGGAAGTACTGGAAAATTTGTTTATTGAACAGAATAAAAAAGAATCAATGCAAAATAACGTTCCTGTGATTTAAGAAAATTATATTCGTGCGTGCAAAGTTTCTGTTTTTCAGCAGAACAAATCAACTATCATCGTAGGTTATCCTATAGGTTCTACTTGGCACAAACACTAATTAAAAGATAAAAACACATCTAAACAGAAGGTAGATGCAAGATTTATTACTAAACAGGAGCAAAAACAAAAAAACATAAAGAAAATTGGGTTGCCTCCCAACTAGCGCTATCGTTTAACGCCCCTAGCTAGGCATAAAAGCGAAGATAGATCTAACGAGTGCCATCTTTGGCACTAAATTCATAAGTAGCCCGCATGATAGATTCATAAGGTAATTTGACTTTATTTCTTGGAAAGTGCTCCATGCCTTTATTTAATGGAAATTGGAATCTAATATTCCCTTCCTTCATATCAATAATCGCACCAATCGTTCCAAGGAAAGGTCTACCAAGAATAATAGGGCAAGAAAGATTGCAATCTATATCAAGAATGATAAAATCCATGGGCACCAAATTTCTATTTGCAACAATGAGAACATCATTGATCCTTCCCATAGGCTTTTTAATGGTGGAATCTGCAAGGTGCAAATTTAAAGAGCAATCATCAAGATCATGGAAACCTAGAATATCACATAAAGTTTTCGGAATCGTGGAAGCACTAGCACCCAAATCACACAAAGCAAAACAATCATAATCTTTAATTCTAATCTTTATAGTAGGTTCCCACTCATCATTAAGTTTTCTAGGTATAGAAACTTTCAAATTAAGTTTTTCATCATAAGATTGCATCAAGGCATCAACGATATGTTTGGTAAAAGCTTTATTTTAACTATAAGCATGAGGAGAATTAACAACGGATTGCAACAAGGAAATACAACCTGTTAAAGAGCAATTATCATAATCAAATTCCTTGAAATCCAAGATAGTAGATTCAATGTTATTAGAAGTTGAGGACTCTCCAATCTCACTTTTACCAATTTTAGCATCAAGATCTAAAGACTCCGAATTCTTGGGACACCTTCTAGGCAAAGTTGATTCATCATCAGTCCCATAATCATCAAAATTAATATTGCAAAACATAGATCTAATAGGAGTCGCATCAATAACTTTAAGATCCTCATCATTATTTTCATGGAAACTAGAAGAACACGCTTTTATAAAGCTATTTTTAGCACACAATCTAGCTGTTCTTTCCTTGCACTCGTCAATGGAAATTCTCATTACTTTGAGAGACTCATTGATATCATGCTTAGGAGGAGAAGATCTAAGTTTAAGAGAATCAATGTCAAGCGAAAGTCTATCAACGTTCCTAGCCAAATCATCAACTTTGAGCAATTTTTCTTCAAGCAAAGCATTAAAATTCTTTTGAGAAACCATAAATTCTTTCTCAATATTCTCAAAATCAAAGGGCATATTATTAAAATTACCATAAAAATTATTGTAGGAATTTCCATAATTATTAGAGGAATTACTAGGGAACGGTCTAGCATTAAAGTTTCCTCTACAAGCGTTGTTTCCAAAACTATTCCTACCAACAAAATTCACATCCATAGATTCATTATTATTCTCAATCAAAGAAGACAAAGGCATATCATTGGGATCAAGAGGAATATTTTAGTAGCAAACATCTTCATAAGTTCATCCATCTTTCCACTCAAAACATTGATTTCTTCTATAGCATGCACTTTTTTACTATAAGATCTTTTGGGGTGCCATTGAGAATAATTAGCCATAATATTATCAAGAAGTTTTGTAGCATCTCCTAACGTGATTTCCATAAACGTGCCTCCCGCGGCCGAATCTAAGAGATTTCTAGAAGCAAAGTTCAAACCGGCATAGAAATTTTGTATGATCATCCATAAATTCAAACCATGAGTAGGGCAATTGCGAAGCATCAATTTTATTCTCTCCCAAGATTGGGCAACATGCTCATGATCAAGTTGTTTAAAATTCATAATATCGTTCCTAAGAGTGATGATCTTAGCGGGAGGAAAATACTTAGAGATAAAAGCATCTTTGCACCTGTTCCAAGAATCAATACTATTTTTAGGCAAAGACGAAAACCAAACTTTAGCACAATCTCTAAGTGAAAACGGAAATAACTTCAATTTGACAATATTGTTATCCATATCTTTCTTCTTTTGCATATCACACAAATCAACAAAATTGTTTAGATGAGTAGCGACATCTTCACTAGGAAGGCCGGCGAATTGATCTTTCATAACAAGATTCAGCAAAGCGGTATTGATTTCACAAGACTCAACATCATTAAGAGGAGCAATTGGAGTACTAAGGAAATCATTATTATTGTTATTCGAGAAAGCACACAATTTGGTATTATCTTGCGCCATGGCAACAAATAATCCAACACACAAGCAAACAGAAAAAGGCAAGCGAAAAAGAGGAGGAGATTGGGAAAGAGAGGGCGAATAAAACGGCAAGGGTGAAGTGGGGGAGAGGAAAACGAGAGGCAAATGGCAAATAATGTAAATGCAAGGGAGATGGGTACTTGGTATGTCTTGACTTGAGCGAAGACCTCCCCGGCAACGGCGTCAGAAATCCTTCTTGCTACGTATTGAGCTTGCGTTGGTTTTCCTCGAAGAGGAGAGGGTGATTGTCGGTGTCAAAACCGGCGGATCTCGGGTAGGGGGTCCCGAACTGTGCGTCTAGGCGGATGGTAACAGGAACGAGGGACACGATGTTTTTACCCAGGTTCGGGCCCTCTCGATGGAGGTAAAACCCTACGTCCTGCTTGATTAGTATTGATGATATGGGTAGTACAAGAGTGGATCTACCACGGGATCAAGGAGGCTAAACCCTAGAAGCTAGCCTATGGTATGATTGTTGTAATGTATGTTGTGTCCTACGGACTAAAGCCCTCCGGTTTATATAGACACCGGAGAGGGCTAGGGTTACACAGAGTCGGTTACAATGGTAGGATATCTACATATCCGTATCGCCAAGCTTGCCTTCCACGCCAAGGGAAGTCCCATCCGGACACGGGACGGAGTCTTCAATCTTGTATCTTCGTAGTCTTGGAGTCCGGCGGACGATGATAGTTCGGCTGTCCGGACACCCCCTAGTCCAGGACTCCCTCAGTAGCCCCTGAACCAGGCTTCAATGACGATTAGTCTGGCGCGCATAATGTTCGGCATTGCAAGGCGGGTTCCTCCCTTGAATAATCCAGAGAAGATCATGAACACCAGGATAGTGTCCGGCTCTGCAAAATAAATTCCACATTCCACCGTAGAGAGAATAAAATGTACACCAATTCAATCTGCTGACGTATTATGCGGCGTGACATCACACCGCTACCAGGCTTTTACTTGAATCGTTGTTTACTATACCACCTCAGCACGTTTAGCGAAGCGGTTTCCTTGGCACGTCTTGTCGAAGCAGAGATCGTGTTCCCCTTATTCCGGGATTCTCATCAATACGTGCGTGGGTAACCCAACCGTTCCCGTCGCCATGCCTCCTCTATCAAAGGTGAATCGCAAACGGTCACGGAGACAGCTCTTGGTATTTTTTCCTCTTTATAAGAGGACCAAGGCTTGTCCTTGTTCTTCAATCTCACATCGAATCTCCTCCTCGCTCCCAGTTCCAACACCCAGAGCCTGAGATTCGAGCGCTTCGGATTCTCAACCATGTCCGGCTCTGACCTCCAGGGCCGGTGGATGCCCTCCTCCATCACGGAGGAGGACATATTGAAGTTACGCGAGGCCAAGTACCTGGCCTACGAGGTTTCGCACAGGTTGCCCGCCCAAGGGCAGGCCGTGCCTGCCCCCGAGCCCGGTGAGTTCGTTGTCTTCGTATCCCACCTCCGTCGGGGTTTAGGCTTCCCGACGGATCCCTTCGTGAGAGGGCTCATGTTCTACTATGGGCTGGACTTTCACGACTTGGCTCCGGAGTCCATCCTCCACATCTCCGCATTCATTATCGTCTGTGAAGCCTTCCTCCGCGTCACTCCCCACTTCAGCCTGTGGCTGAAGACCTTCAATGTGGAGCCGAAGATGATCGGGGGGCGTCAAGCGGAGTGCGGCGGGGCGGCCATAAGCAAAAAGGCCGATGCCCCATGGCCCGAGGGTTCCTTCCAAGAGGAACTCGGATTGTGGCAACAGGAGTGGTTCTATATCACCGCTCCGAAGGGCAGCAAGCAAAAGCCGCCGCCTTCCTTCCACCCGGGACCTCCATGCCGACTGATGTCATGGGTCAACCAAGGGCTCAGTTGGGGGCCGTCCGAAGACGTGCCTTTACTGCAGGGCCGGATTCGAGACCTCCAGGCGAGGGAGATCAATCTGATTGTGGTGATGCAGGTTATGCTAATCAGGCATCTTCTGCCCTGCAAACGTCGTCCTCTCCGTCTATGGGAGTTAAACCCAGAGGGACCTCGGATTCTCCAACACTTCATGGTTGCAACACCCGTGGAGATGTGCAAGTTGTTCTTCGGACCGCAGGTGGCGTGTCCGGAATTAGCCGAGGACGCAGGCCTAAGCCGCAATCGCCCGGATACTCAGGTAAATAGCTCAGAGTCCGGACGCTCTGTTTATCTTCTTTTCTGGAGTTCGCCTCCTGACACATTACTCTTCACAGGAGTGGGTAGCACATTCGAGGCTGATAAGGTGTCCGGCCCCCCTCCTAGAGACCGCACTGGAGCCCGTGCTGGTCAGAATGTTGGAGGTCGTGCCCATGGAAGGGAGCGATAGGGAAAGTAGAGGAGCTATTATTTCGCCCAAAGGGGCATCCAAAAGAGAGGGGAATCGAAAACCCCTCCTTCCAGGGGGAGAAGAGGACCGCCTTCGAAGATCTGGAGGCCAAAGCCCCTAAGCGTGGGAAGAGATCTTCACCGGGGGGTCCGGCGTCCGGAGAGAATCCGGACGCACAATCATCGCCAAAGGATCAGCCCTCCAGCGAGCCGTGAGTATGAAAAGGGGAGTTAATTAGTAAGGAAATACCTCCATTTGTGCTTCTGTGGGTAACCAAAATATTTATCTTGCAGTTCGGATCTGCAGCCTTCTCAGGTGAGTTCATCTTCGGGGGACCTTCTTCCGGAGATGATGGAGAGCGAAACGCCTCCGTCTGCAGTGCCGTCAGATAAGGCAGGCGAGCTTGAAGTATCGTCACGGAGGGTATCCCCGAGTCCGGAGGGGCCAGAGAGTTCGGCACCCGCTAGTATCCGGCCGGGAGAACTAAAGAATCTATTTGAGAGGGCGTCCATCTCAGAAGATCACCGTGCGTTGATGCGTGTGGTGATTGGAAGGATTTCGTCCACCGAAAGCGGATTGCGCAATGCCGCTATGAGTTTGCTGGCAGGGTTTGAGGTACGCGAGAATGACGCTCCTTTTATATTTTTTTTGACAGTTTTGCACATAAAAGTGTGCCCTGTATAGATAGTAGCCCCTGAGACTCGGTAGGTTGTCAAAAATGACAGCGTGCCGAGGATCGAAATCGTAAGTAATGAATGCCGCCGTTCCTATGCAGGTGGCGGATAGTCCGAGGGCTAGCCGGACTAGTGGGTTTGCCGAGTTAAATCGGTAACTTGACGTGGCGGATGCGGACATCGCACTTGTCAACCGGTGACTTGACGAGTCGCAAGGTAAATGAGTTCTCCGCAGTCGCTTTATTAAGGGGGTCGAAGCCCTCCTCTGATAAATTATATGCTGTTGTACAGACGGTGCTGCTGCTATGGAGAGCCTTCGGGCCGAACTTGCTCGAGCTAAGGAGCAAGCCCAAAGGAGTGACGCGGCTGCCTCGAGGGCGGCCGAGGAGTTGAAAGCCGAAAGGGCTGTGCACTGCCTAAGCAGGGCAGAGGTGGCCGAATTGGCCATGAAAGTAAAAGATGCTGCCGACCGCAATGAGGCTCTTGAAAAGGAGTGCTTATCGGAGCGGGAAGACCTGAAGAAGGCCACCGCCGAAGCCAAGGATGCCCGCTCTGCAATGCGGGCCATGAAGGAGGAACTGCGCCAGGCCGGAGATATCGTGGCTGGCAAGCCTTTTCTGCTGCGTCGCCGGTTTATGGATCAAAAGTATGCTCAATTTGAGCGGCTGTGGAGTCCGGAGGATCCGTATATGGACTTAGCTGCAAGTGCGGCTGATGCCGTTGAGCACTTCCGGAGCCAGAAGGATCACAAGACGGAAGAGCTATTTTGGTCTCAATTCCATAGTCCGGATCGCTCACTTTTGTTGACAGACCGGTTGGCCGAATGGGCTGAGCTAAATAGATTGTCCGGACTTGCCATGACTGACATCGTGGCCCATGTCTGGCCAGAGAGGCCCAAGGCGACGAGCTACTTCGGCTTACTGCAGCAATTCCTTGGAGTGGTGCCGCATATAAAGGAGATGAAGCGGTCGGCCTGCATCGAGGGCGCGCGGATGGCTCTTGCCCGTGTGAAGGCGCATTGTCCGGAGATGGATGCCACCGTTGTTGCCGCCCAGGGTTCGGATGAAAGCCGGCTCCCCGCCGAGCACTATTTCGGGGAAGTTATGCGTGGCGCTCGTGTAATAGAGTCGCAATGCTCGAAAAATGTCACGTTCAAATGAATGTTTTAGCTTGTAAAACAATGATTATGTTATAACTGCTTTTTATACTTGTGCGTCCCAAGTAGTAAAACTTCTCCTGTGCGGCCGTTTACGTATACATTTGTATAACTTGAAAGATTGCAGTCTTCGGCTTCAGCCCCCACGCACAAGGTGCGGGGGTGTTCGCAAAAATAGCGCGTTTTCACACTTAATCCGACGTCTCGGTCCTGTTTAAGGAGGTGGTAGCGTAGCGAACAAGGCAATCCGGACTATAATGCTTTATCACTTTCACTTAGCTAGTGGAGTTCGAGGGTGGGGCTACGATATAGCCCCTGGTGGCACCGCACTTCTCCGAATTCGGGGCGCGTGTGTGCCTGACCGGGAAACGGTCCTTCGTCAAAGCGGGGAATTCTAAACATTCCGGTAGTCGATCGAGTGGTTGACCAGTCTCTCGCTGTATCATGACAGTCAGTTTTCGGCTTTCCCTACTGAGGTGCTCGCCCAGCCGAACTGGGGCACAATCGCAGTAGTTCTCCTGGTGCCGTGTTAGCCGACGATACGGAACGTAAGGCAGCAAAACACAGGAGCCGGGCAAACCCAACATTTGACCAAAGACATGATTCGGAGCTGATGCATATAATGCCTAACTCGAGACACCGAACACTCCCTGAGGTGTTCGGTCTTTATAATAATGGGCAGAACAATGCCCTAAGCCCCTAGTGTCCAGGTACGGGCATGGTCTTCTGACGCGGCCGATGCCAAAGCGTCAGGCTCCGCTTTGGCTATAGGAAGAAACCAAGGGAGAATAACAACAAGAGACAGTAAAAAAGGTTTACGCAGGGTCTTAATCTGAAAAGAATCCTCACAACGGGTCCCTACTGCATGTCTGCGCCTGTGTCTCCGTTGCGCCATTATTCTGGACGGGTATGCACGTTGTTCATCTGTAAAAAGAGAGGAACGCTTAGTTTGAAAATAATTCGTGCGAAAAATATGTGTAAAAGAAGGAATATGAATAAGTAAGGCGGGGGTTGTATGAACCCGCGGTTGTTTGTGCGCGCAGCCCCCTGTGAAGAGGTATGCGGCTAGGGAGCCCCTAGCCTGCTAAAGCCGGATTTGTCTATCCGAGTCCGGGGTCTTTAAGTGACCCTCGCATTGAAATGACGCCACGCGGACCGGGCATCTTGAGTGTAAGGGACGCGTAATGCGGTATGGCGTTGAAGCGGACAAAAGCCTTTCGTCCCAAGAGTGCTTGATATCCCCTTTTAAATGGGACGATGTGAAAAATTAATTTTTCGCGTTGAAAATTGTTCGGTGATCCGAACACGACTTCTAGTAATATGGAGCCTGTGCACTTGGCGTAAGGGCCTGGCGTCACTCCTTTGAAGGAAGTGCGGCTGCGTCGAATTTTGGTAGGGTCTATCCCCATCTTACGGATTGTGTTTGAATACAGCAGGTTTAAGTCGCTGCCTCCATCCATTAGGACTGAAGTAAATTGTAGTCCGTCAATTATGGGATTCAATATCAGGGGAGTCCGTCCCGCGTTTCGAACGCTTCTGGAATAGTCCAGGTGGTCCAAAGTGATTGGCTTTGATATCCAATCTCTATGGTCTGCTGGGTTGGACCGTGCGAGGCTCTTTTTAGGAAGTGCCGCGCTATTTTTCCGTATTATCACATGAAGTGAGTTTACTGCTTTGACCTCTTGTGGGAAAGTCTTTTGTTTTCCGGTGCTCTGCTGGTGGGGTTTATCGTCTTCGCTCGACGCGTCGAGCCCCTTGTGTTCGGCGTTTAGTCGGCCGGACTGTTTGAAAACCCAACAATCCCTGTGGGTGTGGTTTGCAGGCCTTCCGGGGGTACTGTGGATTTGACATATCTGACCCAAAATCTTGTTTAAATTGGACAGCTCATCGCCGTCATCCTTAAGAGGCGTTGTTTTGTTGTTTGGCCGCGAGCGCTTGAATCCGGCGTTGACTGCCATGCTCTTTGGGCTTTTCTCTTTATTCCGGCGCTGTTCTTTTTTGTACCGTGATTTTCTGTTTCCATCCCTTATTTCGGATGTACTTGGGTCGCTGGTGCTGCATCTTGCTAGCCAGCTGTCCTCTCCCGCACAGAAGCGGGTCATGAGGCTTGTAAGTGCGGACATTGTCCTCGGTTTCTCTTGACCGAGGTGCCTGGCAAGCCATTCATCTCGGACATTGTGCTTAAAAGCTGCTAAGGCTTCGCGTCCGGACAGTCGACTATTTGGTTCTTTTTGGTAAGAAACCTGCTCCAGAATTTCCGTGCTGACTCTCCGGGCTGTTGAGTTATATGACTTAGATCATCTGCGTCCGGAGGGCGGACATAAGTCCCTTGAAAATTTGCTCTAAACGCATCCTCGAGCTCTTCCCAACTTCCCACGGTGTTTTCTGGGAGGCTTTTAAGCCAATGACGGGCTGGCCCTTTGAGCTTGAGGGGTAGGTATTTTATGGCGTGGAGATCATCTCCTCTGGCCATGTGTATATGTAGTATATAATCTTCTATCCAGGCTCCAGGGTCTGTTGTTCCATCATAGGCCTCTATGTTTATGGGTTTAAATCCTGCTGGGAATTCATGTTCCAGGACTTCATTGGTGAAACATAGTGGGTGTGCCGCGCCCCTGTATTTGGGTGTGCCACTATCTTCGGACACTTGACGTGTTGCCTTGCTTCCTGGGGCCCTCTTCTTTGGCCCGTAGATGGACCTGGCTAGGCCATCTGTCTTTCCAGGTTCATTAGTTGGTTTATGTGTGGCGCCGCTTTCAGAATTTGGCCTATCATCTGGCCGTCTATCCAACCAGGCGGCCTCTTTATTTTTTGACGGTGGAGGCTCTATGGCCTCCTCGTCGAATTCTGGTTGCAGCTTGCGCTTCGGGTAGCTCTTTGATTGGTGGCCATTGCCGTATTTATCTGCGGTTTTGAGCACTTTGCTCCATCTCATTCTGAGTGTGTCTTCCGCTGTTTTGAGCCTCCGCTTTTCCTTCTTCAGGCTTCTTGCAGTGTTGACGAGTCTTTTCCGAAGGTTCTTGCTCTCCGGCGGTGTGTCCGGCATGAGATCGTCCGGACTGTCATTTTCGCCGGGCCTGGACTGATTATCTTACTCATCATATTCGGACGGTTTCTTATCTGCATGTTCGTCGTCCATTTGTGAGCCCTGCTGTATTACGGGCTCCTTTGGAGCGTTATTGTCGTCGAGGCGGGACTTAGGGCGGCGTCTGCGTCGCCGTTTCGGTTGTTTATCGGCGAGGTTATCTTCTGCCGCAGCCCGTTGGTCCTCGTTATCGCTCTTCTTTGGGGTATCCACCATGTATATGTCATATGACGAGGTGGTCCTCCCGTGCCTTATAGGCTCTGCTTCTTGTTCGTCTCCGGTATCGTCGTCTATTCCGTCGATGTCTTCGGAGTCATAGTCTAGCATGTCGGTTAGATCGTCGACAGTGGCTACAAAGTGGGTGGTGGGTGGGCTCTGAATTTCTTCGTCGTCCGTACCCCAACCATCCTGGCCATAGTCCGGCCAGGACTCTCCTGATAACGAGAGGAATTTAGGATGTTGCCAGAGGGCGAGTGTTGGAAGATGTCCACGGCGGTGGATTCCATAACCGGCGCCCAATCCGAATCGATTGGTACGGGCGTGGGAGGTTCGGAGTCCGGCAGGGAGTTCGGTACCTCGGAATCACGAGTTTTGCGGGGGACAAGATTAATGTTCGGCTCCATCGCCATGGAAGTTGGAGCCCCCAAGGTGGCGTCTATCCACCGATCCTTGATCTGGGCGATCGGCTCTGGACTAATGGTCAAAGCGGATTCATGTGCGGCCACCAAGGCACTATTCGGCAGCAGAGCTAGATCATGCCCATCATAACAGTGCGGCACGCTCGGCTGCGGCTCGAGTCCGTTGAAGATTAAGTCTCCGCGGACGTCGGCCGTGAAGTTTAGACTTCCGAATTTGACCTGACGGCCAGGGGCGTAGCTTTCGATCTGCTCCAGATGGCCAAGCGAATTAGCCCGTAGTGCGAAGCCGCCGAATACGAAGACCTGTCCGGGGAGAAAAGTCTCACCCTGGACGGCGTTGTTGGTTGAAGATGCCATCAAGCCTATCGGTGACGACACAAAGGAACTCTCAGTGAAAGCACCAATGTCGGTGTCAAAACCGGCAGATCTCGGGTAGGGGGTCCCGAACTGTGCGTCTAGGCGGATGGTAACAGGAACGAGGGACACGATGTTTTTACCCAGGTTCGGGCCCTCTCGATGGAGGTAAAACCCTACGTCCTGCTTGATTAATATTGATGATATGGGTAGTACAAGAGTGGATCTACCACGAGATCAAGGAGGCTAAACCCTAGAAGCTAGCCTATGGTATGATTGTTGTAATGTATGTTGTGTCCTACGGACTAAAGCCCTCCGGTTTATATAGACACCGGAGAGGGCTAGGGTTACACAGAGTCGGTTACAATGGTAGGAGATCTACATATCCGTATCGCCAAGCTTGCCTTCCACGCAAGGAAAGTCCCATCCGGACACGGGACGGAGTCTTCAATCTTGTATCTTCGTAGTCTTGGAGTCCGGCGGACGATGATAGTCCGGCTGTCCGGACACCCCCTAGTCTAGGACTCCCTCAGTGATGCAGCAATAGTAGCATAAGTATTTCCCTTAGTTTTTGAGAACCAAGGTATCAATCCAGTAGGAGGCTCCTCAAAAGTCCCACGCACCTAAACAAACAAACTGAGAACTCGCAACCAACGCAATAAAGGGGTTGTCAATCCCTTCACGGCCACTTGCGAAAGTGAGATCTAATAAAGATAGTAAGATAAGATAGATATATTTTTGGTATTTTATAATATAGATGCAAAAAGTAAAGATGCAAATAAAAGTAGATTGAAAGCAAATATGATAAGAGATAGACCCGGGGGCCATAGGTTTCACTAGAGGCTTCTCTCAAGATAGCATAAGTATTACGGTGGGTGAACAAATTACTGTCGAGCAATTGATAGAAAAGCGCATAGTTATGAGATTATCTAGGCATGATCATGTATATAGGCATCACGTCCATAACAAGTAGACCGACTCCTGCCTGCATCTACTACTATTACTCCACACATCGACCGACTCCTGCCTGCATCTAGAGTACTAAGTTCATAAGAACAGAGTAACGCATTAAGCAGGATGACATGATGTAGAGGGATAAACTCAAGCAATATGATATAAACCCCATATTGCTATCCTCGATGGCAACAATACAATACGTGCCTTGTAACCCTTTCTGTCACTGGGTAAGGACACCTCAAGATTGAACCCAAAGCTAAGCACTTCTCCCATGGCAAGAAAGATCAATCTATTAGGCCAAACCAAACTGATAATTCAAAGAGACTTGCAAATATAACTCAATCATACATAAAAGAATTCAGAGAAGATTCAAATATTATTCATAGATAAACTTGATCATAAACCCACAATTCATCGGATCTCGACAAACAGACCGCAAAAAGAGTTTACATCGAATAGATCTCCACAAGAGAGGGGGAGAACATTGTATTGAGATCCAAAAAGAGAGAAGAAGCCATCGAGCTAATAACTATGGACCTGTAGTTCTGTGGTAAACTACTCACAACTCATCGTAGGGGCAAGGATGTTGATGTAGAAGCCCTCCATGGTCGATTCCCCCTCCGGCAGAGTGTCGGCGAAGGCTCCAAGATGAGATCTCGCGGATACAGAAGATTACGGCGGTGGAAATTGTGTTTCGTGGTGCCCCTGGATGTTTTCGGGGTACGTAGGTATATATAGGAGGAAGAAGTACGTCGGTGGCCGCCCGAGGGGCCCACGAGACAGGGGGCGCGCCCTACAGGGGGGCGCGACCTCCTATCTCATGGGGGCCTCGGCTGCTTCTTGACTTGCACTCCAAGTCCTCTGGATCATGTTCGTTCCAAAAATCACGCTCCCGAAGGTTTCATTCCGTTTGGACTCCATTTGATATTCCTTTTCTTCGAAATACTGAAATAGGCAAAAAAACAACTATATGGGATGGGCCTCCGGTTAGTAGGTTAGTCCCAAAAATGATATAAATGTGCAAAATAAAGCCCATAAACATCCAAAAGGGGTAATATAATAGCTTGGAAGAATAAAAAATTATAGATACATTGGAGACGTATCAGGCTCCAGGCGAGCACGGGGACGAGGAGGAGCTCGGGGCTCAGGCGAGGAGTGGATCGAGGGGGCCTGGGGTTGGTTTGATGTTGAAAACGAGGGAGGCGGTCGGTGTAATTTGGTTGGGTGGAATGGATCGGGAGGGATCCTGAGGAAGAAGGGGGTTGGTCGGTGGCGGATTGGGCAGGAGAGGAAAACAAGGAAGGAGGCGGCGGATGGGACGGATGGAAAGGGTGGGACGGCTCGGACTAGGGTTTGCCTGCTTATATATAGTCGGTGGATTAGGAAGGGGTTAACCCAGTCCGTCCGATCGAAATCGGGCGGTCGAAATTAAATAGGTAGGGAGTCCAAATACGAAAACGGAGATGTTTTATAGATGTTTGGGGATGATCCGAGCCCAACGGTGATGACTGAGCGGGTCGGGTTGGGTCAAGTTTTCGGACATGCGCAAGAGGGGGTGGTAGTTGTGCAGAGAGGTTAGGTGGTTTGACAAGAGGGAATCAAAACCAACTTGGACTTGGAGCAGGTCAACGAAGGCAAGGGGGGAACGCGACAACTACAAACGGATGCAAGCTTTTTGAAAACATGCAGATGCAATGCGCATGATGCTATGAGATGAGATGCATGACATGAACAAAATGCAAAACAAAAGACAAAAACCGAACCATGAAGGAAATAACAAAACACATAGCCGGAAATGGCAAGAGTTGGAGTTACAAATATGGAAAGTTACACCCGGTGTGTTACAATATCAGTCAAGCGAGTACGCAAAATACTGGCCTCAACATTTCAGCAAAGCGGTCAAATTTTTCATCATATTTCTTTTTAGTTGACTTAGGTGGAAAGGGCATAGGTTTTTGAACCCATGGTTCTCTTTCCTTACCGTGTTCTCTAGCAACAAAGTCCCTTTTATCATATCTTTTATTCTTGGGTTGTGGGTTCTATCTCAACATAATTGTCTGGTTCTTTATTGTTTGTTTGAGTATCTTCATGAACATCATCATCATATTTTTCATTATAAGAAGGTGAGTGTTCACTACCAGATCGATTGAGTTTCAGCATCAGAGACAGAAACGTCATTATCATTATCAGGAGGTTTTTCTATTTCAGGTTTAGTAGAAGCATGCAAAGTCCTATGATTTTTATTTTTCTTCTTCTTTTTAGATGGACTAGGTGCATTGGTATTATTCCTTTGTGAATCCTGCTCAATTCTTTTTGGGTGTCCCTCAGGATAAAGTGGTTCCTGAGTCATTTTACCTTTTCTGGTTGCTACTCTAACAGCAAAGTCATGTATGTTGTTGTTCATTTCATCAAGCAATTCTCTTTGAGATTTAGCAACCTGTTCTAGTTGAGTTTGAACCATAGAGGCATGTTTTCCTACACCTCTAACATCATTTGAGATTCTAAATAACAAGTCACTCAAGCGAGCAATCATATCGGAATTGTATTTCAATTGTTTCATAACATTTGCATTGAAGTGATCTTGCTTTCTAATGTAATTTTCAAACTCATAAAGGCATTGGCTAGGGTGCATATTGTGAGGATTATCATTATCATTGAATTTCATTAGAGAATTTACCTCTACCACCTTAGGTGGTGTATCAAGCCCATGTACTTCTTCAATAGGAGGTAAATTTCTGACATCCTCAGCTTTAATATCTTTTTCCCTCATAGATTTCTTTGCCTCTTGCATATCTTCAGGACTGAGATATAAGATACCCCTCTTCTTGGGAGTGGTTTTTAGCGGTGGTTCAGGAGGAGTCCAATCATCAAAAAAATTCAATATGTTATTCAATAATTGTTTAGCTTGTCCAATAGTTCGTTCTCTGAAAACACATCCAGCACAACTATCTAGGAAATCCCTAGAAGCATCGGTTAGTCCATTATAGAAGATATCAACTATTTAATTTTTCTTAAGAGGATGATCAGGCAAAGCATTAAGCAATTGGAGTAGCCTCCCCCAAGCTTGTGGGAGACTCTCTTCTTCAATTTGCACAAAGCTAAATATTTCCTCTAAGGCAGCTTGTTTCTTATGAGCAGAGAAATATTTTTTAGAGAAATAATAAATCATGTCCTGGGGACTACGCACACAACCAAGAGCAAGAGTATTGTACCAAAGCTTTAGCATCACCCTTTAATGAGAACGGAAAAAAAATTGAGAATATAGTAATAGCAAATTTTCTCATCATGAGCAAAAAGGGTGGCTATGTCATTCAACTTAGTAAGATGTGCCACAACAGTTTCAGTCCCAAAACCATGGAAAGGACCAGATTCAACCAAAGTAATTAACTCTGGGTCGACAGAGAATTCATAATCCTTATCATCAACAAAGATGGGTGAAGCATCAAACTTAGGATCACATTTCATTTTATCATTCAAATATCTCTCTTTATACTTGCATAATAATTTCTCTAGATAATCTGTATCCTTACAAGCAAGAATATCTCTAGTTGCCTCCTCACCCATATGCTAGTTCTAGTAGGTGTTTCAAGATTTCCAGTTTCAAGCTCGTCATCAGTTTCAACAATATCATGCTGTCTTACTCTAGCAATTTGTTCATCAAGAAATTCACCTAGTGGCACATTATCATCAAGCAAGGTACTAGCATAATCATAAACATCATTCACAGCAGAAGTAGCATCATCAACAACTTGCGACATATCAGGATTAATAGCATGTGGTGTTGTTGCAAGTTTACTAATAACAGAAGGTGAATCAAGTGTGGAGCTAGATGGCAGTTCCTTACCTCCCCTCATCTTAGAGGGACAAATCTTAGTCTTAGCATCCTTCAGATTCTTCATAGTGGCAATTTGATAATAATCCCAAGTGACTCAACAAATATAGCTATCCTCCCTGGCAACGGCGCCAGAAAAAGGTCTTGATAACCCACAAGTATAGGGGATTGCAACCGTTTTTGAGTGTAGAGTATTCAACCCAAATTTATAGGTTCGACACAAGGGGAGCCAAATAATATTTGTAAGTATTAGTAGCTGAGTTGTCAATTCAACCACACCTGGAGATTAATTATCTACAACAAAGTGATCAGTAGCAAAGTAGTATGATAGTTTTAATAATAGTAGCAGCAACAATAGTAATGGTAACAGTGATAACAGTGATTTTGCAGCAGTGACAATAGTAAAAATAGCAGTAGTAACTTAGCAAGATCAATATGTAGGAAAATCATAGGCATTGAATCGATGATTTGTTGGATGATATTCATCATGTGACAGTTATAACCTAGGGTGATACGGCACTAGCTCCAGTTCATAAATATAATGTAGGCATGTATTCCGTAAATAGTCATACGTGCTTATGAAAAGAACTTGCATGCCATATTTTGTCCTACCCTCCCATGGTAACGGGGTCCTATTGGAAACTAAGGGATATTAAGGCCTCCTTTTGAAGAGAACCAGAACAAAGCATTAGCACAAAGTGAATACATGAACTCCTCAAACTATGGTCATCACTAGGAAGTGTCCCGACTATTGCCACTCCTGGGTTGCCGGATCATAACATGTAGTAGGTGCCTATAACTTGCAATATCAAATCTAGAACATAGATATAATGGTGGTAACATAAACGGTTCAAATCTGAAATCATGGTACCCACGCCCAAAGTGACAAGCATTAAGCATGGCAATGTCATAGCAACATCAATCTCAGAACATAATGGATACTAGGGATCAAGCCCTAACAAAACTAACTCGATTACATGATGAATCTCATCCAACTCCTCACCGACCAGCGAGCCTACGAAGGAATTACTCACTCTCGGTGGGGAGCATCATGGAATTGGCGATGGAGAAGGGTTAGTGATGACGAAGATCGAAGACCCCCCCTCTCCAGAGCCCCGAACGAACTCTAGATCTGGCCTCCCGATGGAGAACAGGAGACGGCAGCAGCTCCATCTCATGGAACGTGATAATTCTTTCTCCCTGGCTTTTTTTTCTAGAAAAATAGGATTTTATAGCATTGGTTTCAGGGTCTGCGGGGCCACCAGGTGGGGACAACCCACCTGGGCACGCCTGGAGGGGGTGGCACGCCCTAGTGGGTTGTGCCCACCCAGGTGCCCCCCTTCGGTGGTTCTTGGCTCCAGAAATTCTCTTTTATTGTATAAAAAATCCTCTCAAAGTTTCATTCCAATCCGAGAAATTTTATTTCTGCACAAAAACAACACCATGGCAGTTCTGCTGAAAATAGCGTCAGTACAGGTTAGTTTCATTCAAATCATGCAAATTAGAGTCCAAAACAAGAGGAAAAATGTTAGAAAAAGTAGATACGACGGAGACGTATCAAGCCTCAAGCTATTCTTGGAATCTGGGCTCATCATAGTTTCTTCATAGTTCGTAGGTTCGCTGTTGTCCAACAACATGACTTCCAGGACAGTATTGTCGTACCACTTTGGTGCGGAACGTGTTCTGGTCGACCTACAAGGTTCAGTAGTAACTTGATCTAAAGTTTCATGATCATCATCATTAGCTTCCTCTCTAGTTGGTGTAGGCACCACGGGAACAATTTTTCCTGATGTACTTTTTTCCAATTCGAGAGAAGGTACAATTACCTCATCAAGTTCTACTTTCCTCCCACTCACTTCTTTTGAGAGAAACTCCTTCTCTTGAAAGGACCCATTCTTAGCAACAAAGATCTATGGTAGAAGGTATACCCAATACTTTCTTTTGGGTATCTTATGAAGACGCACTTCTCAGCTTTGGGTTCGAGCTTATCAGGCTGATGCCTTTTGACATAAGCGTGGCATCCCCAAACTTTTAAGAAACGAAAGCTTAGGTTTCTTGCCAAACCACAGTTCATACGGTGTTGTCTCAACGGATTTAGATGGTGCCCTATTTAACGTGAATGCAATTGTATCTAATGCATAACCCCAAAATGATAGTGGTAACTCGGTAAGAGACATCATAGAACACACCATATCTAATAAAGTACGGTTATGACGTTCGGACACACCGTTACACTATGGTGTTCCAGGCGGCATGAGTTGTAAAACTATCCTACATTGTTTTAAATGAAGTCCAAACTCGTAACTCAAATATTCGTCTCCGCGATCAGATCGTAGAAACTTTATTTTCTTGTTATGATGATTCTCCACTTCACTTTGAAATTCTTTGAATTTTTCAAATGTTTCAAACTTGTGTTTCATCAAGTAGATATACCCATACCTACTCAAATCATCTGTGAAGGTCAGAAAATAATGATACCTACCGCATGCTTTAACACTTCATCAGACCGCATACATCGATATGTATTATTTCCAATAAGTCATTAGCTCGCTCCATTGTTCTGGAGAACAGAGTTTTAGTCATCTTGCCCATGAGGCATGTTTCGCAAGTATCAAATGATTCATAATCAAGTGAATCCAAAAGTCCATCTCTATGGAGTTTCTTCATGCACTTTACACCAATATGACCTAAACGACAGTGCCACAACTATGTTGAACTATCATTATCAACTTTGCATCTTTTGGCATCAATATTATGAATATGTGTATCACTAATATCGAGATTCAATAAACCATTCACATTGGGTGTATGACCATAGAAGGTTTTATTCTTGTAAATAGAACAACAATTATTGTCTGACTTAAATGAATAACCTTATTGCAATAAACATGATCTAATCATATTCATGCTCAACGCAAACACCAAATAAAATTTATTTAGGTTCAACACTAATCCCCAAGGTAGAGGGAGTGTGCGATGGTGATCGTATCAACCTTGGAATCACTTCCAACTCACATCGTCACCTCGCCCTTAACTAGTGTCTGTCTATTCTGCAACTCTTATTTCGAGTTACTAATCTTAGCAACTGAACCGGTATCAAATACCCAGGGGCTACTATGAACTCTAGTAAGGTGCACATCAATAACATGTATATCAAATATACCTTTGTTCACTCTGCCATCCTTCTTATTCGCCAAGTATTTGGGGCAATTCCGCTTCTAGTGACCATTCCCTTTGTAGTAGTAGCACTCAGTTTCAGGCTTAGGTCCAGCTTTGGGCTTCTTCGCGGGAGTGGCAACTTGCTTGCCATTCTTCTTGAAGTCCCCTTTCTTTCCCTTTGCCATTTTTCTTGAAAGCAGTGGTCTTGTTAACCATCAACACTTGATGCTCTTTCTTGACTTCTACATTTGCCGATTTCAGCATCGCGAAGAGCTCAGGAATCGTTTTCATCATCCCTTGCATATTATAGTTCATCACGAAGTTGTAGTAGCTTGGTGATAGTGACTAGAGAACTCAGTCAATCACTATCTTATCTGTAAGATTAACTCCCACTTGATTCAAGCGATTGTAGTACTCAGACATTCTGAGCACATGCTCACTAGCTGAGCTATTCTCCTCCATCTTGTAGGCAAAGTAATTGTCATAGGTCTCATACCTCTCGAAATGGGCATGAGTCTGAAATACCAATTTCAGCTCTTGGAACATCTCATATGCTCCGTAGCTTTCAAAACATTTTTGAAGTCCCGGTTCTAAGTCGTAAAGCATGGCGCACTAAACTATTAAGTAGTCATCATATCGAGCTTGCCAATCATTCATAACGTGTGCATCTTCTCCTGCAATAGGCCTATCACCTAGCGGTGCATCAAGGACATAATTCTTCTGTGCAGCAATGAGGGATAATGCTAAGATCATGGACCCAGTCCGCATCCTTGCCACTATCATCTTTCAACTTAGTTTCTCTAGGAACATATCAAAAATAGGGGAGCAATATCGTGAGCTATTGATCTACAGCATATGTACGCAAAAACTATTGGGACTAAGTTCATGATAAATTTAAGTTCAATTAATCAAATTTCTAATGAACTCCCACTTAAATCAACATCCCTCAAGTTTTCTAAGTGATACATGATCCAAATCAACTAAACCATGTCTAATCATCACGTGAGATGGAGTAGTCTTCAATGGTGAACATCTCCATGTTGATCATATCTACTATATGACTCATGTTCGACTTTTCGGTCTCCAGTGTTCCGAGACCATGTCTGTACATGCTAGGCTCATCAAGTTTAACCCAACTATTCCGCATGTGTAAATCTGGCTTACACCGATTGTATGTGAACATAGAGTCTATCACACCCGATCATCATGTGGTGCTTCGAAAGGATAAACTTTAGCACCGGCGCATACTCGGGGAGAACACTTTTATCTTGAAATTTAGTGAAGGGACCATCTTATAATGCTACTGTCGTTCTAAGCAAAATAAGATGCATAAAAGATAAACATCACATGCAATCAAAATATGTGACATGATATGGCCATCATCATCTTGTGCTTTTGATCTCCATGTCCAAAGCATCGTTATGATCTCCATTGTCACCGGCTCGACACCTTGATATCCATCATTGCATTGTGGTCGTCTCGCCAACTATTTCTTCTACTACTATTGCCAATGCATAGCGATAAAATAAAGCAGTTACATGGTGCTTGCATTTCTTACAATAACGAGACAACCATAAGGCTCCTGCTAGTTGCCGATAAATTACAAAACATGACCATCTCATACAATAATGTATATCACATCATGTCTTGACCATATCACGTCACAACATACCCTGCAAGAACAAGTTAGACGTCCTCTACTTTGTTGTTGCAAGTTTTACGTGGCTGCTACGGGTTTCTAGCAACAACCATTCTTACCTACGGCAAAAACCAAAACGGTGATTTACCAAGTTTGCTGTTTTAACCTTACTCAAGGACCAGCCACAGTCAAATTCGATTCAACTAAAGTAGGAGAAACAGACACCCGCCAGCCACCTTTATGCAAAACTAGTTGCATGTCAGTCGGTGGAACCGGTCTCATGAGCGTGGACATGTAAAGTTGGTACGGGCTGCTTTATCCCACCATACCGTCGAATCAAAACAAGACGTTGGTGGTAAGTAGTATGACTATCACCGCCCACAACTCTTTGTGTTCTACTCGTGCATATCATCTACACATAGACGTGGCTCGGATGCCACTATTGGGAAACGTTGCATGGAAAACAAAAAATTTCTATGCACACGCAATGATCTATCCATGGAGATGCATAGCAACGAGGGGTAGAGTGTGTCTACGTACCCTCGTAGACCGTAAGCAAAAGCGTTTAGTAACGCGGTTGATGTAGTTGAACTTCTTCGGGCTTCAACCGATCAAGTACCGAACATATGACACCTCCGAGTACTGCACACGTTCAGCTCAGTGACGTCCTCCGCCTTCTCGATCCAGCAAGACGGCGAGGTAGTGGATGAGTTCCGGCAGCACGACAGTGTGGTGACGGTGATGGTGAAGTGATTCCGCAGGGCTTCACCTAAGCACTACGAAAATATGATCGGGGGTGTAAACAGTGGAGTGGGACACCGCACACGGCTAAGACAATCTTGTGTACTATGCTAGGCGCCCCCTCCAACATATATGGTGGAGGGAGCAGCCAGGAGGCGCCCCCAAGTAGGCCGAATCCTACTTGGGGTCCTCCCCAAAGTGGCGCCCCCTTTCCTTGTATAAGTGTGGGAGGAAGGAAGGAGGAGGTGGCGCCCCCCTTTCCTTTCTCCCCCGAGGAGGGAAAGGCAGGAGGTGACACCCCTCCCCTTTCCTTCTCCTAGGGCCGGCCAACCAAGGGAAGGGGTGCACCAGCCCCCTTGTGGGCTGGTCTGTCCCCTTCTTTGGCTCATAAGGCCCATACACTTGCCGGGGGTGCCCGGAACCCCTTCCGATGACCCAATGAGTACCCGGTGCACCCCGAAACACTTCATGTGTCCGCATACCATCATCCTATATCTTTACCTCTCGACCATTTCAAGACTCCACGCAATATCTGTGATCTCAACCAGGACTCCGAATAACATTCGGTCACCAAATCATATAACTCATATAACACTGTATCGTCAACGAACTTTAAGCGTGCGGACCCTACGGGTTCGAGAACTATGTAGACATGACCGAGACACCTCTCCGGTAAATAACCAATAGCGGAACCTGGATGCCCATATTGGTTCGTACATATTCTACAAAGATCTTTACCGGTCGAATCGTTATGACAACATACGTAATTCTCTTTGTCTATCGGTATGTTACTTGCCCGAGATTCGATCATCGGTATCTCTATACCTAGTTCAATCTCGTTACTGGAAAGTCTCTTTACTCGTTCCGTAATACATCATCTCATAACTAACTCCTTAGTCATTTGCTTGCAAGCTTATGATGTGTATTACTGAGAGGGCCCAGAGATACCTCTCCGATGTCCGGAGTGACAAATCCTAATCTCGATCTTTGCCAACTTAACAAACACCTTCGGAGATACCTGTAGAGCATCTTTATGATCACCCAGTTACATTGTGACGTTTGATAGCACACAAGGTATTCCTTCGGTATTTGGGAGTTGCATAATCTCATAGTCTAAGGAATATGTATTTGACATGAAGAAAGCAATAGCAATAAACTGAACGATCATTATGCTAAGCTAACAGATGGGTCTTGTCCATCACATCATTCTCCTAATGATGTGATTCCATTATCAAATGACAACACATGTCTATGGTTAGGAAACCTTAACCTTCTTTGATCAACGAGCTAGTCTACTAGAGTTTACTAGGGACACGATATTTGTTTATGTATTCACACATGTATTTAAGTTCCCGATCAATACAATTATAGCATGAATAATAAACCTTTATCATGAATAAGGAAATATAAAATAACAACTTTATTATTGCCTCCCGGGCATATTTCCTTCACCTAAGACCTGAGCTGGCGCATGTACTTGGGATGGTGACATACCTGCTTTGGGCTGACCAAACGCTACTCCGTAACTCGGTAGTTATAAAGGTTGGTTTTTCGGGCTTGTCTAGACCCATGCTGCGAGACATGGTCGATGTCGGCGTCCTGGGAATGGGGGTACCTAGACTTGCCTGCCTATGGCCCATGGCGTGGCTCCATCAACGGCCTGGTACGGCCCATCGATGACAACAACAGCTCAAGACCCTCGCGAGGGGCCAAGCCTCGCGAGGCGGACTACAGCAAGACCTCCCTGGGGGCTGCCTCACTTGTCTGGCTCCCAAGGAGTGGAGATATCGATGCAAGGTGCACCTCACGAGGTTCACGTGACGTGAGCCATGACGACCAAGGCCAGGTGGGCGCCAGCGGGCGCAGTGTACCAGTTTTCCCCTTTGGTGCTAAGGGGGTAAGCGCAGGCGCGGAGTCCCGGGAAATCAGGCAAAGGTTTCCATATCGGTGCAACAAGAACAAGGAATGCCAGGATGAAGATCATCATGGAGCCCGGGGCGGCATCACCAACAGAGCCTTTGGCAGGCGAAGACTACTTTTGTTAGGGTAGCTTGTACTAGTTGTCCCCCTTCAAACTTGGCTGTTGTGGGATCCCTTCCCGCCTAGATTTGGGAAGAGGACCAAGGCCACTATAAATAGGGCTTAGCCACCACCACAGGAGGGGGGTTATCGGGCAGGGGATATCTCATCTTGGATCGGATCCATTCCACCCTCACCCTCACCAGCTCATCGAGCCCAAGAATAGCTCTCCTCCGGAGGCTGTTCATCCACTGTACCAGTTCATCCTCAGCCCTCGAGAGGCAATCCACCACCACACTGGAGTAGGGTATTACACCACACGATGGCATGAACCAGTATAATCCCCCGTGTCTCTTGTTCTTTGAGTTCGTCGAGCTAGGCCGTGGGATCATTGAGCGAGCAAGCTGGGGATAGAGTGTTCTTTGTGCGCACCCTAGAGTTTGAACCTCTCTAGTGTCTGCGGAGCCCAGAATCCGACAGTTGGCACACCAGGTAGGGGTGCGCCGAATCCTCTCTTCCGACGACCGACACACCACCTCTCCACTGCTTCCATGGCTAACGCTCGTCGAGCTCGTGCTGAGCGATGGGCCGCCCTCGCCGGCCGCGTCGCCCAAACGGCTCCCGCCGGCGGGCCTCCCCGCCGTTCTTCATCACCTGCCGCCAACGCCGCCACCAGCCTCATCCCTGCACCCCTCCGTGCAGCGGGATGGACGCACCGCCACCCCATCGCTGACTCCGGCCGGCTCGTCATCCCACGCTCGTCGTGGACCCACGGACGTGCAGGTTGTGCTGCTCATGGCGTGCGAGCTCCTGCGCTACCGCCCCGTCGACGACCTCTACAAGGACTGGCTAGACCGCATCACCGAGCTCGTTAGCGCTGCTGGGGGCTCTCCTGCACCGTCCCTCTCGCTACCTCACCCACCTCCTGCTGCCAGCGATGTGTCCCATGGAGCGCCTCCGTCGCCTCCGCGTCAGGACGTCGCCCTCGCACCAAGGCGTGCGGCCCCGCGGTGCGACCCACCGCGCGGGGCGCCTACGCATGAAGAAGGAAGATGCTAGGAGGTCCTGTGACCGCGAGAAGGTGCTCCTGCGCTCCCACCACCGCCGCGTTGAGACCACACGCCCCCTGCCGCGGCGGCGCATGGGCACCAAGACCAAGCTCCGCCCTGCGATGGGCTCTGGTGGCCACAGCGGGCTGCCGAGCCTTCACTCCCGAGCTGTGCAGTGTCGTCTAGCCCGGGAAGTTCAAGCCCAACCTGCCTCCATGCTACAACGGCACCCCGACCCTGCTGAGTTCCTATAGCTTTACGAGCTAAGCATCGAGGTGGCCAACGGTGATGCGAAGGTTATGGCGAATTGGTTCCCCATCGCCCTCAAAGACGGCGCGCATTTGTGGCTCCTGAACCTGCCCGTGGGATCGATCTCCTCCTGGGGCGAGATGCGCGAGCGTTTTGTCTCCAACTTGGAGGGCACTCGCGACCGCCCACCAGCCGCGGGTGACCTGCGGCGCATCAAGCAACAACCAGGAGAAACCCTGTAGAAGTACATCCAGCACTTCAACAACGTTCGCCTTAAGATTCCCAAGGTGACGGACGAGGCCATCATCTCGGCATTCTCTGATGGCGTCCGTGATGTCAAGATGAAGGAAGAGCTCGCCATCCACGAGGACCTGTGCATGGCCTTGGAGCTGTTCAACATACAGACCAAGTGCACGAGAGCTGAGGAAGGGCGCCTTTCCCTCATCGAGCTCCCAGCTGCTGACCCAGAAGACAAGAAGGCCAAGGACAAGGACGTGAAGCGCAAGGGGGTGGCCGTGCTCAAGGCTGAACTAGAGATGAAGCGCGGCCGCAGCACCCGAAGTCATCCAAGGGTAGCCGCCTGTTCTGCGCCTTCCACAACGTACACAGCCACAACACCAACGACTGTCAGGAGCTCAGGGCCACTGTGATGGCCGCTTCAGTCGACGCCTCGAGCACAACGACCAAGGCTACAACCATGGAGGAGGCCGAGCTGGAGGGTGCTGGGACAACCGCGGCCCCCGCCAGGAGTGGCGCGACCAGCCTCGTGAGGACCGCTGGCATGACCAGCCTCGCGAGGGCGCCTGGAGGGACCAGCCCCGTGAGGACCGCCCCAGGGCAAGGCCGGCCTCCCTCCGCTGCCACCACCACCAAGAAGGAAAGACGACCAAGACGAGGGGGCTGGGGGATTCTAGGAGCCTCGCGCCATCGCCTACATCTTAGGCGGTGCGCAGGCCCCAGCCTCTCAGCGCATCTTCAAGCAGTTCGCTCGAGAAGTGAATGTGGCTCTTCCCAGGCTCCAGGCCACGCGGCCGTCAAGTGGTCCAAGTGCACCATCATCTTCAGCTCGGCGGACCAGCTCAAGTGCGCGGCAACCACCGGCGCACTCCCGATGCTCTGCTAGCCTGTCATCAGCAATGTCCAAGTCGCCAAAACCCTCATCGATGGCGGTGCGGGGCTCAATGTTCTCTCCGTCGACATGTTCGACCACCTCCAAGTGCCATATGATCAGCTGCAGCCCACCAAGCCTTTCTCAGGAGTGACCGATGGCTCCACCACCGCACTGAGCTCATCGACTTCGACGTCGCCCACATTCGCCTCCCATACAACGCCATCCTTGTGTTGGAAATATGCCCTAGAGGCAATAATAAAATGGTTATTATTGTATTTCCTAGTTCATGATAATTGTCTATTGTTCATGCTATAATTGTATTAACTGGAAACCGTAATACATGTGTGAATACATAGACCACAACATGTCCCTAGTGAGCCTCTAGTTGACTAGCTCGTTGATCAATAGATGGTCATGGTTTCCTGACCATGGACATTAGATGTCATTGATAGCAGGATCACATCATTAGGAGAATGATGTGATGGACAAGACCCAATCCTAAGCGTAGCACAAGATCGTGTAGTTCGTTTGCTAAAGCTTTTCTAATGTCAAGTATCATTTCCTTAGACCATGAGATTGTGCAACTCCCAGATACCGTAGGAATGCTTTGGGTGTACCAAACGTCACAACGTAACTGGGTGGCTATAAAGGTACACTACAGGCATCTCCAAAAGTGTCTGTTGGGTTGGCGCGAATCACCCGTAGGGTCTACACACTTAAGGTTCGGTGACGCTAGAGTTGTTATGGGAAATATTATGTGGTTAACGAAGGTTGTTTGGAGTCCCGAATGAGATCCCGGATGTCATGAGGAGTTCCGGAATGGTTCGGAGGTGAAGATTTATATATGGGAAGTCCAGTTTCAGTCATCAAAATGGTTTCGGGGGTTATCGGTATTGTACCGAAAGAAGTGTATATACCCCCCTTAACTTTCACGTTTGGGCTACATCACCCCCTCAACTAAAAAACCGGTTACTTAATCCCCCAAACCTTGCAATACCAGACAAAACACCCCCTAGCACCGTGATTAGTGGTTTTCGATGGTGGTTTTGGCAACGAGGCAAAGAGGAGAAGCGTCACTGCGTTGGCAGTTCGTTGAACACTTCTTGTGCGTCTGCGTAAATTTTTTGTTCGATGCCCTCGGCTAGCTAGCTGCTCAGTGCAATCAACAAATATGTCTAGTACTAGCTGACTGCTTACACGCTCGGCCAGCTAGCAGCTAAGTGACCTCATCTGCAAACTAACCATGGCGGATTGGTCGTGACTCGTGACCGACCGTGGCGGGCACCTTGCCTACCCTGACATGCAAGAAACTGATGCCTTGTGCACCTGCTAGTGTACAGACCGTGCGACCCTTGCGGCATGTCGCTTCCCGTCACTGTGGTGCACCACTACCAGCCCTCTCGCCCTAGGCCAGGCTACCTCCAGCACTGTCGATGTGTCTGACCTCCACACGTCGACCACCAGGAAGTCCACACATGCGGGCATAGCAATCTCCCGTGCACCAAGTGCGGCGGCGAGGGTGTGCTCGTGGCGGTCTCCCGTGCGCTGAGAAACGGCTTCAAGGACATGCGCGTCGCGGTCTCCCGTTTGCTGAGTGACTGCTTCAATGACGTCCTCGTCGCGGACTCCCGTGCGCCGAGCGACGGCTTCAAGTGCGTGCTTGTGGCAGCCTCCCGCGTCGAACAACGACAACAATGGCAAGGCTCGTGGTGGCCTCCCATGCGCCAAGCCATGGTGGCGAGGGCTAGGCTAGTGCCGGCCACTCGTGCGCCAATGGACGGCGGTGACGCCGAAGCTCGTGGCAGCCTCCAGTGTGCCGAGTGGCAGCGGTGAGGGTGAGACTCATGGCAGCCTCCTATGCGCCAAGTGACAGCGGTGAGGGTAAGGCTCATGGCAGCCTGCCGTGCGCGCGGCAAGGGTGATGCACGTGGTAGCCTCCTGTGCGCCAACCGGCGATGACTAGGGCTCTGCACTGGCACTCTCGGTGTTCAACGCACTCGGAGCAGGGGCTCCCATACGTACACTGACATGTGGGTCACTGGACGAGGTGGCAGTACATAGCTCAACCAACGAAACCAGGTCACTGTGCCACGTCAGGGAAACCATCTTCAAAACCAGCTTGAAAGTCTCCCGGGGGTATTTTATCCTGTATTGCAAAGTTTAGGGGATTAAATAACCTGTTTTTGAGTTGAGGGGGTGATGTAACCCAAACCTGAAAGTTCAGGGGGTTATGTATACTTCTTTCGTATTGTACCGGGACCACCAAAAGGTGTCCGGAGGTCCACCGGGTGGGCCCACCTGCCCCGGGGGACTTAATGGGCTGAATATGGGAGGGAACTAGCCCCTAGTGGGCTGGTGCGCCCCTCCCCAAGGGCCCAAGGTGCCTAGGGTTGGAAACCCTAGGGGAGGGGGGCGCCTCCACCTTGCTTGGGGGGCAAGCCTCCCCTCCTGGCCGCCGCCCCCCATAGATGGGATCTAGAGGGGCCGGCCCCCTCTCCCCTTCACCATATAAATAGAAGGGGGTGGGAGGGCTGCATTAACCTTCCTTGGTGCAGCCCCTCCCTCCTCCAACTCTTCCTCCTCCTCTGTAGTGCTTGGCGAAGCCCTGCAGGAATACCATGAGCTCCATCACCACGCCGTTGTGCTGCCGGAGTTCTCCCTCAACTTATCCTCTCCCCTTGCTGGATCAAGAAGGAGGAGACGTCCTCGGGCTGTACGTGTGTTGAACGCGGAGGCGCCGTTGTTCGGTGCTTAGATCGGAATCGACCGCATTCTGAATCGCTACGAGTACGACTCCTTCATCCATGTTCTTGTAACGCTTCCATTTCGCGATCTTCAAGGGTATGAAGATGCACTTCCCTCTCTCTCGTTGCTAGTCTCTCCATAGATTGATCTTGGTGATGCATAGAAAATTTTGAATTTCTACTACGTTCCCCAATAGTGTCATCATGAGCTAGGTCTATGCGTAGATTCTATGCACGAGTAGAACACAAGTAGTTGTGGGCGTTGGTTTGTTCAATATGCTTACCGTTACTAGTCTTATCTTGATTTGGCGGCATCGCGGGATGAAGCAGCCCAGACCGACCTTACACGTACGCTTACGTGAGATAGGTTCCACCGACTGATATGCACTTTGCATAAGGTGGCTAGCGGGTGCCAGTCTCTCCCACTTTAGTCGGATCGGATTTGATGAAAAGGGTCCTTATGAAGGGTAAATAGAAATTGGCATATCACCATTGTGGCTTTTGCGTAGGTAAGAAATGTTCTTTCTAGAAACCCATAGCAGCCACGTAAAAACATGCAAGAACAATTAGAGGACGTCTAACTTGTTTTTGCAGGGTATGGTATGTGATGTGATATGGCCAAAAGAATGTGATGAATGATATGTGATGTATGAGATTGATCATGTTATTGTAATAGGAATCACGACTTGCATGTTGAAAGGATCGATATAGTTGACTAGAGGGGGGGGGGCTGAATATGCAACTAACAATTTTTTGCTTTTCTACCAATTTAAACTTTGCATCAAAGTAGGTTGTCTAGATATGCAACTAGGTGAACAACCTATATGATGCAACAACAACAAACACATGAGCAAGCAAGGGATACAACACAAGTAAGCTTGCAAAAGTAAAGGTGCGAGATAACCAAGAGTGGAGCCGGTGGAGACGAGGATGTGTTACCGAAGTTCCTTCCTTTTGAGGGGAAGTATGTCTCCGTTGAAGCGATACACCCAAGAATCAAAATCCTCATTTTTCACAATCTTAGGAGGAGGACCGGCATGATTTAAATGAGTAGAGGGAATCGGTCCTCCATAAATTGGAGGTTCCACATGGGCAAAGATGCCGGTGCCATTTCTTCCACTAGTAGAAGGACCCTTCTCACTATTAGCCTCCCCCTTGTCGGAGTTAGCATCCGTCACCTTGTTAGCGGTATCACCCACTTTCAACGGCGAGGTAGGTAGTTTAAGTCCTTCTAAGAATTTATTAAACATGCTTTCAACCGTGATTGTCATGGAGGTTTTCAATGTGTCCAAGGCCACATTGAATTCCTCACGGGACACTGCGGTTTCCCCATTACCGTAGACGAGATCGGATTCACACCGGAATGCTCCTCCTCCCCACCGTCTACGGTGTCAACCATACTCTTCGGACGGCAAAGTCCTTAATAAAGAGATGAGGCTCTGATACCAATTGAAAGGATCGATATAGTTGACTAGAGGGGGGGTGACTAGGCAACTAACAATTTTTAGCTTTTCTTTACCAATTTAAACTTTGCATCAAAGTAGGTTGTCTAGATATGCAACTAGGTGAACAACCTATATGATGCAACAACAACAAACACACGAGCAAGCAAGGGATACAACACAAGTAAGCTTGCAAAAGTAAAGGTGCGAGATAACCAAGAGTGGAGCCGGTGGAGACGAGGATGTGTTACTGAAGTTCCTTCCTTTTGAGGGGAAGTACGTCTCCGTTGGAGCAGTGTGGAGGCACAATGCCCCCCAAGAAGCCACTAGGGCCACCGTATTCTCCTCACGCCCTCACACAATGCGAGATGCCGTGATTCCACTATTGGTGCCCTTGAAGGCGGCGACTGAACCTTTACAAACAAGGTTGGGGCAATCTCCACAACTTAATTGGAGGCTCCCAACAACACCACGAAGTTTCACCACAATGGAGTATGGCTCCGAGGTGACCTCAACCGTCTAGTGTGCTCAAACACCCAAGAGTAACAAGATCCGCTAGGGATAAGTGGGGGGAATCAAATCTCTCTTGGTGGAAGTGTAGATCGAGGCCTTCTGAACTAATCCCGAGCAAATCAACAAGTTTGATTGGCTAGGGAGAGAGATCGGGCAAAAATGGAGCTTGGAGCAACAATGGAGCTTAGAGGTGGAAGAGGTGGTCAACTGGAGGTAGGAGACAACCCTTTTATAGTCAAGGAAAAGATCCAACCGTTATCCACATGTCCAGCCTGCGACATGCGATACTACCGCTCCAGGGGTGCGGTACTACCGCAAGGCCCCGCGGTACTACCGTGAGGGACCACGGTACTTCCGTGGCAGCAGCGAGGACTAGGACCTGCCTGACTGAGAGCAGTACTTCCGCGGGCGCGGTACTACCGCTCCCCCTTGCGGTACTACCGCAAGGCAGGAAAGTCCTAGCCTACGAAGAGCACGGATGAATAAAAATACATACGTGCCTACTTCCGCTAGAAATGAAACAGTGCGAAAATCCGACGCGGTACTACCGCTAAGACGCGGTACTACCGTAACCTAGCTGAACTAGGCCGCGCGCAGTACTACCACGCACGACGCGCGATACTACCGTGGAGGCGCGGATGTAAAAAATTACATCCGCTCCTACTACCGCGATGCAGCGGTACTAGGTATGAGGGCCACGATACTACGACTCCAGGGGAGCAGTACTACCGTGGGCACCCGCGGTACTACCGCGCGGGACGAGCGGTACTACAGTGGGGGCGCGGATGTAAAAAATTACATCCGCCCCTACTACTGTACGGAAGCGGCACTAGGCCAGGGAGCCACAGTACTAAGACTCCAGAAGAGCGGTACTACCATGGGCTCCAGTGGTACTACCGCAGGTGCTTGCGGCACTACTGCTTCAGAGAGCAGTACTACCGCAAGATCAGCAGTAGCCGTCAGAAAAGGCACAAAGAGGATTAACTGAGGAAAGCTCCAAAGTGCAAGGGAAAGGTGGAGGCAAGGAAGGAAACCTGAACATGATGATTCCACCTGAACCTTTTCGAGCGGACCCCCTCTTAATAGTACGGCTCTCGTACGACTCAAATCCACCAAAAAGAAATGTAGAACAATGCTGTCTTCAATAGTCTTCGAGGGGCACCGAATCGTCTTGTGCCTAGTGATTAAGCGTCTGAAAAACTCAAGGCACACGATTAGTCCGCAAAAGCATTGTCATCAATCACCAAAACACCTTAGGGATAAATATGCCCTTACAATCTCCCCCTTTTTGGTGGATTGATGACAATACGGGATTTGCATAAAAGGAGATAATATTGAGCAAAGGCAAACCCCTCCTCTCTAGAATATAGACGGGCTCCCCCTAGATGTGTGCAATCTAGATAGATGCTTTGGACTACATAGCACACAAACTAGGATCAACACTCCCCCTATATTTTAGAAACAAAGGCATGATAACTAACATCCAAGCAAGAGCATAGCACAAAGGTAGCACAATATATCACAAGCTCGCTAAGATAGATAGAGTGCATATGTCTTACACCATATGAAGTAAAGCAACCCAAAGCAACTGAAACGAGGTTCAAACGAGAAAGCAGCAAAGACACCAAACACGAACGACGACACACGACTCACAAATCCCTACACTCTCTCCCCCTTTGGCATCGAGACACCAAAAAGGCAGAGATGACACCTACACACAAGGGGTGGCTCAAGCAGGGAACTCATCCCAACGCCCCTCGTCAGACTCCTCAGCGGCAGGGATGGCCTCCTCGACGTCCTCCTCAGAATCAGTCCACCTCCTTGCTTCTCCATCCACTCGGCCTCTAGAGTGATGCGATCCTCAAAACCGCCAGACACGTCCTCGCCATATAGCTGCAAGATCTTCTTGTCCCGGCGGCGACTCTCCTTAGATGCCACGTGAGTCCTGTACTGCCCCTTAGCTTGCATGCAGAAAAGAGTCTTCATCTTGTCCTTCAGCTTCTTGGCCCACGAGGGCATAGAGGAACTATGGGAAGACCGAGCAGCACGGCCCTCAGCAACATCCTCGGCACCAGCATCCTCCTCATCAACAGCACCCCTAGCAGCAGTCGCCTCAGCACGAGTCGTAGTGTTGGCCCAGTTGGGCTTGACAGGGAGATAGATGGGATCATGTCGAATCCAGTCTGGAGCAAGGAACTCATCACCAGGGAACATCTTCTCCCAAGTCTTCGAGATCAGCAGAAACAGATAGGGCACATAGATAGGCACCTTGCGGTTGAACACCGCAAACCGAAGCTCACACCACATGATGTGTGAGACATCAAGTGGCTGAGTCTAAGACACACGAGCCTCCTCACACAGGAGCATCATATCCACCGTATAGGCATGAACCTTTTCCTTGTCACCAATGCGAGGGAATAATGAGTTGCGGAAGATGCGATACATGATATCCAGAAAAGAGTTGAGCACCCACGCCGACTTGCCATTGGCAAGCGCCTTCTCAACATAGAATGGCTGAAGCTTGTCCTTGTTAGCAGACTCAGAATTAGCATGGGGGCGGACACCCATGGGAGTGGTGAGCCCGTCATTAGGAATATGGAGCAGATCCATGAACTCCTTCCAAGTAGCAGTCAACTTACGGCCATTGGTCATCCAGGTCATCCTCCGCTCCTCATCAGGGTGAAAGTATACTGAGGCAAAGAACTGACAGATAAGCTCAGGGTCATAGTCAAGGTGAAAAGAGATCACATGTTCAATACCAAACTGCTCCACCAAGTCCAGAGCTTCTCCAAAGTACTCACGATGCTTGTCCTTCCTCAGGTGATGCATTTCTATCCATTTGACATCCATGTAGGTATTCTGCTTGTTCTTGATGACATCCAGATAAGTGAGAGTCTGTTGCTTGTTCCAAAACAGCTCACAACCTCTGACAGTAGCACGAGGGTTCACATACGGGTTGAGCTGCCTGAGACGGACGTACTCAGATTGGGGTATCTCGTCCATGCCCTTAGTGGGTTCCTTGTGCTTGCTAGCGGATGTCTTGACATGGCGCTTGGGGGCAGTGGGGCCCTCTGGTGCTTCACCTAGATTGCGCAGACGCTTGGAGCCCGTGTCACAACTGGGATTGGAATGGCGAGAGCCACCACCTGAGACACAAATGCAAAACACCCATGAAACGCAAAAAGGATCAATGCAAAGACCATAGTAAAGCACAAGAAACACAGAGAAAAAATACGTGAAAGTTGCCATGAGATAGATGTGATCCACGGTAGTACTGCCAGAGCCTGCGGTACTAAAATTTTAGTACCGCTCCAAGTCGCGGTAGTACCGTGCGAGGTCGCGGTAGTACCAGGGTGGGAGCGGTAGTAAAATTTTAGTGCCGCAGCGAGTGAGGTAGTACCGCGCTAGACGGGCAGTAGTACCGGACAAGCGGTAGTATCGCGCCCGACGGGCGGTAGTACCGCACCGCGTCAGATCCAAACGAAAGTTTGAATTTGAAAAGAACCGCGAAACCACGGCGGTGCTACGGTGATCAAATCTAGCACAGGACAAAAAGACAAGTATAATCCCTACCCAATACTACTCTCCTACATCCTAGTCTTGCATAGATTTAGCCTAAAAATCTCAAGAACACACAAGTCTTCCCCACAAACCTAGAGGCAAAGAAAACAACAAAAACGAGAGGGAGTTGGGGAAAGACCTTGGTCCATGGCAAGAGCACGTGGTGGGGAATGATCCCACCGGACGGAATCGCAGGAGAGCGGCCGGAGGCGGAGATCCGGCGAGGGACGCCGGCCCCATTCTTGAGCGAGGGAGAGAGAGGGAGACGAAGTGGGGAAACTGACGAATGGGTATGGGGGAGTTAGAACTCCCCTGCCCGACCTTATCCCCACGCGTTTATGACGGTGCGGTAGTACCGCATATCATCGCGGTAGTACCGCTTGGGCGGAAGTACCACACTGAAGCGGTAGTACCGCTCTCCCAGGCGGCAGTAAAAAATTACTGCCGCGTGGGGGCGGTAGTACCGTGCTCTCCACACGCGGTAGTACCGTAGTAGGCTGCAGTAGTACCATGAGCTCAAGAAAAAGTAGGTTTCAACACACAAAAAGAGGTCTTTGCAAGGAAACTTTTAACACAAGAGACACCACAAGAACACGCACAACCCAAGGTAGAAATACAACAAGGAGCAACCACGCGACACTACCTCTCAAAAGGAGAGGGCGGTGGCTAGAGCCACCTATGTTTGAGTTAGTTGGTATGGCACCGCGAAGAATTATCCTTGGGCCCATGACCAAAACTCGTCTTTGAAGCACAAGTACCATAAAAATGGCTAATGTGAAAGAGTTGATCGATTTATGCATAATGGGGGGAGGGAGAGTTCATTGAGAGAACAACACTCCCCCTATGTCCATGCCTACACCTAAACTAGACAACAAGTTGAGTGTGGTGGGGGGGTGCAAGGGTTCAAGTCACATTGCTCGAATCAATGATATTTAGCTCATGCCTTAACTCGCGAAATCTTGCTTCATCCAAGGGCTTTGTGAAAATATCTGCAAGGTTATCATGAGTGTTGACATACTTGAGCTCGATCTCCCCTCGCCTAATGTGATCCCGGATGAAGTGATACCGAATCTCAATATGCTTCGTCTTGAAGTGTTGCACCGGGTTATGAGAAATCTTGATGGCACTTTCATTATCACACCAAAGAGGCATTTTGTCACAAATGACACCGTACTCCTTTAAAGTTTGCCTCATCCATAAGAGTTGTGCACAACTACTACCGGCCACCACATATTCCGCTTCGGTGGACGAGAGAGACACACAACTTTGCTTCTTGGAAGACCAACTCACCAAAGAGCAACCAAGAAATTGGCACCCTCCGGAGGTGGACTTCCTATCCACTTTGTCTCCCGCCCAATCGGAATCTGTATATCCTTCAAGCTTGAAGTTTGCCCCTCTTGGGTACCATAAGCCAAAGTTTGGGGTATGAGCCAAATATCGAAAGATTCGCTTGACCGCCACATAGTGACTTTCCTTCGGTGCGGCTTGAAACCGTGCACACATTCCCACACTCAACATGATATCCGGTCTAGATGCACAAAGGTAAAGCAAGGAGCCAATCATGGAGCGATATACCTTTTGATCCACCGCTTTACCATTGGGATCAATGTCAAGTTGGCACTTGGTAGGCATTGGAGTAGAAGCCGGCTTAACATCACTTAGCTTGAATCTTTTTAGCATGTCTTGAGTATATTTGGCTTGGTTGCTGAAGGTTCCTTCTCTTTTTTGTTTGATATCAAAACCAAGGAAGAACTTCAACTCTCCCATCGAAGACATCTTGAACTTGGAGGTCATGAGAGCGGCAAATTCCTCATTGAAAGCTTTGTTAGGGGAACCAAAGATAATATCATCAACATATAGTTGGCATACAAACAACTCCCCTTTGACCTTCTTAGTAAAAAGAGTGGGAGCGATTTGCCCCACCTCAAATCCACGATCTTGTAACAACTCGGTAAGGTGGTCATACCATGCACGTGGGGCTTGTTTAAGGCCATAGAGTGCCTTATCGAGTTGATACACATGATCCAGGAAGTAGGGATCCTCGAACCCGGGGGCTTGCTTGACATAGACCAACTCATTAATAGGACCATTAAGAAAAGCACTTTTCACATCCATTTGTTGCAACTTAAAGTTGTGATGGGAAGCATAAGCAATCAACAAACGAATGGATTCAAAGCGAGCAACGGGAGCAAAGGTTTCACCGTAGTCGGTACCCTCGACTTGGGATTAGCCTTGTGCTACCAATCTTGCCTTGTTGCGAACAATGTTCCCATCAGCATCTTGCTTGTTCTTGAAAATACACTTGGTTCCAATGACGTTGTGGTTCCCCGATGGCCTTGGCACCAATCTCCACACCTTGTTGTACTTGAAGTTGTTGAGTTCTTCATGCATGGCATTGAGCCAATCCGAGTCTTCGAGCGCCTCATAGACCTTTTGGGGTTCAACACAAGAGACAAACGCGTGATGTTCACAATAGTTTGCTAATTGTCTACGAGTGCTTACCCCCTTTCTTAGGATTCCAACCACATTCTCCATGAGATGGTCTTTGGTGGTGAGTTTGGAAGCAATCTTCACGGCACGACGCTCTAATTCCTCCTCGGATGTGGAAGAAGGAGGGTTAACTTGATTATCTTGAGCGCCGTCTTGAGCTTGTTCTTGATCTTGAGCTTGCTCATGATCTTGAACTTGCTCGAGGGGGAGAACTTGACCTTGGGCATCATTTGGAGGTTTACCACCATCTTGAGATTGATCTTGCCCTTGGTCTTGTTCACGAGGTTGAGGGCCTTCACTTTGTTCTTCGGAAGCGTGTGGGTCTTGAGGAGGTGATGGCTCCACTTGAGTGGAGCATTGTCCTTCTCCTTCGGCCACAAGGGCTTCCTCAATGGGTAGAATATGACCAATACCCATTCTTCTTATGGCTTGGGGAGGAATTTCATCACCTACATCACAAGTACCACTTTGCTCCACTTGGGAGCCATTATTTTTGTCAAACTCCACGTTACACGTCTCCTCAATGAGTCCGGTGGACTTGTTGAGAACACGGTAAGCATGAGAGTTTGTAGCATAACCAACAAATATGCCCTCATAAGCTCTACCCTCAAATTTAGACAAATGAACACCTTTCTTGAGAATGAAACACTTACACCCGAACACCCGGAAGTACTTGAGATTGGGCTTGTTGCCGGTGAGTATCTCATAAGGAGTCTTGTTCAAGCCTTTGCGGAGATAGAGCCGATTGGATGCATGACACGCTGTGTTGATGGCTTCGGCCCAAAAGTTGTATGGAGACTTGAACTCCGCCATCATGGTCCTTGCCGCATCCATCGACATTCAGTTCTTCCTCTCCGCTACACCATTTTGTGGAGGGGTATATGGTGCAGCATATTGATGCTTGATCCCCTCATCACAAACTCATCCAAGGTGTAGTTCTTGAACTCGGTGCCGCTGTCACTCCTTATTGTCAAGATCTTTGCATCATGTTTACGTTGAGCTTCATTTGCAAAGTCGATGACGGTTTGTTGAGTCTCACTCTTCCTCTTGAAGAAGTATACCCAAGTGTATCTTGAATAATCATCCACAATCACCAAGCAATACTTTCTACCTCCAAGACTATCAAATGATGGGGGCCCAAAGAGATCCATGTGAAGGAGCTCCAAGGGTCTCTTCGAGTAGATGATGGTCGTGGGAGGGTGAGCCTTCTCATGAAGCTTTCCTTCAATACAAGCACTGCAAGAACAGTCTTTGGCAAAACTAACATTTGTTAGTCCACGGACATGGTCCCCCTTGAGAAGACTTTGCAAAGATCTCATATTGACGTGGGCTAAACGGCGATGCCAAAGCCATCCCACGTCAACTTTAGCCATTAGGCATGTTGCGGTCTTAGTGGGTCGCTCCAAAAAGTTTATCACATAGAGACCGTTCTCGACATGCCCAACAAAGGCTACTTTAAGAGTCTTGCTCCACAAGAGCGCCACGGTATCAATGTCAAAGAAAGTGGCAAAGCCCATGAGTGCAAGTTGACGAACGGAAAGTAAGTTGTATGCAAGGGACTCAACAAGCATGACTTTCTCGATCGTTAGATCATGAGAAATGACAACCTTGCCAAGACCCAATACCTTAGAATGTGAGGCATCACCCCTCTCTACATTGGTGGGCATATATGGAATCTTTTGCATGTCCACCACCAAGTCCTTGCTCCCGGTCATATGATTTGTTGCTCCACTATCGAGCAACCATGATCCCCCATCGGAAGCAAACACCTACAAGAGATCAATGCTTGGTTTTAGGTACCCATTTAGTAATGGGTCCTTTGATTTTAGTAACAAGGGTCTTAGGAACCCAAATAGACCATTCAATGTACTCATAAGGAGAACCAACAAATTTAGCATAAACATGTCCATCACTAGCACGTCACAACACATATGACGGGTTAAAGTCGCCGACTTTGTTGGAGGAAATGGTTTTGCCCTTTTTGACATCAACACCCTTCACTTTTTCCTTCTTCTCCTTAGGAGCACCCTCTCCCTCTTTCACAAAATTTTGCTTGAGAGGAGGAGGACGTTTGGTCTTGTCGTTCTTATTCTTATTCTTGGACTTGGGTGCAAACCCAATTCCCTTCTTGGCCACAACTTCCTTTCGATTGCTCAAAAGGTCGTTGAGGTTCTTATCACCTTGAATGCAAGTCACAAGGCCTTTCTCAAGTTGATCCCTCAACTTGGCATTCCCCTCCACAAGATGCACATGCTCACAACACGGGATAGTAGCATATGCATTATCAATTAATACCATATGAGGGAAGGTGGCCTTTTCCTTGGTTAGCTTAACTTGGAGTTGAGCATGAGACTCCTTGAGGTTAGCATGAGCACCCTTCAAGACCTTGTGGGCCTTGTCAAGTACCTCAAACTCCTCGTTGAGTCTAGCATGATCAACCCCAAGTTTAGCCTTCTCGGAAGTTAGCACACGAGACACGACAAGAGCATGATCAAGATCTTTCTTTAACTTAGCATGGTCATCGTTGTATGACTCCTCAAGAGTCAAATGATGCCCACACTCTTCCTCAAGAGCACTAGAGAGATACGATATCTCATTGGCATAGTCACGACTATGACCTTCCATCTTAGAGATGGTTTCTTCGTGAGCCTCGATCATGTCGTTGGCCTCACCAAGTTGTTCCAAGAGAGCAACAAAGTGCTTCTTTGATTTGCCCTTGAGCTTAATCATAAAAGACTCAAATTCATTCACTTCCTCATTAGACCCATCATGTTCATCAATGCAATCCTCCAAGGAGGGATTAGTAATGATGGTGGTTTTGATGTTGGGGGTTACCTTGTTGGAAGCTTTAGCCATGAGGCACTTGGCGGTGATGTTCTCATTGGGTGAATCAAAGAGAGACACCTGGGGAGTGGTAGCAATAGCAATGGACGCCATGGCCATTGCTTCTCCATTTTCATCATCATCGTCATCCTCATGGTATTCTTCTTGAACCACCAACCCACGAGTAGGAGTCTTCTTGGTGAAGTTGTTCTTGTTGGGGAAGGACTTGGCTTTGTATTTTCGGATGAACTTGCCACCATTGTCTTCCCGCTTCTCGTAAGGACAATCCGCAACGAAATGGTTCACATTGCCACAGTTGAAGCAAGTTCTAACTCGTTGCTTGCCCTTGAAGCCACTTGAGTTGTTCTTGTTGAACTTGGGTCTTGTATTCTTCTTGCTCCAAAATTGTCTTGAAGCAAGAGCCATGTGCTCATGATAATCATATTTGGTGTCTTCGGGGTTGCTCTCCTCATCTTCCTCTTCTTCCTCTTCTTCCACACTAACCTTGGCCTTCAAAGCAAGGTTGGGCTTCTTTGCCCTTTGAGAACGGAGCACCGCATTGTCGGCAGTCTTGTCCAAGATGCTCATTGCAACAAACTCATCCAACACTTCACTTGAGGTCATGGAGTGGAAGTCCGGTCTTTGACGAATGACGGAGGACATGGCCTTGTTATAGGGCATCATGGCCTTGAGGAACTTGCGCTTGATCCAATTGTCATCCGTGTCCTTGCTCCCATGATCTCGGAGTGAGACCGCGAGTTTGGTCACTCTTCGAAAGAGCTCACGAGGTTCTTCATCTTCTTTCATTGCAAACTCATCGACTTCATCTTGTACCAATTCATAGTTGGAGCGTTGAATGCTAGCACTTCCTCGATAGAGAGACACAATGCATTGCCATGCGTCATTGGCCATGGCATGAGGTCGAAGATGAGGGAGATCTTCGGGAAGGATTGCATCTTGGATGATGAAGAGAGCACTCTAATTGAATTGATTATCCACCACTTCTCTTGGGGTGAAGTTGCTCCGGTCATGTGGATAGAAACCTTCTTCAATGATTCTCCAAAGATTAGTATTCACATGATTTAAATGACGCTTGAAGCGATACACCCAAGAATCAAAATCCTCATTTTTCACAATCTTAGGAGGAGGACCGGCATGATTTAAATGAGTAGAGGGAATCGGTCCTCCATAAATTGGAGGTTCCACATGGGCAAAGATGCCGGTGCCATTTCTTCCACTAGTAGAAGGACCCTTCTCACTATTAGCCTCCCCCTTGTCGGAGTTAGCATCCGTCACCTTGTTAGCGGTATCACCCACTTTCAACGGCGAGGTAGGTAGTTTAAGTCCTTCTAAGAATTTATTAAACATGCTTTCAACCGTGATTGTCATGGAGGTTTTCAATGTGTCCAAGGCCACATTGAATTCCTCACGGGACACTGCGGTTTCCCCATTACCGTAGACGAGATCGGATTCACACCGGAATGCTCCTCCTCCCCACCGTCTACGGTGTCAACCATACTCTTCGGACGGCAAAGTCCTTAATAAAGAGATGAGGCTCTGATACCAATTGAAAGGATCGATATAGTTGACTAGAGGGGGGGTGACTAGGCAACTAACAATTTTTAGCTTTTCTTTACCAATTTAAACTTTGCATCAAAGTAGGTTGTCTAGATATGCAACTAGGTGAACAACCTATATGATGCAACAACAACAAACACACGAGCAAGCAAGGGATACAACACAAGTAAGCTTGCAAAAGTAAAGGTGCGAGATAACCAAGAGTGGAGCCGGTGGAGACGAGGATGTGTTACCGAAGTTCCTTCCTTTTGAGGGGAAGTACGTCTCCGTTGGAGCAGTGTGGAGGCACAATGCCCCCCAAGAAGCCACTAGGGCCACCGTATTCTCCTCACGCCCTCACACAATGCGAGATGCCGTGATTCCACTATTGGTGCCCTTGAAGGCGGCGACTGAACCTTTACAAACAAGGTTGGGGCAATCTCCACAACTTAATTGGAGGCTCCCAACAACACCACGAAGTTTCACCACAATGGAGTATGGCTCCGAGGTGACCTCAACCGTCTAGTGTGCTCAAACACCCAAGAGTAACAAGATCCGCTAGGGATAAGTGGGGGGAATCAAATCTCTCTTGGTGGAAGTGTAGATCGAGGCCTTCTGAACTAATCCCGAGCAAATCAACAAGTTTGATTGGCTAGGGAGAGAGATCGGGCAAAAATGGAGCTTGGAGCAACAATGGAGCTTAGAGGTGGAAGAGGTGGTCAACTGGAGGTAGGAGACAACCCTTTTATAGTCAAGGAAAAGATCCAACCGTTATCCACATGTCCAGCCTGCGACATGCGATACTACCGCTCCAGGGGTGCGGTACTACCGCAAGGCCCCGCGGTACTACCGTGAGGGACCACGGTACTTCCGTGGCAGCAGCGAGGACTAGGACCTGCCTGACTGAGAGCAGTACTTCCGCGGGCGCGGTACTACCGCTCCCCCTTGCGGTACTACCGCAAGGCAGGAAAGTCCTAGCCTACGAAGAGCGCGGATTGAAAGTGCGTTATATCGACTAGAGGGGGGGGTGAATAGGCGATTTTTATGAATTCTTCACTGAGGAATTTGCTGGTGAGGAAATTCCTTAGCGAAGAACTACTTGCAGCGGAATAAGTACTCAGAAGTAAACATAACAGGATACAAACATAGTCATCATGATGAAATGAAGACTAGCACAGAGTACAGAAAGCGTAAACATAGGATAACAAGATGAAGACAGAGAGACTGAAGAAATTGAACTGAGGAATTTGTGAAAGTCTCCAGACAAAGTCTTCAAGCACAGATATGAACAATGTACAACACAGTAATGAGGAAATGAAAGAGTTGAGGAGATAGAACCAGTTAGTTGGTGAAGACAATGATTTGGTAAACCAGTTCCAACTGCTGTCTCAGTTGTACGTCTGGTTGGAGCGGCTGAGTATTTAAACTCGAGGACACACAGTCCCGGACACCCAGTCTCTGAGCCGCAACTCAGGACACCCAGTCCTCACCGTATTCTCCTTGAACTAAGACCACGCAGGCCTCGTCCAATCACTCGTGGTAAGTCTTCAGGTGACTTCCAAACCTTCACAGACTTGGTCACTCGGCGATCCACAATTCCTCTTGGATGCTCTAGACCTTGACGCCTAACCGTCTGGAAGAAGCACAGTCTTCAAAGGTAACAAGCGTCGGATCCACGCAGGATCAATTTCTTCAGTGATGCTCAATCACTTTGGGTTTGTGGTGGTTTGGTTTTGGGATTTCCTCACTTGATGATTTTCGCTCAAAGTCCTCGGAGGATGGGTTGCTCTCAGATGACAAGTGTCAAGTTCTCTCGGAGCAGCCAACCAACTAGTGGTTGTAGGGGGCGGCTATTTATAGCCTAGGGAGCAGCCCGACATGATAAGACATAAATGCCCTTCAATGATATGACCGTTAGGTGGATAAGATATTTTGGACAGCCGGCGCGCAGCACAGCAACGGTCGGAAATTTGACTCTCAAATTCCTTAGGGCTATCATGTTCCTCACTGTGTAGGCAATTCGCACTGGCGAATTCCTAACTCCTCAGTTAGAGCAAAGTCCTCAGTGACCAGAAGAACTGCGTCTCTGTCACTGAAGAAATTGACTGAACTGTATGAGATTTCCAATGGCTTCACTCGAAGGGATTGGTAGGTGTAGGATTTTGAGTTGAGCATCACATGGAAATTTTTCCTTAGTATTTCCTCGACCCCCTTTAACAGTACGGTGTTTCCTATGACTCAAGAAATAGAAAATGAAACTACGAAAACAAAAGTCTTCACGCTTCATATTCCTCGAATGAATACCAAGTCTTCAAGGTCACACCAATTTCTTCACTTTCAAAGTCTTCAGAAAGTCTTCAGAATATCAAAGTCTTCAGTTGAAGAACTTCATTTTTAGGGGCCGACTTTCTCTGCAAATATCAAACTCCTCATAGACTTATAGACCTGTGTACGCTCACAAACGCATCAGTTACTTAACCTATAAGTCTTCAGTACACCAAAATCACTAAGGGGCACTAGATGCACTTACAATCTCCCCCTTTTTGGTGATTGATGACAACATAGGTTAAGTTTTCAACGGGGATAAACATATGAAGTGTAAATACTGATATTGAGGAATTTGATTGCAAGATATAGAAGAACTCCCCCTGAATATGTGCATAGTGAGGAATTTGCTTTTGAGGCAATGCACATTTGAAGAATTGAATCATGAAGATCTCCCCCTATATCTTGTAATTCATACACGCATTTGATATATAATATGAAGAATTTGAAATGCATGATGAAATATGGTGCCTGATGAGATTCAGCATGCGTGCAATAATATTAACGAGGAATAAGCATGCAGAATAAGACATCAAAAGTATCAGAGCACAGTGCATCAGTCAGAGCACAATGCGCCATTCAAAAGTATCAGGGTACCATCGGATTTAAGATTACAACTCAATCCAATAAAAGTTTCAGAAGAACGAGAGTTGTAACTTAACAAAAACGCCCATAATATAAACCCGCTTGAAGACTAACTCAGATTTCTCCCCCTTTGTCATCAAATGACCAAAAGGGTTGAAACTGAGGACTAACGCCCCTGAAGATTTTCAAGTCGATGGAGGAGCGCCAGCGTTGTCGGGGTTGTTTGTTGAAGTAGGGCCTGCCGCAGTGTCGTCCAAATCTTCATGTTCATCAGTTTCACGCGATGAAGAATAAGAACTGGCCACCAGATCAGGAACTTTGACTCTCTTGAATTTCTTCGGAGGTGGTGCAGACCAGTCAAATGCTTCCTGGAGACCCATAGTCTTCAGTTCTTCAGCGGAATATACATGAGTGAGAACAGCCCAGGTGCGGTTGAGGGTTTCATGAAGGTGATACTGATTTTTCTTCACTGCATTATGGGTTGAGGTCATGTTGTGAAGAATTGCAGCAAATTGACGTTTCACCCATTTGTGATTGCGATCAACCTTCTGATGAAGACTGAGGAGTAACTCACGGTCAGTCATCACCCTGGGTGCTGTTGCTTGAGGCTTTTGCTTGGCTGATGTATTTGCGGCAGTGCCATGTGTTGCAGAATCGTCATTGGTGGAGTAAGATGTAGCTAGACGAAATTGACCATCCAATGGACGAGTGCCTTCATCGATCACAGTAGCTGCCTTGCCCTTATCATCAGATGATGAACCTGGTCGCTTGAGGACTTCAATGGGCAGCAAGTAGCTACCATGGTTCAGAGTGTCAGCCTTGTAATTCAGTGAGGATCTTGCCCTTATGAATCTCATAATCCAAGGCACATAGGGCTTCAGCTCAAAAGGTGACATTGCAACATTAGCCAGAGTCCTCATGAAGAAATCATGGAAGTTGACGGGAACGCCATGAATGATGTTGAAAAGCATGTTCTTCATGATGCCAACGACATCTTCATCATTTGAGTCGTGGCCTTTGATAGGACTCATTGTCTTCGTCAGGATTCGATAGACAGTCCGAGGCACATACATCAATTCCTTGACGAGGAATTTGGTTCGAGGGGCCTGCCTTGGCTTCAAAGGCTTCATGAGCACTTGCATGTAATGATCTGTCAGTTAGCGGTCATTGTAGATGCATCGTGCACTGTCATGGGGAGGATCAAGAGGAAGGACACGAAGCAATTCAGTTGCTGGTGCCTTATAGTGAGTGTTTTCGGTCATCCAATCCAGCACCCATGAATTGACATCTTCAGCATCTCCGGTGATATGCAAAGTGGCATAGAACTGAAGAATGAGTTCTTCATTCCAATCACAGATATCAGTGCAGAAATTCAGGAGTCCTGCATCATGAATAACTCGGAGTACTGGCTCGAAGCACGGCAGAGATTCCATATCCACATGAGGAATGTGCTCATGATCTAAGATTTTGTCCTTGTCAAAGAGCACTGAGGAATAGTAGTTGGCTTGAGTAGCAGTCCAGAAGCGTCTTTTCCTTATGCGAGCAGAGTCATATGGATTGTAATCAGTGAAGAACACATGCTCAGAAAAGAAGTCTTCGGCCTTGAATTTTTGCTTGCTAGAGAACGGATTCTTCGGTTTGGGCAGAGGAGTGTCAGTGATTTGCAGCACAACCTCAGGAATCACGATCTCAGGTGCTTCAGGCTGAGGAATTTCTGGTTCCTCTTCTTGTGCAGTTTGGGGATCAGCAGCAGCAAGTTCTTCAGCACTAGCGGCTGGAATTACTTCATGAACAGACGATGTGGGATGAGTTTCTTCAGAGCCCATTTGAACAGTTGTAGCCGGGGACTGAGGAATTTGTTCAATAGGAGTGAAGAGAGGAGTATTGGGATGCTGACTTTCCCAAAAGTCATCGTTCATTACTGGGGTAGTGCATCCAATATCCACATCTTCGTCTTCTTTTTCAATTTCCTCAACACCAGCCTCTTCAGTTGTGAACTGAGGCATAGGTGAGGAAACGACTGGTGTTGAAGGGAATGTTTCCACTTCAATTTCTTCATCAAACTGCTCTGAGGTAGCAACAGAATGATTTTCTTCATCAGATCCGCTTGGGATCTTGTAGTCTTCTCCATAAGGAACAATTTCCTTAGACGACATGGAGGAAATGGGAACGGCATCAATGGGATTTCAAGTGAGCTGGTCATTGGCTTCATTTTCTTCGCGGCCGAAGAATTTGACGCAGCTGATGCCTTCCTTTTATTCACTGCAGCTCGCTCTGCAGCCTTGGTCTTCTTCACTTCATAGGCAGAAGGAAGAATTGGATTTGGTGTTGAAACGGGAGGAGCTGAGGACTGTGGTTCATTTTCTTCAGGCGCAACTGGTGCAGTTGCCCTGATCTCTTTAGTTTCTTCAGGCGCACCACTAGTGGATGCCCTGGGAATTTCTTCAGCGGCTGGGATGGAATCATCAGCCCTGGAACTTGTAGTCTCATCAGCAGGCTGAAAGTCATCAGCGGTGCTGGCAAATTCATCAGCAGGCTGAGCAAAGCCTTCAGCCTGAGGATTTTCTTGTTGCGATGGGGCTGCAACAGTTGTGATTTTCTTCGTCAAATTGACGAATCTCACTTTGGCTCCTTGCCAATCAGCCTGGTACGCATCGAAATCTTTGCTGAGGGCTTGGATGTCAGATTGAGCCTTGAGAAGTTCTTTAGGTGATAGTCTGACAACGTTCTTCTTCAGAAGCTTCTCCTTTCTAGCTTGTGCTCTCTTTATCTCACGAGCCTTTTCAAACTTCCATTTCTCTTGAGCGATGAAATGGGTTAGCATATGACTTTGACCAGGAGTCAGAGGCAGATCAGGCACTGGAGTGTTTGGATCCTTATGCCATAAGTCAATGTAGTCGAGGATCTTCTTCGGATCCAAAAGCAGAGGCACAGGTGTTCCTTTGGCTCTAGCGGCCTTTGCTTGTCTATCTCTGATGATTTCTGCAAGTTCTTCATCAGAAGCCTCGTCATCAGAGGGCACTTGGAAAGCAACTTTCTTTCTTGGACTTGGCCGAGGACCGCGTCCAGCTGTTGCTTTTGTCTTTAGCAGAGTGGGGCCTGATGAGGACATTGGTGCAGCTGAAGAACTTGCTGAGACACCAGAAGCAATTGAGAAACCCTGAGTCCTTTGACATGTAGCCAGATGCATAGGAGTTGAGGACTTGGAGGGAGCTGCTGAGGACTTTGATGGAGCAGCAGTAGTCTGAGGAATTTGCCGTGAGGGCGCGGCTGAGGAACTTGGCCGTGAGGGCGCTGATGGTGAAGCACTTGGCTTGCGAGCAGGCTTCTTCGGCATTGATTTCCTCGGCTTGACCGAGGTCTCAGCGGCAGCAGCATCAGTAGAATCCTCATTGAATTTCCTCACTGCCTCCTTGGCTTGTCTTGCCAATTTGGCTTGGCGCCTAGCCCATTCTTCAGGAAAGTCTTCACCACTTTTGATGCTAGTGGGATCAGCGACTTGGCCAGGTGCCAGTGGAGCTCTTGGGCATGGAGGATTTAAGGCAAATTTCTTCATGTACTTTGGAGTAACATATCGATATTCCCTTCGTTCAATCCTCTGAATGCGCACTTTGCGCTGATTTTTGTTCTCTTTGCCAAATTTGGCTTCATCAGGTGTGCAATAATCCTTGTATATGTCATCAGGGATTTCGAAAGCAGTCATGACCTCAGGCTTCTTTCCTCCTTTCTGCGGTCTCTTTCCTTCAGCCATTTTCTTCAGATGAGGAATTTGGACAATTGAACACTCTGAGGAAGTATGCAGTTTTTCTTTGAGGAACGCTGCAAATGAGTTAAGTTGATGAGAACCTAGTGATTCAGCAGCGGACATGAGTACTTGTGAACAGAGTGTAGGTGCGAGGAATTTGGAGAGGTCATATGCGTTCTCAGAAGATTTTTCGAAAAAGACAAGTTTTGAGGAATTTGACCAGTTGAGCCTTGAGGAATTTCACTAAGCGTTCTTGTCTTAGGTTCCTGAGTTGTACAGATTGAAAATCCGCACAATTGAGGAATCTTGAAGAAATGAGTGCTTAGAGAGATGGATCAAGAGCGTACAGTGTGTGAGGTGTTCATATGTGAAGATTTGAAGAATAAAACACCTTTGAAGATTGTCAGAAAAGTTTGAGAATCAAAGCGAGTAAATAAAAGTGACTTTTAATTACCCGAACTGAAGAACACGACGAACAGAGATGAACAGTGGTGAAGTTCGTCAAGTTAGATCTCCCACGCCCTAACTTGGTAGAGGAAGACAGCTACGGCGGCGGCGGAGTGAAGATTTCCGCAGTCGGCGCGAGTACGACGGTGACGAGGTCGAGGCAGTGAAGCTCTTCCTCACCGGCGGTGATGGAGTAGTGGCGGCGCTAGGGTTTGAGGAGAGCTCGAGCGGAAGACAGCGACCAAGCAGAGTAAATGAAGTAAGGAAGGGGAGAGGGGTATTTATAGCCACGGTAAAAACTGTTCGCCCGAAGATTTTGGGACGAACATGCCCCTGCCCTTTCTTCTTCATGCGACATGTGTCACCCACGTATTGTGCAGATGAGATCGTGTAAGATCGTGGGTGAATAAATTAATGCATCGTGGGATGCGGAACGGTTTGAGCGGTAAAACCGAAAATCTGGATAAGATTTGTTTTAAAATTTCGTTCGCAATTTCTTCAGCTGACAAGGACACAGTGAAGACTTTGAACGAGTTTCAATTAGAACGCACATGAAGAATTTGTGAATAGATTGGATTGAGTGTAGCATAGAGGGGGAAGGGTCCGATCACATTCACTTAGCAGAAATCGCAACTTGAAGAAATAGCAATAAGTGAATGTTGTAGAGGACATAAACTCATATATATATATATATATATATATATATATATAAATATATATATATATATATATATATATATATATATATATATATATATAGTCAATGAAGAAAAACGATGGAAACAGTGAAGATTTTGCAAGGTTGAAGAATTTGAAAAACTGAAGAATTTCAAAAATGAGGAAAACTCAAATTGAAGATTTTCAACTTTTGTGGTGGCGTGACCCACTGTATAAGAATGATGATTTCAGACACCGCGTACAATTGTCGTAGGGTTCTGAGAATCAAATTCTTCATTAATTTCTTCACACTTAGAGTGTTATTCTTCATTGATTGAAGAAAAACGTTTCTTCATGTGTTGCACATCTAAGTCATCAATTCTGCATAAGGGTTAGGATGTGTGTCCTTTCCAAAGAACATTCGAAGATTCTAAGATATTTAGCTCACACCGCAACTTGCTAAATCTCTTCTCATCCAAGGTCTTAGTGAAGATATCAGCTAGCTGTTCTTCAGTCTTCACATGCTCGATGGAGATGTCGCCCTTCAACACATGATCACGAAGAAAATGATGACGAATCTGGATGTGCTTAGTCTTCGAGTGCTGAACTGGGTTGTGAGCAATCTTGATGGCACTCTCATTGTCGCAGAGGAGAGGCACATTCTTCATGTTGACGCCATAGTCCTTGAGGGTTTGCTTCATCCAAAGCAGTTGAGCACAGCAGGAGCCAGCAGCAATGTATTCAGCTTCAGTAGTAGAAAGTGATACGCAGTTCTGTTTCTTCGAGGACCAACAGACCAAAGATCGTCCAAGGAAATGACAAGTGCCAGATGTTGACTTGTGGTCCACACGATCACCAGCATAGTCAGAGTCAGAATATCCAATGAGGTCAAAAGCCGAGCCCTTGGGGTACCATAATCCTAGTGTTGGTGTGTGAGCTAGATATCGAAGAATATGCTTCACAGCCTTATGGTGTGATTCCTTCGGTGCAGCTTGAAATCGGGCACACATGCAAACACTAAGCATTATATCTGGCCTAGATGCACATAAGTACAACAAAGAACCAATCATGGAGTGGTATACCTTGTGATCGAAGTCAATACCATTTTCATCAGTGCATAGATGGCCATTTGTGGGCATAGGAATTTTGACGCCTTTGCAATCTTGCATGCCGAATTTCCTCAGTACATCTTTGAGGTATTTCTCCTGAGATATGAATATGCCATTGCGCTGCTGACGAATTTGAAGACCTAAGAAGAATTTCAACTCTCCCATCATAGACATTTGATATTCTTCACTCATCATATAGGCAAATTCATCACTATATCGTTGGTTAGTACAACCAAAGATAATATCATCAAAATATATTTGGCACACAAACAGTTCACCATCATATGATTTAGTAAAAAGAGTAGGGTCGAGTGAACCGGGTGTGAAGCCATTCTTCACGAAGAATTCCTTCAATGTATCATACCACGCCTAAGGGGCTTGCTTGAGGCCATAGAGGGCCTTATTGAGTCTGAAGACTTTGTCAGGATTCTTGGGATCTTCAAAACCTGGGGGTTGAGCAACATATACTTCTTCTTCAAGCTTACCATTGAGGAATGCACTTTTCACATCCATTTGATATAAGATGATATCATGATGGTTAGCGTAAGCAAGTAATATGCGAATAGCTTCAAGTCTAGCAACAGGTGCAAAAGTTTCATCGAAATCAATTCCTTCAACCTATGTGTAGCCTTGAGATACTAGTCGTGCCTTATTCCTCACCACAAGGCCATTTTCATCTTGCTTGTTGCGGTAGATCCACTTTGTGCCAATGATATTATGCTTGCGAGGATCTGGGCGATTGACCAATTCCCAGACATTGTTCAGCTCGAACTGATGTAATTCTTCTTGCATAGCCTGAATCCACTCCGGCTCCAGAAATGCTTCATCTACCTTAGTGGGCTCTGTGATAGAGACAAAAGCATAGTGCCCACAAAATTTAGATAAATGTGATGCTTTTGAGCGTGTGAGAGGACCTGGTGCGCTAATGTCATCGATGATCTTCTCCACTTGCACTTCTTTTGCGACGCGTGGATGAGTTGGTTGTCGCTGAGGATTTTGATCAGCATTTTCTTCAGCACCATTTTCCTCATCTTGTTCTTTAGGTGCATCAGCTCGACGTTCTTCATGAACAGGAATGAATTCTTTAGTAGGAATGACATCCTCAGTTGCCTTGAGCTTGATAGCATCTTCAGGTGCTGGTCCATCTAACACAGAAGGTAGGTGCTCTCTTTGCGAGCCATTAGTTTCATCGAACCGCACATCTACAGTGTCAACAATCTTGTGAAGAACAATGTTGAAGACTCTGTAGGTGTGCGAGTCCTTTCCGTAACCAAGCATAAAACCTTCATGTGCTTTCGGTGCAAATTTTGAGTTGTGGTGAGGATCTCTAATCGAACATTTTGCACCGAAGACTTTGAAATAACTCACATTGGGTTTCTTGTCAGTGAGGAGTTCATAGGCAGTCTTCTTGAAGAATTTGTGAAGATATACTCTGTTGATGATGTGGAAGGCAGTATCAATTGCATCAATCCAAAAACGCTGAGGCGTTTTGTATTTATCAAGCATAGTGCGAGCCATCTCAACAAGAGTTCTGTTCTTGCGCTCCACGACGCCATTCTACTGAAGAGTATAGGGAGCAGATAACTCATGAGTAATACCAAGTTCATCAAGATAAGCATCAAGACCGGAATTCTTGAACTCAGTTGCATTGTCACTTCTGATATGCTTGATCTTCACACCAAAGTTGGTTGAAGCCCTCGAGGAAAATCGTTTGAAGACTTCCTACACTTCATGTTTGTAAGTAACAATGTGTACCCATGTATATCGAGAATAATCATCAACAATGACAAAACCATATAAAGATGCATCATTAGTGACTGCTGAATAATGATTAGGTCCGAAGAGGTCCATGTGAAGCAATTCGAATGGACGTGTAGTGGTCATGATAGTCTTCGCTGGATGCTTGGCCTTGGTCATTTTTTCGGCTTCACATGCTCCGCATAAGTGATCCTTGAGGAATTTGACATTCTCAATGCCAATGACATGCTTCTTCTTCGCAAGCGTGTTCAGATTCCTCATGCCTGCATGACCAAGTCATCGATGCCATAGCCAGCCTTCTGAAGCTTTTGCAAGTAGACACACGGCTGGTTGTGGTCCTGTAGAGAAATCAACAATATACAGATCTCCTCTCCTAAAGCCTTCGAAGACTTTGGAATTGTCAGCTTCCATAATCACAACACAGCGATATTTGCCGAAGACAACAACCATATCAAGATCACAAAGCATTGAGACTGACATGAGATTGTATCCTAAGGACGCAACAAGCATGACTTTGTCCATGTGCTTATCCTTAGATATAGCAACCTTACCAAGACCCAATACCTGACTTTTGCCTTTGTCAGCAAAGATGATATGCTTCAGAGGTGACGGTGATAAGGGAGCATCCATCAATAGATTCTTGTCACCAGTCATGTGATTTGTACATCCACTATCGAGGACCCATTCAGTGGTTTTGGGTTGATCATCCTGCAAATGAATTAGTGTAGCTTACAATCTCATATGCTTCATCAGTGAAGAATATGATATCAAGTTCATCGGATGAATTTCATCAAGCAGTAAACAGATATCGCAGTATGAGGACGTGTGAAATGAATGTTCATTTCATCATGATTCGCCTGCGTCCTTTCAGGCAATTTCGTCAGGTCCCCAGCAAATTCTTCAGACGTTAAGGCACGTCTGGAGACCTGACCCTGCAGAAGAGATTAGTTCTTTTTCTTCACCACCCACATCTGGAGGGGTGGCAAAGAGTTCATCATTCTGCGAGCACCATATGAGAAGGGTGGCAAAGATGCCAAACCATTTCGTTTCACATAAGAGGGATTAGGGTAAGCATATGAATAAGCAGAGTAATTCTTCGAGGACTTATGAACATAATGGTTTGAAGAATAATGCATATATTCATAGCCCTTAGCTCTACCCTGCGAGACAGAGTTGTTAGCACAACGATAATCATATGAGGACTTTGATCCATGTGAAGAATTTGGTCCATATGAGGACTTGGATCCATATGAAGAATTTGATCTGGGGTTCCTGTTCTTCACAGGTGGTGTCATGAGGACATTCACCTGAAGACTTTCAACACAACTTTTGGGAACCCAGATCTTCTTCATAGGGGAACCGTTCCTGCAGTTAGTGCCAACATATCTAGCAAATACTTCACCATTCTGTTTTTTGAACAGTTTATAGTTGGAGTCAAATGACTCATCAGAAGAATGAGGAGATTCACATGTAAATCCAGATAAGTTAGATGGATCAACTGGAGGTCCCTTTGCAGCAACCCATGAGGTTTTGGGGTACTGCTCAGGCTTCCAATATGTTCCATCAGCATTGAGTTTCCTCTCAAAGGCAATACCCTCTTTCCTAGGGTTTCTGTTGAGGATCTGCTTTTTGAGCACATCACAAAGCATCTGATGCCCTTTGAGGCTTTTGTACATGCCTGTCATGTACAATTCCTTCAGCCCTGCATTGTCAGTGATACTAGCAATGTCCTCAGATGAGGAATTAGTGATAGCAGAGGCAGATGAAGAATTTGTAACATTTGAAGCATTTGAACATTTAGGTGAAGAATTAGCAGATTCACGTTCAATGCACTTTAAGCATGGGGGAACAAATTCTTCCTGAGAAGTGCTAATTTGTTGAGCTAGTAATGAATCGCGCTCCTTCTAAAGATCTTCATAACACACTCTTAGCTTTTCAAGATCTTCCTTTCTTTGAAGAGATTCAAGAGAAAGCTTCTCATGATCTTGCTTTTCTTGAAGAAATTCATAAGAAAGTTTCTCATGATCAGACAAGAGAGAGTTATGATGATCTTGAAGGTTATCAAACCTAGACTGAAGTCTCTGAAGATTTTCAGTCAAGGCTTTAGTGCGATCCATTTCTTCACCCAACATATCGTCACTTTTATCTAGCATGTTTTGAACCTTTTCAAGAGCTCGTTGTTGTTTCACAACAATCTTAGCAAGTTTAGAGTAGCTGGGCTTGAGATCCTCATCAGATTCATTTTCACTAGAGTCAGAGGAGTTGTATTTGAGTACCTTAGCACCTTTCGCCATGAAGCAATAGGTGGGAGCGTAGCCATCATTATCTTCATCAGGCTTGTCGGTGGAGTCAGTTTCTTCAGTGTTGAAGATGGACTTGCTGACGAAGGCAGTAGCAACGGCCAGACTCGCCACACCAGACTCAGATTCTTCAGACGCCTCCTCTTCATCATCTTCCTCAGATTCAGCTTCAGAGTCCATTTCCTTGCTAATGAATGCCCGAGCCTTCTTGCAGCTGCTCTTCTTGTGAGATGAAGACTTTGAGGATTCTGATGACGAAGATTTTGACGATTTCTTCTTCTTCTTCGCATCATCTTGTATTTCTTCTTCTTCTTCATTTCCTTTTCCCACTGAGGACAATCTTGAATATAGTGACCGGGCTTCTTGCATTTGTGGCAAAGCCTTCTCTTGTAGTCACTGGATGTGGAATCATTGCCTCTTGAGGATTTTCCAAAGTGACCATGTCTTGTGAACTTCTGGAATTTCTTCACAAGCAGTGCTAGATCCTGGCTCGGTTCTTCAGGATCACCCAGGCTACTACCAGAATCCTCATATTCAGATTCAGACACAGCCTTGGCCTTCAGGGCACGTGGTTTGCCATTGTTTGAACCATAGAGATCTCTCTTTTCAGCAAGCTGGAACTCGTGAGTGTTTAGCCTTTCGAGGATATCAGCAGGATCAAGTGACTTGTAGTCAGCACGTTCTTGTATCATCAGTCCCAGAGTATCAAATGAGGAATCAAGCGATCTTAACAGTTTCTTCACAACTTCATGATCAGTGATGTCAGTGGCACCGAGGGCTTGAAGCTCATTTGAGATGTCAGTGAGGCGATCAAAGGTTTGTTGGACGTTCTCATTGTCGAGTCTTTTGAAGCGGTTGAAGAGATTCCGAAGAACATCGACTCGAGAGTCACGCTGAGTTGAAACTCCTTCATTTACTCTGGACAGCCTATCCCAGATAAGCTTAGCAGTTTCCAAAGCACTCACTCTTCCATACTGTCCTTTGCTCAGATGACCACATATGATATTCTTCGCTTGAGAATCGAGTTGTTTGAATCTCTTCACATCGGTAGCGTTCAGTGAGGGAGTGACAGAGGGGACACCATTTTCCACAACATACCAGAGATCGTTATCAATTGCCTCAAGATGCATTCGCATCTTGTTCTTCCAGTAGGGATAGTCCGTTCCATCAAAGGTAGGACACGCAGCCGAGACCTTGATCATACCTGCGGTCGACATAACTGAAACTCCAGGCGGTTAAACCAAAATCACACAGAACAAGGGAGTACCTTGCTCTGATACCAATTGAAAGTGCGTTATATCGACTAGAGGGGGGGTGAATAGGCGATTTTTATGAATTCTTCACTGAGGAATTTGCTGGTGAGGAAATTCCTTAGCGAAGAACTACTTGCAGCGGAATAAGTACTCAGAAGTAAACATAACAGGATACAAACATAGTCATCATGATGAAACGAAGACTAGCACAGAGTACAGAAAGCGTAAACACAGGATAACAAGATGAAGACGGACAGACTGAAGAAATTGAACTGAGGAATTTGTGAAAGTCTTCAGTCAAAGTCTTCAAGCACAGATATGAACAATGTACAACACAGTAATGAGGAAATGAAAGAGTTGAGGAGATAGAACTAGTTAGTTGGTGAAGACAATGATTTGGTAAACCAGTTCCAACTGCTGTCTCAGTTGTACGTCTGGTTGGAGCGGCTGAGTATTTAAACTCGAGGACACACAGTCCCGGACACCCAGTCTCTAAGCCGCAACTCAGGACACCCAGTCCTCACCGTATTCTCCTTGAACTAAGACCACGCAGGCCTCGTCCAATCACTCGTGGTAAGTCTTCAGGTGACTTCCAAACCTTCACAGACTTGGTCACTCGGCGATCCACAATTCCTCTTGGATGCTCTAGACCTTGATGCCTAACCATCTGGAAGAAGCACAGTCTTCAAAGGTAACAAGCGTCGGATCCACGCAGGATCAATTTCTTCAGTGATGCTCAATCACTTTGGGTTTGTGGGGGTTTGGTTTTGGGATTTCCTCACTTGATGATTTTTGCTCAAAGTCCTCGGAGGATGGGTTGCTCTCAGATGACAAGTGTCAAGTTCTCTCGGAGCAGCCAACCAACTAGTGGCTGTAGGGGGCGGCTATTTATAGCCTAGGGAGCAGCCCGACATGATAAGACATAAATGCCCTTCAATGATATGACCGTTAGGTGGATAAGATATTTTGGACAGCCGGCGCGCAGCACAGCAACGGTCGGAAATTTGACTCTCAAATTCCTCAGGGCTATCATGTTCCTCACTGTGTAGGCAATTCGCACTGGCGAATTCCTAACTCCTCAGTTAGAGCAAAGTCCTCAGTGACCAGAAGAACTGCGTCTCTATCACTGAAGAAATTGACTGAACTGTATGAGATTTCCAATGGCTTCACTCGAAGGGATTGGTAGGTGTAGGATTTTGAGTTGAGCATCACATGGAAAATTTTCCTTAGTATTTCCTCGACCCCCTTTAACAGTACGGTGTTTCCTATGACTCAAGAAAGAGAAAATGAAACTACGAAAACAAAAGTCTTCACGCTTCATATTCCTCGAATGAATACCAAGTCTTCAAGGTCACACCAATTTCTTCACTTTCAAAGTCTTCAGAAAGTCTTCAGAATATCAAAGTCTTCAGTTGAAGAACTTCATTTTTAGGGGCCGACTTTCTCTGCAAATATCAAACTCCTCATAGACTTATAGACCTGTGTACACTCACAAACGCATCAGTTACTTAACCTATAAGTCTTCAGTACACTAAAATCACTAAGGGGCACTAGATGCACTTACACGGATGAATAAAAATACATCCGTGCCTACTTCCGCTGCAAATGAAACAGTGCGAAAATCCAACGCGGTACTACCTCTAAGACGCGGTACTACCATAACCTAGCTGAACTAGGCCGCGCACGGTACTACCGCGCACAACGCGCGGTACAACTATGGAGGCGCGGATGTAAAAAATTACATCCGCTCCTACTACCGCGATGCAGCGGTACTAGGTATGAGGGCTCCGATACTACGACTCCAGGGGAGCAGTACTACCGTGGGCACCCGCGGTACTACCGCGTGGGACGAGCGGTACTACAGTGGGGGCGCGGATGTAAAAAATTACATCCGCCCCTACTACCGTACCGAAGCGGCACTAGGCCAGGGAGCCACAGTACTAAGACTCCAGAAGAGCGGTACTACCGTGGGCTCCAGTGGTACTACCGCAGGTGCTTGTGGTACTACCGCAAGATCAGTAGTAGCCGTCAAAAAAGGCACAAAGAGGATTAACTAAGGAAAGCTCCAAAGTGCAAGGGAAAGGTGGAGGCAAGGAAGGAAACGTGAACGTGATGATTCCACCCGAACCTTTCTGACGCGGACCCCCTCTTAATAGTACGGCTGTCCTACGACTCAAATCCACCAAAAAGAAATGTAGAACAACACCGTCTTCAATAGTCTTCGAGGGGCACCGAATCGTCTTGTGCCTAGTGATGAAGCGTCTGAAAAACTCAAGGCACACGATTGGTCCGCAAAAGCATTGTCATCAATCACCAAAACACCTTAGGGATAAATATGCCCTTACACATGTCGATGAGTATGACAACCGGCAGGAGCCATAGGAGTTGTCTTAATTTATTGTATGACCTGCGTGTCAATCAGAACACCATGTAATTACTTTAATTTATTGCTAACCGTTAGCCATAGTAGTAGAAGTAATAGTTGGCAAGACAACTTCATGAAGACACGATGATGGAGATCATGGTGTCATGCCGGTGACGAAGGTGATCATGCCGCGCCTTGAAGATGGAGATCAAAGGCGCAAGATGATATTGGCCATATCATGTCACTCTATGATTTGCATGTGATGTTTGTCATGTTTACATCTTATTTGCTTAGAACGATGGTAGCATAAATAAGATGATCCCTCATAAAATTTCAAGAAAGTGTTCCCCCTAACTGTGCACCGTTGCGAAAGTTTGTTGTTTCGAAGCACCACGTGATGATCGGGTGTGATAGATTCTAACGTTCACATACAACGGGTGTAAGCCAGATTCACACATGCAAAACACTTAGGTTGACTTGACGAGCCTAGCATGTACAGACATGGCCTCGGAACAAAAGAGACCGAAAGGTTGAACATGAGTCGTATAGTGGATACGATCAACATGAAGATGTTCACCGATGATGACTAGTCCGTCTCACGTGATGATCAGACACGGCCTAGTTGACTCGGATCATGTATCACTTAGATGACTAGAGGGATGTCTATCTGAGTGGGAGTTCATTAAATAATTTGATTAGATGAACTTAATTATCATGAACATAGTCAACAGGTCTTTGCAAATTATGTTGTAGCTCACGTTTTGGTTGTACTGTTTAGATATGTTCCTAGAGAAAATTTAGTTGAGAGTTTATAGTAGCAAATTGTGCAGACTAGGTCCGTAAACTGAGGATTGACCTCATTGTTGCACAGAAGGCTTATGTCTTTAATGCACTGCTCAGTGTGTTGTACCTCGAGCGTCATCTCTGGATGTTGCGAACATCTGACATACACGTTTTGATGACTACATGATAGTTCAGTGCGTAATGTTAAACAGTTTAGAATTGAGGCACCGAAAACATTTTTTAAATGTCGCAGAACATATGAGATGTTCGAAGAGTTGAAATTGGGATTTTAGGCTCGTGCCCACGTCAAGAGGTATGAGACCCCTGACAAGTTTCTTAAGCCTGCAAACTAAGGGTGAAAAGCTCAACTGTTGAGCATGTGCTCAGATTGTCTGAGTACTACAATCGCTTGAATCGAGTGGGAGCTATCTTCCAGATGAGATAGTGATGGTTCTCCAAAGTCACTGCCACCAAGCTACTAGAGCTTCGTGATGAACTATGACATATCAGGGATAGATATGATGATACTTGAGTTATTCGCGATGTTTAACACTGCGAAAGTAGAAATCAAATAGGAGCATCAATTGTTGATGGTTAGTAAAACCACTAGTTTCAAGAAGGGAAGGGGCAAGAAGGGATACTTCATGAAACAACAAATCAGTTGCTGCTCTAGTGAAGAATCCCAAGGTTGAACCCAAAACCGAGACTAAGTTCTTCTGTAATGAGGGGAACGGTCACTGAAGCTGAACTACCCTAGATACTTGGTAAATGAGAAGGCTGGCAAGGTCGACAGAAGTATATTGGATATACATTATATTAATGTGTACTTTACTAGTACTCCTAGTAGCACCAGGGTATTTTATACCGGTTCGGTTGCTAAGTGTTAGTAACTCGAAATGAAAAGCTATGGAATAGACGGAGACTAGCTAAAGGTGAGATGACGATATATGTTGGAAGTGTTTCCAAGGTTGATGTGATCAAGCATCGCATGCTCCGTCTACCATCGAGATTGGTGTTAAACCTAAATAATTGTTATTTGGTGTTTGCGTTGAGCATAGACATGATTGGATTATGTTTATCGCAATACGGTTATTCATTTAGGGAGAATAATGGTTACTCTATTTATTTGAATAATACCTTCAACGGTCTTGCACCTAAAATGAATGGTTTATTAGATCTCGATCATAGTGATACACATGTTCATGCCAAAAGATATAAGATAGTAATGATAGTACCACATACTTGTGGCACAACCATTTGAGTCATACTGGTATAAAACGCATGAAGAAGCTCCATGTTGATGGATCTTTGGACTCACTCGTTTTTGAAAAGATTGAGACATGCGAACCATGTCTATTGGTATATATGCATGAAGAAACTCCATACAGATGGATCGTTTGTACTCACTTGATTTTGAATCACTTGAGACATGCAAATCATACTACATGGGCAAGATGACTGAAAGGCCTCGTTTTTCTAGTGAGATGAAACAAGAGAGCAACTTGTTGGAAGTAATACATTTGATGTGTGCAATCCAATGAGTGCTGAGGCACACAGTGAATATCGTTATGCTCTTACTTCACACATGATTTGAGTAGATTCTAAGTATATTTACTTGATGAAACACGAGTCTGAATTATTGAAAGGTTCAAGCAATTTCAGATTGAAGTTGAAGATCATCGTGGCAAGAGGATAAAATGTCTATGATATGATCATAGAGATGAATATCTGAGTTACGAGTTTGGTACACAATTAAGACCTTGTGGAAATTGTTTCATAACTAATACCGCCTAGAACACCATAGTGTGATGGTGTGTACGAACATCATAAATGCACCCTATTGGATATGGTGCATACCATGATGTCTCTTATCCAATTACCACTATCGTTTATGGGTTAGGCATTCAAGACAACCACATTCACTTTAAATAGGGCACCACGTAATTCCATTGAGATGACACCGTATGAACTATGGTTTAGAGAAACCTAAGCTGTCATTTCTTAAAAGTTTGGGGCTGTGACGCTTATGTAAAAAGTTTTGCCTGATAAGCTCAAACCCAAAGCGGATAAAATGCATCTTCATAGGACACCCAAAAACAGTTGGGTATACCTCCTAATTCAGATCCGGAAGCAAAAGTGATTGTTTCCAAAAACGGGTCCTTTCTCGAGGAAAAGTTTCTCTTGAAAGAATTGAGTGGGAGGATGGTGGAGACTTGATGAGGTTATTGAACCATCACTTCAACTAGTGTGTAGCAGGGCACATGAAGTTGTTCCTATGGCGCCTACACCAATTGAAGTGGAAGTTGATGATAGTGATCATGAAACTTCAGATCAAGTCACTACCAAACCTTGTAGGTCGACAAGGATGCGTACTACTTCAGAGTGGTATGTAATCCTGTCTCAGAGGTCATGTTGCTAGATAACAATGAACCTACGAGCTATGGAGAAGCGATGGTGGGCACGAATTCCGACGAATGGCTCGAGGCCATAAAATCCAAGAGAGGATCCATGTATGAAAACAAAGTATAGACTTTGGAAGAACCACTTGATGGTCGTAAGGCTGTTGAGTACATATGGATTTTAAAAGGAAGACGGACAATGATGGTAAGTGTCACCATTAAGAAAGCTCGACTTGTCGCTAAGATGTTTTCCGACAAGTTCAAGGAGTTGACTACGATGAGACTTTCTCACTCGTAGCGATGGTAAGAGTCTGTTGGAATTATATTAGCAGTTACTGCATTATTTATGAAATCTTGCAGATAGGATGTCAAAACATTGTTTCCTTGACGATTTTCTTGAGGAAAGGTTGTATATGATACAACCGGAAGGTTTTGCCAATCCTATAAGATGCTAACAAGTATGCAAAGCTCCAGCAATCCTTCTATGGACTGGAGTAAGCATCTCGGAGTTGGAACATACACTTTGATGAGATGATCAAAGATTTTGGGTTTACGCAAAGTTTATGAGAAACTTGTATTTCCAAAGAAGTGAGTGGGAGCACTATAGAATTTCTGATTTGTATATGTTGTTGACATATTGTTGATCGGAAATGCTGTAGAATTTCTGGAAAGCATATAGGGTTGTTTGAAAGGTGTTTTTCAATGAAAACCTGGATTAAGCTACTTGAACATTGAGCATCAAGATCTATAAGGATAGATCAAAACGCTTAATAGTACTTTCAAACGAACACATACCGTGACAACATTTTGATGGAGTTCAAAATAGATTGGCAAAGAAGGAGTTCTTGGCTGTGTTGCAAGGTGTGAGTATTGAGTAAGACTCAAGACCTGACCACGGCAGAAGAGAGAGAAAGGACGAAGGTCGTCCCCTATGCTTTAGACGTAGGCTCCACGGTATGCTATGCTGTGTACCGCACCTGAAGTGTGCCTTGCCATGAGTTAGTCAAGGGGTACAAGTGTGATCAAGGAATGGATCACAGGACAGCGGTCAAGGTTATCCTTAGTAACTAGTGGAGTAAGGAATTTTCTCGATAATGGAGGTGGTAAAAGAGTTCGTCGTAAAGGGTTACACCGATGCAAACTTTGACACTAATCTGGATGACTCTGAGTAGTAGACCGGATTCGTATAGTAGAGCAGTTATTTGGAATAGTTCCAAATAGCGCGTGGTAGTTGCATCTAGGAGATGACATAGATATTTGTAAAGCACACACGGATCTGAAAGATTCAGACCCGTTGACTAATAACCTCTCTCACAAGCGAGATATGATCAAACCCAATGGGTGTTGGATTCATTACAATCACATAGTGATGTGAACTAGATTATTGACTCTAGTGCAAGTGGGAGACTGTTGGAAATATGCCCTAGAGGCAATAATAAAATGGTTATTATTGTATTTCCTTATTCATGATAATTGTCTATTGTTCATGCTATAATTGTATTAACTGGAAACCGTAATACATGTGTGAATACATAGACCACAACATGTCCCTAGTGAGCCTCTAATTGACTAGCTCGTTGATCAATAGATGGTCATGGTTTCCTGACCATGGACATTAGATGTCATTGATAGCGGGATCACATCATTAGGAGAATGATGTGATGGACAAAACCCAATCCTGAGCATAGCACAAGATCGTGTAGTTCGTTTGCTAAAGCTTTTCTAATGTCAAGTATCATTTCTTTACACCATGAGATTGTGCAACTCCCGGATACCGTAGGAATGCTTTGGGTGTACCAAATGTCACAACGTAACTGGGTGGCTATAAAGGTACACTACAGGCATCTCCGAAAGTGTTTGTTGGGTTGGCGCGAATCGAGACTGGGATTTGTCACTCCGTATGACGGAGAGGTATCTCTGGGCCCACTCGGTAATGCATCATCATAATGAGCTCAATGTGACTAAGTAGTTAGTCACGGGATCATGCATTACGAAATGAGTAAAGTGACTTGCCGGTAACGAGATTGAACGAGGTATTGGGATATCGACGATCGAATCTCGGGCAAGTAACATACTGATTGACAAAGGGAATTGTATACGGGATTGATTGAATCCCCGACATTGTGGTTCATCCGATGAGATCATCGTGGAACATGTGGGAGCCAACATGGGTATCCAAATCCTGTTGTTGGTTAATGGCCGGAGAACGTCTCGGTCATGTCTGCATGGTTCCCGAACCCGTAGGGTCTACACACTTAAGGTTCGGTGACGCTAGAGTTGTTATGGGAAATATTATGTGGTTAACGAAGGTTGTTTGGAGTCCCGGATGAGATCCCGGATGTCACGAGGAGTTCCGGAATGGTTCGGAGGTGAAGATTTATATATGGGAAGTCCAGTTTCAATCGTCAAAATGGTTTCGGGGGTTATCGGTATTGTACCGGGACCACCGAAAGCTGTCCGGAGGTACACCGGGTGGGGCCACCTGCACCGGGGGACTTAATGGGCTGAATATGGGAGGGAACCAGCCCCTAGTGGGCTGGTGCGCCCCTCCCCAAGGGCCCAAGGCGCCTAGGGTTGGAAACCCTAGGGGCGGGGGCGCCTCCACCTTGCTTGGGGGGCAAGCATCCCCTCCTGGCTGCCCCCCCTCTAGATGGGATCTAGAGGGGCCGGCCCCCTCTCCCCTTCACCCTATAAATAGAGGGGGGTTGGGAGGGCTGCATTAACCTTCCTTGCCACAGCCCCTCCCTCCTCCAACTCTTCCTCCTCCTCCGTAGTGCTTGGTGAAGCCCTGCAGGAATACCACGAGCTCCATCACCATGCCGTCGTACTGCCGGAGTTCTCCCTCAACCTCTCCTCTCCCCTTGCTGGATCAAGAAGGAGGAGACGTCCCCGGGTTGTACGTGTGTTGAGTGTGGGGGCACCGTTGTTCGGTGCTTACATCGGAATCGACCGTGATCTGAATTGCTACGAGTATGACTCCTTCATCCACGTTATTGTAACGCTTCCGTTTCACGATATTCAAGGGTATGAAGATGCACCCCCCCTCTCTCGTTGCTAGTCTCTCCATAGATTGATCTTGGTGATGCATAGAAAATTTTGAATTTCTGCTATGTTCCCCAACACCTTGGGTACCCGGACCTGGCCAACTTCATGGCAGTGACTCACCATGGCTACAACGTCCTCAAGATGCTAGGGAACCGCGACATCAGCACTATCGCGTGCGAGGAGAAAGACGCGGTGTGATCCCTTGAGTACACCTGCCAGGCTGTAGCAGTCGAAGACCCAGATAATGAAGGCGCCATCTACCCTCCTGAGGCCGTCCCCAAGAAGAAGAAGCGGCTGCTCCACCAAGGGCCTCAGGAGAGCGTGTATTCAGCGGCACCACTTCAGGACCTGCGCCCACAGATGGGGTGCCTCCCTCTCTTGCATAGGAAGGCGTGCCCGGCGCCCTCCTCGGGCTGGCTCAGGGGCTCTCTTCTGGAGGGCCTCCGACCTGGCCAATGTCACGAGGGAGGCGCTCAGGCACCACGTGGAGGCATGCTTTGCCACACGCCTCCCTCATCAAGGCACAAGGCACGAGGTGCCTGGTGCTCAGGAGTTCATCACCAAGGCCACCGAGGAGCTTCAAGGGGCAAGAGCCATGCACAGCGACCGCCACCTATAACCTGGCGCAGGTCCATGTACTGGCGAGGATAGTAAGCTGCGCATCTGCATCGACTACCTCGGGCTCAACAGGGTCGTGTCTCAGGAGCGCTTCTGGCCATCGCATGTTGGTCGGTGTGAAGGCCCCCCTCACAACTACGTTCGCATGCCCTTTTGGCCTGCCGAACGCGGCTGTCACCTTCCATCGGCTCATGCAGGGCACCCTGGCGGCTCGTGAGGCCAGGCGCCAGGCGATCCTGAGGGAGGAAGAGCCAGAACCTCTGGGGTCTCCCAGAAAACAGCCAGCGGACGGCACCTAAGGAGCAACTTCTTCGGCAAGCGCCTTCAGCTACTTCGACATGTCTCCAGCAACGGTGCCAGGTGACACTTTTTAGTTTACTCAGTTGGGGGCACCCCTCGGGCTGCATCATCCCCAGGTCACACGGGTCTGGCCCTGTGACATGTATCTTTTTGCATCTTTAATTTACCTTGTTGGGGCTGCCCCTCGGGCTGCATCATCCCCATGCCGCATGGGTCCGTCCCTGTGGCATGTATCGTTCTTGCATCTACCTGAACTAGCGTTGCCCTTTCCATCAATCACTTTACGATTATCATCTTCCTGTCTGGTACTTCGTTGCCATGAATGTCATACGCCCATGCAAACCCACACGCGACCGCCTCATGATTAAGGAATGGCACGACGTATGTTCTCAGGTTCGTCCCTGCAGCGTTGCTAAATCCAAGCGGCTGAGCTCTAGCTCGAGGGCCATCTCCCATGTACGTCACCTCCCATGGTCCTTGGTGTCTCGTCCTCGCATGAGCTAATCGTGGAAGGATAAGTTAGGTCACACGGCACGGTGCCTCGTCGCTACGGGAGCCACGCACCGGCTGTCTCTCTTTAGGATGTCCGCATGAGAAGACTAGGCACGGCGTCTGTGCTCGGGTCCGTCCCTGCAACGTCGATAAACCCAACGGCTGAGCTCTGTCTGGCAGGCCGGTTCCGTTCATGTCACCTCCTGGGGTCATTGGTGTCTGGCCTTCTCATGTGGTAACCTCAAGGGATTCATTGGTGCAGGTTACCTAACCATCTCGCAGGATTATTTCAAGTGCTCTCAATCAAGACCAGGCGCAACCCACCTTGAGGTAGGGCCTCTAAGTCCCGCGCTGTCTCATGAGTGCCCAGACACACCTCGTCTAGCCCTGCTATGCAAGCCACATGTTTGGGTGGGGCTGTACACGCCTCGGGGGCTCTCCTCAGAGGGAGCCCCCTCCCACGTACTAGTGGAAGAACCATGCTCCACATTGGCAGTCGACACGACCGAGGAGCGGTTATTCCCATGCAAGAACAGTAGCGCCATGCTCCGTGCTGGTGATAAACAACTGAGGGTGGCCTCACGGCTGCAATAACCTCAGGGAGCCACCAGGCTCGGTGCCTAGCCTCACCGCATTGCTTTCCCCTCGGTAGAGTAGCGCGAGGGGGCTGGGCATGGGGGCTATGCTCAGGTCACGCCTAGAGTACGCCGCCTCGCCAGGTCCCTCAGACCTAGTCTTCGCGGAACCCTCCCGAGCGAGAGCCCGACGAGGACAGGTATGGCGTCTGTTCGTGCGTCAAGGGGGACCCTTGGGCACCGCGACCCAAGGGCCGAACTGGTCACGTAGCCCCTCACCCCTTGGTCCCGTCCTGGCGATCTGGATGGCACAATGGCAGCTGAGGCATGCGCGGGGCCCAGCCCTGCCAACGCAGAACGCTAAGCCCTAGTTTCGCTTTTCCTTCTCGAAGGTTGTTTGTACGTCAAGGGGGACTCCTGAGCATCGCGACTCGGGAGCCTAACTGGTCATGTAGCCCCTCACCCCTGGCCTCGTCCTGGCGATCCGGATGAGCCAGCGGTGGCTGAGGTATGCGCGGGGCCGGGCTCTGCCGACGCAGAACACTAAAGCAAACGGGAAGGAAATCGCGGAATCCTAGCAATTATTACAAAACATACTGTTCTTCAAATACCCAACATAAGTTTTAACGCCTCCACGAGGCACGGTGCATGTTGTAGGAAATAAAAGCAGAGGTAGGTGCCGCCAGTAAGCCTTCTCTTCAGCCTTGGGCACTGCCGTCGCCTGATACGTCTCCATCGTATCTATAATTTTTGATTGTTCCATGCCAATATTGTACAACTTTCATATACTTTTGGCAACTTTTTATACTATTTTTTGGGACTAACATATTGATCCAGTGCCCAGTGCCAGTTCCTGTCTGTTGCATGTTTTTTGTTTCGCAGAAACCCAATATCAAGCGGAGTCCAAACGGGATAAAAACGGACAGAGAATTATTTTGGAATATTTGTGATTTTTGGGAAGTAAAATCAACGCGAGACGGTGCCCGAGGGGGCCAGGAGATAGGGGGCGTGCCCCAGGGAGGCAGGCGTGCCCTGGACTCTCCTGGGCCCCCCGTAAGGCGGTTGATGCTCTTCTTTTGCCGCAACAAAGCTAATTTTATGAGAAAGATCTGGACGAAAGATTCACCCCAATCGGAGTTACGGATCTCCGGATATAAAAGAAACAGTGAAGGGGTAGAATCTGAGAATGCAGAAACAGAGAGATAGATCCAATCTCGGAGGGGCTCTCGCCCCTCCCACGCCATGGGAGCCAAGGACCAGAGGGGAAACCCTTCTCCCATCTAGGGAGAAGGTCAAGGAAGAAGAAGAAGAAGGGGTGGCTCTCTCCCCCTTGCTTCCGGTGGCGCCGGAACACCGCCGGGGGCCATCATCATCACCGCGATCTTCACCAACACCTCCATCATCTTCACCAACATCTCCATCACCTTCCCCCATCTATATTCAGTGGTCCACTCTCACGCAACCCGCTATACCCTCTACTTGAACATGGTGCTTTATGCTTCATATTATTTTCCAATGATGTGTTGCCATCCTATGATGTCTGAGTAGATTTTCATTGTCCTATCGGTGATTAATGAATTGCTATGATTGGTTTGAGTTGCATGTTTTATTATTGGTGCTGTCCTATTGTGCCCTCCGTGTCGCGCAAGCGTGAGGGATTCCCGCTATAGGGTTTGCAATATGTTTATGATTTGCTTATGGTGGGTGGCGTGAGTGACAGAAGCACAGACCCGAGTAAGTAGGTTGTTTCTGTATGGATAAAGGGGACTTGATACTTTAATGCTATGGTTGGGTTTTAGCTTAATGAATCTTTAGTAGTTGCGGATGCTTGCTAGAGTTCCAATCATAAGTGCATATGATCGAAGTAGAGAAAGTATGTTAGCTTATGCCTCTCCCTCAAATAGAATTGCAATAGTGATTTCCAGTCTAGTAACGTAGTCAATTGCTTAGGGGCAATTTCACAACTCCTACCACCACTTTTCCACACTCGCTATATTTACTTTATTGCATCTTTTTCTAAACAGCCCCTACTTTTTATTTACGTGCTCTCTATTATCTTGCAAAGTTATCCTATCACACCTACAAAGTACTTCTAGTTTCATACTTGTTCTAGGTAAAGCGAACGTCAAGCGTGCGTAGAGTTGTATCGGTGGTCGATAGAACTTGAGGGAATATTTATTCTACCTTTAGCTCCTCGTTGGGTTCGACACTCTTACTTATCGAAAACTGTTGCGATCCCCTACACTTGTGAGTTATCAAGACCTTTTTCTGGCGCCGTTGCCGGGGAGTCATAGCGTGGGGTGAATATTCTCGTGTGTGCTTGTTTGCTTTATCACTAAGTAATTTTTATTTGTTGTTCTAAGTTGTTCTCTATCTTTAGTTATGGATATAAAACACGAAATACCAAAAAAATTAGGTATAGTTGCTACTCATGGAGATGGGGAACCTCCTAAAACTCTCGATGCTCGTTATGTTCGAGATATTATGTACTACTTTAATAATCCTGAGAAAACCCCATTCAATTATGTTATGAGAGACACGTTGGATCAACATGAATACTTTAGGGATTATCGCTTGACACAAGAAGGGAAACTATTATGGGATCAAATTCAAATGTTGAAGTGGTATGCTCGGGATCTATACTTGAGATATGATATTATTTATTGCTCTAGGATGAAGGCTCCACACCTTCCCTTTTCATGCAAATTTAATGATAATGAAACCTTAGCTTCTTATGCTAATGGTATATATGATTACTATGATGTTGAACAAATAGAGGAATTTGTTGCTTTTAAGGCTGCTTATGAAATTGAATCTTTGTTTGAAAAGTATGAAGCTTTTGATGATGATGGTGTTTATAGGCCTGAAAATCTCGCTATACTTAGATATTGCTATGAAAATTATGAATACAATTACAATATTAATGCTTTTATTGAGAAAGTCTCCGCTGTCCAAGAGGACACTAATATTTTGCAGGAAACTATGGAAGAAGAAATTGATGAAACTGTGAGCTCATTGGATGAAAAAGATGATGAGGAGAGCGAAGAACAAAAGGAGGAAGAGCGGATTGATCACCCGTGCCCACCTTCTAATGAGAGTAACTCTTCAACTCATACATTGTTTAATTACCCTTCGTGCTTACCGAAGGATGATTGCTATGATGATTGATATGATCCCGTTGATTCTCTTAAAATATCCCTTTTTGATGATGCTTGCTATGCTTGTGGCCAAGATGCCAATATGAATTATGCTTATGGAGATGAACTTCCTATAGTTCCTTATTCTAAACATGAAATTGTTGCTACTGCACCCACGCATGATAGTCCTATTATCTTTTTGAATTCTCCCGACTACACTATATCGGAGAAGTTTGCGCTTACTAGGATTATATTGATGGGTTGCCTTTTACCATTGCATATGATGATTTTGATGAATGTAATATGCATGTGCTTGCTGCTCCTACTTGCAATTATTATGATAGAGGAACTACATCTCCGCCTCTTTATGTTTCCAACACGATAAAATTGCAAGAAACTGCTTATACTATGCATTGGCCTTTACTATGTGTGCATGAATTGTTCTTTTATGACATGCCGATGCATAGGAAGAGAGTTAGACTTCATTGTTGCTTGATATATGTTACTTTGTGCTCACTACTAAATTACAAATCATTATTAATTAAAATTGGCTTTGATATACCTTGGGATCCTGGTGGATCCATTACTTGAGCACTATATGCCTAGCTTAATGGCTTTAAAGAAAGCGCTGCCAGGGAGACAACCCGAATGTTTTAGAGAGTCATTTAGTTCTGTTGAGTGCTTTTATATAGTTTAAAAACAAAAATAAAATAAAGAGGGGAACCTAAAAACTTTTCAAAAAGGAAAGTGAAAGTAAGAAAGACAAGCATTGTTGAAGTGGGAGAGCTCCTTGAACTTTGTTCATGCTCACGGAAACTTTGTGAATCTTAATTACAGAAAATTTTCATCAAAAATAATTATCCCCTTGTGCAATTCCATTGTATTATAAAAATAATGTGCCAAGGTTTGCCTTTAGGATTTTTACAATGCTTGTTGGTTTGTATGGTGCAGGACAGAAACTTTGGTTGTAGTGCGTGATTTTACATTTTTAACTGGAACGTCAAATGGTTCTGATTCTTTCTGCACTGTCTTTCTGTACAACTTTTTTATTTTTCTTAATTTTGGTCGAATTTTTGGGGTAGCAGAAGTATGGTGACTGTTCAGATTGCTACAGACTGTTCTGTTTTTGACAGATTCTGTTTTTGATGCATAGTTTGCTTGTTTTGATGAATCTATCAATTTATATCAGTGGATTAAGCCATGAAAAAGTTATGTTACAGTAGACACAATGAAAAAACAAAATATGAATTGGTTTGCTACAGTACTTAGAGTAGTGATTTGCTTTATTATACTAACGGATCTTACCGAGTTTCCTGTTGAAGTTTTGTGTGGATGAAGTGTCTAATCGAGGATGTCTCGATATGAGAAAAAGGAAGAGAGGCAAGAGCTCAAGCTTGTGGATGCCCGAGGCACGCCAAGTAAATATTCAAGGATACTCAAGCATCTAAGCTTGGGGATGCCCTGGAAGGCATCCCCTCTTTCTTCAACAAGTATCGGTACGTTTTCGTATTCATTTCGTTCATGCGATATGTGCAATCTTGGAGCGTCTTTTGAATTTAGTTTTCACTTTTATTTTATGCACCATGCTGGTATGAGATAGTCCTTGGTTGATTTATAGAATTCTCATTGCACTTCACTTAAATCTTTTGAGTGTGGCTTTATAGAATGCTTCATGTGCTTCACTTACATCATTTGAAGTTGGATTGCATGTTTCTCTTTACATAGAAAACCGCCATTTGTAGAATGCTCTTTTGCTTCACTTATATTTGTTAGAGCATGGGCATATCTTTTATAGAAAGAATTAAACTCTCTTTCTTCACTTATATCTTTTTAGAGAGATGACAGGAATTGGTCATTCACATGGTTAGTCATAAAATCCTACATAAACTTGTAGATCGCTGAATATGATATATTTGATTCCTTGCAATAGTTTTGTGATATAAAGGTGGTGATATTAGAGTCATGCTAGTGGGTGGTTGTGGATTGTAGAGACACTTGTGTTGAGGTTTGCAAGTCCCGTAGCATGCACGTACGGTAACCGTTGTGTGACAAATTTGAAGCATGGGGTGTTTCTTTGATTGTCTTCCTTATGAGAGGCGGTCGGGGACAAGCGATGGTCTTTTCCTACCAATGTATCCCCCTAGGGGCATGCGTAGTAGTGCTTTGCTTTGAGGGCTAATAAACTTTTGCAATAAGTATATGAGTTCTTTTTGACTAATGTTAGTCCATGGATTATACGCACTTTTACCTTTCCATCATTGGTAGCCTCTTCGGTACCGTGCATTGCCCTTTCTCACCTCGAGAGTTGGTGCAAACTTCGCCGGTGCATCCAAACCCCGTGATACGATACACTCTATCACACATTAGCCTCATTATATCTTCCTCAAAACAGCCACCATACCTACCTATCATGGCATTTCCATAGCCATTCCGAGATATATTGCCATGCAACTTCCATCATCATCATATTCATGACTTGAGCATTCATTGTCATATTGCTTTGCATGATCGTAAGATAGCTAGCATGATGTTTTCATGGCTTGTCCGTTTTTTGATGTCATTGCTATGCTAGATCATTGCACATCCCGGTACACCGCCGGAAGCATTCATATAGAGTCATATCTTTGTTCCAGTATCGAGTTGTAATATCGAGTTGTAAGTAAATAAAAGTGTGATGATCATCATTATAGAACATTGCCCCATAAAAAAAGAAAAATAAAAAAATAAAAAAAGAAAAGGCAAGAGAAGCCTAAATAAAAAGGGGGGCCAAAGAAGCCCACCCAAAAAGAAAAAAAGAAAAAAAAGAAAAAAGAAAAGGGGCAATGTTACTATCCTTTTTCCACACTTGTGCTTCAGAGTAGCACCATGTTCTTCATATAGAGAGTCTCCTATGTTATCACTTTCATATACTAGTGGGAATTTTCATTATAGAACTTGGCTTGTATATTCCAACGATGGGCTTCCTCAAATGCCCTAGGTCTTCATGAGTAAGCAAGTTGGATGCACACCCACTTAGTTTCTTTTGTTGAGCTTTCATACACTTATAGCTCTTAGTGCATTTGTTGCATGGCAATCCCTACTCCTCGCATTGACATCAATTGATGGGCATCTCCATAGCACGTTGATTAGCCGCGTCGATGTGAGACTTTCTCCTTTTTGTCTTCTCCAGATAACCTCCATCATTCTATTCTATTCCACCTATAGTGCTATATCCATGGCTTGCGTTCATGTATTGTGTGAGGGTTGAAAAAGCTGAAGCGCGTTAAAAGTATGAACCAATTGCTCGGCTTGTCATCGGGGTTGTGCATGATGGGGGCATTTTGTGTGACGAAAATGAAGCATGGCCAAACTATATGATTTTGTAGGGATAAGCTTGCTTTGGCCTTGTTGTTTTGAAAAGACATGATTGCTTTATTGGTACGCTCGAAGTATTATTGTTTTTATGTCAAATGATAGACTGTTGCTTTGATTCACTCGTGTCTTAATATTCATGCCATGATTAGACATATGATCAAGATTATGCTAGGTAGCATTCCACATCAAAAATTATCTTTTTTATCATTTACCTACTCGAGGACGAGCAGGAATTAAGCTTGGGGATGCTGATACGTCTCCGTCGTATCTATAATTTTTTATTGTTCCATGCCAATATTCTACAACTTTCATATACTTTTGGCAACTTTTTATACTATTTTTGGGACTAACATATTGATCAAGTGCCCAGTGCCAGTTCCTGTCTGTTGCATGTTTTTTGTTTCGCAGAAACCCAATATCAAACGGAGTCCAAACGTGATAAAAATGGACAGAAAATTATTTTGGAATATTTGTGATTTTTGGGAAGTAAAATCAACGCGAGATGGTGCCCGAGGGGGCCAGGAGATAGGGGGTGCGCCCCAGGGAGGCAGGCGCGCCCTGGACTCTCCTGGGCCCCCCGTAAAGCGGTTGACGCTCTTCTTTTTCCGCAAGAAAGCTAATTTTATGAGAAAGATCTGGGCGAAATATTCACCCCAATTGGAGTTACGGATCTCCGGATATAAAAGAAACGGTGAAGGGGCAGAATCTGAGAATGCAGAAACAGAGAGATAGATCCTACTTTATTGCATCTTTTTTCTAAACAGCCCCTACTTTTTATTTATGTGCTCTTTGTTATCTTGCAAAGTTATCCTATCACACCTACAAAGTACTTCTAGGGGTTGTTTGGATAGGTGGAATATATAGAATCCATTCTCTATAAACTAGGAAAACAGTTTAACAGAATAAAACTCTGTTTGGCTACCCTAACAAATTCGTGGATCTAGGAAACTTGTTTCCCGTAAACCCAGAATTCCGGGTTTATGGAAAAACGACTCTTACTCGTTTTTCTAAAAACGTGATTTGCATATTCCCTGTACTCATCCAAAGAGGAGCCATGGCGTCGCCATGGAGTTCATCCTCCATTATTCTAGTGGTGCGACGACGTCGGGGACCAAGAGGAGCGCCCGCCGACGGCCTTGCTCGGAGTCGTTGAAACCGAAGGAGAGGCGAGAAGTAGCCCGCGGCAAAGTTTGTGACGGGGCGACGACCTCGTTTACCAGGGAAGCGCCCGCCGGCGACCGCGCGGAGTCGTGAAGGCCAGAAGGAAGGCCAGCAGCGGCCCGGGGCAGAGTACGTGTGGGGGCGACGGTCTCGACAACTAGAGGAAGCGCCCGACGACGGCCGCGGCCTGAAGCAAGGTGAGGAGCAACGAGGGGTAGAGTCTATTCGGGAGCGGCCACCTCGGCAACCAGAGGAAGAGCCCTGCCAGCTCCCAGCGGCCGCACGCGGAGCCACGGTGGCCGGTGAGAAGGCGAGCAGCAGTCAGCGACGAGATAATGCTGGGACGACGACCTCGCGGCCACCAGGGGAAGCGCCCACCTGCAGCCGCACGCCGACTCGCCGGACTCGAGGTCAGGCGAGATGCAATCCGACCACCATGGGAAACGCTCGCCGGGGCCGCGCTCGAAATCATGGTGGCTGGAGGGAAGGTGGGGCAGAGGAGTCGAATCAGTCGTTCACGCTTGGGAAGACCTGATGCGTGATATATGACAGGTTTCCAAACAAAGAATTACAAAGACCCAATTAATTACTTTCCCAACACAAACATGATTTTGCATAAACCCGTTATTGATAAAAATGGTATTAAAACAGGTTTTGCAAAAAATCTGCTAAAAACTCGTTTTGTATATTCCCATGACTAACGCCCGGTATCCAAACAACCCCCTAGTTTCATACTTATTCTAGGTAAAGCGAACGTCAAGCATGCATAGAATTGTATCGGCGGTCGATAGAACTTGAGGGAATATTTATTCTACCTTTAGCTCCTCGTTGGGTTCGACACTCTTACTTATCAAAAACTGTTGCGATCCCCTACACTTGTGGGTTATCATCGCCCGCAAGGAGTGCCCCCTTGATGTCGGTGCCGCCATCGGTCGTAGCTGCAGGGTCGGTGGCATCAGCAGCCGGAGGCGCAGGGTCGATGGCAAGGAACTTCTCTAGCAGGGCATCCACCCGGTCCTTCACTGCTTTGGCAGCAGCCTCTGAGTGTTCCTCATCCATGGGTTCGAGCAGGGCGCCGAGCTCAACGTCAGGGTCGGAAGATGAAGGTGGCTGAAGACGCGCATCGGAGCTGAAGAGGAGAGCGCCCGGGCTTCCCCCTCCACCATGGGGCCGATCCCGTTAACGACGTCCTCAAGCGTCGTAACAAGCTGAGGGAGTAGCTCGGCGGGGCCTTCCTCATCAGTCACCAACGGCTTTTGCAAGACCTTCTCGTAGAGCTCGCGCAGTGCCTCACAAGACCTCAGCTCGATAGATTTGAAGGCCACACGATCCTCGGCGAGAACCTTTGCCTGGCTTCCAGCTGGACCTTCTCCACTTCCACCCTCTTCTCCAGCTCCTCCAGGCGGCTGCGCTCCGTGACCTGTGCCCGCGCCGACTGCTCCAACTCAGTGTCACGGTCGACGACCGCGTCTTCTCGGGCCCTCATCTTCTCCTCCCATGCCTTGCGCTCACGAGCCTCGACGGTGCGCTCATTGTGTATGGTCTCCAGCTCAGCCTCTGCCAACCAACAATGCTCCTTGGCGACCTCATCATCCTTCACCGCTGCGTCGTGAGCGACAGCGGCCAGGCCGGTGGCCCGCTCGCCCTCCTTGGAAGCTGCTATGGCCTGGCTCCACTCCGCCCGGACAGACGCGTCGGATCGCAGCCACCCCAAGATCAACTCCAGGCGCCCTGACGCCGGGTGACGGTCGGTGCCTTGAAGGTCGTCCCGAAGCTGGGTCAACACGAAAAGAGCCTCCTCCAGAGCGTCAGGTGAAGCAGAAGGATCACGTCCCAGCGGCGTGATGGGAGGAGGAGGAGACAGCGTGGGCGCCAACACCTGCAAGTTACCAGCGGCAGAAGAGGTTGGGGGCTCCTGAGCCTTCGGAGCCCTAGCAGGCAAGCTGGAAGCAGGTGCCTCCGAAGCTAGCTTGGCCATGGAGATCGCCTTCTCCTGAGGACGGGCCTCTAGATCCCGTGAGGATGACCCGGCCGCTGAGGCACGGGAACCACCACCATCCTTCCGCACCAGAGGTGGCGTGACCTCGGCAGGCTGCTGGGCCCCAGGGGTCGCGGCCGCCTCCTTCTTCTTCATCGCCAACATTGGCCTAACAGTACAAGGGGGAAGCATCAAGAACTGCGGCAAGGGCAGGAGCAAAAGATCAAGACGGAGCACTTACTGGTCCACGCACCCTCTTCTGAAGCACCAGGCCAGAGGGCTTCGCGGGCTGGGGCTTCGGCGCACGGGCCCCAGGGGCGGATGAGACTACAACGGCTGGATCTATAGAGGCACTAGCCGGCGACGAAGCAGAAGCACCGCCTCGGGAGATCAGCGCCGATCTGCCCTTCCTTGGGGCCCCGGTCTGCGGCTTGTTCGGAGAGGTGCCCTTGGCCCTCGTGGTGACACTGGCGGGGAGCGGTGACTCCCTCACCAAATGCTCTTCGACGTCGTCGTCATCAGGAAGGGCACGGAGCAGATCGGCCATGCGCGGAGGAGAAGTCTCCCCCGCCCCCTCCCGGGTCGCCTCCGAGTCCGACCCCTCCTCATCACCGGACTCGCAGGAGGACAGCACCACAGGAGCCTCAGTAGACGCCGGTGGCACGAGCCCGCACTCGTTGAAGACAGGCATCACGACAGCGACCTCTGCGCCATCCGGGCGGCGATACAGCGGAAGATGAGTGTCTAGCTGGTACCCTTGGTCTTCCGCAACCAATAGATGGAGGGCCTTGTCCAGCTCCTCGTCGGACAAGGCATCTGGCCGAAGGCGGAAGTCGCCTCCCTCTTCCATAAAGCCTCCACAAGGGGCGCGAGCGCGCCTGGAGCGGAGCTAGACACTGCGACAGGAACTACTTGATGATCATGGCCCCCGTCAGCTTCTCCACCTTAGGGTCATCTGGCTTTAGGTCGTCCGCCATCTTCTCCAGCACCTGCTGTTGGGGAACGTAGCAGAAATTCAAAATTTTCCTACGTGTCACCAAGATCTATCTATGGAGAAACCTGCAACGAGGGGAAGGAGAGTGCATCTACATACCCTTGTAGATCGCTAAGCGGAAGCATTCAAGAGAACGGGGTTGAAGGAGTCGTACTCGTCGTGATCCAAATCACCGGAGATCCTAGTGCCGAACGGACGGCACCTCCGCGTTCAACACACGTACAGCCCGGTGACGTCTCCCACGCCTTGATCCAGCAAGGAGAGAGGGAGAGGTTGAGGAAGACTCTGTCCAGCAGCAGCACAATGGCGTGGTGGTGATGGAGGAGCGTGGTAATCCAGCAGGGCTTCGCCAAGCACCGCGAGAGAGGAGAAGGGAGAGGTAGGGCTGCGCCTTGAGGGAGAGGTTCTCATGTCTCTGGCAGCCGCAAAACCCCCACTATTTATAGGAGGAGGGGAGGGGGCTGCGCCCCCTCTAGGGTTCCCTCCCCAGGGGTGGCGGCAGCCCCCAGATCTCATCTGGGTGGCGGCCAGAAGGGGGAAGAGGGGAGGCGCACCTAGGGTGGGCCTTAAGGCCCATCTGCCCTAGGGTTTGCCCCCTTCCCACCCTTCCCTGCGCCTTGGGCCCTGTGGGGGGGCGCACAAGCCCATCTGGGGCTGGTCCCCTCCCACACTTGGCCCACGCAGCCCTCCGGGGATGGTGGCCCCACTTGCTGGACCCCCTGGACCCTCCCGGTGGTCCCGGTACGTTACCGATAAAACCCGAAACTTTTCCGGTGACCAAAACAGGACTTCCCATATATAAATCTTTACCTCCGGACCATTCTGGAACTCCTCGTGACGTCCAGGATCTCATCCGGGACTCCGAACAACATTCGGTAACCACATACAAACTTCCTTTATAACCCTAGCGTCATCGAACCTTAAGTGTGTAGACCCTACGGGTTCGGGAACCATGCAGACATGACCGAGACGTTCTCCGGTCAATAACCAACAGTGGGATCTGGATACCCATGTTGGCTCCCATATGTTCCACGATGATCTCATCGGATGAACCACGATGTCAAGGACTCAATCGATCCCGTATACAATTCCCTTTGTCTAGCGGTATTGTACTTGCCCGAGATTCGATCGTCGGTATACCGATACCTTGTTCAATCTCGTTACCGGCAAGTCTCTTTACTCATTCTGTAACACATCATCCCGCGATCAACTCTTTGATCACATTGTGCACATTATGATGATGTCCTACCGAGTGGGCCCAGAGATACCTCTCCGTCACACGGAGTGACAAATCCCAGTCTCGATTCGTGCCAACCCAACAGACACTTTCGGAGATACCTGTAGTGCACCTTTATAGCCACCCAGTTATGTTGTGACGTTTGGTACACCCAAAGCATTCCTACGGTATCCGGGAGTTGCACAATCCCATGGTCTAAGGAAATGATACTTGACATTAGAAAAGCTTTAGCATACGAACTACGATCTTTGTGCTAGGCTTAGGATTGGGTCTTGTCCATCACATCATTCTTCTAATGATGTGATCCCGTTATCAACGACATCCAATGTCCATGGTCAGGAAACCGTAACCATCTGTTAATCAACGAGCTAGTTAACTAGAGGCTTACTAGGGACATGGTGTTGTCTATGTACCCACACATGTATCTGAGTTTCCTATCAATACAATTATAGCATGGGTAATAAACGATTATCATGAACATGGAATATAATAATAACTAATTTATTATTGCCTCTAGGGCATATTTCCAACAGTCTCCCACTTGCACTAGAGTCAATAATCTAGTTCACATCGCCATGTGATTAACACTCACAGGTCACATCGCCATGTGACCAACATCCAAAAAGTTTACTAGTGTCATTGAACTAGTTCACATCATCATGTGATTAAGACTCAATGAGTTCTGTGGTTTGATCATGTTTTGCTTGTGAGAGAGGTTTTAGTCAACGGGTCTGCAACATTCAGATCCGTATGTACTTCGCAAATCTCTAGGTCATATTGTAAATGCTGCTTCCACGCTCCACTTGGAGCTATTCCAAATGGTCGCTCCACTATACGTATCCGGTTTGCTACTCAGAGTCATTCGGATAGGTGTTAAAGCTTGCATCGACGTAACCCTTTACGCCGAACTCTTTATCACCTCCATAATCGAGAAACATGTCCTTATTTACTCCAAGGACAATTTTTGACCGCTGTCCAATGATCCATTCCTGGATCATTCTTGTACCCCTTGACTGACTCATGGCAAGGCACACTTCCGATGCGGTACACAACATAGCATACTATAGAGCCTACGTCTGAAACATAGGGGACGACCTTCGTCCTTTCTCTCTTTTCTGCCATGGTCGAACTTTAAGTCTTGACTTCATACCTTACATCTCAGGCAAGAACTCCTTCTTTGACTGATCCATCTTGAACACCTTCAAGATCATGTCAAGGTATATGCTTATTTGAAAGTACCATTAAGCGGTTTTTGATCTATCCTCATAGATCTTGATGCTCAATGTTCAAGTAGCTTAAACCAGGTTTTCACTTGAAAAACAATTTTCAAATAACCCTATATGCTTTACAGAAATTCTACATCATTTCTGATCAACAATATGTCAACAACATATATTCATCAGAAATTCTATAGTGCTCCCACTCACTTCTTTGGAGATACAAGTTTCTCATAAACTTTGTATAAACTCAAAATTCTTTGATCATCTTATCAAAGTGCATATTCCAACTCCGAGATGCTCACTCCAGTCCATGGAAGGATCGCTAGAGCTAGCATACCTTTTAGCATCCTTAGGATCGAGAAAACCTTTCTGATTGTATCACATACAACCTTTCCTTACGAAAACTGGTAAGGAAACTCATTTTGACATCCATCTGCCAGATTTCATAAATGCAGCTAATGCTAACATGATTCTGACGGACAACTCCTTGAACTTTTGATAAACTCTTCGCCACAAGTCGAGCTTCATAGATGATGACATTGCCATCCACGTCCTTCTTCTTCTTAAAGATCCATTTATCTCAATGGCTTGCCGATCATTGGGCAAGTCCACCAAAGTCCATCCTTTGTTCTGATACATGGGTGCTATCTCGGATTTCATGGCTTCTAACCATTTGTCGGAATATGGGCCCACCATCGCTTCTCCATAGCTCGCAGGTTCATTGTTGTCTAGCAACATGACTTTCAAGACATGATTACTGTACCACTCTAAAGCAGTACGCATCCTTGTCACCGTACGAGGTATAGTAGTGACTTGATCCAAAACTTCATGATCACTATCATAAGCTTCTACTTCAATTGGTGTGGGCGCCGCAGGAACAACTTCCTGTGCCCAGCTACACACTAGTTGAAGTGATGGTTCAATAACCTCATCAAGTCTCCACCATCCTCCCACTCAACTTTTCGAGACAAACTTTTCCTCAAGAAAGGACCCAATTCAAGAAACAATCCCTATTGTTTTCGGATCTGAATTAGGAGGTATACCCAACTGTTTTGGGTGTCCTATGAAGATGCATTTTATCCGCTTTGGGTTCGAGCTTATCAACCTGAAACTTTTTCACATAAGCGTCGCAGCCCCAAAATTTTAAGAAACGACAACTTAGGTTTCTGCAAACCATAGTTCAAACAGTGTCGTATTAACGGAATTACGTGGTGCCCTATTAAAGTGAGTGCGGTTGTCTCTAATGCCTAACCCATGAACGATAGTGGTAATTCGATAAGAGACATCATGGTACGCACCATATCTAATAGGGTGCAACTATGATGTTCGGACACACCATCACACTATGGTGTTCCAGGCGGTATTAATTGTGAAACAATTTCCACAATGTCTTAATTGCGTGCCAAAGCTTGTAACTCAGATACTCATCTCTATGATCATATCATAGACATTTTATCCTCTTGTCACGATGATCTTCAACTTCACTCTGAAATTACTTGAACCATTCAATAATTCAGACTTGTGTTTCATCAAGTAAATATACTCAACATCTACTCGAATCATCTGTGAAGTAAGAACATAACGATATTCACTGCATGCCTCAGCACTCATTGGACTGCACACATCAAAATGTGTTTACTTCCAACAAGTTGCTATCTTGTTCCATTTTACTGAAAAACGAGGCTTTTTCAGTCATCTTGCCCATGTAGTATGATTTGCATATCTCAAGTGATTCAAAATCAAGTGAGTCCAAACGATCCATCTGCATGGAGTTTCTTAATGCGTATACACCAATAGACATGGTTCGCATGTCTCAAACTTTTCAAAAACGAGTGAGTCCAAATATCCATCAACATGGAGCTTCTTCATGCGTTTTACACCAATATGACTTACATGGCAGTGCCATAAGTAAGTGGTACTATCATTACTATCTTATATCTTTTGGCATGAAAATGTGTATCGCTATGATCGAGATTCAATAAACCATTCCTTTAGGTGCAAGACCATTGAAGGTATCATTCAAATAAATAGAGTAACCATTATTCTCCATAAATGAATAACCGTATTGCAATAGACATAATCCAATCATGTCTATGCTCATCGCAAACACCAAATGAAAATTATTCAGGTTTAATACTAATCTTGATGGTAGAGGGAGCGTGCGATGTTTGATCACATCAAACTTGGAAACACTTCCAACACATATCGTCAGCTCACCTTTAGCTAGTCTCTGTTTATTCCGTATCTCTTTTATTTCGAGTTACTAACACTTAGCAACCGAACCGGTATCTTAATACCCTGGTGCTACTAGGAGTAAAGTACACACTAACATAATGTATATCCAATATACTTATATCGACCTTGCCAGCCTTCTCATCTACCAAGTATCTAGGGTAATTCTGCTCCAGTGGTTGTTCCCCTTATTACAGAAGCACTTAGTCTCGGGTTTGGGTTCAACCTTGGGTTTCTTCACTAGAGCAGCAGCTGATTTGCCGTTTCATGAAGTATCCCTTCTTGCCCTTGCCCTTCTTGAAACTAGTGGTTTCACCAACCATCAACAATTGGTGCTCCTTGATTTCTACTTTCGCGGTGTCAAACATCGCGAATATTTCAAGGATCATCATATCTATCCCTTATATGTTATAGTTCATCACGAAGCTCTAGCAGCTTGGTGGTAATGACTTTGGAGAAACATCACTATCTCATATGGAAGATCAACTCCCACTTGATTCAAGTGATTGTTGCAATCAGACAATCTGAGCACAAGCTCAACGATTGAGCTTTTCTCCCTTAGTTTGCAGGCTAAGAAATTCGTTGGAGGTCTCATACCTCTTGACGTGGGCACGAGCCTGAAATCCCAATTTCAGCCCTCGAAACATCTCATATGTTCCGCGACGTTTCGAAAACGTCTTTGGTGCCTCAACTCTAAACCGTTTAACTGAACTATCACGTAGTTATCAAAACGTGTATGTCCGATGTTCGCAACATCCACAGACCATGTTTGGGGTTCAGCACACTGAGCGGTGCATTAAGGACATAAGATTTCTATTGTACGCATAATCGCTACTGTCAACTTTCAACTACATTTTCTCTAGGAACATATCTAAACAGTGGAACTAAAGCGCGAGCTTACGACATAATTTGCAAAGCTCTTTTGACTATGTCCAGGATAATTAAGTTCACCATATGAACTCCCACTCAGATAGACATCCCTCTAGTCATCTAAGTGATTACATGATCCGAGTCAACTAGGCCGTGTCTGATCATCACGTGAGACGGACTAGTCATCATCGGTGAACATCTTCATGTTGATCGTATCTACTATACGACTCATGCTCGACCTTTCGGTCTCTTGTGTTCCGAGGCCATGTCTGTACATGCTAGGCTCGTCAAGTCAACCTAAGTGTTTCGCATGTGTAAATCTGGCTTACACCCGTTGTATGTGAACGTAAGAATCTATCACACCCGATCATCACGTGGTGCTTCGAAACGACGAACTTTCGCAACGGTGCATAGTTAGGGGGAACACTTTCTTGAAATTTTAATGAGGGATCATCTTATTTACTACCGTTGTTCTAAGAAAATAAGATGCAAAAACATGATAAACATCACATGCAATCAAAAAGTGACATGATATGGCCAATATCATTTTGCTCCTTTTGATCTCCATCTTCAGGGCTCCATGATCATCATCGTCATCGGCATGACACCATGATCTCCATCATCATGATCTCCATCATCGTGTCTCCATGAAGTTGTCTCGCCAACTTATTACTTCTACTACTATGGCTACCGGTTAGCAATAAAGTAAAGTAATTACATGGCGTTGTTAAATGACACGCAGGTCATACAATAAATAAAGACAACTCCTATGGCTCCTGCCGGTTGTCATACTCATCGACATGCAAGTCGTGATTCCTATTACAAGAATATGATCAATCTCATACATCACATATCATTCATCACATTCTTCTTGGCCATATCACATCACATAGCATACCCTGCAAAAACAAGTTAGACGTCCTCTAATTGTTGTTGCATGTTTTACGTGGCTGCTATGGGTTTCTAGCAAGAACGTTTCTCACCTACGCAAAAACCACAACGTGATATGCCAATTGCTATTTACCCTTCATAAGGACCCTTTTCATCGAATCCGTTCCGACTAAAGTGGGAGAGACTGGCACCCGCTAGCCACCTTATGCACCAAGTGCATGTCAGTCGGTGGAACCTGTCTCACGTAAGTGTACGTGTAATGTCGGTCTGGGCCGCTTCATCCCACAATACCGTCGAAACAAGATTGGACTAGTAACGGTAAGCATATTGAACAAAATCAACGCCCACAACTACTTTGTGTTCTACTCGTGCAAAGAATCTACGCAATAGACCTAGCTCATGATGCCACTGTTGGGGAACGTAGCAGAAATTCAAAATTTTCCTACGTGTCACCAAGATCTATCTATGGAGAAACCTGCAACAAGGGGAAGGAGAGTGCATCTACATACCCTTGTAGATCGCTAAGCGGAAGCATTCAAGAGAACGGGGTTGAAGGAGTCGTACTCGTCGTGATCCAAATCACCGGAGATCCTAGTGCCGAACGGACGGCACCTCCGCGTTCAACACACGTACAGCTCGGTGACGTCTCCCACACCTTGATCCAGCAAGGAGAGAGGGAGAGGTTGAGGAAGACTCCGTCCAGCAGCAGCACAACGGCGTGGTGGTGATGGAGGAGCGTGGTAATCCAGCAGGGCTTCGCCAAGCACCACGAGAGAGGAGAAGGGAGAGGTAGGGCTGCGCCTTGAGGGAGAGGTTCTCATGTCTCTGGCAGCCCCAAAACCCCCACTATTTATAGGAGGAGGGGAGGGGGCTGCGCCCCCTCTAGGATTCCCTCCCCAGGGGTTGCGGCAGCCCCCAGACCTCATCTGGGTGGAGGCCAGAAGGGGGAAGAGGGGAGGCGCACCTGGGGTGGGCCTTAGGGCCCATCTGCCCTAGGGTTTGCCCCCTTCCCACCCTTCCCTGCGCCTTGGGCCCTGTGGGGGGCGCACAAGCCCATCTGGGGCTGGTCCCCTCCCACACTTGCCCCACGCAGCCCTCCGGGGATGGTGGCCCCACTTGGTGGACCCCCGGGACCCTCCCGGTGGTCCCGGTACGTTACCGATAAAACCCGAAACTTTTCCGGTGACCAAAACAGGACTTCCCATATATAAATCTTTACCTCCGGAACATTCCGGAACTCCTCGTGACGTCCATGATCTCATCCGGGACTCCTAACAACATTCGGTAACCACATACAAACTTCCTTTATAACCCTAGCGTCATCGAACCTTAAGTGTGTAGACCCTACGGGTTCGGGAACCATGCAGACATGACCGAGACGTTCTCCGGTCAATAACCAACAGTGGGATCTGGATACCCATGTTGGCTCCCATATGTTCCACGATGATCTCATCGAATGAACCACGATGTCAAGGACTCAATCGATCCCTTATACAATTCCCTTTGTCTAGCGGTATTGTACTTGCCCGAGATTCCATCGTCGGTATACCGATACCTTGTTCAATCTCGTTACCGGCAAGTCTCTTTACTCGTTCCGTAACACATCATCCTGCGATCAACTCTTTGATCACATTGTGCACATTATGATGATGTCCTATCGAGTGGGCCCAGAGATACCTCTCTGTCACACGGAGTGACAAATCCCAGTCTCGATTCGTGCCAACCCAACAGACACTTTCGGAGATACCTGTAGTGCACCTTTATAGCCACCCAGTTATGTTGTGACGTTTGGTACACCCAAAGCATTCCTACGGTATCCGGGAGTTGCACAATCTCATGGTCTAAGGAAATGATACTTGACATTAGAAAAGCTTTAGCATACGAACTACGATCTTTGTGCTAGGCTTAGGATTGGGTCTTGTCCATCACATCATTCTTCTAATGATGTGATCCCGTTATCAACGACATCCAATGTCCATGGTCAGGAAACCGTAACCATCTATTAATCAACGAGCTAGTTAACTAGAGGCTTACTAGGGACATGGTGTTGTCTATGTACCCACACATGTATCTGAGTTTCCTATCAATACAATTATAGCATGGGTAATAAACGATTATCATGAACAAGGAAATATAATAATAACTAATTTATTATTGCCTCTAGGGCATATTTCCAACACCTGCTTCACCCGAGGGTCGGCGAGCTTCACGTGGAGCCATCTGTCATGAGGCGAAGGCATCCCCGGTAGCAGTGCCAGCCGAGGGTAGGAGCACTTGACATCCATGAGGACCCACTTGTTCCTGAAGCCCTCGACCTTCTTTCCGGCTCTTGAGATTGCGTTGGACCCATTGGCCGCAACGAAGTTTGCACACCCCGAGCAGTGGCCATCCTTGAGATGGAGGTAGAAGAAATGGTGAAGCAGCGCCACGGACGGCATCACCCCCACAAAAGCCTCGCAGTAGAAGGCAAAGATCGACAAGAGGAGAACGGAGTTGGGATGAAGGTGGAGGGCGTGAAGATTGTAGTGGCTGAGGACGGCATAGAAGAAGTCGGAGAAAGGAGGGACCAGCCCCGCGAAGATGCTGTGTGTAAAGAAGGGATGGAAGATACTACCTGAGGCCTCCAGCTCGGCGGAGCCCGCCCAGAGCGCGGTCTCTTTCCCCTCATTGCTACTGTCCGCCGTCATCAGGAGCGTGACGGCAAGGTTCTTCCCCATGACCGAGGGCGCGCTCAAGGTGGGCTCGAACCTGGAGGGCAAGCCCGTGGCCTTCGCCTTGTCAGACGCCATCGACAGCAAACTCAGGGAGGATTTCCAGCGGATCAAGGGGTCTCTTGGGGCGAGAAGGAGAAGGGGATCTAGAGCAAGGCGAAGGAAGGTAATGAAGGCTCTACAGCGTGCGCCAGCCCTTTTGTCAGATGAGGGCGGTTGCCAAGGCAGCGAGAGGAAGTGCAGATGCCCACGTCCAATCAGTCGCCACACGGCAACCAAGGCCGGAGGCAGTTGGGGCCCGTGGCGCCGTGCACTTGCCCCTTGGCTTCGCCTCGAAGCCAAGTTCGAGCGCGCCTTGGGCCCGGGGGCTACTACCGGCGTCCTGGGAACGGGGGTACCCAAATTTGCCTGCCTGCATCCCATGACGTGGCTCCATATGCGCCTGGTACGGCCCAGCGACAACAACAACGGCTCAAGACCCTCGCGAGGCTGACTACAGCAAGACCTCCCTGGGGGCTTCCTCACTAGGCTAGCTCCCGAGGAGCAGAGATATCTATGCAAGGTGCACCTCGCGAGGCTCACGTGACGTGAGCCATGACGACCAAGGCCGGGTGGGCGCCAGCGGGCGCAATGTACCAGTTTTCCCCTTTGGTGCTAAAGGGGCAAGCACAGGCGCAGAATCCCGGGGAATCAGGCAAAGGTTTCCATATCAGTGCAACATGACCAAGGACCGCCAGGACGACAGGACGGAGATCACCGTGGAGCCCTGGGCGGCGTCACCACCAGAGCCTTTGGCAGGCGAAGACTACTTTTGTTAGGATAGCTTGTACTAGCTGTCCCCCTTCAAACTTGGCCGTTGTGGGATTCCTTCCCGCCTAGATTTGGGAAAAGGACCAAGGCCACTATAAATAGGACTTAGCCACCACCACAAGAGGGGGATCATCGGGCAGGGGACATCTCATCTTGGATCGGATCCATTCCATCCTCACCCTCACCAGCTCATCGAGCCCAAGAACACCTCTCCTCCGAAGGCTGTTCATCCACTGTACTAGTTCATACTCAGCCCTCGAGAGGCAATCCACCACCACACTGGAGTAGGGTATTACACCACATGGTGGCCCGAACCAATATAAACCCCTGTGTCTCTTGTTCTTTGAGTTCGTCGAGCTAGGCCATGGGATCGTTGAGCGAGCAAGCTGGGGAGAGAGTGTTCTTCGTGCGCACCCCAGAGTTCGAACCTCTCTAGGGTCTGCGGAGCCCAGAATCCGACATTTGAGCAAGATGGGATTTGCCCCTCCAGTCAGGAGAGATGTACTCTAGGCCACTTATGTCATCGGACCAATATAAGTGTGGCACCCCAGCTCAGAGCGACCGGTCTACCTTGCATTGCCAGCCCAGAGACCTTGTCTTCTGGCAACTAATACGTCTCCAACGTATCTATAATTTTTTATTGTTCCATGCTATTATATTACCCCTTTTGGATGTTTATGGGCTTTATTTTACACATTTATATCATTTTTGGGACTAACCTACTAACCGGAGGCCCAGCCCATATTGCTGTTTTTTTGCCTATTTCAGTATTTCGAAGAAAAGGAATATCAAATGGAGTCCAAACGGAATGAAACCTTCGGGAGCGTGATTTTTGGAACGAACGTAATCTAGAGGACTTGGAGTGCAAGTCCAGAAGCAGCCGAAGCTTCCACCAGATAGGAGGGTGCGCCCCTGTCTCGTGGGCCCCTCGGGCGTCCACCACGTACTTGTTCCTCCTATATAAGCCTACGTACCCCGAAAACATCCAGGGGGCAGACAAAACACAATTTCCACCACCGTAACCTTCTGTATCCGTGAGATCTCATCTTCGAGCCTTCGTCGGCACTCTGCCGGAGAGGGAATCGACCACGGAGGGCTTCTACATCAACACCATTGCCCCTCCGATGAGTTCTGAGTAGTTTACCACAGACCTACGGGTCCATAGTTATTAGCTAGATGGCTTCTTCTCTCTTTTTTTATCTCAATACAATGCTCTCCCCCTCTCTTGTGGAGATCTATTCGATGTAAACTCTTTTTGCGGTGTGTTTGTCGAGATCCGATGAATTGTGGGTTTATGATCAAGTTTATCTATGAATAATATTTGGATCTTCTCTGAATTCTTTTATGTATGATTGAGTTATCTTTGCAAGTCTCTTCGAATTATCAGTTTGGTTTGGCCTACTAGATTGATCTTTCTTGCCATGGGAGAAGTGCTTAGCTTTGGGTTCAATCTTGTGGTGTCCTTACCCAGTGACAGAAAGGGTTGCAAGACACGTATTGTATTGTTGCCATCGAGGATAACAAGATGGGGTTTATATCATATTGCTTGAGTTTATCCCTCTACATCATGTCATCTTGCTTAATGCGTTACTCTGTTCTTATGAACTTAATACTCTAGATGCAGGCAGGAGTCGGTCGATGTGTGGAGTAATAGTAGTAGATGCAGGCAGGAGTCGGTCTACTTGTCACGGACGTGATGCCTATATACATGATCATGCCTAGATAATCTCATAATTATTCGCTTTTCTATCAATTGCTCGACAGTAATTTGTTCACCCACCGTAATACTTATGCTATCTTGAGAGAAGCCACTAGTGAAACCTATGGCCCCCGGGTCTATCTCTTATCATACTTGCTTCCAATCTACTTTTATTTGCATCTTTAGTTTTTGCATCTATATTATAAAATACCAAAAATATATTTATATTATCATACTATCTTTATTAGATCTCACTTTTGCAAGTGGCCGTGAAGGGATTGACAACCCCTTTATTGTGTTGGTTGCGAATTCTTTGTTTGTTTGTGTAGGTGCGTGGGACTTTTGAGGAGCCTCCTACTAGATTGATACCTTGATTCTCAAAAACTGAGGGAAATACTTACGCTACTTTGCTGCATCCCCTTTCCTCTTCAAGGAAAACCAACGCAAGCTCAAGACGTATCAAGAAGGATTTCTGGTGTCGTTGCCGGGGAGGTCTTCGCTAAAGTCAAGACATACCAAGTACCCATCACAAACTCATCTCCCTTGCATTTACATTGTTTTCCATTTGCCTCTCGTTTTCCTCTCCCCCACTTCACCCTTGCCGTTTTATTCGCCCTCTCTTTCCCTATCTCCTCCTCTCTTTTTTGCTTGCCTTTTTCCGTTTGCCGTGTGCTAGTTCAATTACCTTGTCTCCATGGCTAGTCCTCCTATCCTTATTATCACTCCCGAACAAGAAATTCTCAATTTTAAGCAAAGGGAGGGAGAAAATTTAAAAGATGCTTGGCATAGAATTTGCAATGCCCAATGTAAATCTTCTAGGAAGCTTTCCACTTCCGTTCTTCTCCGCAGTTTTTATTAGGCATTACTCCTTGGAATAGATGTGTTCTTGATATTTCTACCGGAGGTGATTTTATGAGTAGCCATATGTTTGATGCTTATAATGCTATGTTAGATTTGTTTGGCCCACCACCTCTTTTGGTCAATGGAACTGTTTTAACTTTACAACACGTTATGCAACGGCTTGAGATTATTGAAAATAAAATTGCCACTGTTGAGTTGATTGAAAATTTGGATAAAAAGATTCATAATCACATTACCCAATTTGGATCTAGGGTTGGAGTTACTTTGAAAAATCTTAAAGAAAAAGAACCTATAGTCAATGAAAAAATAGATCTTGATTCTGAAAGAATTGGTAAACTTGAGGATATCATTGCCAACTTAGGTTCCGCATTTTCTTCCATGAAAAACACTCAAAACCCCTACCAAAACTGCCAAGTTTATTTATGTTCCTAAAAATAAGGGGGAATCTTCTAGTAAAGGTGACGTGGATCTCGAATCCATAAGTGTTCATCCCAATTGTCTCTCTATCGTTAAGGAACCTTTTGCTACATACGAATTTCTTGAATTTTTGCCTAAAGGTTTTATCATTGCTAAAAAGGGAGAAACCCCTAAAGATTATAAGTGCTCTATTGAGGAATTTAGTGCCAAAGATGGCACTCGTTAGATCTATCTTCGCTTTTATGCCTAGCTAGGGGCGTTAAACGATAGCGCTAGTTGGGAGGCAACCCAATTTTCTTTATGTTTTTTTGTTTTTCCTCCTGTTTAGTAATAAATCTTGCATCTACCTTCTGTTTAGATGTGTTTTTATCTTTTAATTAGTGTTTGTGCCAAGTAGAACCTATAGGATAACCTACGATGATAGTTGATCTGATTCTGCTGAAAAACAGAAACTTTGCGCGCACGGATATAATTTTGTTAAATCACAGGAACTTTATTTTGTGCTGATTCTTTTTGCTTCGGTTCAATAAACAAATTTTCCAGGACTTCCTAATTTGGTAGGATTTTTAGAGTTCCAGAAGTTTGCGTTAGTTACATATTGCTACAGACTGTTCTGTTTTTGACAGATTCTGTTTTTCGTGTGTTGTTTGCTTATTTTGATGCATCTATGGCTAGTAAATTAGTTTATAAACCATAAATAAGTTGGAATACAGTAGTTTTAACACCAAAATAAATAAATAATGAGTTTATTGCAGTACCTTATGTGGTGGTTTTGTTTTCTTTCACTAACGGAGCTTATAAGATTTCCTGTTGAGTTTTGTGTTGTGAAGTTTTCAAGTTTTGAGTAAAGCTTTTATGGACTATGGAATAAAGGGTGGCAAGAGCCTAAGCTTGGGGATGCCCATGGCACCCCAAGATATTCAAGAATAGCCAAATGCCTAAGCTTTGGGATGCCCCGGGAAGGCATCCCCTCTTTCGTCTTCGTTCATTGGTAACTTTACTTGGAGCTATATTTTTATTCGCCACATGATATGTGTTTTGCTTGGAGCGTCGTGTATTATATTAGTCTTTGCTTTTTAGTTTACCACAATCATCCTTGCTGTACACACCTTTTGGGAGAAGCCTATTTGATTAGAATTTGCTAGAATACTCTATGTGCTTCACTTGTATCTTTTGAGCTTGATAGTTTTTGCTCTAGTGCTTCACTTATATCTTTTAGAGCAAGGTGGTGGCTTATTTTTGTAGAAATTACTAGTCTCTCATGCTTCACTTATATTACTTTGAGAGTCTTATAGAACACCATGGTATTTGCTATGGTTATAAAAGTGGTCCTAGAATGGTAGGCATCCAAGTTGGGTATAATAAAAACTATCATAGGAAGTGAATTGGATGCTATGATCAATTTGATACTTGATAATTGTTTTGAGATATGGAGGTAGTTATATTAAAGTCATGCTAGTTGGGTGATTATGAATTTAAATAATGCTTGTGTTAAGTTAGCAAGTCCCATAGCATGCACGTATGGTTAAAGTTGTGTAACAAATTTGAAACATGAAGTGTACCTGGCTTGTGCATCCTTATGAGTGGCGGTCGGGGACGAGCGATGGTCTTTTCCTACCAATCTATCCCCCTAGGAGCATGCGCATAGTACTTGAATTTTTGATGACTTCTAAATTTTTGCAATAAGTATATGAGTTCTTTTGACTAATGTTGAGTCCATGGATTATACGCACTTTTACCTTTCCGCCATTGCTAGCCTCTTCGCTACCGTGCATTGCCCTTTCTCACCTTGAGAGTTGGTGCAAACTTCGCCGGTGCATCCAAACCCCGTGATACGATACGCTCTATCACACATAAACCTCCTTATATCTTCCTCAAAACAGCCACCATACCTACCTATTATGGCATTTCCATAGCCATTCCGAGATATATTGCCATGCAACTTTCCACCATTCCGTCCATCATCTTCATGACATACTTTACTTTTGTCATATTGCCATTGCATGATCATGTAGTTGACATCGTATTTGTGGCAAAGCCACCATGCATTATTTTTCATACATGTCACTCTTGATTCATTGCACCATCCCGGTACTCCGCCGGAGGCATTTAGATAGAGTCATATCTTGTTCTAGTTTCGAGTTGTAATTCATATGTTGTAATCAATAGAAGTGTGATGATCATCATTATTAGAGCATTGCCCAAAGAAAAAAAAGAAAAAAAAAGAAGAAGGCCAAAAAAAAGAAAGGCCCAAAAAAAGGGAAAATAAAAAAAGAGAAGAAAAAAATAAAAAAAATAAAAACAATAAAAAGGGCAATGTTACTATCTCTTTTTCCACACTTGTGCTTCAAAGTAGCACCTTGTTCTTCATGTAGTGAGTCTCATATTTTTGTGCTTCAAAGTAGCACCATGTTTTTCATATAGTGAGTCTCATAAGTTGTCTTTTTCATACTAGTGGGAATTTTTCATTATAGAACTTGGCTTGTATATTCTACGATGGGCTTCCTCAAATGCCCTAGGTCTTCGTGAGCAAGCAAGTTGGATGCACACCCACTAGTTTTCTTTTGTTGAGCATTCATTTATAGCTCTAGTGCATCCGTTGCATGGAAATCCCTACTCATCCTATTGACATCAATTGATGGGCATCTCCATAGCCCATTGATTATCCTCGTCAATGTGAGACTTTCTCCTTTTTTGTCTTCTCCACACAATCCCCATCATCATATTCTATTCCACCCATAGTGCTATATCCATGGCTCACGCTCATGTATTGCGTGAAGGTTGAAAAAGTTTGAGATTATTTAAGTATGAAATAATTGCTTGTCTTGTCATCGGGGGTATAGAAGTTGGGAACATCTTTGTGTGACAAAAATGAAGCATAGCCTAACTATATGATTTTGTAGGGATGAACTTTCTTTTGGCATGTTATTTTGAGAAGACATGATTACTTTGATTAGTATGCTTGAACTGTTACTATTTCTTTTATCAATATGAACTTTTATTTTGAATCATTTGGATCTGAACATTCATGCCACAATAAAGAAAATTACATTAAGAATTATGCTAGGTAGCATTCCACATCAAAAATTCTCTTTTTATCATTTACCTACTCGAGGACGAGCAGGAATTAAGCTTGGGGATGCTTGATACGTCTCCAACGTATCTATAATTTTTGATTGTTCCATGCTATTATATTACCCCTTTTGGATGTTTATGGGCTTTATTTTACACATTTATATCATTTTTGGGACTAACCTACTAACCGGAGGCCCAGACCATATTGCTGTTTTTTTGCCTATTTCAGATTTCGAAGAAAAGGAATATCAAACGGAGTCCAAACGGAATGAAACCTTCGGGAGCATGATTTTTGGAACAAATGTGATCCAGAGGACTTGGAGTGCAAGTCAAGAAGTAGCCGAAGCTTCCACGAGATAGGAGGGCGCCCCCCCCCCCTTATAGGGCGCGCCCCCTTGTCTCGTGGGCCCCTCGGGTGTCCACCGACGTACTTTTTCCTCCTATATATGCCCGCGTACCCCGAAAACATCCAGGGGGGCGGACGAAACACAATTTCCACCACCGTAACCTTCTGTATCCGCGAGATCTCATCTTGTAGCCTTCGCCGGCACTCTGTCGAAGGGGGAATCGACCATGGAGGGCTTCTACATCAACACCATTGCCCCTTCGATGAGTTGTGAGTAATTTACCACAGACCTACGGGTCCATAGTTATTAGCTAGATGGCTTCTTCTCTCTTTTTTGATCTCAATACAATGCTCATCTTGCGGTGTCCTTACCCAGTGACAGAAAGGGTTGCAAGGCACGTATTGTATTGTTGCCATCGAGGATAACAAGATGGGGTTTATATCATATTGCTTGAGTTTATCCCTCTACATCATGTCATCTTGCTTAATGTGTTACTCTGTTCTTATGAACTTAATACTCTAGATGCAGGCAGGAGTCGGTCGATGTGTGGAGTAATAGTAGTAGATGCAGGCAGGAGTCGGTCTACTTGTCACGGACGTGATGCCTATATACATGATCATGCCAAGATAATCTCATAATTATTCGCTTTTCTATCAATTGCTCGACAGTAATTTGTTCACCCACCGTAATACTTATGCTATCTTGAGAGAAGCCAGTAGTGAGACCTATGGACCCGGGCCTATCTCTTATCATACTTGCTTCCAATCTACTTTTATTTGCATCTTTACTTTTTGCATCTATATTATAAAATACCAAAAATATATTTATCTTATCATACTATCTTTATTAGATCTCACTTTCGCAAGTGGCCGTGAAGGGATTGACAACCCCTTTATTACGTTGGTTGCGAGTTCTTTGCTTGTTTGTGTAGGTGCGTGGGACTTTTGAGGAGCCTCCTACTGGATTGATACCTTGGTTCTCAAAAACTAAGGGAAATACTTACGCTACTTTGCTCCATCACCCTTTCCTCTTCAGGGAAAACCAACGCAAGCTCAAGACGTAGCAGCAACACACAACAACATGGTACAGAAAAACAACCGCTTTATTCATGCTGGCGGAGCATAGTTTATATTACAATAGTTAGAGAGGCCAAGCGGCACACACGGTGTGGCTGAACAATATGTACATTATTTAGTGAACATAAAGGGGCCTCGATCATGACAACTACTCGGCAGCAGAACAACATCGTAGCGGGCTCCATAGCACAGGGACACTAATGTGGACACGGTCTAGACTCGGACATCACTCTTTTCCAACGAGACTTTATTGAAATCTGGCATGACATGCTAGGTCAGTACATGGAATGTACTTGCAATCTCACAATAAGCATGATATTTGACCTTTTAAGCAACAATGCAACCATATATCCAACATGTTGTGACTATGCTCAACTGGTACTCGTTCCCCAGACTTGCTTACCGGACGTGATCAATTCCAAACCACCAACATGATAATTTCTAAAACACACTCGTGATCCTTACGGCGATCACAACCCGACCAACTCGTGGCCCGTGATCCTTACGGCGATCACAACCCGACCAACTCGTGGCCCGTTGTCACGACCGGTTTTCGGGTATTAATTTCCAGAAAATGGCCGTTGTGCTCACCAGCCCCAGGATTACTGTTAGCTGATGATGCACCAACTTGGTACAGAAAATTCCAAGCAAAATACAAAATATGTAGTACAAGACCATTCTGGCCAGTGAGTACAACAAATGGTTTCTAGTGGTTGCTGGCGGAAGCGGTTTGTGGATCATCAGTGTCTATGGGACTCCATTTCCCAACAGGAACAGCTGACCAGGTTAACTCCTATCTTCACGAGGCTGCTATCACCGTTGCTTAGGTTCCGGGGCTATCATCGCGTCGCTCCTCTCCGTGCAAGAAATCTGGCCAAGACAATAGCCAGGGACAAGCCAGTGAGTACTTTGAATGTACTCGCAAACATTAAGAACACTGGGATAATATAAATGATAATCATGCGCTGAAATATTCTATGATCACATCGTCAGTCATAAAACAAAAAACTCTGATGCATGCAAGCAGGTTATTTATATGCAACACAATTAAGCAATAATGGAATGGAAATAAAATGCCGCAGTCGGGCGTCTATGCGACACCACATAAAGGTCTTATAAAGAAAATAAATAACAAGCAGTGCCACAGTCGGGCGTCTCAGCGACACCTCATAAAGGGCTTATAAAGTAAATAAATAACAAGCAGTGCCACAGTCGGGAGTCTCAGCGACACCTCATAAAGGGCTTATAAAGTAAATAAATAACAAGCAATGCCACAGTCGGGCATCTCAGCGACACCACATAAAGGGCTTATAAGAAAATAACAAGCATGCCACAGTCGGGCGTCTGAGCGACACCACATAAAGGGCTTATAAGAAAAATAATCATAATGAATATTCAGGAGGTAGAACCGTCCTAGGGATACTCAATACTTCAAATAATATAAAGGGGTTAGTCCATAATAATAATCATCATAATCATCACAAGTCACAAATCATGATCCAAGTTCTGGTTTAGTAGTTTCTCCTCCGAAGACCGACACTTGACCCGACCCAGACTGTAGTCCTTAACCATGGACGCGGCTATTCGAATAGGTTTAATCTCTGTAGAGGGTGTACTCTTTACCCACGAGTAACAGATTCCTTTAGCCCATCAGGACTAATTCCGTCTACGGTCTTTTAATTGAAAACACACCTGACTTGCACACACCAGCTTAACTCACTGGTGTCTGGAATCACCCACGACACCTGTCAAACAAAACTCTAAGTGGGGAGGCTACAACCTCGCGTAGCATGGGATCAAATTTATATCACGCGCTCTAAGGGGTGCCCCCCTCTCGGTCCCAACCGGAAACACCCATGCCCCCGGACCAGGTGGCCTGCCTACCGGCTACAACCGGTATCTTCCACCATGGCCTCTCTGTACGGTGTGTGCTTGAAAGGGGTTGACGACTTACTGAACCGTACCCTACCTATTGTAGGGACAAGTGGTAGTACGAAACAAGTATGGGGGTTACTGGAACAAGACTCGATCTACGGTCGACTCAGGAGGTTTATGAATTCCCTGCATGACATGTATAACAATTATATTTCAACCAACAGAATCACTGCTCATTATACCTTACTATGCCATACCGGACATAACCATCCCGGCGGAGACCGGCGACAAGTTCACGCCTACCCAAGGCAGAAGCTTTCCCGGATTCCTTTCCGGCATGCATGCAAGGTACATGAGGATGATTACCATCACAAGTATACTCATTTCCAACAGCATGGAAATCACTAATATGCATCCATGCAAATGATCATATCACATGAAATAACAAGTCCTTCGAAATGAGGTGGGGTTATAAACGTGTCAACGAACACACCAAAAATATTATGCCGGGGTTCAGAATGCTTGCCTTCAAGTTGTGGGGAGGCAGGGTGCACTCCAAAACCCTTGAAGGCTTTCTCCTCTCTCCAAAAATCCTATTTAAAAATATTTTTGAATCAATATATAGTTTCAAAAACAGTACCAAAAAATTGTCTGAATTTTCTTGAAATAAATCTTAAAATAAACTAGACAAAATTTTAAAGAGGACGGAAAAAGAATCAATCAAAAATACTTCTTTGTTTAAAAGTTATAAGAGTTTTGGTCCAAGGACCCATCTGTAATGAAACAGAAAACTCTCAGGGGCCTAAGCAGAGAAGTCCCGAAAACGATTCAGTTTGGAAAGCGTATTTTGCCAGAATACGCTTTCAGAAAACGGTTCAAAAAAACAACAGAGAGGCTGACGGGCGGGTCCCACCCGTCAGGTTTGAATATTCAAAAGAGGCGGCAGAGCTCGACGGTGCCCGAGAGCCGCGGTGGTCGCCGGCGGCGATCCACGGCGAGGCAGGGGGGTCGGGGGGTACCTTTGTGTTTAGTGCACCTTTCCGCGTCGGTGGGTGGTGGTAGAGGTCGCCGGCGAGCACCACGTCGACGGCGGCCCTTGCTCCGGCGGACGGTGGTTCGGGTGGTCGTGGGCCTCGTCGGAGAGTGCTGCGGAGGTCAAATTGAGGAGGGGGTTAGACCTCTGGTAGCTTGAGGGGGTTGCTGACGAGGTTTGGGCGTCGGGGAGGAGCTCACCGGAGTGAATCGAGGTGGTGGCCGAGGCGGAACGGGGCGGCCGGAGTCGAGGAAGAAGAGCCCCTCGAGGCTCTTCCAGTGGCTGGGCGGGGTCTGGTGAGGTGGTGGAGGTGTGTGGGGGCGAGAGCGCGCTCGGGGGTGCTATATATAGCCGGCCCGAGGCGGTTGCCGCGAACGGGATAAGTTCGGCGAGTGATTACGGCGGCGCTGTGGCTGGGCAGGTGGTTTAGAGGCTTGAGCGGCGACTAGACGGAGTAACGAGTCCATCCCGGTGCCCAACTCAGCGATGTGGGGGTGGTTACGGCCTGTCAAGAATAGAATGGCCGTGCGGCACGTCGGCGGCAGGGAGCGCGCCCTGTGCGTGCCAGGCCACGGCGACGGTGCTGCATGTGTGCGCTGGCAAGGGAGACGGCCACGCGGAGCTCCCAGGTGGCTTGGGCGGTGCCGAACGACATTGTGCCGTAGGTTGCCTCCTGTCGGCCGCCACGGGAGGTCCCGACGCCGCAGAAGACGCCGGCGAGGACGGGCCAGGGTGCTGCCGACGACAGGAACCGGCCAAGTGCGTGTGTGGCGCTCTGGACAGGGAGGAGGGGCTGTGCGCAACGCGCCAGGCGCACTGTCAACGCGTGACTGAACTCTGACGATGAAAACGACACTGAATCTCTCTGAACTTCTGAATTTCTCTGAAAGTGCAAAGAAATAGTGCAGGCCAGGTGTTCGACAGAATGATTTTGGCATGTGGGAGGCTCTCCTCGAGCTGATTTTTGGTGGGGTGGCCTCTCATTGCATCCGGGGGCTGCCTGAATTTTTGTGGAATTTTTGGAGAAGAGGAGATATGAATTTCACCAAATTTGACAAATCTGGTCCAAACTTGCAGAGACTGAAATTTGAAAATTTTGAAAAGAAGGGGAGTGGATCTTGATGGTTCTAGGTTGTGGTTACCAAGGACCATCCAGAGGAGTTGGTTTGAGGTCAAAACTCAAAGGCATTTAGGTACTTGCTTTGCAAATCACCTAGGTTCAAAATAATGGACAGAATTGTTTTAGGGACAGAAATAAATGAAATAAAATCCAAGAATTAGTTGGACTTGTTGGGACAGAATATATGGGTTGCCCCAAAGTGGAAGGAGGGTTTTTGGGAGGTTTTACCATATGAGGCATGATAAAATCATGAGTGGTTTCAACAAAAGAGAAGTCCCAAAATTTCTAGGGTTCCTTTTTAAAAGAAAATAAATCCCAAAAATAGATTTGAGAAGGGGTCAAACAGAAGAAAGGTTTTTAATAACCAAACACCAGTGCTGATGAATATACCAAAATAAAATCCTTGCCAAGGGGAAAAAGTTTTGAGAGGGAAGAGAGTCCAATAAATTTGGGAAGTATTTCACTTGAGGTAAAAACTCCATGATAATAAGGAAATGTTTCAAAAATCAAAAGTGAGCCCGGAAAAATAAAAGTTTTAATCTCCTGGTAAAATTTTAATTAATAAAACAAGGTCAAAATTTTGGGGTGTCACACCCATGATCCTTACGGCGATCACAACCCGACCAACTTGTGGCCCGACTCAACACGATGGCCTCACTGCCATCCTCAGTACAAACTTAGTGTGCATATTTTATTAAGTGTTGACCCATGGTGTACCCTACTTTCGAGCGTGTCCGTAACAGTGGACTCGGCTATCGATAGATTAAAAACACTCTGCAGAGGTTAGTACACTGTACCCACACTACAGAACCCATGGACGCGCACTCCCATTCGTGTGGACCAAGGGCATTCCGACGAAACCATTTCGTTGTCATGACACTCTCCCGGCCATTCTGACTCAGACCCCACCGGGCTAGTCCTGGGTGGCCCCGTGTCTACCTCCAGACACTTCGACCACCGTCGTGGCCACAATCCACTCTGGGATCCGGTACCAAAACTTAACTTAACAACGGGCTCACAAGGTTATGCTTGCCTACCGGACCAGGGTACAACACGCCCATAACCTTCCCTAAATGGAGGCATCGACCAGAGGCACGACAATGAAACGCATTAAGGCCGTCCCATACCGGCAAATGTGGTTGCACTGGGAAAGACTCGTTTCAGCGGCACCATGACCTGGTCAACAATATATTCAAGTTGAGTTATTAATTAGGTTCCACTTAATGTGAAAATAACCGGTGTCATAATGCCATACTATGCATCACTTAACATATGCATCACATAACCATGCAAATAACTGAATCAACCATGCTCCTACGGAGCCATCGTTAACTCATGCTACTACTCTGGTTAAGATCACACCTCACTTACACCAGAATCATTTCTAGCAATCTCATCACTTTTCATCCGGCAAAAATAATAATTAAACTAATTATCAAACTCTATGACCATATCATTTATTCATTACTTGCAACTAAGTTCTCCTTAGCTTACCAACAAGATTCACTTCAAACATTCTGTAGTTCAAGTATTTTAACAAGACAAGCATCTAACATAATATAATCAGTATATAACAAATTTTAAATGCATAAATATTCATAAGTTCAAGTAGGAAAATCACAAATATTGAAATGGCACTATGAAAATGTTATTGTGGCTTGCCTTAGTACTGATGAGGTTCACAAAGCTCCTGGTGATCGTCAAGACAAGCTGGCTCTTCCGAAAATATTCAAAACCACAAAAAGAAAACATCAAGAAACCTTTTGAAAATTACAAGAAAATCTAGACAGTAAGGAAAAATCCCATATTTTGGGTGTTGTTAGAGTTTTGGACACAGAACACAATGCAAAAAGAATCAATACATTTGGACTTATAGATAAAAAGTTATGGCCATTTGAAGTTTCCTGGATTTTCAATGAATTTGAAATAAATAAACTGGGGGGTTGATGTCGAAAGCCTAAACACCCGGCGCGCCACCACTCATACCGCTTCGCGCGCGTAATGAGTGGCTGACTAGCCTGCCCCGCTAGTCAGGCCGTAGGGAGGGGAGAGGGAAACAGAGGGAGGCGGCGCTTCGCCGGAGCTCACACCGGCGGTGAGGCTTCTTGGAGTCAAACGAGAGGGAGGGATCGACAGAGGAGATGTTTGCGCACCTGCCCGTACCTGTAGCGTAGCTAGCGGTGACTGGACGGCATCGGATTTGACCTCTCCAGCGGAGGCAGAGGGTGGAGGTTGCCGGAGATGAAGACGACAACGACTTGGGGCGGCTCCAGGGGCTCTAGAGGGGTGTGTTGGCTTCACGGAGGAGAGGCGGAGGCCCTGGCGGGGTCGCCTTGGCTTGGGAGGGGCCGAAGCTGTGGGAACGATCCGGAGGGTATCGCCGGCGAGCTCAGCTCCGGGACGGCAGCCCGCGGCCTGCCCGGCCGGGCTGCGGCTTCTACTGGCTTTAGGAGGAGATGGGAGTGGCTGTGGGTGCTCCAAGAGGCTGGGGTGGCTGCTTTTATAGGCGGGGCGGTGAGGAGGGCTCGGGCTCCGCTAGAGGACACCTGTCCATGGCGCCCGACGACGAACAGCGCCAGAGAGAGAGGAAGAAGACGATGGAGGTCACGCAGGAACTGTGCGCAGGTGCGGACGAGCACGGGAGCGAGGGGGAAAGAGACGAACACAGTGCGCCGCACACTGTGCCGTTGGCCGGACCGTGCCCGTGCTTACTGCGGCGAGCTCCGGCATCGGCGAGCGGCAGGGGGAGTTATGGAGGTGGAGACGAGGATGGTGGCGAGGTGTGGCACGCTCTGGCCGGCTAGGCAGCGAGCACGCGCTCAACAGAGGTGCTGGCGATGCACAGAGCGCATGTATTGCATGCCAGCACGCTCGGACGAACGCGGTCACCGCGTGAACCATGACATCAGGCCACCCTACGCACTAACAAAGATGTCTAGCGTGTAGTCCTTAGTAAACTGAGTTGTTACCACGGTTTGGTTAGGTTCCAGGTGCAGTAGAAGTAAACTTGTGCTGCTGACAAATTACTGGACAGTAACTTTGGAGAGTTACTGTGGTCAAACCACTAGGATTCAAGGGCTGAGCCTTGGGGTTTTACTAACTCTTACTAAGGTAAATAAGCACAGGGAAAACCAGCTACAATGGAGCTAGTAAAAAGGTAGTTGCTGTAGAAACTACCATTTCTGCCCAGAAGTGATTTTATTTTCTGTAGCCAAAATATTCCAAAGAGTGGTGAAATTTTTTTGCTCAGAAAGGTGCCCTAGGGTCCAAAGAATAATTGGGATTTTTCTCAGGATTTTTGGGGCAAGAAAAATTAGGGTTGCTTTGGAGCTCAAAAGGTTAGCTAGGGTTTTGGAGGCCAAAATGAATGTTTTTCATTTAAGAAAAATATTCCAAACAATATTTTTGGGTTGGCTAGGGGTGAAATGATGGTTGTGAGGAGGAGAGGGAACACTTGGGTGAAAATCAATGGGTACCCAAGTGGTTAAGTCCAAATGAAATGATTCAAAACTCCAAATTCAAAACCAACTCAACTGAAAATCAAGCAAAGAAGAAGAGGGCAAAAACCAGGCTATCACAAACCTCCCCCACTTAGAATGAATCTCGTCCTCGAGATTCGGTTGCTTGGGAAAACCATTCTGGATAACATGCCCTTAGAAATTCTTCTGATTCCCAGGTTGATTCTGACTCGGTATGATGCATCCATTGGACCTTGTAAAACTTTCGTGATTTACTGCGAGTGACCCTTTCCATCTGATCCAAAATTTTCACTGGCCTCTCTTCATAGGTCAAGTCCTTTGCCAGCTCTATCTCTGTCAAATCGGTCTTTTTCTCGGGCGGTGATATGCACCATCGCAGTTGTGAAACGTGGAACACGTCGTGCACGTCTGATAGCTCAGGGGGCAACTCCAACTGATATGCCACAACACCTACTCGTGTCATAACGGGAAATGGACCAATAAACCTGGGTGCCAATTTTCCACGGGTTTGAAACCTTTTGATTCCTTTCATAGGCGTGACTCGAAGGTAGACATGCTCTCCGGGCTCAATGCTGATCTGTCGGTGCTTTGCATCGTAATAACTTTTCTGTCGTGATTTGGCCAATTGCAACCTGTCTTGGATCTCCTTGACTTGCTTTTTGGCTTCCAGCATGAGATCTGTTCCGAAAATACGGCTATCTCCGGTTTGAGACCAATTTAATGGAGTGCGGCACTTACGGCCATACAAAGCTTCATCTGGTGACATCTTTAAACTAGTCTGGAATCCATTGTTATACGAGAACTCGGCGTACGGCAAGCAATCTTCCCATTGTGGTCCTTGGGCCAAAACACAGGATCGGAGCATATCTTCGAGTATCTGATTTACTCTTTCTATCTGCCCATCCGTCTGAGGATGATAAGTAGCACTGTATTTCAACTCTGTTCCGAGGGCCTGGTGGAGACAGGACCAAAAAGCGGAGGTGAAAAGAAAACCTCGGTCAGAAGTGATGGTTCAGGGAACTCCATGCAGACTGACTATTCTGGATACATACAGTCGTGCCAGCTCATCTGCTCGGTATGAGGTTTTAATTGGGAGGAAGTGGGCCACCTTGGTTAATGTGTCTACTATGACCCAGATCGCATTATTACCCCGTCGGGTCTTAGGTAGTCCTGTGATGAAATCCATGCACACATCATCCCATTTCCATTGTGACACTAGCAGCGGTTGGAGAAGTCCAGCTGGTTTCTGATGTTCTGCCTTTACTTTGTTGCATATGTCGCAACAGGCCACGAAATAAGCAATGTCTTTCTTCATTCCATCCCACCAGAATATTTGTCGAAGGTCTTCATACATTTTCGTTCCTCCAGGGTGGATTCAATACGAGGATTCGTGGGCTTCTGACAAAATTTTCTGCTTCAAATCACCTTGATTAGGCACACAAATCCTTCCCCTGAATCGGAGGGTACCGCGCTGATCCTTCGAGAAATCGGAAAACTTGATATGTTTCTACAGATCGGCATTGCCTGACTGGGCTTTGCGGATTTCTTCCTCAAGAGTAGGGGTAACCTTCAGAATATTGGCAAGGCTAGCCTCAACTATGACCAGGTTGAGCTGAGCAATCTCTTCTTTAAGTTCGGAAGGCAAAGATTCCAACATGACATTTAAACTGATGGGCTTTCGACTGAGTGCATCGGCAACCACGTTGGCCTTACCTAGATGGTAATTTATTCCAAGGTCATAATCATTGACCAACTCAAGCCATCTTCGTTGACGGAGATTTAAATCCGGCTGAGTAAATATATATTTGAGGCTTTTGTGATCGGTAAAAATTTGGCACCTTTTTCCGATGAGATAGTGTCTTCAAATTTTTAAAGCATGAACTACCGCGTCCATTTCCAAATCATGAGTGGGATAATTTCCTTCGTGGGGTCGTAGCTGCCGTGAGGCATAAGCTACTACCTTGCCATCTTGCATAAGCACGCATCCTAGTCCTTGCCGGAAAGCGTCACAGTATATGTCAAAACTACGGTAGATATCTGGAAGTGTTAATACTGGCGCAGTTGTCAAGCGTTTCTTCAGCTCGGTGAAACTTTTCTCATAGTCCGAAGTCCATTCAAACTTCTTATCCTTTTTGAGCAGCTACGTCATGGGCTTAGCAATTTTGGAAAACCCTTCAATGAAACGGCGGTAGTATCCGGCTAATCCAAGAAAACTCCGAATCTGAGATACGGTGGCGGGTGGCAACCAGTCGAGCACGTCTTTTACCTTGCTTGGGTCCATGGCTATACCTTCAGCGGATAGCACATGCCCGAGGAATCCAACTTGCTTGAGCCAAAACTCGCATTTACTAAATTTGGCGTATAACTGGTGCTCACGGAGTCGTTGTAACACTGCTCGAAGGTGTTCTTTATGCTCTTCTTCACTTCTTGAGTAAATAAGTATATCATCGATGAAGACGACCACAAACTTATCGAGGAAATCCATGAATACTATATTCATCATGTGCATGAAGAAGGCGGGGGCGTTGGTGAGGCCAAAGGACATGACTGTATATTCATAAAGACCATAGCGAGTGGTGAATGCGGTTTTGGGAATATCCTTCTTTTTAATTTTGAGCTGATAATATCCAGTCCGCAAATCAATCTTTGAGAATACCTTGGCTCCACAGAGCTGATCAAACAAATCATCAACTCTTGGTAGAGGGTATTTGTTTTTTATCATGAAATCATTCAACTGTCGGTAGTCCACACACATATGAAGGCTGCCATCTTTCTTGTCCACAAAAATTGCAGGTGATCCCCAGGGTGAGGAACTAGGGCGGATATACCCTTTTTGGAGCATTTCGTCAAGCTGTTTCTTTAGCTCCACTAATTCGGATGATGGCATTCGATAGTATTTCTTGTGTATTGGCGTGGTTCCGGGCACAAGTTCTATTGCAAACTCAAGCTCTCGATCAGGTGGCATGCCTGGCAGTTCGTCTGGACATACATCAGAAAATTCGCTAACCACCGGAATTAATTCCATTTCAGCTACTGCTGTAAAGACCATTTCCTTGGAGGGTATGCTCCTACGAGCAATAAACTTTGAAGTTTGTCCATCTTGGCCGGTCAAGTTGACTTCTCGGGTCGCACAATTTATGCACACTTGGTACTGAGTCAGCCAATTCATACCCAAGATAACATCCAACTTATCAGACTCGATAAGTATCAAAGATGTTGGAAAACGGATTCCGTTGATACTGACTTCCAGATTGTGGCAGATTAGATTGCTTCTGATAAGAGATCCCGGGGTTTGTACCAACATATTCTTGCCCAAAAGCGAACAAGGAAATTTGTTTTGGGCAACAAAACTCCGAGAAATAAAAGAGTGGGAAGCCCCAGAGTCAAATAAAATTACTGCGGGTATGCTATTAACAGGGAACATACCAATGACGACTTCGGGATTTTCTTGAGCTTCGTCGGCGGAAATGTGATGAACGTATCCCGTGATGTCGTGCTGACTTGGACCTGCCTCCAAATAATGGATTTGTGGCTTGAACGTAGCATTGGTCCGGTTGTTCTTGGGACACTATTTGGCATAATGTCTGGTTTGTCCACAACTATAACAGGAATTGTTGCGCAGGCGATTCTCCAGAACCGGGTTGAGCACGTCATTCTTGACTTGGGTGGTGGCCTTGTTAACATTTTGTTGCCAATTGGGCTGGTATGCTACCTGGGTTGGCTGCCAGGTACGAACCTTCTGCACTGGTTGCATTTCCTTTTTGGGCTCAAACTTGCGCTTGTGATCGTTATGAGCAGACTTATTATCTGATACAAGCTTGTGTTCCCTTTCAGCAATGAAAGCCTTGTTCAACAGGGTTTGGAAATCTGAGAAATCGAACACACTGAGAGCACAGCGAAGTTGCAGGTTTAATCCACCAAGAAATCGCTCTATCTTCCTTTCTTCAGTGGCCACGTCATATTGAGAGTAACGTGACAGGTGATTGAATTTCTGCAAATATTCTCCCACTGACTGACTTCCTTGGAGGAGCGCGAGAAATTCATGCTGCTTAGTCTTCATAATTCTCGCAGGGATGTGATATTTCCGGAATTGCTCCTTGAATCTTGACCAGGTAATTGCTTCATTATCAGTCCCTATGGCTTTTTCATTTTCCCACCATATAGCAGCAGCGCCTTCCAGATAATGTGTTACAAATGGAACCTTATCCTCTTCATCAGTTCGAGCAACCTCAAGCTTCTTCTCCATAGTTCTCAACCAATCATCTGCATCCAAGGGATCAATGGCCTGACTGAAACTGGGAGGCTTAGTCCTTTGAAAATCAGATAACTTGGAGTGAGGGATGGGCTGATTTCCATTCTGTCCAACCATTGCTTGAATACTTCTGAATATTTCCATCAGATCATTATTTCGTCGTTCCTCGAACATACACATAATTTGCTCGATGGAGGGCGGATTTGGCGGTGGAGGCGGTGGTGGAACGTACGGCTCGGGTGATTGTAATGCCTGCCATGCGGAACGCCGAACAGGAGAACCCTCACGAACGTTTCTACTGCAGCCTCCCCGCGTCATCCTAATATGATTTTTCCCAAGTCAACGCAACCGAGATGAGAAACATTCAACAAGAACCGGGAAGAAGCCAGCAACAAAAATCCAAGTAACACCGAAAAAAGCGAAGCAAAAATTGCGAATAAAATAAAGTCCAACATAATTATACATAGACTCATACATGAAAGATAACAACATGCCAGGTCCAACTATCCTCATACATGAAACGAAACATCATGACTCGTACGACTACATCCATACTCCATCCCGACGACTGCGAATACTCGAAAGCTCTACTACTCTGCTGGTGTTGTGGGGTCCTCTCCTGAAGCGGACTCGGTTCCAGAACTGACGGGGTTAACAGAGATCTCCGGGTTAAAAGTGACGCGACGACGCTGCCTCAAGGGCTCTCCCTCTGGGGCAAGTGGAGGGTGGATCATCGGGGCTACAGGAGTGGCGAGGAGTGAAACCCACTCAGCAGGAGCACTAAGTGGACTCACAGTCGCGGTGCCCGAGCTACTCGGTGGAGTAACCGGAGAAACAAGGGATCTAGAACTGGCAGGAACATAGGGAGTAAATCCTACAGATGGTGGAGTAGTGGCTGAGCGAGCAGAGACTAAAGTAGAGGCTAAAGCAGTACGGGCACGACTCAGCTCACGAGCCAGCTCGTAGATCAGAAGATAGCTAGCAGTGATGTAGCGAGAAAGGTGGCTAGCTACACTATCAGACTCCGGATCAATGACAAGGAAATGGACGTGACCATTATCGTGGAGAGAAGGATAGTAATGGAAACCTGGGTGGTTCTGCATCCGGACCTCGTTGTAGCGGAGCTCAACAAGTACCTCGAATGCAGCAAACTGGACAGCCTGAGAAGCGGTAGAAGCGTAGCCGCTTCGAGAGGTACGAGTGTAAGAGCTGGAATCGGAACTGGTGCGTAGAGTAACCATGGCGTGATACTCATACACTGAGTCAGCTAGGCGCTCCCAGTGCACACGATAGACTGGATCATCTCCGTGAGGGTACAGCCGACACCACACGTTACGAAGGAGATGCAGCAACGTGTACGGCATCAGCTGCAACTGGCACGGATACAGCACCGGAGCCATCTACACTCACAACCATTAGCAAGTTGGCATAAAAATAAAATCAGTGCATGCAATGCAACAACCAGCTACAATTATTACCGGCACTCAGCTACAACTCGTATCTAATGTCCAGTTAACTTGGCTTAGTCTAGCGTGTCCTACAGTCAGCGCGGCTCTGATACCAAGCGTTGTGGCACCCCGGCTCAGAGCGACCGGTTTACCTTGCATTGCCAGCCCAGAGACCTTGTCTTCTGGCAACACACAACAACATGGTACAGAAAAACAACCACTTTATTCATGCTAGCGGAGCATAGTTTATATTACAACAGTTAGCGAGGCCAAGAGGCACACATGGTGCGGCTGAACAATATGTACATTATTTAGTGAACATAAAGGGGCCTCGATCATGAAAACTACTCGGCAGCGGAACAACATCATAGCGGGACTCCATAGCACAGGGACACCGATGTGGACATGGTCTAGACTCGGATAGCACTCCTTTCCAACGAGACTTTACTGAAATCTGGCATGACACGCCAGGTCGATACATGGAATGTACTTGCAAGCTCACAATAAGCATAAACATAATGACAAACATATTCATGATATTTGACCATTTAAGCAACAATGCAACCATATATCCAACATGCTGTGACTATGCTCAACTGGTACTCGTTCCCCAGACTTGCTTACCGGACGTGATCAATTCCAAACCACCAACATGATAATTTCTAAAACACACTCGTGATCCTTACGGCGATCACAATCTGACCAACTCGTGGCCCGTGATCCTTACGGCGATCACAACCCGACCAACTCGTGGCCCGTGATCCTTATGGCAATCACAACCCGACCAACTCGTGGCCCGACTCAACACGATGGCCTCATTGCCATCCTCAGTACAAACTTAGTGTGCATATTTTATTAAGTGTTGACCCATGGTGTACCCTACTTTCGAGCATGTCCGTAGCCGTGGACTCGGCTATCGATAGATTAAAAACACTCTGCATAGGTTAGTACAATGTACCCACACTACAGAACTCATGGCCTCGCACTCCCATTCGGGTGGACCAATGGCATTCCGACGAAATCATTTCATTGTCATGACACTCTCCCGGCCATTCCGACTCAGACCCCACCGGGCTAGTCCTGGGTGGCCCCGTGTCTACCTCCAGACACCTTGACCACCGTCGTGGCCACAATCCACTCTGGGATCCGGTACCAAAACTTAACTTAACAACGGGCTCACAAGGTTATGCTTGCCTACCGGGCCAGGGTACAGCACGCCCATAACCTTCCCTAAATGGAGGCACCGACCAGAGGCGCGACAATGAAACGCAATAAAGTTATAGATAAAAAGCTATGGTCATTTGAAGTTTCCTGGATTTTAAATGAATTTGAAATAAATAAACAGGGGGGGTGACGTCGAAAGTGTAAACACCCGGGGCGCCACCACTCATACCGCTTCGCGCGTAATGAATGGCTGACTAGCGGTCCCCGCTAGTCAGGCCGGAGGGAGGGGAGATGGAAACAGAGGGAGGCGGCGCTTCGTCGGAGCTCACGCCGACGGTGAGGCTTCTTGGAGTCAAACGAGAGGGAGGGATCGACGAAGGAGATGTTTGCGCACCTGCCCGTACCCGTAGCGTAGCTAGCGGTGACCGGACGACGTCGGATTTGACCTCTCTAGCGGAGGCAGAGGGCGGAGGTTGCCAGAGATGAAGACGATGGCGGCTTGGGGCGGCTCCAGGGGCTCCAGAGGGGTGGGTTGGCTTCACGGAGGAGAGGCGGAGGCCTGGCGGGGTCGCCTTGGCTTGGGAGGGGCTGGAGCTGCGGGAACGATCCGGAGGGGATCGCCGGCGAGCTTGGCTCCGGGACGGCAGCCCGCAGCCTGCCCGGCTGGGCTGCGGCTTCTACTGGCTTTAGGAGGAGGTGGGAGTGGCTATGGGTGCTCCAAGAAGCTACGGGTGGCTGCTTTTATAGGCGGGGCGGCAAGGAGGGCTCGGGCTCCGCCAGAGGACACCTGTCCACGGCGCCCAGCGACGAGCGGCACCAGAGAGAGAGGGAGAAGACGACGGAGGTCACGCAGGAATTGTGCACGGCCGTGGACGAGCACAGGAGCAAGGGCGAAAGAGACGAACACAGTGCGTCGCGCACTGTGCCATTGGCCGGACCATGCCCGTGCTCGCTGCGGCGAGCTCCGGCGTCGGCGGGCGGCAGGGGGAGTTATGGAGGTGGAGACGAGGATGGTGGCGAGGTGTGGCACACTCTGGCCCGCTGGGCAGCGAGCACGCACTCAACAGAGGCACTGGCGACGTGCAGAGCGCGTGTATTGCATGCCAGCACGCTAGGATGAACGCGGTCATCGCGTGAACCGTGACATCAGGCCACCCTACTCACTAACAAAGATGTCTGAGATGTAGTCCTTAGTAAACTGAGTTGTTACCATGGTTTGGTTAGGTTCCAGGTGCAGTAGAAGTAAACTTGTGCTGCTGACATGTTACTGGACAGTAAATTTGGAGAGTTACAGTGGTCAAACCACTGGGATTCAAGGGTTGAGCTTTGGGGTTTTACTAACTCTTACTAAGGTAAATAGGCACAGGGAAAACCAGCTACAATGGAGCGAGTAAAAAAGGTAGTTGATTAGAAACTACCATTTCTGCCCAGAAGTGATTATTTTCTGTAGCCAAAATATTCCAAAGAGTGGTGAAATATTTTTTCTCAAAAAGGTGCCCTAGGGTCCAAAGAATAATTGGGATTTTTCTCAGGATTTTTGGGGCAAGAAAAATTATGGTTGCTTTGGAGCTCAAAGGGTTAGCTAGGGTTTTGGAGGCCAAAATGAATATTTTTCATTTAAGAAAAATATTCCAAACAATATTTTTGGGTTGGCCAGGGGTGAAATGATGGTTGTGAGGAGGAGAGGGAACACTTGGGTGAAAATCAACGGGTACCCAAGTGGTTAAGTCCAAATGAAATGATTCAAAACTCCAAATTCAAAACCAACTCAACTGAAAATCAAGCAAAGAAGAAGAGGGCAAAAACCAGGCTGTCACAATAAGCATGGCCATGCGACAAGGATTATGAGATAATCCGATTTGTGGTTGGCATATCACTGGAACGAGAAAGAGGTCGGGCTAGCACAAGGATGACAGACTCGCCTTGAGCCGGACAACATATATCGTGTGGCAAAGAGAACAGAAGTGTGATGGACAGGTTCGGCTAACCATCTTCATTGTCTACATGGTGGTCAGCACGCCTTGCTAGAGGCCGCTACCAACTGAGCAGGTTGGAGGTGATCCGACCTACGACCAAGCCGACTAGAACCTAAGGGGTCGCGTGCTGAAGGGAAGGAACCTACAAGATCGTATCCGAGGACACTAGTCGGATGTGATCCGAGCTGGACTTGGATCGTGACTGGGTAGATGCTACTTGTGAGCTGCGTTGGGTTTTCGCCGAAGAGGAGGGGATGATGTAGTATAGTATGGAAAGTATTTCCCTCAGTTATGAAACCAAGGTTATCAATCCAGTAGGAGAATCACACAACAACTCGTTAGAAGCACTGGTAACCCACAAGTATAGGGGATCACAACAGTTTTTGAGGGTAGAGTATTCAACCCAAATTTATTGATTCGACACAAGGGGAGCCAAAGAATATTCGCAAGTATTAGCAGTTGAGTTGTGAATTCAACCACACCTGAAAGACTTGATATTTGCAGCAAGGTGATCAGTAGCAAAGTAGTATTATAGTAACGGTAGCAGGGGCAATAGTAACAGTAGCAATTTTGTAGTACTTGTAACAGTAGCAATGGCAAAAGCAACTTAGCAAAGATCAATATGTGAAAATCTCGTAGGCATTGGATCAATGATGGATAATTATGTTGGATGTCATTCGTCCTGCAACATTTATAACCTAGGGAGACACAGAACTAGCTCCAATTCATCAATGTAATGTAGGCTTGTATTCTATATATAGTCATACGTGCTTATGGAAAAGAACTTGCATGACATCATTTGTCCTACCCTCTCGTGGCAGCGGCGCCCATAAGGAAACTAAGGGATATTAAGGCCCCCTTTTAATAGAGAACCATAACAAAGCATTAACACTTAGTGAATACATTAACTCCTCAAACTAAGGTAATCACCGGAAAGAATCCAAATTATTGTCACCTTGGGGTATGCGGATCATACACTACAAAAAAAGACACATTCGTGACATTTTGGGCCAAACGAATTTTTTTCCGTTCATGCTTATGACACTTCTATGACAATAATTGTGACAAAACCCGGTATCATCATAGATGTGGTGGGCTCCTACTTCTATGACAAAAAATCATGACAGAAAATGGGCTTTTCGTCCTATGTGGGCTAGAGACGCAGCTTCATGACATTCTTTGGGCCGTCCATGACGGAAAAAACCATGGTAGAAGCGAGGGCGAGGAAAATATCGGGGAGTTCCCGGTTACGGTGGGTGGTCGGGGGCCGAGCGATGCACGTTTCTCTCGTACGCGTACGCGCGTGGGTGCGAGGCGTTGGGCTCTAACTGAACCTTTGAGTGAGGCGTTCGCCTGCTAAACCCGAGCGATTACATTTTAGGCTACACATTACTGAACCCGAGCGATCGATCGATGGCTGTTAACTGAACCCGATCGAGTGATTCCTTCGCTACTGCTGCTAACTGAAGCCGATCGAACCCTTCTACCTCCTTCCCTTGATGAATAGTGAGCGTTGTTGGGGGTGGATGAATAGTTCTTGGTGGGGGGTTGGATGAACAGGACCCCGTGGTAGTAGAGGCCATTTGCGCTGGATGAACAGGACCCCGATCAAGCCGGTTGGGGGTGGATGAATAGGTCCCTATGGAGGGCTGGATGAACAGGATGACCCCGTGGAGGGCTGGTTGAACAGTAGTCAATGGAGGCATGGATGAACAGTAGCCCGTGGAGGGGTGGTTGAACAGGACCCATGGAGAGGGCTGGTTGAACAGTAGCCGGTGGAGGAGCGGCGGAGACTGGATGAACAAGAGCCTGTGGATGAATAGTCGCAGGTGGAGGCTGGAGGAGGTCGACGGTGGATGAACAGTAGCCCGTGGAGGCAGTCGACAGTGGAGATGAACAGCATCTCGTGGAGTACCGTTTTGCGGTACGCCACTCCCCTCCCGATGAACAGGACCTTCGTTTTGAACGTAGCGCTCCAACACAAGTCCGTTTCCTCTGTTTTGTGGTACGCCACACCCCTCCCGATCAACAGGACCCCGTTTCGACCATAGGAGGTCCAAGAGAAGTCCATTTCCTCCGTTTTGCGGTACGCCACATCCCTCCTGATGAACAGGATCCCGTTTCGACCGTGGCCGGTCGAACACAAGTCCGTTTCCTCCATTCTGCGGTACGCCAGGCCTCGTTTTGATCGGCTATTCTGCCCAATCCGGTTGGCTCCCGATGAACATGACGCATTCCGACCCAGTCGGTTGCCTCTCGATGAACAAGACGCTGTTTCTCCATTCTGACCCAGCCGGTTCGCTGCCCGATGAACATGACGCCGTTGCTGCCGTCCCTTACCTCTCCATGTACACAAGCCCTGGCCATCCATATATATATATGCATGAGTACGCGCTCGAGACCCCGCCCGTATGTACGTACGTGGCCGTATTTTTTGCCCTGTGGCTGTACGTACGTGTACAGGACTTAGGCAGGACTACGTGAACTGCTATGTCGGGTGCTCTACAACTACGCGTGCTGCTACTTACTCGGCCACGGTTCATACTTGCAAAGGGGCCGATCGACCAGTATGTACGTACACGTTTGCGACCAGACAGACAACACTATGTACGCTTTGGCCGGGTGGGTCCCAGCGGATAGGGAGGATAAGGACGCACTTCCTTGCGTGCGAAGATATAGCTGCTCGGTCCTGAAAGTGTGTTAAGTCGACTAGAGGGGGGTGAATAGGTGAATTTTAAAAATTCTTCACTGAGGAATTTCAGGGTGAGGAAATTCCTTAGCGAAGAACTACTTGCAGCGGAATAAGTACTCAGATGCAAACATAACAGAACCTAAGCATGGTTATCATGATGAAATGAAAACAAGCACGGAGTACAGAAAGCGTAAACACAGGATAAAACAGGAAGAAGACAAACATACTGAAGAAAATGAATTGAGGAAATTGAGAAAGTCTTCAGTCAAAGTCTTCAAAGAGATATGAACAAGTACACAACACGGTAAAGAGGAAATGGAAGAGTTGAGGAAATAGAACCGGTTGGCTTGGTGAAGACAATGATTTGGTAGACTAGTTCCAACTATTGTGATAGTTCTACGTCTGGTTGGAGTGGCTATGTATTTAAACCTAAGGACACACAGTCCCGGACACACAGTCCTCACCGTATTATCCTTGAACTAAGGTCACACAGACCTTGTCCAATCACTCGTGGTAAGTATTTAGGTGACTTCCAAACCTTCACAAACTCGGTCACTCGGCGATCCACAATTTCCTCTTGGATGCTCTAGACCTTGACGCCTAACCATCTGGAAGATGCACAGTCTTCAAAGGTAACAAGCGTCGGATCCACGCAGGATCAATCTCTTCAGTGATGCTCAATCACTTTGGGTTTGTAGGTGTTTGGGTTTGGGTTTTCCTCACTTGATGATTTTCGCTCAAAGTCCTTGGAGGATGGGATACTCTAAATGAAAAGTGTCAATTTCTCTCGAAGCAGCCAACCAACTAGTGGTTGTAGGGGGCGGTTATTTATAGCCTAGGGAGCAGCCCGACATGATAAGACATAAATGCCCTTCAATGATATGACCGTTAGGTGGGTAGGTATTTTGGGACAGTTGGTGCATAGCACAACAACGGTCGGAAATTTGACTATCAAATTCCTCAGGGCTATCATGTTCCTTGCTACCTCTTGAGCACTGTGTTGGTTTTCCGTTGAAGAAAAGGGTGATGCAACAAAGTAGTGTAAGTATTTCCCTCAGTTTTTGAGAACCAAGGTATCAATCCAGTAGGAGGCTCCACAGAAGTCCCTCGTACCTACACAAACAAACAAGAACCTCGCAACCAATGCGATAAAGGGGTTGTCAATCCCTTCACGGTAACTTGCAAAAGTGAGATCTGATAGAGATAATAAGATAAGATAAATATTTTTGGTATTTTTATGATATAGATTGGAAAGTAAAGATGCAAATAAACTAGATTGGAAACTTATATGATAAAAGATAGACCCAGGGGCCATAGGTTCCACTAGTGGCTTCCCTCAAGATAGCATAAGTATTACGGTGGGTGAACCAATTACTATCGAGCAATTGATAGAAAAGTGCATAGTTATGAGAATATCTAGGCATGATCATGTATATAGTCATCACGTCCATGACAAGTAGATCGAAACAATTCTGCATCTATTACTATTACTCCACACATCGACCGACTCCTGCCTGCATCTAGAGTATTAAGTTCATAAGAATAGAGTAACGCATTAAGAAAGATGACATGATGTAGAGGGATAAACTCAAGCAATATGATATAAACCCCATCTTTTTTATCCTCGATGGCAACAATACAATACGTGCCTTGCTGCCCCTACTGTCACTGGGAAAGGACACCGCAAGATTGAACCCAAAGCTAAGCACTTCTCCTATTGCAAGAAAGATCAATCTAGTAGGCCAAACCAAACTGATAATTCGAAGAGACTTGCAAAGATAACCAATCATACATAAAAGAATTCAAAGGAGATTCAAATATTTCTCATAGATAAACTTGATCATAAACCCATAATTCATCAAATCTCGACAAACACACCGCAAAAAGAGTTACGTCAAATAGATCTCCAAGAAGATCGAGGATAACTTTGTATTGAGATTCAAAGAGAGAGAGAAGAAACCATCTAGCTAATAACTATGGACCCGAAGGTCTGTGTTAAACTACTCACAACTCATCGGAGAGGCTATGGTGTTGATGTAGAAGCCCTCCATGGTCGATTCCCCCTCCGGCGGAGCGCCGGCGAAGTCTCCAAGATGGGATCTCGCGGATATAGAAGGTTGTGGTGGTGGAAATAGTTTTTCGTGGTGCTCCTGGATGTTTTCAGGGTATGGAGGTATATATAGGCGAAGGAGGTAGGTCAGGGGAGCCACAAGGGGCCCACGAGGGTGGGGGGCGCACCCACCCCCCTAGGGCGCGCCCTCCTACCTCATGGCCGCCTCGGCTGCTTCTTGACGTCCACTCCAAGTCTCCTGGATTGCGTTTGTTCCAAAAAGATCGCTCCCGAAGGTTTCATTCCGTTTGGACTCCGTTTGATATTCCTTTTCTTCCAAACACTGAAATAGGGGGGAAACAGCAATTCGGGCTGGGCCTCCGGTTAGTAGGTTAGTCCCAAAAATGATATAAAAGTGTAAAGTAAAGCCCATAAACATCCAAAACGGGTAATATAATAGCATGGAACAATAAAAAATTATAGATACGTTGGAGACATATCATTCCTCACTTGTAGGGAATCCGCACTGGCGAATTCCTAACTCCTCAGTCAGAACCAATTCCTTAGAGACCATAAGATCTTCATCTCTGTCACTGAAGAAATTGATTGAACTGTATGAGATTTCCAATGGCTTCACTCGAAAGGATTGGGTAGGTGTAGGATTTTGAGTTGAGCATCACTTGGAAATTTTTCCTTCATATTTCGTCAACCCCCTTGAACAGTACGGTGTTTCCTATGACTTAAGAAAGAGAAAATGAAACTATGAAAAGAAAAGGTCTTCACTCTTCATGTTCCTCGCATGAAATCCAAGTCTTCACGGTCACACCAATTTCTTCACTTTCAAAATCGTCAGAAAGTCTTGAGAAATCCAAAGTCTTCAGTTGAAGACATTCATTTTTAGGGGTCGACTTTCTCTATAAATATCAAACTCCTCATAGACTTATAGACCCGTGTACACTCACAAACGCATTAGTCCCTTAACATATAAGTCTTCAATACACCAAAATCACAAAGGGGTAATAGATGCACTTACAATCTTCCCCTTTTTGGTGATTGATGACAATATAGGTTAAGTTTTCAACGGGGATAAACATATGAAGTGTAAATACTAATATTGAGGAATTTGATTGCAAGATATAGAAAAACTCCGCCTGAAGATGTGCATAATGAGGAATTTGCTTTTGAAGCAATGCACATTTGAAGAGTAGAATCATGGAGATCTCCCCCTATATCTTGTAATACATACACACATTTAACATATGATATGAAGAATTTGAAATGCATGATGAAATATGGTGACTGATGTAATTCATCATGCGTGCATTAACATATATGAGGAAATAGCATGGAGAAGAACATAGCAAAAGTATCAGACCACCATAGGGTTTAAGTTTACAACTCGATTCAACAAAGTCTTCAAAAGAACGAGAGTTATAACTTAGCAAAAAAACGCCCATATAGAGACCCGCTTGAAGACTAACTCAAATTTCTCCCCCTTTGTCATCGAATGACCAAAAGGGATGAAAAATGAGGACTAACACCCCTGAAGAATATCATGTTGATGAAGGAGCGCCAGCGTTGTTGGGGTCGGTTGTTGTAGTAGGGCCTGCCGCGGTGTTGTCATGCTCATTAGTCTCGCATGATGAAGAATATGAGCTGGCTACCGTTGAAGGAACTTTGACTTTCTTGAATTTCTTCGCTGGTGGTTGAGACCAGTCAAAGTCCTGTTGGAGGCCCATTTGCTTCAGATCTTCTTCGCCATAAAGGTGAGACAGAATAGCCCAGGTGCGACCAAAGATTTCATGGAGGTAGTAATGGTTTTTCTTCACTACATTGTGTGTAGCAGTCATGTTGTGAAGAATAGAGCCAAACTGATGCTCAACCCATTTGTGGTTGCGATCGACCTTCTGGTGAAGACTGAGGAGAAGCTCACGATCAGTCATCACCCTTGGAGCTGTGGCTTGAGGATTTTGCTTTGAGGCATTGGCGGCAGAGTCATGAGTGGCAGAGTCATCATTGGTGGAGTAAGATGCAGCTTTGCGGAACTGACCATCCAATGGACGAATGCCTTCATCAATAACAGAAGTGGCCTTGCCCTTTTCATCAGCTGAGGAATATGTATGCTTGAGGACTTCAATGGGGGGCAAGTAGCTGCCATGGTTGAGTGTGTCAGCCTTGTAATTGATTGAAGATCTTGTTATGAGGAATCTCATAATCCAGGGAGCGTAAGGCTTCAATTCAAATGGAGATAATGCAACATTGGCCAGAGTCCTCATGAATAAATCATGGTAGTTGACAGGAACGCCATGAATAATGTTGAACAACATATTATTCATGATACCAACGACTTCCTCATCATTCGGGTCATGGCCTTTGACTGGACTCAAGGTCCTTGTCAGAATGCGATAGACAGTCCGAGGCACATACTGCAATTCCTTCACGAGGAATTTTGTCCTGGGGGCTTGACCGGGCTTCAGCGGCTTCATCAACACTTGCATGTAGTGATCTGTAAGCTCAAGTCCATGATATATATGCTACCTCTTGAGCAACGCGTTGGTTTTCCCTTGAAGAGGAAAGGGTGATGCTGCAAAGTAGCGTAAGTATTTCCCTCAGTTTTTGAGAACTAAGGTATCAATCAAGTAGGAGGCTCCACAGAAGTCCCTCGTACCTACACAAACAAATAAGAACCTCCCAACCAACGCGATAAAGGGGTTGTCAATCCCTTCACGGTAACTTGCGAAAGTGAGATCTGATAGAGACAATAAGATAAGATAAATATTTTTGGTATTTTTATGATATAGATTGGAAAGTAAAGATGCAAATAAAATAGATTGGAAACTTATATGACAAAAGATAGACCCGGGGGCCATAGGTTTCACTAGTGGCTTCTCTCAAGATAACATAAGTATTATGGTGGGTGAACAAATTACTGTCAAGCAATTGATAGAAAAGTGCATAGTTATGAGAATATCTAGGCATGATCATGTATATAGGCATCACGTCCATGACAAGTAGATCGAAATGATTCCACATCTACTACTATTATTCCACACATCGACTGACTCCTGCCTGCATCTAGAGTATTAAGTTCATAAGAACAGAGTAATGCATTAAGAAAGATGACATGTTATAGAGGGATAAACTCAAGCAATATGATATAAACCCCATCTTTTTATCCTTGATGGAAACAATACAATACGTGCCTTGCTGCCCCTGCTGTCACTGGGAAAGGACACCGCAAGATTGAACCCAAAGCTAAGCACTTCTCCTATTGCAAGAAAGATCAATCTAGTACACCAACCCAAACTGATAGTTCGAAGAGACTTGCAAAGATAACCAATCATACATAAAAGAATTCAGAGGAGATTCAAATATTTCTCATAGATAAACTTGATCATAAACCCACAATTCCTCGGATCTCGACAAACACACCGCAAAAAGAGTTACATCGAATAGATCTCCAAGAAGATCGAGGAGAACTTTGTATTGAGATTCAAAGGGAGAGAAGAAGCCATCTAGCTAATAACTATGGACCCGAAGGTCTGTGGTAAACTACTCACAACTTATCGGAGAGGCTATGGTGTTGATGTAGAAGCCCTCCGTGGTCGATTCCCCCTCCGGCGGAGCGCCGGCGAAGGCTCCAAGATGGGATCTCATGGATACAGAAGGTTGCAGCGGTGGAAATAGTTTTTCGTAGTGCTCCTGGATGTTTTCAGGGTATGGAGGTATATATAGGCGAAAGAGGTAGGTTAGGGGAGCCACAAGGGGCCCATGAGGGTGGGGGTGCGCCCTCTACCTCTTGAGCACTGCGTTGGTTTTCCTGAAGAGGAAAGGGTGATGCAGCAAAGTAGCGTAAGTATTTCCCTCAGTTTTTGAGAACCAAGGTATCAATCCAGTAGGAGGCTCCTCAAAAGTCCCACGCACGTACACAAACAAACAAGAACCTCGCAACCAACGCAATAAAGGGGTTGTCAATCCCTTCAAGGTAAATTGCAAAAGTGAGGTCTGATAGAGATAATATGATAAAATAAATATTTTTGGTATTTTTATGATATACTCCCTCCGTTCTGATTTACTCATCGTGGTTTTAGTTCAAATTTGAACTAAAACCACGACGAGTAAATTGGAACGGAGGGAGTAGATTGAAAAGTAAAGATGCAAATAAAAGTAGATGGTAAACTTATATGATAAAAGATAGACTCGAGGGCCATAGGTTTTACTAGTGGCTTCTCTCAAGATAGCATAAGTATTATGGTGGGTGAACAAATTACTATCGAGCAATTGATAGAAAAGCGCATAGTTATGAGATTATCTAGGCATGATCATGTATATAGGCATCACGTCCGTGACAAGTATATCGAAACGATTCTGCAACTACTACTATTACTCCACACATCGACCGACTCCTGCCTGCATCTAGAGTATTAAGTTCATGAAGAACAGAGTAACACATTAAGAAAGATGACATAATGTAGAGGGATAAACTCATGCAATATGATATAAACCCCATCTTTTTATCCTCGATGGAAACAATACAATACGTGCCTTGCTGCCCCTGGTGTCACTAGGAAAGGACACCACAAGATTGAACCCAAAGCTAAGCACTTCTCCCATTGCAAGAAAGATCAATCTAGTAGGCCAAACCAAACTGATAATTCGAAGAGACTTACAAAGATAACTTAATCACACATAAAAGAATTCAGAGGAGATTCAAATATTTCTCATAGATAAACTTGATCATAAACCCACAATTCATCGGATCTCGACAAACACACCGCAAAAAGAGTTACATCGAATAGATCTCCAAGAAGATCGAGGAGAACTTTGTATTGAGATTCAAAGAGAGTGAAGAAGCCATCTAGCTAATAACTATGGACCCGAAGGTCTATGGTAAACTACTCACAACTCATCGGAGAGGCCTTGGAGATGATGTAGAGGCCCTCTGTGGTCGATTCCCCCTCCGGCGGAGCACCGACGAAGGCTCCAAGATGGGATCTCGCGGATACAAAAGGTCGCGGCGGTGGAAATAGTTTTTTGTGGTGCTCCTGGATGTTTTCAGGGTACGTGGATATATATAGGAGGAAGAATTAGGTCGGTGGACGCTCGAGGGGCCCATGATGGTGGGGGGCGCGTCGGGCACCCTCGTGGCCGCCTCGTTTGTTGCTTGACGTCCACTCCAAGTCCTCTGGATTGCATTTGTTCCAAAAAGATCACTCCTGAAGGTTTCATTCCGTTTGGACTCCATTTGATATTCCTTTTCTTCGAAACACTGAAATAGGCAAAAAAACAACAATTCGGGTTGGGCCTCCGGCTAGTAGGTTAGTCCCAAAAATGATATAGAAGTGTAAAGTAAAGCCCATAAACATCCAAAACGGGTAATATAATAGCATGGAACTGTCAAAAATTATAGATACGTTGGAGACGTGTCAAGCATCCCCAAGCTTAATTCCTGCTCGTCCTCGAGTAGGTAATTGATAAAAACAGAATTTTTGAGGTGGAATGCTACCTAGCATAATTCTCAATGTAATTTTCTTTATTATGGCATGAATGTTCAGATCCAAATGATTCAAAATAAAAGTTCATATTGACATAAGAAATAGCAATACTTTCAAGCATACTAACAAAGCAATCATGTCTTCTCAAAAATAACATGGCATTAGAAGGTTTATCCCTACAAAATCATATGGTTAGGCTATCTTTAATTTTCATCACACAAGATACTCCCATCAAGAACAACCCTGGTTTCAGCCAAGCAATTTGTTCATACTTTTTAACGCGCTTCAGCCTTTTTCAACCCTCACGCAATACATGAGCGTGAGCCATGGATATAGCACTATGGGTGGAATAGAATACGATGATGGAAGTTGTGTGGAGAAGACAAAAAAGGAGAAATTCTCACATTGACGAGGCTAATCAATGGCCTATGGAGATGCCCATCAATTGATGTCAACATCAGGAGTAGGGATTGCCATGCAACGGATGCACTAGAGCTATAAATGTATGAATGCTCAACAAAAGAAACTAAGTGGGTGTGCATCCAACTTGCTTGCTCACGAAGACCTAGGGCATTTTGAGGAAGCCCATCGTAGGAATATACAAGCCAAGTTCTATAATGAAAAATTTCCACTAGTATATTAAAGCGACAACAAATGAGACTCTCTATATGAAGAACATGGTGCTACTTTGAAGCACAAGTGTGGAAAAGGATAGTAACATTGCCCCTTTTTTATTTTCTTTCCCTTTTTGGGGGGCCTTTCTTTTTTTCTTTGGCCTTTCTTTTTTTCTTTGGCCTTTCCTTTTTTTTCTTTTTGGCCTTTTTTGGGGACAAATGCTCTAATAATGAGATCATCACACTTCTATTTATTTACAACTCATGAATTACAACTCAAAACTAGAACAAGATATGACCCCATATGAATGCCTCCGGCGGTGTACTGGGATGGGCAATGAATCAAGAGTGACATGTATGAAAAATTATGCATGGTGACTTTGCCACAAATACGATGTCAACTACATGATCATGCAAGGAAATATGACAATGATGATGCGTGTCATGATAAACGGAACGGTGGAAAGTTGCATGGCAATATATCTCGGAATGGCTATGGAAATGCCATAATAGGTAGGTATGGTGGCTGTTTTGAGGAAGATATAAGGAGGTTTATATGTGATAGAGCGTATTGTATCACGGTGTTTGGATGCACCGGCGAAGTTTCCACCAACTCTCAAGGTGAGAAAGGGCAATGCACTGTACCGAAGAGGCTAGCAATGATGGAAAGGTAAGAGTGCGTATAATCCATGGACTCACATTAGTCATAAAGAACTCATATACTTATTGCAAAAGTTTTATTAGCCCTCGAAGCAAGGTACTACTACTCATGCTCCTAGGGGGAGGTTGGTAGGATTTAACCATCGCGTGCCCCTGACCTCCACACAAGGGAAGGCAATCAAAAGAGCACTCCATGCAATAAATTTGTTACACAACTTTTACCATATGTGCTAGCTACAGGACTTGCCAACTTCAACACAAGTATTGTTTAAATTCACAATCACCCAACTAGCATGACTCTAATATCACCACCTCCACATCTCAAAACAATTATCAAGTATCAAATTGATCATAGCATCCAATTCACTTCCTAAGATAGTTTTCATTATACCCAACTTGGATGCCCATCATTCTAGGACCAATTTTATAACGATAGCAAATACCATGCTGTTCTAAAAGACTCTCAAAATAATATAAATTAAGCATGAGAGATCAACAATTTCTACAAAATCAAGCCACCGCCGTGCTCTAAAAAGTATAAGTGAAGCATTAGAGCAAAAACTATCTAGCTCAAAAGATATAAGTGAAGCACATAGAGTATTCTAATAAATTCCAATCAAGTGGGTTTCTCCCAAAAGTTGTGTACAGAAAGGATGATTGTGGTAATCTAAAAATCAAAGACTAATATCATACAAAACGCTCCAAGCAAAACACATATCATGTGGCGAATAAAAATATAGCTCCAAGTAAAGTTGCCGGTAAACGAAGACGAAAGAGGGGAAGCCTTCCGGGGCATCCCCAAGCTTAGGATTTTGGTTGTCGTTGGATATCTTGGGGTGCCATGGGCATCCCCAAGCTTAGGCTCTTTCCACTCCTTATTCCATAGTCCATCAAATCTTTACCCAAAACTTGAAAACTTCACAACACAAAACTCAACAGGAAATCTCATAAGCTTCGTTAGTGCAAAAAAGGAAAACCACCACATAAGGTACTGTAATGAACTCATTATTTATTTATATTTGTGTTAATCCTACTGTATTCCAACTTATCTGTGGTTCATACCCCCCGATACTAGCCATAGATGCATCAAAATAAGCAAACAACACACGAAAAACAGAACCTATCAAAAACAGAATAGTCTTTAGCAATCTGTAACTTTCGAATAGTTATGGAACTCTAAAACTCCTAAAAAAATAGGAAGTCCTGGGAAATTTGTCTATTGATCTATAGCAAAATGAATTAACGCAAGAGCACGTTTTTGTGAATTACTAAAAGTATTTTCATGCGCGCAAAGTTTCTGTTTTTCAGCAGAGTCAAATTAACTATCACCGTAGGTTATCCTATAGGTTCTACTTGGCACAAACACTAACTAAAACATGAAAACACGTCTAAACAGAAGCTATATGAAACATTTATTACTAAACAGAAGAAAAAAGCAAGGAATAAAAATAAAATTGGGTTGCCTCCCAACTAGCGCTATTGTTTAACGCCCCTAGCTAGGCATAAAAGCGAGAATAGATCTAAGTAGTGCCATCTTTGGCACTCAATTAGTAAGTAGCTCGCATGATAGATTCATAAGATAATTTAACTTTCTTTCTAGGGAAGTGTTTCATGCCTTTCCTTAATGGAAATTGGAATCTAATATTCCCTTACTTCATATCAATAGTTGCACCAATCGTTCTAAGCAAAGGTCTACCAAGAATAATAGGATATGAAAGATTGCAATCTATATCAAGAACGATAAAATCTATGGGCACATAATTCCTATTTGCAACAATAAGAACATCATTGATCCTTCCCATAGGTTTCTTAATGGTGGAATCCGCAAGGTGCATGTTTAAAGAGCAATCATCAAAATCATGGAAACCTAGCACATCACATAAAGTTTTCGGAATCGTGGAAAAACTAGCACCCAAATCACACAAAGCATAGCATTAATGATCTTTAATTTTTATATTTATAGTAGGTTCCCAATCATCATAAAGTTTTCTAGGTATAGAAACTTCCAAATTAAGTTTTCTTCATAAGATTGCATCAAGGCATCAACAATATGTTTGGTAAAAGCTTTATTTTGACTATAAGCATGAGGAGAATTCAACACGGATTGCAACAAGGAAATACAATCTATTGAAGAACAATTATCATGATTAAATTCCTTGAAATCCATAATAGTGGGTTCAATGCTATGTAAAGTCTTGACCTCTCAAATCCCAACTTTACCAAATTTAGCATCAAGATCTAAAAACTCCGAATCATTAGGACGCCTTTTAACTAAAGTTGACTCATCTCTAGTCCCATCATTATCAAGATTTATATTGCAAAACAAAGATTTAATAGGGGACACATCAATAACTTTTAGATCTTCATCATTATTTTCATGGAAACTAGAAGAACACGCTTTTACAGAGCAATCTTTCTTAGCACGCAACCTAGCGGTTCTTTCTTTGCACTCATCAATGGAAATTCTCATGGCTTCGAGAGACTCATTGATATCATGATTAGGTGGAATAGATCTAAGTTTCAAAGAATCAACATCAAGCCAAAGTCTATCAACGTTCCTAGCCAGTTTATCAACTTTAAGAAGTTTTTCTTCAAGCAAAGCATTAAAATTCTTTTGTGAAATCATAAATTCTTTAACACTATTCTCAAATTCAGAGGGAATCTTATTAAAATTTACATAAGAATTATTGTAGGAATTTCCATAATTATTAGAGGAATTACTAGGGAACGGCCTAGGATTAAAGTTTCCTCTATACGCGTTGTTACCAAAATTATTCCTACCAACATAATTCACATCCATAGATTCATTATTATTTTCAATCAAAGTAGACAAAGGCATGTCATTATTATAAATAGGAGCACTCTTAGTAGCAAACAATTTCATAAGTTCATCCATCTTTCCACTCAAAACATTAATTTCTTTTATAGCATGCACTTTTTGACTAGTAGATCTTTCGCTGTGCCATTGAGAATAATTAGCCATAATGTTATCAAGGAGTTTAGTAGCTTCTCCTAAGGTTATTTCCATAAAAGTGCCTCCCGCGACCGAATCTAAAAGATTTCTAGAAGCAAAATTCAATCCGGCACAAATTTTTTGTATGATCATCCATAAGTTCAAACCATGAGTAGGGCAATTGCGAATCATTAATTTCATTCTTTCCCAAGATTGGGCAACATGTTCATGATCAAGTTGTTTAAAATTCATAATATCGTTCCTAAGAGAGATGATCTTAGTGGGAGGAAAATACTTAGAGATAAAAGAATCTTTGCACTTATTCCATGAATCAATACTATTCTTAGGCAAAGACGAAAACCAAGTTTTAGCAAGATCTCTAAGTGAAAACGGAAATAACTTCAATTTAACAATATCATTATCCGTATCTTTCTTCTTTTGCATATCAAACAAATCAACAAAGTTGTTTAGATGAGTAGCGGCATCTTCACTAGGAAGGCCAGAGAATTGATCTTTCATAACAAGATTCAACAAAGCAGCATAGATTTCACAAGAAGCAACATGTTATTATCTTGTGCCATCGTGACAATCAATCCAACACACAACCACACAAAAGGCAAGTGAAAGAGAGAGGATATTGGGAAAGAGAGGGCAAATAAAATGGCAAGGGTGAAGTGGGGGAGAGGAAAACGAGAGGCAAATGGCAAATAATGTAATGCGAGGGAGATGAGTTTGTGATGGGTACCTGGTATGTCTTGACTTGAGCGAAGACCTCCCCGACAACGGCGCCAGAAATCCTTCTTGCTACCTCTTGAGAATTGTGTTGGTTTTCCTTGAAGAGAAAAGGGTGATGCAACAAAGTAGCATAAGTATTTCCCTCAGTTTTGAGAACCAAGGTATCAATCCAGTAGGAGGTGTCGTGGTTCTAAGTCTGACAGTAGTGTAGGGGGGTAGGAATGGAGAGGCAAGATCCTAGCTATGGAGTAGTTGTATACGCAAGAGGTTTACGACTTCAGGCCCTTTTCGGAGGAAGTAACAGCCCTACGTCTCGGAGCCCGGAGGTGGTCGACTAGATTATGTGTGTATGAGTTACAGGGGTGCGAACCCCTTACACTGAGGAGGGGGTGGCTTATATAGAGTTTGCCAGACCCCTCCGGCCCTCAGTTATGTAGGGTTTAAGGTACATTAAGATCGGGCGTTACTGGTAATGCCACAAATAAAGTGCTATGATGACCATAAAAGCTACTTAATGACCGACCGTTTGTGTGTAGAGTGACTTTAGATCTCCTGGCTATCGAGTGGTTGGCTTCATGGTCGAGTGTCTTCGAGTCCGTCGAGTGGAACACTTCTGAATCGATTGAAAGGTGGTTTCTTCTAGAGATGTCCTTGGGGAGGGTAGTCTGGACAGGTCCATGACCCTACCCTAGGTACATAGCTTCATCATTAGCCCCCGAATGGATCGAGGTTTGAGTGGGGAAGGGGTTGAGAACTCTTCCGACCCATTTTTCGTGCAATGAGTATATCTTGTTCTGGATCCATGAACCTAAGTAACGACACCAACTTCTTTTTCAGTCGCCTTGATCCATTCTTGGTTTCAGTCGAGTGAATTTCTTTACTTGAAAAGCTCCGAGTGACAGTGTGGAGGAGATCCTCCGTCTGACAAGTTGTTCTGCTCCTTGCGGATTTCACGGGATTCGAATTTTGGGAAGCGCGCGGGGCGGAGGAGGCCGCAGTAATCGGATGGGATAGGGCGGAGACGCCTCGATCTCCGTGCCACCTTTTTCGCCTCGTATCGCGCGCGCGACTATTGCGGGATTTGACAGGATCGTCTGGGCCTACAGGTCAGTCACTCGGAAGCAACTCCATATAAGCCGTTGGCCCAGGGCTTTTGAACAGTGCGCCTTCATTTTTCCCCTTTCTTCTCGAATTCCTCCGTCACCTCTGCTCTCGTCCCGGTGCCGCCGGTCTGTTCGAGCTTCGTCTGTGGCGATGGTGAAGGAGAAGACAGCGGCCCTGGAGCGCGCGAAAAAGGCGACGGCGCAGGCGAAGGCGAAGAAGTCCGGTCGGGGCGGATCTTCCTCGAGGTCCGCCTTGCCACCGGGCTAGATCCAGGGCAATTGGATGCCCTCGGCGATTCGACAGGACGACATTGATGACCTGATCGAGGGGGATTCATTCCTCACAAATCTGCGCGCCTCCCAGGGAACGAGATCGAGCCGCGGCCTCGCGACGGTGAGTGTGTCCTTATCGCCACTCACGTCGACCGCGGATTCTCACTGCCCCCTCATCCTTTTTTCCAGATTTTCTTGAACTTTTTCGGAGCGCAAATCCATCCTTTACTCCAAATTCCATCGTGTATCTTGTTGCCTTCGTGTCTTTGTGCGAGAATTTCTTGGGTTGCCGTCCTCATTGGGGCCTCTTCAAGCACATTTTCACTTGTCGTTCTCAGTCGGTTAAGAAAGCCAAGTCGAGTGACGATAAGATGCAAGTGATTCAGATGTGCGGGGGTCTTGGGATCCAGATGAGAAGCAAAAGTTCTTTTCCAGCTATGACTCTTCCTGACTCGGTCCGCGGGTGGCAGTCGACCTGGTTCTACTGCAGAGACCAGCCGACTCCAGGACAGGCGATGGGTCTTCCCCCTTTCTCCCTGAACCGAGCAGAAAAACCTTCTTCTCTGAAAGTGACACCAGAAGAGAAGGCACAAGTCAAAGTGTTGGTTGGTCGAGTGGTTCAGCTTGTCCGCGACGGGGTGACTGGTATGGATTTGCTAGAGGTCTTCCTCCGGAGACGTATCCAACCACTCCAAGCTCGCGACCATCCGATGTGGATGTATTCGGGTCTCGATGACACCACTCGGATTCACCCGGAGGAGGTCGACGAGGCTACATTGGAGGGGTGGTTGTCAAGTATCACAGGGAACAAAGACAACCCCCGAGGAGCCAGGAGGATTCCTCCACTCGACCAATCATACGAAGTAGACCAGGTCCAATTCTGCATCTCTGACAGTGACCTTGTTTTCTTCATTCTGTTTGCTTAAAATCAGTCGACTGACTTTTGTCTTGTTTCTTGTCTTCTAGACCATTACTGAAATGTACTCGATGCCCAACGGGGCGCAAGAACAGGCCGGGGAGGGGGAGGAGAGCGGAGGCGAAAGTAAGGAGGAGTGGCAATCTGATGGTGAGGGGGAAGAGGATGACGACGGCTCCAGTGGAGAGGAGGAGGAGGAAGTCGATCCTCCTCGCACGAAAAGGCGATCCAAGCTCACCCATGACCCCGCGGGCGAGCGTGGCAAAGCGACTGCACCTGTTGGACAGTCGTCGAAACGCCCTCGGACGGCTTCTCCAGCGCCGACTGAAAAAGCGCCGAAGCATCCACGAGCGGCATCATCAAATCCGTCAAAGGCCTTGCCCAAGATGAGAATGACCATTCCCACCATTTCCAGGTAACAGCAGAACTTGTGTTTTCTCGTTTAGCATGGACAGACTCTTGGTCGACTCGTTGACTAACCGACTGGTTTCTGAAATCTGCAGTGCTGCTACCTCCGAGACCTCCGCCAGGAATGAAGACCAGGAAATGGAAGACGCTGTCACGTCCAACCTTGGTACGATCTCTCTAATTTCACTTTTCATTGATTGGATTTTCGTTTTTACTTTGGATTTTTCCTGTAGCTCCTCCTCATGTCATTGATCTCCCTGATGATGACGATGAGGCGCCGCTGAGGCCGAGGAGGAATAGAAAGGCGCCGGCTAGCAAGACTACTCAGATTGCATCAGTGCCTGAGACACTGGTTCAGGATGGTGGCAATATCACTCGGACTTCCATGTCCTTCGATGTGCCGCTGACGAGTGTTCGGCCTTCATCGTCGACTGTTGACCCGCCCTCCCTTTTCGCCACACACCACGGTCCCAGAGGACCAAGTGGGTGCTGCTAAGGAGGCTATACCCCAGGTGGGGATCATGATGGAGCAGGTGAAGGCGGTCCGGGAAGCCAGCCAAACGGCCTATGATGCTAGCTCAGCTCTTTAGAGCAACGTCCAGGTTAGTTGGTCACCGCTTGTTCTGTTAGGATATGCTATCTGAAGACTCTCTTTCCGAAGATCTTTGTATCTGTACACCTACTGGGTGTGTTGTTTGAATTTTTGGATTGGTGGGGGCACGCTGAGTGTACCCTCTGGGTGTAGTCCCCGAGACTATGGTGGACTGCTGGCAGTCGACTGTAGTCTGTGTATTATGAGTTTCTTCACTCTAACTTCTTCACTCGGTCTGGTCGGACCATGTCGAATGGAATCTTGGAACCAGTGGGGGCACGCTGAGTGCACCCACTGGGCGTGGTCCCCGAGACCATGGTCGACTACTGGCAGTTCACTAAGGTCTGAAGAATCTGTGTTTTTTTTGGTAGATCATGATGAGACCGTGGCTGACTGCTGACAGTTAGCTATGGTTCAGGATCATAACCTCTTTGTCCCTTTTGGTCGGATGATCGGACCAAGTCGGTAGAACCAGTGGGGGCACGCTGAGTGCACCCACTGGGTGTAGTCCCCGAGACTATTGTTGAATATTTTTATTCGGCTGTAGTCTTAGAAATGTTACGATTTTTCTCTTAGTCAATCGGAAGTAACCTATCTTTGATGTCTGTCGACTGAACCTTCGCAGAAATCCTGCGAGCTTGTGGCTCGCTATACTGAATTGGAAAACAAATAGATCCAGCTCAACCTTGACTTGAAGCTTGCTCAGGAGAACTTTCAGAAGGCAAAAGACGAAGCAAAAGGTATGGCTGGTGAGAATTTGACGACTGTCTTTATCTTTCCGCCCATTCCTGATTCTGATCTCATTGTCATTTCGCAGGTAAAATGGAGGAGGCTCTGAAGAAGAAGGACCATGACCTTGCCGAGGCGCAGAAGGCGGCTTTGGACAAAATGAAGCTTGCGGAAGAAAAACTGGCTCCAGTCGGTAAACTTGAAGAGGAGAAAGCCAATCTGAAAGCTGCTCTCGACGCGGCCAACAAGGAGGTCAGCCGTCTGAAGAATGATAAGATAGCTCTGAATGACAAGGCTAGTGAACTGGTGGGGAAGAAGAATGATCTGGAGGCTTATCTGGGAGGGCTCGCCAAGAAGTTATTCATCATGCTTGAGGGTAATCTCTCCTACCCGACTGACTTGTTATCATCGACTCATCGTAGAACTGCTGGTTTATCTTTGAATTGTGTTTACATAATTCTGCCAAAACTTCGAGGAGGAGACCAGTCGAGTGGAGACAAGCTTGGACCCCATTAACTCTCCTATGAAGGATGAAGCTGCTATGAACGTGCTCCGACTGGAGTCTCGTGTTGCTGGTGTGGTTGACTACCTTGCTCGACTGAAGGTTGCGGCGTCGCGAATGGACACGACACTCTGGCCAGGAGCGACGCTTCAAAATGACCTCGAGTCTCTAATGACTCGACTGAATGTAGCTCCAGGTCGAGTGCAAGAATGGAAGAAGTCTTCTGCCAAGTGCAGCGCTGACGTTGCTCTGTCCCTGGTCCATGTTCACTACAAGGATGCGTGAGAGGAAAAGCTGGCGTCCATCAAAGTTGCCAATACCAAGAAGCACGACTTCCAATCTTTCATGGAGACCTTCATTGCTGCTGCCACTCGGATCGCTGACGGAATTGACTTGGACCAGTTTGTCGTGCCCTCCAGTCCTCCACCTGAGGAGTAAGAAAAACTTCTATGCTTCGCCTTAAATTTGCCTCGGAATGCCGAGTGGTTTTGTAACCAATAAACTTTTACAGGCTTGACGCCTGAGCACTTCTGAATCCGTAGGATGTTATCTGAACTTGGCTTATCATTGAATACGCTTGCATTTGCCTCCGAGAGAACTTTGTTCTTCACTCGGAATATGCTTTAGTGCTTGAGACGCAGCTCTGAGGTGGAAAATCCAGTCGACCTGCACTTCATCGTTCTTGCAGGTAGGGATGGAGTACAGATTGCAGTCGACCTGCGTCCTTGCGGACCGGGATGGAGCGCACATTGTATTTGTGGCGCAGCTCCGAAGGAGAAGGTAGCAGTCGACCTGCACCTCGTCGTCCTTGCGGATCGGAATGGAGCGCACGTTGTATTTGTGGCGCAGCTCCGAAGGAGAAGGTAGCAGTCGACCTGCACCTCGTCGTCCTTGCGGATTGGAATGGATTTCATACTTAGGCGAGTACTTGACTGCAACTAAGCCCCCGAGTGGGAGGGTTGCTCTCCACTCCGTAGGATTTTTAAATACTTAGGCGAGTACTAGACTGCAGCTAAGCCCCCAAGTGGGAGGGTTGCTCTCCACTCGGTAGGATTTTCAAATACTTAGGCGAGTACTGGACTGCAGCTAAGCCCCCGAGTGGGAAGGTTGCTCTCCATTTGGTAGGATTTTCAAATACTTAGGCGAGTACTGGACTACAGCTAAGCCCCCGAGAGGGAGGGTTGCTGATACGTCTCCGTCGTATCTACTTTTCCAAACACTTTTGCCCTTGTTTTGGACTCTAACTTGTATGATTTGAATGGAACTAACCTGGACTGGCGCTATTTTCAGCAGAATTGCCATGGTATTGTTTTATGTGCAGAAAACAAAAGTTCTCGGAATGACCTGAAACTCCACGGAATCTCTTAGAATAAATAATAAAAAATCCTCGCCAAAGATGAAGACCAGGGGGCCCACACCCTGTTCACAAGGGTGGGGCGCGCCCCTCCCCCCTGGGCGCCCCCCTACCTCGTGGGCCCCCTGGTGGCCCTCCGACGCCAACTCCAACTCCATATATTGGCTTTCAGGGAGAAAAAACCTAGAGAGAAAGTTTCATCGCTTTTTACGATACGGAGCCGCCGCCAAGCCCTAATCTCTCTTAGGAGTGCTGATCTGGAGTCCGTTCGGGGCTCCGGAGAGGGGGATTCATCGTCGTCGTCATCATCAACCATCCTCCATCACCAATTTCATGATGCTCACCGCCGTGCGCGAGTAATTGCATCGTAGGCTTGCTGGACGGTGATGGGTTTGATGAGATTTATCATGTAATCGAGTTAGTTTTGTTATGGTTTGATCCCTAGTATCCATTATGTTCTGAGATTGATGTTGCTATGACTTTGCTATGCTTAATGCTTGTCACTAGGGCCCGAGTGCCATGATTTCAGATCTGAACCTATTATGTTTTCATGAATATATGTGTGTTCTTGATCCTATCTTGCAAGTCTATAGTCACCTACTATGTGTTATGATCCGACAACCCCGAAGTGACAATAATCGGGACCACTCCCGGTGATGACCATAGTTTGAGGAGTTCATGTATTCACTATGTGCTAATGCTTTGTTCCGGTTCTCTATTAAAAAGAGGCCTTAATATCCCTTAGTTTCCAATAGGACCCCTCTGCCACGGGAGGGTAGGACAAAAGATGTCATGCAAGTTCTTTTCCATAAGCATGTATGACTATATACGGAATACATGCCTACATTACATTGATGAACTGGAGCTAGTTCTGTGTCACCCTATGTTGTAACTGTTACATGACGAACCGCATCCGGCATAATTATCCATCACTAATCCGGTGCCTACAAGTTTTCCATATACTGGTTCTCGCTTATTTACTTTTCCGTTGCTACTGTTACAATCATTACAAAATACCAAAGACATTACTTTTGCTGTCATTACTTTTGTTACCGTTGCCACCACTATCATAGTACTTTGCTACTAAACACTTTGCTGCAGATACTAAGTTTCCAGGTGTGGTTGAATTGACAACTCAGCTGCTAATACTTGAGAATATTCTTTGGCTCCCCTTGTGTCGAATTAATAAATTTGGGTTGAATACTCTACCCTCGAAAACTGTTGCGATCCCCTATACTTGTGGGTTATCAAGACCTTTTTCTGGCGCCGTTGCCGGGGAGCATAGCTCTATTCTTTGAGTCACTTGGGAATTATATCTGCTGGACACTATGAAGAACTTGAAAGATGATTGAACTACTATTTTGCCCTCAACTACGAGGGGAGGTAAGGGACTGCCATCTAGCCTTGCACTAGATTCTCCTTCTGTTATGAGTAAGTTTGCGACACCTAAACCTACTACTGCTATTGATTTTGATATGTCGCATGTTATTGATGATGCCACTTCTGCTATGCATGATACTTATGATGAAACTACTTCTATGCTTGATACTACTGTGCCCCTTGGTGAATATCTTGATGAGCAAATTGCTAGGTCTAGAGAAAGAGAAATTATTGAACCTGAACACGATGATGTTAGTGATGATGAACCTATGCCTTCTATTCCTGGGGGTTATCTTTTTAATGCTGAATCTATTGAAGTTGTTCTTGCTTGCCAGGATAGTCTTGAATGTAAGAGGTTGCTAATTAAGTGGAGTAAAGAATCTTTTAGAGATAGGATGAGACCCGACCCTGCTTTTGCTACTTCAGCTATCTGTGTTCCTGATCAGGATTATTATGATTTTTCTGTCGATCCAGATATAATTACTTTGGTTGAATCTAATCCTTTTTATGGCTATGAATCTGAAACTGTTGTAGCACATCTTCGTAATTTAGATGATATAGCTTCCCTGTTTACTAATAATGAGAGATCGCGCTACCTTTATTTACTCAAAATATTTCCGTTCTCATTAAAGGGTGATGCTAAGAAATGGTTTAATTCTCTTGATCCTGGTTGTGTGCAAAGTCCCGAGGATATGATTTATTACTTCTCTGCTAAATATTTCCCTGCTCATAAGAAACAAGCTGCTTTGAGGGAAATATACAATTTTGTGCAAATTGAAGAAGAGAGTCTCCCACAAGCTTGGGGGAGGCTTCTCAAGTTACTTAATGCTTTGCCTGATCATCCTCTTAAGAAACCTGAAATATTTGATATCTTTTATAATGGACTAACTGATGCTTCCAGAGATTACCTGGATAGTTGTGCTGGTTCTCTTTTCAGGAAAAGAACACCGGATGATGCTGAAATTCTATTGAATAATATGTTGGCAAATGAAAATAATTGGGAACCTCCCGAGCCAGCTCCTGAGCCAATTACTGAGTCTATTCCTAAACCAACTCCGAAGAAGAGAGGTGTTCTATTTCTCAGTCCCGAAGATATGCAAGAGGCAAAGAAATCTATGAAAGAAAAAGGTATTAAAGCTGAAGATGTTAAGAATTTACCTCCTATTGAAGAAATACATGGTCTTAATTTACCGCCTGTTGAAGAAGTATATGATCTCAGTTACTTATTTATTAAAGAACCTCCCGATATCCCGACACAGGTAGTAAATTTAAATTCTCTCTATAGATATGATAAAGCTGAAGTCCCTCCTACTAAAATTGCTAGTCAGTGCTTGGATGAGTTTGATGACTTTATGTTTAAGCAAGATGACTTTAATGCTTATTTCGGTAGACAACTAAAACAGAATACCTTTATGATTAAATGCTTGAGTGATTATATGGCTGATATTAGAGGTGAACTTAAACTTGTTAGCAAACATGCTTCTATGGTTACCACTCAAGTAGAACAAGTACTTAAAGCTCAGAAAGAAGTGCTTGATGAAATGAATAGTAAGAAAAATGATTATGATGTTAGAGTGGCTACTAGAACTGGTAGAATGACCCAGGAACCTTTGTATCCTGAAGGCCACCCTAAGAGAATCGAGCAAGATTCTCAGAGAAACAATATTGATATACCTAGTTCTTCTAAGACGAAGAAAAAGAAAAATGATAGGACTTTGCAAACTTCTAGTGAACCTATTGCTAAACAACCTGAGAATCCAAATGACATCTCTATGTTTGATGCTGAAACACAATCAGGTGATGAACATGAACCTAGTGATAATGTTAATGATAATGTTCATGTTGATGCTCAACCTAGTAATGATAATGATGTAGAAGTTGAACCTGCTGTTGATCTTGATAACCCACAATCAAAGAATCAACGTTATGATAAAAGAGACTTCGTTGCTAGGAAACATGGTAAAGAAAGGGAACCATGGGTTCAGAAACCCATGCCTTTTCCTCCCAAACCATCCAAGAAAAAGGATGATGAGGATTTTGAGCGCTTTGCTGAACTGATTAGACCCATCTTTTTGCGTATGCGATCAACTGATGTGCTCAAAACAAATCCTTATGCTAAGTACATGAAGGATATCATTACTAATAAAAGAAAGATACCTGAAGCTGAAATTTCCACCATCCTTGCTAATTATACTTTTAAGGGTGGAATACCAAAGAAACTTGGAGATCCAGGAGTACCTACTATACCATGCTCCATTAAAAGAAATTATGTTAAAACTGCTTTATGTGATCTTGGAGCCGGTGTTAGTGTTATGCCTCTCTCTTTATATCGTAGACTTGACTTGAATAAGTTGACACCTACTGAAATATGTTTGCAAATGGCTGATAAATCAACTGCTATACCTGTCGGTATTTGTGAGGATGTGCCTGTTGTGGTTGCAAACGTTACTATTTTAACGGACTTTGTTATTCTTGATATTCCCGAGGATGATAGTATGTCTATTATTCTTGGAAGACCTTTCCTTAATACTGCAGGGGCTGTTATTGATTGCAACAAAGGCAATGTCACTTTTCATGTTAATGGTAATGAGCATACGGTACACTTTCCGAGGAAACAACCTCAAGTTTATAGCATCAACTCTATTGGAAAAATCCCATCGGTTATATTTGGAGGTTTTGAATTTCGTCTCCCTACTGTCAAGAAAAAGTATGATATTCTTATTGTTGGGGATTTTCACATCCCCGTTGAGGTAACTTAGTGTTATTCGAAATTTCTCCGGTTCCGTGATTATTCGGAATGAGTTTGTTAGCAAGACTTGATCAACCTTGTTAATGGGTTCATTTTGATGATCACGAGATGGATGAAACTAGAAGCACAACCTTCTGTACCCCCTTTACATTTTCTGTTATTTAGTAGAAATAAAGTAAAATAATATTTTTCTGTCTGTTTCCTGACTTATCCGTGCAATATAAAAATATCCCGAAAATAAAAGTCCTCAGAATGCCATGCCAATTTAATATGATTTTTTCGGGAATATTTGAGGATTTACTGTGCAAAAATTACCGCGGGGGAGCTGCCACCTGGCCACGAGAGTGGAGGGCGCGCCCTACCCCCCTAGGCGCGCCCCCCTGCCTCGTGGGCCCATGGTGGCCCTCCTCCACTTATCCCTGCACCCATCTTCTTCCTCTGTCTCGCACAAACCCGAAAAACCAACTAAAGCTCATGTTCCAGCCTCTTTTGCTGTGATTTCCGATCTCCTTGCTCAAAGCACCTCTCGCAGAACTGCTTGGGGAGATTGTTCCTTGGTATGTGACTCCTCCATTGGTCCAATTAGTTTTTGTTCTAGTGCTTTATTCATTGCAAATTTGTGCTGCATGTGTGACCATGTTCTTGAGCTTGCATGTCAAACTTATATGGTTCCAAGTAGTTCTAATGCTTCATATATGCCCTAGGCACTTGTGGGAGTTGTTGCTATCAATTTTATTGAAGTCGGTTCACTTTTATTTGAAGTTACTAAAAATTTCAGATTGTTTCAGAAATAATGAAGAGACTTTTGAGGGGCTCGTCGAGCCAAAGCTCTAAGGAAAAACAAAAGGGAGAAGAGCAGAAGCCCAAATTTAATTTGCCTCGCATCATGGAGGTCCGGCCGTGTGAATGGACTTCCGATGACTTCTTGAGGAGTGTCGGGATTTATGAGGATTTCTATCTATTAATTGAGAACACCGGCCTCACCAACTTCCTCCGCGACCAACGTCATCAGTATCTCTTACTCACAAATACTTTTGTGCAGAACTTCTACTTTTTCCCTAAGAAATCACCTCCATAGTAGAGTTCCATTTATATGATGTTGTTAAGGAGATGACATTAGCTGCATTTTGCGAGGTTTGCAAAATACATTTCGAGGGTTCTTTAGATGAACCACACCGTAATGAAGTGGAAGCTTTTATTAACACTATCACTGTGGGAGAAACCAGGAAGGTTTCTGATGCAAGAATTACTAGCATACATTTTCCTGTTTTACGCTACTTTGCCTTATTTGCTAGTCGTTGCTTGATTGGTCGTGGGAACTATGGGAACCTTAGTATTCCTGATATTATCATTTTGTTCCATGGTTTATACCGCAATAACTCTGTTAGTATGGGTGGAATTGTTGCTAGACAGTTAAGTCTGAACCGTACTAAGGGCCCCGTCTTTGGAGGCATTTATGCTTCCCGTCTAGCTGAATATTTTGAAATACCTATTAGGCATGAGGAGAAAGAAGAAACAACGCTGCCCCGTACTTATTTAGATTATAATAGTATGCTAGCGCATGATTTTCTTGTTAAGAGTCGCGAAGGGGAGCTTAAATATAAATTGTACTTTGATAAACATCACCCTGAGACTATTACTTTGCCTGCTCCCTCTTTATTTAACTTGTCTACAGGGCCTTACATTGTTCCATGGGCGGCTGTTCAAGCCTATCGGAATCCTGCACCAGCCCTGGAACCGGAGCCACAAGATGAGCCTCCACGAATGTCTGTTTATTCTTGGGATCCTGAGGCAGTTGCCAGCCAGTAGCAATCAGAGTCCTCTTCATCACATTATGATCCCAACTATTCTGCGTCACAGTATGACCCCCGCTACACCTATGGGTATCCGCCAGGCTATCCCTGGCAATAGACCAACTTAGGCCAAAAGCCTAAGCTTGGGGGAGTACGTATTTCTCACCGACATTACATTTATGCTCTCACACACTCATTGCTAGATGTCGGTGCTCATACTCTTTCACTGTAATATCCATGCTAGTTTATTTTCCTTTTTCCTGCTTTCTTCTTGTGTGTTTAATAAACCTTAAAAAACCACACAAAAAATTAGTAGTAGTTTATTTTTCCTGCTGTAGTGGTAATAATTAAAAAGAAAACCCAAAAACACTTCCCGTTCTTCTTTTGCTTGTTGGTAGCTTTCCCGTGTAAATAGTTTTTATTTCTTTTCCTTTCTTTGGGGGTCGAGAAGACTATATTGAAAATGCTTAGTGGCTCTCATATGCATGATCGTTTATTTAACTTAGAGCCCATATTACTTGTCTTCTCTCTTGAGTTGAATGCTTGCAGATTCCAGCTTAGTCCAATGCACGTGCACTCTTATTATTATACACACCGTTCGGCCGTGCAAGTGAAAGGCAATAATGATGATATATGATGGACTTATTGGGATGAGAAAAGCTGGTATGAACTCGACCTCTCTTGTTTTTGTAAATATGATGATTCATCATTCCTGATTCAGCTATTATGAAGTAAACATATTTGCAATGACATTTAGAGATTATAGTTGCTTGTGCCATGCTTGATTAGCTATGAGTTATAATGGTTTACCTTGCGTGCCAACATGCTATTGAGATGATTCTGATGTGGTATGATAGGATGGTATCCTCCTTTAAATGAATTGAGTGACTCGACTTGGCACATGTTCACGCATGTAGTTGAATCAAATCAACATAGCCTTCATAATATTTACGTTCATGGTGGATTATATCCTACTCATGCTTATATTCGGTGTAAATTAATTTTAATGCATGTTTACGACTGTTGTCGCTCTCTCAGTTGGTCGCTTCCCAGTCTTTTGCTAGCCTTCACCAGTACTAAGCGGGAATACTGCTTGTGCATCCAAACTCCTTAAACCCCAAAGTTGTTCCATATGAGTCCACCATACCTTCCTATATGCGGTATCTACCTGCCGTTCCAAGTAAATTTGTATGTGCCAAACTCCAAACCTTCAAATGAAATTCTGTTTTGTATGCTCGAGCAGCTCATGTGCAACTAGGGCTGCCTATATCTTCCATGCTAGGTGGGTTATTCTCAAGAGGAGTGGACTCCGCTCCTCATTCACGAGAAAGGGTCGGTAACCGGGATGCCCAGTCCCATGATCCAAAAAGATCAAAGCAAATCAAAATAATTAAACAAAACTCCTCCTGGGACCCGTTGAATGTTGGAGGCACTCGTTGTTTCGAGCAAGCCATGGATTGGTGCTTGTGGAGGAGGGGGAGTATAAACCTTTACCATTCTGTTTGGGAACTGCCTATAATGCATGTAGTATGGAAGATATAGCCATCTCATAGTTGTTGCATTGACAGTAAAAGTATGCTGCTCAAAATATAATTTATCTCTATTTCAAAATCGAGCTCTGCCACCTCTACAAATCCCTGCTTCCCTCTGCGAAGGGCCTATCTATTTACTTTTATGTTGAGTCATCACCCTTCTTATTAAAAAGCACCCGCTGGAGAGCACACTGTCGTTTGCATTCATTATGATTGGTTTATATTGGGTATGACTTGACTGGATCTCTTTTACCATGAATTACAATGTTTAGTCAGTCCTTGATCTTTAAAGGTGCTCTGCATTTATGTTTTGCAGTTTTGGAAAGGGCTAGCGAGATACCATTTTGTTATATCATGTTATGATTATTTTGAGAAAGTGTTGTCATCCGAGTTTTATTATTATGGCTTGCTAGCTGATTATGCTATTGATATGAGTAATTGTGAGACCTACGTGTTATTGTGAGTATGGTTAGTTCATAATAATTGCTGAAACTTGAATGCTGGCTTTTCATGTTTACAACAACAAGAGCAAACAGAGTTTGTAAAAGTTTTTCTTTTTCTCTTTTAGTTTGTCAACTGAATTGCTTGGGGACAAGCAAGGGTTTAAGCTTGGGGGAGTTGATACGTCTCCATCGTATCTACTTTTCCAAACACTTTTGCCCTTGTTTTGGACTCTAACTTGTATGATTTGAGTGGAACTAACCCGGACTGACGATGTTTTCAGCAGAATTGCCATGGTATTGTTTTATGTGCAGAAAACAAAAGTTCTCGGCATGACCTGAAACTCCACGGAATATCTTAGAATAAATAATAAAAAATCCTCGCCAAAGATGAAGACCAAGGGGCCCACACCCGGTTCACGAGGGTGGGGGCGCGCCCCTCCCCCCTGGGCGCGCCCCCTACCTCGTGGGCCCCCTGGTGGCCCTCCGACGCCAACTCCAACTCCATATATTGGCTTTCGGGGAGAAAAAACCAGAGAGAAAGTTGCATCGCGTTTTACGATACGGAGCCGCCGCCAAGCCCTAATCTCTCTTGGGAGGGCTGATCTGGAGTCCGTTTGGGGCTCTGGAGAGGGGGATTCGTCGTCGACGTCATCATCAACCATCCTCCATCACCAATTTCATGATGCCCACCGCCATGCGCGAGTAATTGCATCGTAGGCTTGCTGGACGGTGATGGGTTGGATGAGATTTATCATGTAATCGAGTTAGTTTTGTTAGGGTTTGATCCCTAGTATCCATTATGTTCTGAGATTGATGTTGCTATGACTTTGCTATGCTTAATGCTTGTCACCAGGGCCCGAGTGCCATGATTTCAGATCTGAACCTATTATGTTTTCATGAATATATGTGTGTTCTTGATCCTATCTTGCAAGTCTATAGTCACCTACTATGTGTTATGATCCGGCAACCCCGAAGTGACAATAATCGGGACCACTCCCGGTGATGACCATAGTTTGAGGAGTTCATGTATTCACTATGTGCTAATGCTTTGTTCCGATTCTCTATTAAAAGGAGGCCTTAATATCCCTTAGTTTCCAATAGGACCCCGCTGCCACGGGAGGGTAGGACAAAAGATGTCATGCAAGTTCTTTTCCATAAGCACGTATGACTATATACGGAATACATGCCTACATTACATTGATGAACTAGAGCTAGTTCTGTGTCACCCTATGTTGTAACTGTTACATGACGAACTGCATCCGGCATAATTATCCATCGCTAATCTGGTGCCTACGAGTTTTCCATATACTGGTTCTCACTTATTTACTTTTCCGTTGCTATTGTTACAATCATTACAAAATACCAAAAACATTACTTTTGTTGTCTTTACTTTTGTTACTGTTACCACCACTATCATATTACTTTGTTACTAAACACTTTGCTGCAGATACTAAGTTTCCAGGTGTGGTTGAATTGACAACTCAGCTGCTAATACTTGTGAATATTCTTTGGCTCCCCTTGTGTCGAATCAATAAATTTGGGTTGAATACTCTACCCTCGAAAACTGTTGCGATCCCCTATACTTGTGGGTTATCAAGAGTTGCTCTCCACTCGGTAGGATTTTTAAATACTTAGGCGAGTACTGGACTGCAGCTAAGCCCCCGAGTGAGAAGGTTGCTCTCCATTCTGTAGGATTTTCAAATACTTACGTGAGTACTGGACTGCAGCTAAGCTCCCAAGTGGGAGGTTTGCTCTTCACTCCGTGGGATTTTTAAATACTTAGGCGAGTACTAGACTGCAGCTAAGCCCCTGAGTGGGAGGGTTGCCCTCCACTCGGTAGGATTTTCAAATACTTAGGCGAGTACTGGACTGCAGCTAAGCCCCCGAGTGGGAGGGTTGCCCTCCACTCGGTAGGATTTTCAAATACTTAGGCGAGTACTGGACTGCAGCTAAGCCCCCGAGTGGGAGGTTTGCTCTTCACTCGGTGGGATTTTTAAATACTTAGGCGAGTACTGGACTGCAGCTAAGCCCCCGAGTGGGAGGGTTGCCCTCCACTTGGTAGGATTTTCAAATACTTAGGCGAGTACTGGACTGCAGCTAAGCCTCCGAGGGGGAGGTTTGCTCTCCACTCGGTAGGATTTTTAGATACTTAGGCGAAACGGATTCGCAGCTAAGCCCCCGAGTGAGAGGCTTGCTCGTCACTCGGTAGGAATTTTTTTTACAAACTTAGGCGAAACGGATTCGCAGCCAAGCCACCCATTGGGGGATTTCTCACGTAAACAAAAGCAACAACAATCACTGGGAAAATTATAAGACTCTTGTCTTTGATAAACAAACTACAGAGGTACCTTTTATTACATCTCATCCGAGTGAGTACTTAAGTATGAAAGGGGCGGAGCAACTCCGCATTCCAAGCTCGTGGCTCATCAATCTGGCGATCGACACTGTAAAGACGGTACGCTCCATTGTAGAGAACTTTGGTGACAATGAAGGGGCCTTCCCAAGTAGGAGCGAGCTTGTGTGGTTTCTGTTGATCCACTCGGAGGACCAAGTCTCCTTCTTGGAAGGCTCGACTCTTCACGTTTCTGGCATGGAACTGACGCAAGTCCTGCTGATAGATAGTCGATCGGATCATGGCCATCTCTATTTCTTCTTCTAGAAGGTCGAGTGCGTCCTGCCAGGCTTGTTCTGCTTCATCTTCAGAGTAGAGCTCGACTCGGGGTGCATTGTGAAGCAGGTCACTCGGCAGAACTGCTTCAGCTCCATAGACCAGAAAGAATGGAGTTCGCCCAGTTGACCGATTAGGAGTGGTCCTCAATCCCCAAAGAACTAATGGAAGTTCGTCGACCCACGCGCCTGCTGCGTGCTTGAGATTACGCATCAACCGGGGTTTCAGTCCTTTGAGAATTAGGCCGTTTGCTCTTTCTGCTTGTCCATTCGACTGGGGGTGAGCAACGGAAGCGTAGTCGACTCGCGTGCCTTGAGAAGCGCAGAAGGCTCTGAATTTGTCGGAATCGAAGTTTGACCCATTATCAGTGATGATGCTGTGCAGAACTCCATACCTGAATACCAACTCTCTGATAAAGCTGATAGCAGTGCAGGCATCAAGATTCTTGATAGGGTTAGCTTCAATCCACTTAGTGAACTTGTCGACTGCCACCAGTACATGGGTGAAGCCGCTCCTGCTAGTTCTCAATGGTCCAACCATATCCAATCCCCAAACAGCAAAGGGCCAGATGAGTGGAATGGTCTTCAAGGCTGAGGCGGGTTTGTGTGACATATTGGACTAGAACTGACATCCTTCACACTTGTCGACTATCTCTTTCGCCATTTCATTTGCTCTTGGCCAGTAAAACCCCGCTCGGTATGCTTTAGCCACAATGGTCCGAGAGGACGCATGATGACCACAGGTCCCCAAGTGGATATCGTTAAGAATTATCTGACCTTCTTCTAGTGTTATACATTTCTGACTGACTCCAGTCGCGCTTTCTCTGTACAACTGTCCCTTTATCACAGTAAAAGCCTTGGATCGACGGACGATCTGTCGAGCCTCTTCTTTATTCTCTAGGAGCTCTTTCCTTAGGATATACACGATGTACGGCACTATCCAGTCGGGAGTGATGATCAAAGCTTCCATGATCAGGTCGACCACAGCTGGAACCTCAACTTCAGTCGGATCCATGGCACTTTTTGGCTGTGGGGCTTTTTTGGTGAAAGGATCCTCTTGAACTGATGGTGTGTGGATGTGTTCCAAAAACACATTACTGGGAATGGCTTCTCTCTTGGAACCTATTTTTGCCAAATCATCAGCCGCTTGATTTTTCAGTCGGGGTATATGATGAAGCTCTAACCCCTCGAATTTCTTTTCTAGCTTTCTCACTGCATTGCAGTAACCAGTCATGGCCGGACTTCTGACGTCCCACTCCTTCATCACTTGATTAACCACCAAATATGAGTCGCCATAGACCATGAGGCGATGGACGCCGAGTGAAATGGCCATACGCAACCCATACAAAAGTGCTTCGTATTCTGCTTCGTTATTGGAGGAATCAAAGTGAATCTGGAGCACATGTCTGAGTTTATCTCTTCGTATTCTACCTCGTTACTGTTGAATCCAGTTCCCCAAGAGCTGAAAAACGAACTGCTGCCGCCGCCTACCCACTCGATCACTTGAAGAGACTCCAATGGCGATCCGAGGGGTGAGTCTGCTGGATATGGACTTCAGCAAGGAGTTCCCCTTTGAGTTCGCCATTTAGTCCTATGGCCGCACCAAGTTGAATGTCATGTACACCAACGATCCGGACTCGGTGAAGCTCTGCCTCGCCGAGTTCAACCAGTACCTACAGGATGAGAAAGCACAAGGTCGCAGGACTAGACCTTGTGCCCATCCATTCGTCTCCTGTCAGGGACCAGCGGATCGCCGTCGCCCAGGTATGTGTGCGGGATGAGGTTCTCATCTATCACTGTTGTAGGGCCATCAGAGGTTCTGGAGCATTCGCCCGTTTCGTCGGCAGCGCCGACTGCACCTTTGCTACGGTGGAGAGAAGGAAGAACGCGATGATTCGGCCATCTGGTGCAACAAGCTTGTCGACATCCAGAAGCAATACAAGATCATCGGCAACGGGTAGGAGAAGGACTCCGTGGTTGACCTTGCCGAGACCATCATCGACCGCTGATACGCCAACATGAAAGAAGACAACGATACCAAAGACCTGAACACGTGGGAGGTACCTCTGAATCTAGCGTACATAACCTACGCGGCCAAGGACGCATACGCATGCTACAACATGTACAGGCGGATCTTGGACATGAGGGCGTGTCTGCTTCCCGTAACCGACGAGTACACGGACAGCCACAACGTCATGATCAAGCGTGCCAGGAAGGTCTAGATGTTGTACTTTATCTGTTTATAAGCACCTTTATCGTCTTAGTGTTTCATGCATTAGCCTATGTGTCATAATTATCTGTTTTGTCCGAAATATTTCTTTTAAGAACCCATTAACATGTTTGCTTTTTTTAGTGGCTATTTGCTTATGTATGTAACTAGTTCACTTGTCCGTTAAAAAACTAGTTCACTCGGCTGCCGTGCTTTGAATCTCCTTCCTCCCAACATATTCCCCTTCTCAGGTGGACCCAACAGGTCTCGTACACACACATATGGGACCAACCACCTATCCATTTGTATTTCTTTATTTTTTTCAATCTTTCGTCCTCTTCCTATACATCGGCTGGCCATCATAGCCTATGGCGTTGGCCAGGCCATACCTCTACTCCCACACATTGTCCGGCGGTGGCAGCTCCACCGGCCCACCCTCCACCCGAACAAGTCAACCCTTGCACTCCCCTCCGCCTGCGTCTTCCCACGCTCCAGTTCGTTCGGTCCGAGGTCTCGAAGTCGTCCTCCGCCTTGGTGCTCTCTCCGCAGCGCTGCCGTCTGTCGTTCCCAACATGGTCAGCAAAACAAGAGGAATCGGGAGACAACTGTTCGTCGAGAGGCTGACAGTCCCGGACCCACCAAGTCCATGGCCTAGGTTTTGTTGTTTAACATGGGCAGCCCACGACATGTTTCAACAGTTTTTGGATCCAGCAGGTATCAAGCGGCCTCTGGGCCTCCCAACCTAGCTTGTCTATAATATCAGCAGCCCAAGTTAATTTTGTTTTTTAAGACGATGCACAGCTCAGTTCTATTTTTCTATAAGAATGCAAAACTGAACCTATGTTTTCTATAAGAATGCAAAACCGAACCTATATTTATATATTATTTTATTACACAGACACACACACACACACACACATATATATATATATACATACATATATATATACATATATAATAGAAACAACATAAGGTTCCGTCAAACCTGTCGTTCCTTCAACCATTTTATAGACCTTCCCACTTCCTTTATTTTTTGTTTTCATTAATCTTATATCTGAATTTTCTCCCACTTTCTTTTTTGATGTAAACTGAGTTTTCTCCCAGTACTTTTCCCTAGAACCAACTCAACTTTCCCACGTCTAGCCTAAAAAATAATAATACCTCACGTAATATTAACTCATCAAATTAAAATGATATTTTATTTTGTAAGTTGAAAGTTCTTACAAAATAATAATAATAATTGTTTATATATAACTTGGCAAGTTAACTCCTAGTGATTGCGTACATAAGCTTGCAAAGATTTTACTGACCAATGCAGTAATAGACGTGCAATCATTTATTTATGTTTTTATAACATTTCACCGTCTAGCCCAACATGATATTTGCACCCAGCCAGTAAGTCTGTGGATTTCGAGAAAAATGCAAATGGGCTTTAAATTCTATCATATATATATAAACGGGCTGCATAGATGCTACATCATTGTTTCACCCAGCCCACCAAATAGACTAAAAAAATAAATGGACTGGCTGACATGTGGGCCAGTAGGTCAAAGCCTAAGAAGGGGTTGGATTTACATCCAACGGCCGGCATTCTTCTTCAATCTCTCATCTTCTTCCCCCAGCGCTGTCGGGACCACCTACTCCAGCCTCCGGCATCCAGCGGCATTGTTTTGTGCGCCTCAACGAAACGCTACCCCGTCAACGGCTAGGCCATCCCTCTACTCCGCGCCTCCTGTTGTTCTCTGCTGAGTGTAGGCCCACCCCGCACCCGAACCAGTCAAGTTTCCCACTCCTCTTCGTCTGCGACTCCACTGCCGTGTCTTCCCCATCTCTGGGTCGTTCTAGTCTGGGGCCTCGCCGTCGTCCATCGCCTCGGTGCGCTCAGCGCGGCGTGGTCAACATACGAGAGTCATCGGAAGAGGACTGTACATGGAGAGCCTGACGGCTGGGACCCACGAGGTCCATGGTCGCACGCAAGGAAAGTTCCTCCTTATTAAGTTGTTTCGTCCCCCTGATAGCTGTGACCCATCGGCTGTATCTTCGCACGGAAGGAAGTGCCTCCTTGTTATGCAAAAAAACATTCCTCCCGATGATAGCTGGGACCCGGTAGATTTGGTGGCTGACTTGTGGGCCTACTAAGCAGACGTGTACGCAGGGCTTTGTTAACTTAATCAACAAATGATTCTAGCAGCTGGACCATTGGATGTTAATCCAACAGCCGTGCTCCTTCTTCAACCTCTGTTCTTGCTCCTGTCTCCCATGGGCGGCAGTGCTGCCGCGCACCCGAACCAGTCAAGTTTTGCACTCCTCTCCATCTGCATCTCCACTGCCGCGTCTTCCCCATCTCCGGGTCGTTCCAGTCCGGGGCCTCACCGTCATCCACTGGCCTTGATGCGCTCGGCACGGTGTGGTCAACGTGGTCAACAATCGAGAGTCATCGGAAGATGACTCTGCGTGAGAGGGTGACAGTGGAGACGCACCACGCCCATGGACGCATGCATGCAACTGCATCCCTTTTACCCTGAAAAATAATGTTTTCTCCCCCTGACTGCTGGGACCCACCAGCTACATCTTCGCACGCAAGGAAGTGCGTCCATATTACGGGCAAAAAAAATGATTCACCCCCCTGACCCACCAGCTACATCTTCGCACGCAAGGAAGTGCGTGACAGTCGAGACCCACCCGGTCGAAGCGTATGTAGCATTGTCATTCTGGTCACGAACGTGTACGTACATACTGGTCGATCGGTCTGTCTGCTGGCTGCAGCGATGAACCATGGCCGTGTAAGGAAGGGCACGTGTCGTAGTAGAGGCGTGCACGTGTTGTAGTAGAGGCGCGCACGTAGCATGTACATGTACGTACAACGGCCAGGGTGCAAGAAAGAAAATACAGCCACGTACATACATACGGGCGGGGTCTCAAATGCCTACTCGCGCATACGTACGACCAGGGCTCGTGTACATGGCTGGGTCGGAATGGAGAAACTGTGTCATCTTCGTGTTCATGGGGAGCCAACCAGCTGGGTCCGAACGGAATGCGTCGTCGTGTTCATCGGGAGCCAACAGGCTTGGATGGAACAACCGATGGAAACGAGGCCTGGCGTACCGCAGAACAGAGGAAATGGCCTTGTGTTCGACCGGCCACGGTCGAAACGGGATCTTGTTCATCGAGAGGGGTTTAGCGTACCGCAAAACGGAGGAAACAGACTTCTGTTGGACCTCCTACGGTCAAAACGGGGTCCTGTTGACCGGGAGGGGTGTGGTGTACCGCAAAACGAAGGAAACGGACTTGTGTTGGAGCGCTACGGTCGAAACAGGGGTCCCATTCATCGGGAGGGGTGTGGCGTACCGCAAAACGGGATTCCACAGGATACTGTTCATCTCCACCGTCGACCTCCTCTAGCCTCCACGGGCTACTGTTCATCCACCGCCGACCTCCTTCAGCCTCCACCTGCGACTGTTCATCCACGGGCTCCTGTTCATCCAGCCTCCACCGTGCGCTCCTCTACCGGCTACTCTTCAACCAGCCCTCTCCACGGGGTCCTGGTCAACCACCCCTCCACGGGCTACTGTTCATCCAGCCCTCCACCGTCTACTGTTCAACAAGCCCTCCACGGGGTCATCCTATTCATCCAGCCCTCCGCAGGGTCCTATTCATCCACCCCTGCACCGGCTCGATTGATCGGGGTCCTGTTCATCCAGTGGCAACACCATGGGGGACTGTTCATCCAACCCCCACCAGGAACTGTTCATCCAAACCCCCAACAATGCTCACAGTTCATCCAGAGGCAGCATCGATTGGCTTCAGTTAGCAGCAGTAGTGAAGGAATCACTCAGGTTCAGTTAACAACAAGGGATTGATCGATCGCTCGGGTTCAGTAACGCGTAGCCTGCAGTGCAATCGCTCGAGTTCAGTTAGAGCCCAACGCCTGCTCGGGTTCAGTTACAGCCCAACGCCTCGCGCACACACACGTACGTACGAGAGAAACGTGCATCGCTCTGTCCCCGACCACCCACCGTAACCGGGAACTCCCTGATACTTTCCTCGCCCTTGCTTCTACCACAGTTTTTTCCATCATGGACGGCCCAAAGAATGTCATGCAACTGCGTCTCCGGCCTGTCCAGGACGAAAAACCCATTTTGTGTCATGATTTTTTGTCATAGAAGTAGTATCCCACCACATCTATGATGATACCGGGTTTTGTCACAATTATCGCCATAGAAGTGTCATAAGTATGATAGAATTTTTTTCGTTCGGCCCAAAATGTCACGGATGTGTCTTTTTTTTGTAGTGCTAGGCTGGGGGAGAGGGCGGCGGTCCTTGGAGGAGCCAACATTGGCGGCGGCGATCTCGCTGAGAGACCACTCCTCCCCGTACTTAGCCATCTCCTCGTCGAGGCAGCAGAGACGACGCTTGTCAAGGAAATATGCCCTAGAGGCAATAATAAAGTTGTTATTTATATTTCCTTATATCATGATAAATGTTTATTATTCATGCTAGAATTGTATTAACCGGAAACTTAGTACATGTGTGAATACATAGACAAACAGAGTGTCACTAGTATGCCTCTACTTGACTAGCTCGTTAATCAAAGATGGTTAAGTTTCCTAGCCACAGACATGAGTTTTCATTTGATTAACGGGATCACATCATTAGAGAATGATGTGATTGACTTGACCCATTCCATTAACTTAGCACTTGATCGTTTAGTATGTTGCTATTCCTTTCTTCATGACTTATACATGTTCCTATGACTATGAGATTATGCAACTCCCGAATACCGGAGGAACACTTTGTGTGCTACCAAATGTCACAACATAACTGGCTGATTATAAAGGTGCTCTACAGGTGTCTCCGATGGTGTTTGTTGAGTTGGCCTAGATCGAGATTAGGATTTGTCAATCCGATTCAGGAAGGTATCTCTGGGCCCTCTCGGTAATGCACATCATTATAAGCCTTACAAGCAATGTGACTAATGAGTTAGTTACGGGATGATGCATTACGAAATGAGTAAAGAGACTTGCCGGTAACGAGATTGAACTAGGTATTGAGATACCGACGATCGAATCTCGGGCAAGTAACATACTGATGACAAAGGGAACAACGTATGTTGTTATGCGGTTTGACCGATAAAGATCTTTGTAGAATATGTAGGATCCAATATGAGCATCCAGGTTCCGGTATTGGTTATTGACCGGAGACGTGTCTCGGTCATGTATACATAGTTCTCGAACCCATAGGGTCCGCACACTTAACGTTCGCTGATGATTGGTATTATGAGTTTATGTGTTTTGATGTACCGAAGGTAGTTGAGTCCCGGATATGATCACGGACATGACGAGGAGTCTCGAAATGGTCGAGACATAAAGATCGATATATTGGACGACTATATTTGGACGTCGGAATGGTTCCGAGTGAGTTTGGGCATATACCGGAGCACCGGGAGGTTACCGAAACCACCCGGGAGGTATATGGGCCTTATTGGGCCATAGTGGGAGAGAGGAGAAGGGAGCAAAGGAGGGGGCGCCCCCCCCCCCCAAGCCCAATCCGAATTGGGAAGGGGGCTGGCCCCCCCTTTCCTTCCTCCTTCCTCCCCCTTCCTTCCACTCCAAGTCCAACTAGGGAAGGGGGAATCCTACTGCCGGTGGGAGTAGGACTCCCCATGTGGCGCGCCATAGGAGGGCCGGCCCTCCCCCTCCTCCACTCCTTTATATATGGGGGAAGGGGGCACCCCATAGACACACAAGTTGATCATTGATCTCTTAGCCGTGTGCGGTGCCCCCCTCCACCATAATCCACCTCGGTCATATCATCGTAGTGCTTAGGCAAAGCCCTGCGCCGGTAGCTTCATCATCACCGTCATCACGTCGTCGTGCTGACGAAGCTCTCCCTCGACACTCTGCTGGATCGTGATTTCGTGGGACGTCACCGAGCCAAACGTGTGCATATCGCGGAGGTGCCGTACCTTCGGTGCTAGGATCGGTCGATCATGAAGAAGTACAACTACATCAACCGCGTTGTCATCGCTTCCGCTTACGGTCTACGAGGGTACGTAGACAACACTCTCCCCTCTCGTTGCTATGCATCACCATGATCTTGCGTGTGCGTAGGAATTTTTTTGAAATTACTACGTTCCCCAACAGCTTGGCCGTCTCTGACGTCATCACAGAGTGGTCCAAGGCCTAGGCGTACACCAAGTTCGGGCCCGCCACGAACTTGGACCGGCACGCCGCGTTGCGCCTGTCTGTGACGCCCGGATAATTAAGCTACAGTGATCCCCCGCTAATGATGCCACGTCACCTCGGTTACTGTTGATAAACTCTAGATAATTCAAAATCGAAACAAATTCAAAATTTAATTACAAGAAAACAATAAAAGTTTTCAAACATTAAAATAAAAATGTTCGGTTTGTACTAAATATTACATAGATAATGATGGTGTAGAAGACACAGTTTTATAAAATGCATAAATATTTTAAATTGAATTAAAACAGAAGAGAAAATAAATAAAAGAAAGAAAATACAAAAGAAAAAGAAAATGAAAACAGAAGGAAAGAAAGAGAAAAGGCCTCCTCCCCCCCACTGGGCCACGGCCTCGCAGGCACCAGGCCGGCCCATCAGCCGCGCCCATATCCCCCCACTGCTCCCGAAACCCTAGAGCCCCACCCACTTCCCCCCACGATCCACACCCTCTCCCTCCAGCGCCGTCACAGGAGAGGGCGCACGATCCCCATCTCTCTCCCCACTCTCCCCTCGCTCTCTTTCCCCACCTGAGGACCTGATCTGGATCGGGGCGCTCGCCCCCCCCCCCCCCCACCTCGATCCCGGTGACCCCGTCGCCCCCGAAGCCACGGAGCTTCGTCACCAACCCGCCGGAAGCCGCGGCCTCGACCCGGTGCCGCCTCGCTGCGACGCCGCTGCCTCGACCTTTCCGGACCTTGTCGCCGCCTCGCCGTACTCCTCCTCGTCTCCTCCTCGCCGGACCACCCCGCGCACGCTGCCCGGACCCTACAAACCCCTGTGAGGCCCTCCCTCCCTTCTCCTCTGCTCCCGTCGCCATGCACCGCTCCTAGTCGCCTCTGGACACCCGCGCCTCGACACGCCCGGGGCGTGCCTCACCGAGTCGTCCGCGCCCCTATCCCGCCTCGCCACGCGCGCTCGCACCCGGATCCACTGGCCTCTCCGGCCGCTGACGCCCGCTCGCGGCCGCCGCCGCCCCACACTGTCCCGCTGCCTCCCTGCTCCACCATGGCCGCCGTCCCAACTGCTCCGCCCGTGGCTGTTCCCCACTGCCGCCTCCTGCCCGGCGCACCTCGCCGCAGCTCCCAGCGCCCGGCGCCTCCACTGGCTTGGGCTAGCGCCCAAACGGGCTGACGCCCACATCGCCTAGTCGCCCGATGCCCGCTAGCCCCTTACCCGTTACGGCTCCCCTAGAGCCACTGACACGTGGGGCCCAGCCCCCAGAACGTTAAAAAAAAGGAATTGAAAAAAAGTAATAATTAAAATAATTAAAGAATTAATTAACTTAATTAATCTGGACTAGATTAGCCTAATCATCTAGTTAAAGCTAATTAACCCTGTTTAATTACTATGAGACTATGACAAGTGGGACCCACTGGTCAGGTTGACCAGTCAACTCTATTGACTGCTGACGTCAGCATGACCTCATGCTGATATCATAAATCCATTTTCGAATTAAATTAAATAATTAATTAAATTCTAGAAATTAATAAAATCTTTAGAAAATCATATCTTTTAATCCGTAACTCGGATTAAAATATTTTCAACATGAAAGTTGCTTAGAACGACGAGACGGATCCGGATACGTAGCCCGTTCATCGGCCACGCATCCCTAGCATAGTGAACCTGCAACATTTCGCCTCCGGTTCATCTGTCCGAAAACACGGAACACCGGGGATACTTTCCCGGATGTTTGCCCCCTTCACCGGTATCACCTCATACCGCGTTAGAACACGTCTAGCTCTGCTTGTTGTCTTGTTATGTACTTGCTTGCTATGTATTTACTGTTTCTCCCCCCTCTTCTCTCCGGTAGACCCCGTGACGATGCTGATGCCCCTGTGGTCGACTACGTCACCGACGACCCCTCCTTGTCTGAGCAACCAGGCAAGCCCCCCCCCCCCCCCCTTGATCACCAAATATCGCCTATTCTCCTCTATACTGCTTGCATTAGAGTAGTGTAGCATGTTACTGCTTTTTGTTAATCCTATTCTGATGCATAGCCTGGCATTGTTGCTACATCTGTTGATACCTTACCTGCAATCCTAAATACTTAGTATAGGATGCTAGTTTATCATCATTGGCCCTACATTCTTGTCAGACTGCCTTGCTATACTATTGGGCCGTGATCACTCGGGAGGTGATCACGGGTATATACTATACATACATACTATACAGATGGTGACTAAAGTCGGGTCAGCTCGATGAGTACCCGCAAGTGATTCTGATGAGGGGGCCGAAAGGACAGGTGGCTCCATCCCGGTAGAGGTGGGCCTGGGTTCCCGACGGCCCCCGACTGTTACTTTGTGGCGGAGCGACAGGGCAGGTTGAGACCACCTAGGAGACAAGTGGGCCTGGCCCTGTTCGGCGTTCGCGGATACTTAACACGCTTAACGAGATCTTGGTATTTGATCTAAGTCTGGCTACTGGCCTATACGCGCTAACCAACTACGCGGGAACAGTTATGGGCACTCGACGTCGTGGTATCAGCCGACGCCTTCGTGACGTCAGCGACGGAGCAGCGCGCGCCGGATTGGACCGCGTAACGTGACTTCCTTTGTAATGGAGGTTGCTAGGTCTGCTTCCGGCCGCCCACGCAACATGCAGGTGTGCAATGGGCGATGGGCCCAGACCCCTGCGCATAGGATTTAGACCGGCGGCTGACCTCTCTGTTGTGCCTAGGTGGGGCTGCGACGTGTTGATCTTCCGAGGCCGGGCATGACCCAGAAAAGTGTGTCCGGCCAAATGGGATCGAGCGTGTTGGGTTATGTGGTGCACCCCTGCAGGGAAGTTAATCTATTCGAATAGCCGTGATCTTCGATAACAGGACGACTTGGAGTTGTACCTTGACCTTATGACAACTAGAACCGGATACTTAATAAAACACACCCTTCCAAGTTCCACAGACAACCCGGTGATCGCTTTTCCATAGGGCGACGAGGGGAGGATCGCCGGGTAGGATTATGCTATGCGATGCTACTGGAGATGCTACTTGGAGATACTACTTGGAGATGCTACTTGGAGGACTTCAATCTACTCTCTTCTACATGCTGCAAGACGGAGGCTGCCAGAAGCGTAGTCTTCGATAGGACTAGCTATCCCCCTCTTATTCTGGCATTCTGCAGTTCAGTCCACTGATATGGCCTCCTTACACATATACCCATGCATATGTAGTGTAGTTCCTTGCTTGCGAGTACTTTGGATGAGTACTCACGGTTGCTTTCTCCCCCCTTTTTCCCCCTTTCCTTTCTTTCTGGTTGTCGCAACCAGATGCTGGAGTCCAGGAGCCAGACGCCACCGTCGACGACGACCCCTACTACACTGGAGGTGCCTACTACTACGTGCAGCCCGCTGACGACGACCAGGAGTAGTTAGGACGATCCCAGGCAGGAGGCCTGCGCCTCTTTCGATCTGTATCCCAGTTTGTGCTAGCCTTCTTAAGGCAGACTTGTTTACTTATGTCTGTACTCAGATATTGTTGCTTCCGCTGACTCCTCTATGATCGAGCACTTGTATTCGAGCCCTCGAGGCCCCTGGCTTGTATTATGATGCTTGTATGACTTATTTATGTTTTAGAGTTGTGTTTTGATATCTTCCCGTGAGTCCCTGATCTTGATCGTACACATTTGCGTGCATGATTAGTGTACGATTGAATCGGGGGCGTCACAAGTTGGTACCAGAGCCGACTGCCTGTAGGAATCCCCCTTCCACACTCCTTGGCCGAAGTCGAGTCTAGTCACTACAAAACTTTTACTAACTTGGCTGTGTGTCTTACGGGCACACGTCGCCATTGGGTGGTAGTAGGATCTTTTACTCCTCGATCTTTACTCTGGGTCTCTGAACTCTTTTCTATTCAGGTTTAAATGATTTTGCTAACTCTGACTCTAGGTTCTCGTAAAATACTTTCTCCCGGAGAGCCCCTCACTCCAGATGATCGCTTGCTGCACCCAAGGATTTTGAAGATACACTCCGATGTTCTCAAGACTTTGTGCTCAATGCTCTTACAATTACCTACCACTGATTTATCCCTATGGATAAATACTTACACCCTTTGTTCTTAATTTTATTCCAAGTTGATCTTGTTAATACAAGATGCCCCGAACCGCTCTCCATTGTTCCAAGAATCGTTTGAGCTTACTGCTTTACAGTTCTTGCCTCATGAATACCCTTACGGATAATTCCTCGCACTTATCGAGTATCTTCTCTTTCCCAGTTGTTCATGTGTTTCACAAAAGTTTTTGGAATACCATTCGATCTTCCAAAAATCCTGAGCATCCTCTTGCTCTTCATATTCTTGCTTGCTTGCATTATGGTTAATCCCATAAGTCTCGTAATCCTATTGGCCTCTCTTGTCATTATGATTTTGATCCTATGGATTCAACATGAGTGCGAATGCACGCAATCATCAGTTGATCCTTTTAAATTATATTTCTGGCTCAGACATCTTTCGAACATGAGCTGGTTCTGGACCAAACTATTTGTCGTCAATTGTGCCTCTGGTCTATCCAACTTATCCATCCTTGATCAGAGCGTCTGCTTCTGATCCCTTGTTTTGGAAATCATAATTCCTTTGTTATCTAAGCATCGAATTATTCGGATGTTCTATAATCTGATGCCCGTGCATTCTTTCTTCCTCTGATTGAGTACCGATACTCAGATCAGCTCCGTCGTGGATCGCCCGATCCATTGTTGGATTTCATCCGACATCGTCTTTCATATTCAATAACCTTGTGAGCCTTTCCACGGGTATATAATGCCTTTGGTAAATATCCTTTGCTTGGCCAACCATGCTCTGCTTTCCAGCTTGTGTATTTACTTTTGAAACTTGTGGTATATGTTACTAAGATGCCCGATGGGTTGAACCTATGCCTTCCCCTAATCCGTGAGGACCCGAAAGTTTTCACAAGTCATACTCTTCTGGTGTTTTACCAGATAAAATTCCAACACTATAGTTATATCAAAGCGAGAGGTGAAAGAAATGATATGCATTAAAGAAGTGGGAGTCAACCTTGAACTTTGTGTTCATGCCCATGAAAATGATGTAGACCATCTTGGAAGCTTCTTGCAAAATGATTATCCAGCTGTAAGATTCTTTCGGTATTCTTAAATTGATTCATTACAGTTATGGTTCCGACCATGCTGTCCTGATCTGATATATCTGATGGGAATTCATTCCAGTGCCTCGTCTATTTTTGGCGAGGTTAAAGTATCTACTGTCACAGATCAATGACCCGGTTCTACTTATATCATGTTCTACCTTCGAGTATTACCCCTGGTGTCTCGAAGATATCTTGCCATTGCACCACATCTTACTAACTTTGTTGAAGTAATGTCTTTCCTTGTCGTAATCACTCTACGGGTTCTGGGTTGTTGTCAACCGGGGACACCGACTAGCAAAATTATTCTGCACTACAAATCAAATACCCCTAGTATTTTTACTAGGAAATTTTGAACTCAATCTGGTCATTCCTAGACTATCGGCTGCATCCTGGTCTTGCTATTTTTGACTGTGCTACCTCGTCCTTCTCTAGTGCACGAATTCTTCAATGTGTGAGCACGACTTACGTCGAGCTTTCAACATCATGTTGCTTGTCTTGAAGGGCAACTTTGGTTCCGAGCTTGCATCTTATATATTGATCCTATAACTTGCCACTTCGTCATTTCCTTGCTTGTTGCCATTGTTGTTTGATTGCATCCTCTTGAAACCTCCCGGCAAATGTGTCGGATCACCTTCAACACTTTGACTTCTTTCGAGATGTCAACTGTGTTCATCATGAGAAATACCCTCCTTGCCCTCGATGATTTTTAGTATCATCGACAACACCCTTGACTCCCTTTCATCGCGAACTTGTCCACATTATGAATACAACTTGCTTTCCAGCTTGTATTATGTTCTACCTTGAAGTATTGTTGTCTTTTATGTCAAGGAAGTTGTGAGGATTGCTCCACCTCTTGAGAGTTCCTAGTATAGTGATACTTCTCACCATCACCATTAATTCTTGTTCCCTATGTCAATTCTAACCGGGACACCGACAAGTGAATGGTACTCTTTGGATTCTGCACTTCTAGTGACCCTATTGCTTTGAAGTTAATGGTCTAGATTTCATTCTTAGACCATTGGTTATCGAATCATCGTTCTAAGCATTGATCATGCTACATAGGCCCATATTTTGGGTGCACCTTTTCAACCAATGTTTAATTGTGTGTGTTTTCCTCGAGCATACATCATTATATCATCTGATCTGACTGATGTTACCTCCTTGTTCTCATGATTGTGGAAATCCATATTTCTGGAAATCTCGATGGGTTGTCACTGAGTCCATCAGCCACCTCCTCATCCTCTCTTTTGTTTACTATGAACTCTTGTTTCGGTACTCGCTTCCATAGTTCATTTTTCGAGAATTTTACAATGTCATCTCGTCAATTTGTGTTGTACCTTTTCTTCTTAGGCATCCCGAGTCTGAGGATTTTGACACCGATCAGATCTGAATCTTTGTCAAATATTATGGTTGGGACATATTTCCAAGAGTTATAACATTGGTATTTATCTGACCCAGTAAGGTGATGTCATGCCTAGCACACCTGGCCCGAGTCCCTATTGTTATAGTATCCTTTTCAGCAAGGCCATCCATTCTTCCATGAGGAAATTGTAAGACTTATCCTATAAGTTGTTTCCGATGAATCCTTTGTGTTTCCAAAGTTTGATCTTCACCTGATGACCATGCCAATGCTATCTCGAAGCATGTCTATGGTACTCCGATTTTCAACAAGAACATTTGAAGCCCAATGCTAAATGTTTCTTACTCAATTATCCAAACATCGTTGCATGCGTAATGTCATGAAATTTCTCTCCCCTTACCTAAAGGGTTTTCTACATTATATCTTGTCATGGATATCATGCTCGGCTTGTCCTTGGGAAGGATATACCTTGAAATATGTGTTTAAACACATATTCCTTTCCATTAATTTGTTTAACCTTCCTTGTGATCCATATGACCTAAGCAGTAATGTTCTTCTGCTTACGTAAACACCTTAGTGTACAACCGTGTCAGTAAGACCCTGTTGCATTTCTCGATAGCATTCCGGTAACCACCGATGGACGAGAACTTTGCCTATTGGTCCGCCTCGTCCTAACGAGCAGGAAAATGGTTCTCTTCGTCCCTTGCCCTTGGTACCGACGTTGTTGCCGACATAATCGACAGGCTACCCTCTGACATGCCTTGCTTGCATGATCACGCAAGACGTCTCCGCCCTTCCTACTTTTAACCCACATGGTGGGCCCATAACCCACAGTTCCACAGGATCAAAACCTGACTCTCCTGTGCACCCCCTGTTCCCAAATTTATTCCTCGCGCGTGGCCTCGTATGTAATTCACGGACCATCGTCCTACTGATCTATACTGGCATAAGACAGAATACTTATTCTGATTGCTTTGAACCCCTTTCACACTCTGTTTCAGGCATCGAACGATTGCCTGCCACTTGAAACTTCTCATGACACCTTCCTACTTTGCTCTCGATATTTTCTAAGGGTTTTTAATTCGAGAGTTACTTCCCCCACCTTCCCCGATGTTATCAACAAGTTAGTCAACCTTGCAGAGGTCTGTTCTCCTAGCCCCTTTATTCTTTCGTAAGTACGGTGAAAGTTCCTGAAGAAAGGATGATGACTTGATCATGGTGACTTGAAACAGAGAAATGAAGACATCAACGAAAGGGATCAACCTCTTCGAAAGGGCAGCCAAGACCGAGAAGACTTGTTAGGTTTTCGCTACCAGCACTTTTCCCCCTTACTCCGCCGCTTAAATCTCAGGACGAGATTTCTTGTAGTGGAGGAGAATTATGACGCCCGGATAATTAAGCTACAATGATCCCCCGCTAATGATGCCACGTCACCTCGGTTACTGTTGATAAACTCTAGATAATTCAAAATCGAAACAAATTCAAAATTTAATTACAAGAAAACAATAAAAGTTTTCAAACATTAAAATAAAAATGTTCGGTTTGTACTAAATATTACATAGATAATTATGGTGTAGAAGACACAGTTTTATAAAATGCATAAATATTTTAAATTGAATTAAAACAGAAGAGAAAATAAATAAAAGAAAGAAAATACAAAAGAAAAAGAAAAACAAAACAGAAGGAAAGAAAGAGAAAAGGACTCCTCCCCCCCACTGGGCCACGGCCTCGCAGGCACCAGGCCGGCCCATCAGCCGCGCCCATATCCCCCCACTGCTCCCGAAACCCTAGAGCCCCACCCCACTTCCCCCCACGATCCCCACCCTCTCCCTCCAGCGCCATCACAGGAGAGGGCGCACGATCCCAATCACTCTCCCCACTCTCCCCTCGCTCTCTTTCCCCACCTGAGGACCCGATCTGGATCGGGGCGCTCGCCCCCCCCCCCCCCCCGATCCCGGTGACCCCGTCACCCCCGATGCCACGGAGCTTCGTCACCAACCCGCCGGAAGCCGCGGCCTCGACCCGGTGCCGCCTCGCAGCGACGCCGCTGCCTCGACCTCGCCGGACCTTGTCGCCGCCTCGCCATCCTCCTCCTCGTCTCCTCCTCGCCGGACCACCCCGCGCACGCTGCCCGGACCCTACAGACCCCTGTGAGGCCCTCCCTCCCTTCTCCTCTGCTCCCGTCGCCATGCACCACTCCTAGTCGCCTCTGGACACCCGCGCCTCGACACGCCCGGGGCGTGCCTCACCGAGTCGCCCGCGCCCCTATCCCGCCTCGCCACGCGCGCTCGCACCCGGATCCACTGGCCTCTTCGGCCGCCGACGCCCGCTCGCGGCCGCCGCCGCCCCGCACTGTCCCGCTGCCTCCCTGCTCCACCATGGCCGTCGTCCCAACTGCTCCGCCCATGGCCGTTCCCCACTGCCGCCTCCTGCCCGGCGCACCTCGCCGCAGCTCCCGGCGCCCGGCGCCTCCACTGGCTTGGGCTAGCGCCCAAACGGGCTGACGCCCACATCGCCTAGTCGCCCGATGCCCGCTAGCCCCTTACCCGTTACGGCTCCCCTAGAGCCACTGACACGTGGGGCCCAGCCCCCAGAACGTTAAAAAGGAATTGAAAAAAAAGTAATAATTAAAATATTAATTAATTAAAAAATTAATTAACTTAATTAATCTGGACTAGATTAACCTAATCATCTAGTTAAAGCTAATTAACCCTGTTTAATTACTATGAGACTATGACAAGTGGGACCCACTGGTCAGGTTGACCAGTCAACTCTGTTGACTCCTGACGTCAGCATGACCTCATGCTGATATCATAAATCCATTTTCGAATTAAATTAAATAATTAATTAAATTCCAGAAATTAATAAAATCTTTAGAAAATCATATCTTTTAATCCGTAACTCGGATTAAAATATTTTCAACATGAAAGTTGCTCAGAATGACGAGACGGGTCCGGATATGCAACCCGTTCATCCGCCACGCGTCCCTAGCATAGTGAACCTGCAACATTTCGCCTCCGGTTCATCTGTCCGAAAACACGGAACACCAGGGATACTTTCCCGGATGTTTCCCCCCTTCACCGGTATCACCTCATACCGCGTTAGAACACGTCTAGCTCTGCTTGTTCTCCTGTTATGCACTTGCTTGCTATGTATTTACTGTTTCTCCCTCCTCTTCTCTCCGGTAGACCCCGTGACGATGCTGATGCCCTTGTGGTCGACTACGTCACCGACGACCCCTCCTTCTTGTCTGAGCAACCAGGCAAGCCCCCCCCCCCCCCTTGATCACCAGATATTGCCTATTCTCCTCTATACTGCTTGCATTAGAGTAGTGTAGCATGTTACTGCTTTTAGTTAATCCTATTCTGATGCATAGCCTGACATTGTTGTTACATCTGTTGATACCTTACCTGCAATCCTAAATACTTAGTATAGGATGCTAGTTTATCATCATTGGCTCTACATTCTTGTCAGTCTGCCTTGCTATACTATTGGGCCGTGATCACTCGGGAGGTGATCACGGGTATATACTATACGTACATACATACCATGCAGATGGTGACTAAAGTCGGGTCAGCTCGATGAGTACCCGCAAGTGATTCTGATGAGGGGGCTGAAAGGACAGGTGGCTCCATCCCGGTAGAGGTGGGCCTGGGTTCCCGACGGCCCCCGACTGTTACTTTGTGGCAGAGCGACAGGGCAGGTTGAGACCACCTAGGAGACAGGTGGGCCTGGCCCTGTTCGGTATTTGATCTGAGTCTGGCTACTGGCCTATACGCACTAACCAACTACGCGGGAACAGTTATGGGCACTCGACGCCGTGGTATCAGCCGGAGCCTTCGTGACGTCAGCGACGGAGCGGCGCGCGCCGGATTGGACCGCGTAACGTGACTTCCTTTGTAATGGAGGTTGCTAGGTCTGTTTCCGGCCGCCCACGCAACGTGCAGGTGTGCAATGGGCGATGGGCCCAGACCCCTACGCGCATAGGATTTAGACCGGCGGGCTGACCTCTCTGTTGTGCCTAGGTGGGGCTGAGACGTGTTGATCTTCCGAGGCCAGGCATGACCCAGAAAAGTGTGTCCGACCAAATGGGATCGAGCGTGTTGGGTTATGTGGTGCACCCCTGCAGGGAAGTTAATCTATTCGAATAGCCGTGATCTTCGATAACAGGACGACTTGGAGTTGTACCTTGACCTTATGACAACTAGAACCGGATACTTAATAAAACACACCCTTCCAAGTTCCACAGACAACCCGGTGATCGCTTTTCCACAGGGCGACGAGGGGAGGATCGCCGGGTAGGATTATGCTATGCGATGCTACTGGAGATGCTACTTGGAGATACTACTTGGAGATGCTACTTGGAGGACTTCAATCTACTCTCTTCTACATGCTGCAAGACGGAGGCTGCCAGAAGCGTAGTCTTCGATAGGACTAGCTATCCCCCTCTTATTCTGGCATTCTGCAGTTCAGTCCACTGATATGGCCTCCTTACACATATACCCATGCATATGTAGTGTAGTTCCTTGCTTGCGAGTACTTTGGATGAGTACTCACGGTTGCTTTCTCTCCCTTTTTCCCCCTTTCCTTTCTTTCTGGTTGCCGCAACCGAATGCTGGAGTCCAGGAGCCAGACGCCACCGTCGACGACGACCCCTACTACACTGGAGGTGCCTACTACTACGTGCAGCCCGCTGACGACGACCAGGAGTAGTTAGGATGATCCCAGGCAGGAGGCCTGCGCCTCTTTCGATCTGTATCCCAGTTTGTGCTAGCCTTCTTAAGGCAGACTTGTTTACTTATGTCTGTACTCAGATATTGTTGCTTCCGCTGACTCGTCTATGATCGAGCACTTGTATTCGAGCCCTCGAGGCCCCTGGCTTGTATTATGATGCTTGTATGACTTATTTATGTTTTAGAGTTGTGTTGTGATATCTTCCCGTGAGTCCCTGATCTTGATCGTACACATTTGCGTGCATGATTAGTGTACGATTGAATCGGGGGCGTCACACTGTCCCACCGGGGCTGCTCCCTATCGGTGTATAGCGGACCTTGTTGTCATGGCGCTCCGGGATGAAGAACAATTGCCGCCGCCGCCGCCGAGGTAGTGGAGAATGCGTCCGCTCGCGTTCGCCGTGATCGCATTGGGCAGTGGCGGCGAGAAGCGCTCCTCCTTGAAGCGTCAGGGAAACAGCAAGATCTTCTCCTCCTTCATGCTCGGACGCTGCGGTTGGGCGGCAGAGAGCACAGAGGGGATGCCGGCTCTGGCTTCATGGGGAGGAGCTTACCACAAGCATAGGGCATCAATGGTAGTCCTTTCGATAAGTAAGAGTGTCGAACCCAACAAGGAGCAAAAGGAAATGACAAGCGGTTTTCAACAAGGTATTCTCTGCAAGTGTTGTAGGTAATGATAATAGATAGTTGTGTAGAAAGGTAATTCGTAACAAGTAGCAAGTAGCAATAGTAGCAAAGGTGCAGCAAGATGGCCCTTATAATAAGCAAAGTGTTCTCGAGGACACAAGCGAATTCTCGTCTAGTCACGTTCACTATGCTTAGTTGATTCACGTTCACTACTTTGATAGTTTGATATGTAGGAATGATTACCCCCTCTCACAAGCGTCCACAACTATGAAAGAAGAATTAAGATAAATCTAACCATAACATGAAACATATGGATCCAAATAAGCCCCTTACGGAATAACGCATAAGCTAGGGTTCTCTTATAATAGTGACGGAAATGTGTGTCATCACCAGCTTCTGGACCCACATGTAAGCAGCCACGTCAACATCCCATGGGCCCACATGTCAGGATCTTTGATCGATCAAACCTGATTATCACTCATGGGCACTCTAACTGATAAAACCTTGGCCGGGCCCAGCTGTAAGGTGACACGTCAGCATATTATTGGCCCATACGTCAAATTCATTTGACTGGTCAAACATGTTGGGTCGTTGTTAGTATATACGGTGACAGTTCTAGTGACATATTTTAGCCATCGTAGAAGATAGTTTAGTCGATGATTTTGCGTCCGTCACCTAAGATACAGGCCCAGTTCTTTTGGCCGATTCTCCCATAATCTTGATAATCAACCCTCCATTCAGCTTTTCCCAGAATCTTAAGCCCATTTTTTTACAATCCTAGCTAGTTAGGATATGAACAGCTAGGATTGTAAAAAGGGGTATAAGATTCTAGGAGAAGCCGGGTGGAGGGTGGATTCTCAAGATTGTGGGAGTCGGCCAAAAGAACTGGGCCACGATCTTGCGCGACGAAGAAAGTGGTACCGTCGAGATTTTATTTTCTATGATGGTGCTTCGGTGATGGTGGGGGTGATGGTTGGAAAATGTCGCCAGTGTATTTTCCGCGACGAAAAAGGGTTATACATGACACAAGTGAAGCGTCACAAAATAGAGCAAAGTTTGTAGTGATGGAACTGACGCCAAATATTTACGGGAAGGACATCTTCCCGTAAACCTGAGGTGAGATTGAGGCCCTTTTACTAGAACCTCTAAAGATAAAGGAGATTTACGGGATCCATTGGGGATGTTTTTGGCCTCAACTTTTCGTAAACATCGGTTTATTAATGGATTGGGGAAATGTTGGAGTTGCTCTTATGCGATTACATCAACAATTTTGAAGCTCAATGACTTCAATATTTAACAGATGTGTGTATGTCTAAGTTTTTTTTTCTAACAATTGTGTATGTATAAGTTGTACTTGATTTTTCTTAAAGAAAAATAGATAATTGAGAAAACATAAGCATTGCTAATGAAAAATGTAACCATCTTTAATTTTGATCACAGAAGGTAGAGAGAGAAAGACAAAACATGCCCTGGGTTAGCAATTGCATCCCAGGTAAAGAACTTGGCTGGTTGGAACATTCACCGGCAAGCTAAGTTTGTGTAGCGTTGGTGAATGTTTTGCATATGAGGGATTTGGACCCAGAATGAACCAATTTATTTAAGGAAAATCCTTTATGGTGATTTATATTATTTGGACAAAAATAGATGCATCATTTGTGATTACATTGACTAGAAAATCAGGAGGCTCATCATGCAAAAGCATAGTATTGTCCTCCACTTTGCTAGCTAACAGATCAGCAGCCATGTTAGCTTCTCTATGACAGTCCGAAAAAACAACATGACCAGAGTTAAGACAAAGAAAACAACATTCTTCGTAAATCGCCGCGGTAGGGCCTATTGTGTTTCCACCACTTTGCATGACTTCGATAATCTTCAGGCAGACAGATTAAACAATTAACTTGTTGCATCCAATGCTACCTGCCAATATTAGTCCATCTCGGAGCACACATGCCTCCGCGATCGATGAATCACTAACAAATTGTGACACCCCAAGATTGACGCTCTAGATGTCTTCCATTTATTTTTCGTTATTGTCGTGTGTTTATTTTGTTTGTTGCATTATCATAAGTATTTTGCATATTTCATTCTTCTATGTCGATGCAATGATCATGTTGAGTGCCTTGTCATATCTTTGCTTCTTGCACCATGCTCATTGTTGACATCAGATTTTGGCACAGTCAAGAACTTATTTAAAATGGCCTCAAATGGAGAAGTGTTATACATGAAAAAGGTACATATTGTTGATACAAACATCTTTGAAGTTTGGGCCATCGCCATCTGATCTCATCTCGAAGGCCGAAGTTGTGTTTGAAATACTGAGATTTTGTATTCAGAACACTATTCGACACATTACGCCCCCAAGACTGCCTCGTATGGAAAAATGATCTACATGATTGTCTTCTTCTCGTCGAAACGATCGATTTTAATATAAGAATCGTTCCAATCCGAGTTCGTATGCAAAAGTTAGAGCCATCCGAATACAGCACTATCACGAGCCAAAAGTGGCGCGCCCCACCAGACACCCTGTCTGATGGGTAGCGCGAATAACAGTCTGTATTTCACGAGCGATTTAATCCTCAAGATGAACTCTAATCAAAAAACGTTCAACATAAAAGTTGTTCGTCTCGTCGAAACGGTCAAGATTGCTTTTGGGCTCGTTTCCATCCGAGATCGTTTACCACCTCAAAAGTTACCCGCAAGGTACAGCCAGTTTAAATCGAACAGTTTTGGAAAGTTCGAACAAAACCAATCCGAATTTGACTAGGGTTTTGGACGTGAATCCAAGCCTTTTCCTTGCACGGGAAGTCCAGCCGCCTCTTATATACCTGAGGAGTGACGGCCGATTGAACAACACACAATCGATCAATTCATCTACCACTTTTTATCTTTTATCTTTTCTCCTTAACCCTAGTTCTTCTTCTTCCTCGTTCTTCGTTCGTTCTTCTTGTTGCAGGGCGGCAAACCTCGAGGCCCTAGGGGCGGTCGGGCCGACCTAGGGCAGCCCATAGCCGCCGCGCGCCCTGACGGGGTCCCTCCCGGGCGTGTGAGGTTTCGGGTCTTCAAAAGCACCCGCCGGATTGCCTGCGTACCGCGCTTCCGGACGGGTCTCCTTCGACGTGAGCTGCGGTGCATCACCCTCGGCGTTGGAGGTACACGGTGACGTGTTCATGTGCGAACACACTTTTTGGCGACTCCGCTGGGGACGAAGCTTCGAACGGTCTCCGGCCCGTTCTTGCTATGAAGAGATCGTCATCTAGGGTTTGCAGTCTACAAAGGTAATATGAATACCCAATCCCTTTATGTAGATGCAAATAATTCATATGGTGTTACTAGATCGTTCAATGAGTATACTCTATCGGCCAACCCTTGCTTTTTCAATCATGCAACTAACTACGTGCAAGGGCCGATTCAAAGTAATTTATATACTTCAACTTCTTATGATATTAGTAACATGCACCATATGTATCCCAACTCACATGCATCGGCAACCCAGCAAATTCATATGCCGATGAGCAACATGATGAGTTCGATTAATCAATTTGAAACACCCCAAGTTAGAATTACCAATGCCATACAAGAAAGTGTTTCACCCTTTTATTCATCGGCAGCTAATGTGCAATATAGTAATCCAACCATGCCGATGAATGAGAGAATTGGCCATGCTACTAGTGGCTATTCGGCCAGTTACTCTCAACCGTCATATGCTACACCTCATGTTACTAATTCTTCGGCACCATACACAACTGTAGATGCTCATAATTCGGCTTTACACCTTCCTGGTTATAGCCGAATGAATGTAAATTTTACAGGAGCGGTTGTGCCCAACATTGTAGAAGATGAGGTAGTGGTGGCTGCGTTGAAGAGTTTAGCCCAAAATAAGAGAATTAGTGCTCTTTGCCTTGAACAACATGAAAAGGGGCTATTTCCTGATTATGCCGCAATAAAAGCTAGAGTTTTGCAAGAAGATGAATCTTTGCCAATTGATAAAATTGGCGAGCAAAAGTATGGCCCTACAACAATGCATATGCCTTCACCTAGTACTACATCATATTATACACCCCCTACACAATTGCAAAATTTCGGCAACACCCGTGTGTCATTGCCGAAAGAATCTACAAGCATTGGGGGGCAATCATATCCGGAGTGGGCTGAAATTGAGAAAAAGCTTAAAGCTAATTTTGCCGCTCGCCATCAGAAACAAATAGAAAAATAATTGGCTCAGATAAAAGAAGCATTGCCAATTGGCAGTATCAATGAAAAGAAGGATGATTCGGACATGAAAGTGCTTCGGTTGAAAAATCCGAATCAAGTAGTATATATTCTGAATCCATCAAATCCAACGAGGCAAGCATTATTGAGAAATGGCATGGCAAGCATAGGAAAACAACGGTGCTTGATTTTTCTGAAGTTAATTGAACCTACTTCCTGCCCTATGAGTTCCGTGCCGTAGAAATTGACAAGCTTCAAGGACAAGAACAAGTAGCCGAACAAAGTTCGGCCGACAAAAATCTTCAAAGCAATGATGCACAGATTCAAGAAAAAGATGATGACAAGGTGTTGGGGAGCCATCCAAAGACGGAGCAAGATGTTCGTCAAATGGCACCACCATCATGTTCTCCCAACATATTTGAAGAGGTATGCATAGCGAGTAATTTACCTATTTTCAGATTTGGTCACAACTTTATTGTTGATGCATCTATTAGAAAAATCCTCATAGGTAATTTTGAAAGACCAATGAAGAAGGGTAATTTACTTGTTAGCAATAAAATTGTTTTAGAACATATCAGTCAACCAATTGTACCATTTATAAAGACCGATAATGACTTATTATTGCAGCCAAAGCTTTCCCCGTTGCTTTATATAAAGTTCATATCTATTTGGGTAGCTTTGCTTATTTCATACTTGGCTTGCACTTGGTCTCAATTGAGACATGTATGTTCTAACTATTTTTATTTTAGAAATTTAAAGCCAAGGTTAAATTCTGTTGAGAAAACTGATGCTAGTATAATATCTTACCCAAAGACATCGGAGATAGAGTGCAAAACACAATGCATAGCCGAATGGTGTGATGCAAAATCTGAACCATTCGTTTGCTTAACTCCAAAGTCGTTCTCACAACAAGATCGGCTAGAGAATGAAAAGTTTACCTTCAATTCAAGCATGTGTGATCAAATATTTGATTTGTTGTTGCAAAATAATTATATTAGAATTCTTGATCACCATGTTGAACCATCTGTCCAGGGACGAATGTATTGTAAGTTGCATGATTCGTCCAAGCATAATTTTGAGGATTGCAACATGTTTCGTCAAATAGTTAAATCGGCCATTGATAAAGGGCGATTGAAATTTGTTGAGACACCAAGAGATGACCAGTCTATTCCGATTGGTCCCGATGGCAGAAAGTTTTTGCATCGGCTGATTCAAGCCGATCCATTTGAAGAGAAGGTAAAAACTACAGGTGATGGGATCAAGTTTTCAAGTAAAGAAGTTGTTGAAGAGCATAATGAACATAATCTTGAGGGCAAGAATTCCATCGAAGCTACAATGGAGACGCCAAGGACTGGGGGGGCAACAAGCAAATGCAATGATCGATGAAAGCAAACCAGAAGAAAACAAAGGCCGAAATAAGCGCAAGTGTAAGAGATCAAAAGTCACCTTCGCTGAACTATTGGATAAATATCAAAAGAAGAGTGAAGAGAAGAATGCTTATAGGCCAAATCATGCAAAGAAACCAAGGTCACCCCCAAGGCGCAAATATGAGGATCGGTATTGGCAAAGTGATAATTTTAATGCAACATATTCATATCCTTATTTTGGGCCGCCAATGCCAATGCCGTGGATGCCTCCCTATGCTCATATAGATACATATTCATCATGGGACAGGTATGATACAAGGGCACATTCTCCATCTTATTCTAGACCATCTCACCAATACTATGCAGCTCCAAGAAGATCAACATTTGAACAATCACGCTTCAAAGACCGTTTCAATCATAAGGAATCGGTCCAGAGCTCAAGGAAGAAGAAAGAGGTGGTCACCGCATTAAGAGAGATGGTCGTAAGAGTGCAATTTCAGATTTGATCTCAAATGAAAAAGCGCCAATTAAAGTGTTGACATTGGCTACTAAAGGCAGTGAGACAAAGCAACCAATTATTGAGAATCAAAGTGCCAAATCCGAAGAAAAGAATTTGAGAGTGCACAAGGCCAAAAAGGAATTGCCATTGGTCAAAACAGAATCACAACCGAGATGCCCGCTTGGCTTATCGTATTGGCAAAAGAAGAAATTACGAAAACTTAGTGCACAAGAACTTGAAGAAATGAACATGGCATGGGTTCCCAAAGGAAGTGCTCAAAATAAGAATTATGTGCAAGCTTCCATTACAAGAAGTGCGGCAAAGGTGAAGAAGGAAAAGTGTGAAAACTACGAAGGACCAAGCCGAAGGTTTCAACATCTTTGGTCTACACATTATCCATATTCTGCAACTATGTCATTAATGCCTATGCCATAGAATTCGTCATCAGGTATGATTGGTAACCCCCAATGGGCTTATTTTAATCCATGGATGCAATATAATTTCTTACATCATGAAAGGGTATTGCCAAATCACTATACATTTGATTAGCTACAAGTTTGTTGCTGATCCAAAGGGCCGAAATACTTGATTTGTCATTTCGTTTGTTTATTTCGGCTATATGTGCTTTGAATGAAGTTTACATGGTAATGGGCGATATTTATCTATCGTCCTAAGATTATGTAAATGCATGGTCGGTGTGGTATCCTAACATCGTCCTTAGTTCAATAGGAGACCAAAACAAGCCTCATAGAACTTAAAATATGTTTGCACAATAATAAAAGCCGAATATGAAAATTTATTCGGTTTGGAGCTTTTGGTTGCTATAGGTGCTATACATATTGAGGCTTTCAGTGATTCGTTATAAGTAGTGCAACAAATATACAAAGGTTATCAATGTTTTGACGAATCACTTATAGTTTATCTTGGGATATGTCTAGATGCAAAATTTACCTTGGATTGCTTTAATATCCTTCATACATCTAGACATGACAATTCGAAAGAGTTGGCACAGCAAGCATCCGGTTACTATGCTAACCATGGTGTATTGTATTATTTCTATCAATAGCCGATGCTAGGTCTTGTCAACATACCGAAGCCAACCGCTTCGGCCACTAATGAAACTTTTATGCAGGCGAAGTAAGGATTAGAGGAAGTTAATTCTTGATTATCTGCAAAATCCTATCGAAAGGGTGATCAATATGGTTCGGAGGATGGTTTTGATATATGGAACCTTATCACCAGATTGTTATAGAAGCTGAGAAGTTTTCACCCAAGTTTGCATCAAGAGGTTCAAATAAGCAATGGTCGATATAAACTTATCGTCCTAAGAATATGCCAAAATGGTCGATGGAGTGTTGACATCGTCCTTAGAGCAAGCTATGTGCAAGTTATTTTTGGCACACACGCTTTGCCGAAAAACAGGGGGGGCATGTGTTGACACCAGATTTTGGCACAATCAAGAACTTATTTAAAATGGCCTCAAATGGAGAAGTGTTCTACATGAAAAAGTTTCATATTGTCGATACGAACATCTTTGAAGTTTGGGCCATCGCCATCTGATCTCATCTTGAAGGCCGAAGTTGTGCTTGAAATACTGAGATTTTGTATTCAGAACACTATTCGGCACATTACGCCCACAAGACTGCCTCGTATGAAAAAATGATCTACATGGATTGTCTTCGTCTCATCGAAACGATCGATTTTGGTATTAGAATCATTCCAATCCGAGTTCGTATGCAAAAGTTAGAGCCATTCGAATACAGCACTATCACGAGCCAAAAGTGGCGCGCCCCACCAGACACCCTGTCTGATGGGTAGCGCGAATAACAGCCTGTGTTGCACGAGCGATTTGACCCTCAAGATGAACTATAATCAAAAAACGTTCAACATAAAAATTGTTCGTCTCGTCGAAATGGTCAAGATTGCTTTTGGGCTCGTTTCCATCCGAGATCGTTTACCACCTCAAAAGTTACCCGCAAGGTGCAGCCAGTTTAAACCGAACAGTTTTGAAAAGTTCGGACAAAACCAATCCGAATTTGACTAGGGTTTTGGACGTGAATCCAAGCCTTTTCCTTGCACGGGAAGTCCAGATGCCTCTTATATACCTGAGGGGTGACGGCCGATTGAACAACACACAATCGATCAATTCATCTACCACTTTTTATCTTTTATCTTTTCTCCTTAACCCTAGTTCTTCTTCTTCCTCGTTCTTCGTTTGTTCTTCTTGTTGCAGGGCGGTGAACCTCGAGGCCCTAGGGGCGGTCGGGCCGACCTAGGGCAGCCCATAGCCGCCGCACGCCCTGACGGGGTCCCTCCCGGGCATGTGAGGTTTCGGGTCTTCAAAAGCACCCGCCGGATTGCCTGCGTACCGCGCTTCCGGACGGGTCTCCTTCGACGTGAGCTGCGGTGCATCACCTGTCGGTGTCAAAACCGGCGGATCTCGGGTAGGGGGTCCCGAACTGTGCGTCTAGGTGGATGGTAACAGGAGACAAGGGACACGATGTTTTACCCAGGTTCGGGCCCTCTTGATGGAGGTAAAACCCTACGTCCTGCTTGATTAATATTGATGATATGGGTAGTACAAGAGTGGATCTACCACGAGATCAAGGAGGCTAAACCCTAAAGCTAGCCTATGGTATGATTGTTGTAATGTATGTTGTGTCCTATGGACTAAAGCCCTCCGGTTTATATAGACACCGGAGAAGGCTAGGGTTACACAGAGTTGGTTACAATGGTAGGAGATCTACATATCCGTATCGCCAAGCTTGCCTTCCACGCCAAGGAAAGTCCCATCCGGACACGGGACGGAGTCTTCAATCTTGTATCTTCGTAGTCTTGGAGTCCGGCGGATGATGATAGTCCGGCTGTCCGGACACCCCCTAGTCCAGGACTCCCTCAGTAGCCCCTGAACCAGGCTTCAATGACGATAAGTCTGGCGCGCATAATGTTCGGCATTGCAAGGCGGGTTCCTCCTTTGAATAATCCAGAGAAGATCATGAACACCAGGATAGTGTCCGGCTCTGCAAAATAAATTCCACATTCCACCGTAGAGAGAATAAAATGTACACAAGTCCAATCTGCTGACGTATTTTGCGGCATGACATCACACCGCTACCAAGCCTTTACTTGAATCGTTTTTTATTATACCACCTCAGCACGTTTAGCGAAGCGGTTTCCTTGGCACGTCTTGTCGAAGCAGAGATCGTGTTCCCCTTATTCCGGGATTCTCATCAATACGAGCATGGGTAACCCAACCGTGCCCGTCGCCACGCCTCCTCTATCGAAGGTGAATCCCGAACGGTCACGGAGACGGCTCTTGGTATTTTCCCCCTTTATAAGAGGACCAAGGCTCGTTTCTTTTCTTCAATCTTCCATCGAATCCTCTCCTTGCTCCAAGTTCCAACACCCAGAGCCCCAGATTCGAGCGCTTTGGCCCTTCAACGATGTCCGGCTCCGACCTTCAGGGTCGGTGGATGCCCTCCTCCATCACGGAGGAGGACGTGCTAAAGCTGCGTGATGCCAAGTACCTGTCTTACGAGATTTCGCACAGGTTGCCCGCCCAAGGGCAGGCCGTACCCACTCTCGAGCCCGGTGAGTACGTCGTCTTCGTATCCCACCTCCGTCGGGGTTTGGGCTTCTCGACGGACCCCTTCGTGAGAGGGCTCATGTTCTACTACGGGCTGGATTTTCACGACTTGGCTCCGGAGTCCATCCTCCATGTTTCCGCATTCATTATCGTCTGCGAAGCCTTCCTCCGCGTCACCCCCCACTTCGGCTTGTGGCTGAAGACCTTCAATGTGGAGCCGAAGATGATCGGGGGGCGTCCAGCGGAGTCCGGCGGGGCGGCCATAAGCAGGAGGGCCGATGCCCCGTGGCCCGAGGGCTCCTTCCAAGAGGAGCTCGGCTTGTGGCAGCAGGAGTGGTTCTATATCACCGCTCCGAAGGGCAGCAAGCAAAAGCCGCTGCCTTCATTCCGCCCGGGACCTCCACGCCGATTGATGTCGTGGGTCAACCAAGGGCTCAATTGGGGGCCGTCCGAAGACGTGCCCTTATTGCAGGGCTGGATTCGAGACCTCCAAGCGAGGGAGATCAATCTGGTTGTGGTGATGCAGGTCATGCTAATCAGGCGTCTTCTGCCCTGCAAACACCGTCCCCTCCGGTTATGGGAGTTCAATCCGGAGGGACCACGAATTCTCCAACACTTCATGGGTATGACGCTCGTGGAGATGTACAAGTTGTTCTTCGGACCGCAGGTGGCGTGTCCGAAATTGACCGAGGACGCAGGCCTAAGCTGCAATCGCCCGGATACTCAGGTAAGTAGCTCAGAGTCCGGATGTTCTGTTTGTTTGCTTTTCTGAAATTCGCCTTCTAACCCATTATTCTTCATCAGGAGTGGGTAGCGCGATCGAAGCTGATAAGGTGTCCAGCCCACCTCCCAGAGACTGCACCGGAGCCCGTGCTGGTCAGAATGTTGGAGGTCGCGCCCGTAGAAGGAGGCGATGGGGAAAATAGAAGAGCTATCACCTCGCCCAAGGGGGCGCCTGAAGAGGGGGGGATCGAAAATCCCTCCTTCCAGGAGGAGAAGAGGACCGCCTCCGAAGACCCGGAGGCCAAAGCCCCTAAGCGGGGGAAGAAATCTTCATCGGAGGGTCCTGCGTCCGGGGAGAACCCGGACGTACAATCGTCTCTAAAGGATCAGCCCTCCAGCGAGCCGTGAGTAGAAAAAGGGGAGTTCATTAATAAGAAAATACCCCTGTTTGTGCTTCTGTGGATAACCGAAATTTTTACCTTACAGTTCGGATCTGCGGCCTTCTCAGATGAGTTCGTCTTCGGGGGATCTTCGTTCGGAGATGATGGAGAGTGAAACGGCTCCGTCTGCTGCGCCGTCGGACAGGGCAGACGAGCCTGAAGTATCGTCACGGAGGGTATCCCAGAGCCCGGTGGAGCCAGAGAGTTCGGCGCCGACTAGTGTCCGGCCGGGGGAGCTGAAGGATCTGCTTGAGAGGGCGTCTATCTCAGAAGATCACCGTGCTTTGATGAGTATGGTGATTGGAAGGATTTCGTCCGCTGAAAGCGGATTGCATAATGCCGTCAGGAGTTTGCTGGCGGGATTTGAGGTACGCAAGAACGACGCACCTTTATGACAGTTTTGCACATAGAAGTGCGCCCTGTATAGATAGTAGCCCCTGAGACTCGGTAGGTTGTCGAAAGCAACAGCGTGCCGAGGATCAAAATCGCAGGTATTGAATATCGCCCTTCCTATGCAGGTGTCGGATAGTCTGGGGGCTAGCCGGACTAGTGGAGTTGTCGAGTTGATGCGGCAACTTGATGTGGCGGATGCGGACATCGCGCTTGTCAACCGGCGACTTGACAAGTCGCAAGGTAAATGAATTCTCCGCGGTCACTTATTTAAGGGAGCCAAAGCCCGCCTCTGACAATATATATGATGTGATACAGACGGTGCTGCTGCTGTGGAGAGCCTTCGGGCCAAGCTTGCTCAAGCCAAGGAGCAAGCCCGAAGGAGTGATGCGGCTGCCTCGAGGGCGGCCGAGGAGTTGAAAGCCGAAAAGGCTGCACACTGCCGAAGCAGGGAAAAGATGGCCGAATTGGCCGTGAAATTGAAGGATGCTACCGACCGCAATGAGGCTCTTGAAAAGGAGCGCCTATCGGAGCGAGAAGACCTGGGGAAGGCCACCGCCGAGGCCAAGGATGCCCGTTCTGCAATGCGGGCTATGAAGGAGGAGCTGCGCCAGGCCGGAGATATTGTGGCTGGCAGGCCTTTTCTGCTGCGTCGCCAGTTTACGGATCCAAAGTATGCCCAACTTGGCCAGCTGTGGGGTCCGGAGGATCCATATATGGACTTGGCGGCAAGTGCGGCGGATGCCGTTGTGCACTTCCGGAGTCAGAAGGATCACAAGACGGAAGAGCTATTTTGGTCTCAATTCCATAGTCCGGATCATTCACTTCCATTGACCGATCGGTTGGCCGAATGGGCTAAGCTAAACAGGTTGTCCGGACTTGCCATGACTGATATCGTGGCTCATGTCTGGCCAGAGAGGCCCAAGGCGACGAGCTATTTTGGCTTATTGCAGCAATTTCTTGGAGCGGTGCCGCATATCAAGGAGATGAAGCGGTCGGCCTGCATAGAAGGTGCGCGGATGGCCCTTGCCCGTGTGAAGACACATTGGACGGAGATGGATGCCACCGCTATTGCAGGCCAGGATTCGGACGAAAGCCGGTTACCCGCCGAGCACTATTTTGGTGAAGTTATGCGTGGCGCTCGTGTAATAGAGTCGCAGTGCTCGAAAAATGTCACGTTCAAATGAACATTTTATCTTGTAAAACAATGATTATGATTGAACCGCCTTTTATACTTGTGCATTTCAAGTATTAAAATATCTCCTATGCGGCTGTTTATGTATACGTTTGTATAACCTGAAAGATGGCAGTCTTCGGCTTCAGCCCCCACGCACAAGGTGCGGGGGTGTTCGCAGAAAATAACGCGTTTTCACACTTAATCCGACGTCTCGGTCCTGTTAAGGAGGTGGTAGCATAGCAAACGAGGCAATCCGAACTATGATGCTTTATCACTTTCACTTAGCCATTGGAGTTCGAGGGTGGGGCTACGATATAGCCCCTGGGGGCACCGCGCTTCTCCGGATTCGGGGCGCGTGTGTGCCTGACCGGGAAACGGTCCTTCGTCAAAGCGGGGAATTCTAAACATTCTGGTGGTCGATCGAGTGGTTGACCAGTCTCTTGCTGTATCATGACAGTTAGTTTTCGGTTTTCTCTACTGAGGTGCTCGCCCAGCCGAACTGGGGCACAATCGCAGTAGTTCTCCTGGTGCCGCGTTAGCCGATGATACGGAACGTAAGGCAGTAAAACACAGGAGCCGGGCAAACCCAACATTTAACCAAAGACATGATTCGGAGCTGATGCATATAAGGCCTAACTCGAGATGCCGAACACTCCCTAAGGTGTTCGGTCTTTATAATAATGGGCAGAACCATGCCCTAAGCCCCTAGTGTCCAGGTACGGGCAAGGTCCTCTGACGCGGCCGATGCCAAAATGTCAGGCTCCACTTTGGTTATAATGAGAAACCAAGGGATTATAACAACAAGAGACAGTACAAAAGGTTTACGCAGGGTCTTAATCTGAAAAGAATCCTTGCGACGGGTCCCTACTGCACGTCTGCGCCTGTCTCTCCGTTGTGCCGTTATCCTGGACGGGTGTGCACGTTGTTCATCTGTAAAAAGAGACGAACTTAGTTTGGAAAGAAATCGTGCGAAAAAATATATACGAAGGAAAATAAATAAATAAGTAAAGCAGAGTCTATATGAGTTCGCTGTTGCTTGTGCGCGCAGCCCCTTGTGAAGGGATGTGTGGCTAGGGAGCCCCTAGCTTATTTATGCCAGACTCGTCTGACCGTGTCCGGGGTCTTTAAATGACCCTCGCACTGAAATGATGCCACGTGGACCGGGCATCTTAAGTGTAAGAGACGCATAATGTGGTATGGCGTTAAAGCGGACAAAAGCTTCTCGTCCCAAGAGTGCTTGATAGCTACTTTTAAATGGGACGATATGAAAGATTAGTTTTTCGCGTCGAAAGTTGTTCGGTGATCCGAACACAACTTCTAGTAATAAGGAGCCTGTGCACTTGGCGTAAAGGCCTGGCGTCACTCCTTTAAAGTAAGTGCGGCTGTGTCGAATTTTAGTAAGGTCTATCCCCAACTTGCGGATTGTGTTTGGATACAGCAGGTTTAAGTCACTGCCTCCGTCCATCAGGACTTGTGTAAATTGCAGTCCGTCGATTATAGGATCCAATATCAGGGCAGTCCATCCTGCATTTCAAACGCTTCTGGAATAATCCAGGTGGTCGAAAGTGATTGGTTTTGATGTCTAATCTCTATGTTCCGCTGGGTTGGACCGTGCGAGACCCATTTTAACGGGTGCCGCACTGTTTTTCCGTATTATCACATGAAGTGAATTTACTGCTTTGACCTCTTGTGGGAAAGCCTTTTGTTTTCCGGTGCTCTGCTGGTGGGGTTTATCATCATCTTCGCTTGATGCGTCGAGCCCCTTGTGTTTGGCGTTTAATCGGCCGGACTGTTTGAAAACCCAACAATCTCGGTGGGTGTGGTTTGCAGGCCTTCCGGGGGTACTGTGGATTTGACATATCCGACCCAAAATCTTGTTTAAGTTGGATAGCTCATCGCTGTTATCCTTAAGAGGCGATGTTTTGTTGTTTGGCCGCGAGCTTTTGAATCCGGCATTGACCGCCGTGCTCTTTGGGCTTTTTTCTTTATTCCGGCACTGGTCTTTTCTGCGCCGTGATTTTCCGTTTCCATCTCTGATCTCGGATGTACTTGGGTCGCTGGTGCTGCATCTTGCTAGCCAGCTGTCCTCTCCCGCACAAAAGCGGGTCACGAGGCTTGTTAGCGCGGACATTGTCCTCGGCTTCTCTTGGCCGAGGTGTCTGGCGAGCCATTCGTCTCGGACGTTGTGTTTTAAAAGCTGCTAAGGCTTCGGCGTCCGGACAGTCGACTATTTGGTTCTTTTTGGTGAGGAACCTGTTCCAGAATTTGCGCGCTGACTCTCCGGGCTGTTGAGTTATATGACTTAGATCATCTGCATCCGGAGGGCGGACATAAGTTCCTTGAAAATTTGCTCTAAATGTGTCCTCGAGCTCTTCCCAACTTCCAACAGTGTTTTCTGGGAGGCTTTTGAGCCAATGACGGGCTGGCCCTTTGAGCTTGAGGGGTAGGTATTTTATGGCGTGGAGATCATCTCCTCTAGCCATGTGTATGTGTAGTATATAATCTTCTATCCAGACTCCAGGGTCTGTTGTTCCGTCGTAGGCCTCTATGTTTATGGGTTTAAATCCTGCTGGGAATTCATGATCCAGCACCTCGTTGGTGAAACATAGTGGGTGTGCGGCGCCCCTGTATTTGGGTGTACTGCTATCTTCGGACACTTGGCGTGTTGCATTGCTTCCTGGGGCCCTCTTCTTTGGCCCGTAAATGGACCTGGCTGGGCCATCTGTCTTTCCAGGGTCATTAGTCGGCTTATGTGCGGCGCCGCTTTCAGATTTTGGCCTATCATCTGGCCGTCTATCCAACCATGCAGCCTCTTTGTTTTTTGACTATGGGGGCTTTATGGCCTCCTCGTCAAATTCTGGCAGCAGCTTGCGCTTCGGGTAGCTCTTTGATTGATGGCCATTGCCGTATTTGTTTGCGGTTTTGAGCACTTTACTCCACCTCATTCTGAGTGTATCTTTCGCTGTTTTGAGCTTCCGTTTTTCCTTTTTCAAACTTCTTGCGGTGGCGACGAGTCTTTTCCGAAGGTTTTTATTCTCCGTCGGTGTGTCCGGCGTGAGGTCGTCTGGACTGTTGTTTTCGTCGGGCCTGGACTGATTATCTGACTCGTCCTGTTCGGACGGTTGCTTGTCTGCGTGTTCGTCGTCCACCGGTTTGCCCTGATGTATTGCTGGGTCATTAGGAGCACTGTTGTTGTCGAGGCGGGACTTAGGGCGGCGTCTGTGTCGCCGTTTTGGTTGTTTGTCGGCGGGATTATCTTCTGCCGCGCCCCGTTGGTCCTCGTTATCGCTTCCTTTTGGGGTATCCACCATGTATACGTCGTATGACGAGGTGGTCTTCCCGTGCCCTGTAGGCGCTGGTTCTTGTTCGTCTCCGGCATCGTCGTCCATTCCGTCGATGTCTTCGGAGTCATAGTTTAGCATGCCGGTTAGATCGTCGATAGTGGCTACAAAGTGGGTGGTGGGTGGGTTTTGAATTTCTTCGTCGTCCGAATCCCAACCGTCCTGGCCGTAGTCCGACCAGGTCTCTCCGGATAGCGAGAGGTGTTTTAATGAATTTAGGATGTCGCCAAAGGGCGAGTGTTGGAAGATGTCCGCGGCAGTGAATTCCATAACCGGCGCCCAATCAGATTTGATTGGCAGGGGCGCAGGAGGTCCGGAGTCCGGCACCTCGGAGTCACGAGCTTCGCGAGGGACAAGGCTAGTGTTCGGCTCCATCGCCGTGGAAGTTGAAGCCCCCGAGGCGGTGTCCATCCATCGGTCCTCGATCTGGGCGATCGGCTCTGGACTAAGGGCCGGAGCGGATTCTTGTGCGGCCACCAAGACACCGTTCGGCGGCAGAGCTAGATCATGCCCATCGTAACAGTGCGGCGCTTGGCTATGGCTTGAGCCAGTCGAATATCAAGTCCCCGCGGATGTCGGCCATGAAGTTTAGGCTTCCGAATCTGACCTGACGGCCAGGGGCGTAGCTTTCGATCTGCTCCAGATGGACAAGTGGATTAGCCCGCAGTGCGAAGCTGCCGAATACGAAGATCTGTCCGGGGAGAAAAGTCTCACCTTGAACAGCGTTGTTGATTGAAGACGCCATCGAGCCTATCGGTGACGACACAGAGGAACTCTCAATGAAAGCACCAATGTCGGTGTCAAAATCGGCGGATCTCGGGTAGGGGGTCCCGAACTGTGCGTCTAGGCGGATGGTAACAGGAGACAAGGGACACGATGTTTTACCCAGGTTCGGGCCCTCTTGATGGAGGTAAAACCCTACGTCCTGCTTGATTAATATTGATGATATGGGTAGTACAAGAGTGGATCTACCACGAGATCAAGGAGGCTAAACCCTAAAGCTAGCCTATGGTATGATTGTTGTAATGTATGTTGTGTCCTATGGACTAAAGCCCTCCGGTTTATATAGACATCGGAGAAGGCTAGGGTTACACAGAGTCGGTTACAATGGTAGGAGATCTACATATCCGTATTGCCAAGCTTGCCTTCCACGCCAAGGAAAGTCCCATCCGGACACGGGATGGAGTCTTCAATCTTGTATCTTCGTAGTCTTGGAGTCCGGCGGATGATGATAGTCCGGCTGTCCAAACACCCCCTAGTCCAGGACTCCCTCATCACCCTCGGCGTTGGAGGTACACGGTGACTTGTTCATGTGAGAACACTCATCTCACTTGTTATGTTGCATTGTGCCCTTGTCATTTTGCATTTCATTATGCTCATCATGTGCATTGTGAGATTCATCTTGTTGTTTTACTTGCTCTATGTGTGTGTTGATGTTCAGCCCCTTGTTTCCTCTCTCAACCTATCAATGCACCATCGACTCATCCTTCCTTCTTCTTTATTTCATTTTTGCTAGTGACATTTTTCTCCTCCATAAATGTTCAATCTTTTCCTATCTATTTTAGACCATGTCCTCAACCTCTCTGCCAAATCTGATCCATTTGGAGTTGTTTTGGTTGGTTTAAAAATGGCAGCAGTCCAGAAATATTTTACTTAATTTTCCATTATACTAGCAGTCCAGAAATATTTTCATCTTGGCCACTACCCTATCCAAACTCCTGCACTTTTATCTCTTCTTTTCTGTTTGAAAATAAGGAAGAAGGTGAGGAGGGCAGCAACCCAGTGCAGCTCCAACGCAGCCTAACATCACCCACAGCCCAGCCGCCGACAAGGCCTCTCTCCTGCGCCTCCTTGCTCCCGTGGATAGCCCTTTCCACGTGGACAACCATGCCGAGCCCGCCTGCCAGTCTCCCTTCGCTACTGTTCTTCCTCCTCCCTCGCTCGTTACCCTCTCACAGTAAAAATGCCCGAGCCAGGGGCACATGGCCACCGTGGCCGAGGTCTTGTCGCGCCCCCTCCTATAAAGCCAGCGCCTCGCCCCCAGGGTTTCCCTTCTTTCCCTCTCCTCCCTCCACCAACGCCGCAGGTGAGTCACCTAGCATAGTCGTCGCCTCTCCCACCAAAGAGCTCCCGGAGTAGTTCCATGGCTCCGCCGCGGCCATAGCCCTCCTCCGCCGTTGTCTTCGCTCCTGGTCGACTCGCCTACGTCTTATTCTTCGTCTTCAATCAAGGACAGGAGCCGGAAGGACCCAAGGCCAACGCGATTGACTCCCTCCATGACGTCCTCTTCCTCCGCTTCGTCTTCTTCACGGTTCAGAGTAGCGCCAAGATCAGCGAGCCCCGTCATCTCTCCGTCCATCTCTCGCCGAGCTGAGCACCCGAGCGTGTTCGTGGTGAGCATGCGCACCTTCCCAATCTTTCTTCCCCCTCGATTGCATCCTGTTACGCATGTTCCATGTGATTCCCGAGCTCGACTCCGTCGAACCTCGTCACCGACGAGGAGTCCGACCTCTTTCCGTCTCAAACCTGTCGCAGTAGGTTCCGCTTGTCGCGTAGGGTTTATTTCACAACTAAATAACTGTAGCTCCGAATTAAATGAACTTTATATGTAACTTGTCTAGGAAAAATGTATAGATTAACATGGTGCACTTTATTTTGCTGTTTAACAAGTTTAGGATAGAACAATACCAAATTCGAAATATGCATATGGGGATTTTTTTCCGGAATTGTTATGTGTTGTTTCCGGCCTCATTTAAACTTGATTGATGTGGGGTTCTTTCATGCATCATCTCTTGCCATGAGTAACAACATTTAGTCTTGTCATGCATATACTTGGTTGTGCATCATGCCTTGTTGTTGTGTTGTTTGTTTATCGAGTTGTTTGCTTCTTTCCGGTTGTGCTTCTTCTCGATAGTTCCGGTTACGTTGCGATTGTGAGGATTCGTTTGACTACGTTGGTTAGTCTTCTTCATGGACTCAATCTTCTTCCGAGCGGGATTTCAGACAAGATGACCATTACCTTGGATATCACTACTACCTTTGCTTTGCTAGTTGTCTTGATGCTATCGCTATGTCTCGCTACCTACCACTTGCTTGTCCAGCCTCCCAAATTTCCATGATAAGCCTCTAACATTTCCATCATCCCAGCAAACCGTTGTTTGGCTATGTTGCCACTTTGCTCAGCCCCTCTTATAGCGTTGCTAGTTGCAGGTGCAGTTATAGGTTGTTCCATGTTGGGACATGGATATCATGGGATATCACAATATATCTTATTTAATTAATGCATCTATATACTTGGTAAAGGGTGGAAGGCTCGGCCTTTTGCCTGGTGTTTTGTTCCACTCTTGCCTCCCTAGTTTCCGTCATACCGATGTTATGTTCCTTGATTTGCGTTCCTAACACGGTCGGGGTTTATGCCCACCCCCATTGATAGTTCGTTTTGAATAAAACTCTTCCAACAAGGCCCAACATTGGTTTTAACATTTGCCCAACATAATAAACATGATAATAAATTTGACGCATAGGGAGTTAGCGCTATCCGAGGTTCGTTATTCAACATAATAGAGGGGGCCAGTGCTGATGGTGCTGGTCCAAACTAGAGAACAGTGCGGGCTACCTGGGGCAACTCGGGACATCAGTTACTGTATGCTTCGCTCATCCGCCGTGTCCTAAGAACGAGATACGCGGCTCCTACTGGGATTGTCGACACGTCGGGAGGTCTTGCTGGACTTGTTTTACCATTGTCGAAATGTCTTGTGCACCGGGATTCTGAGTTTCACCGGGTTGTCCCGAGATGGAGATGTACCTCCGCGGATCGTGAGAGTTTGTGATGGACTAAGTTGGGACACCCCTACAGGGTTAAATCTTTTTGAGAGCTATGCCCACGGTTATGTGGCAGATGGAAATTTATAATATCCGGTTATAGAGAACTTGACACCAGATCCAAATTAAAATACACCAACCGTGTGCGTAACCGTGATCGTCTCTTTTTGAGTGAGTTCGAGAAGAGAACACGGTGGGATTATGTTTGACTCATAAGTAGTTTAGGATCACTTATTGATCATTACTAGTTTGCGACTGTTGTGCGCAGTTACTCTTCTTATTCTTGTACTCGTAAGTTAGCCATCATACAATGCTTAGTGCTTGCTGCAACCTCACCACTTATCCTTTCCATACCTATTAAGCTTTGTTAGTCTTGATACCCATGGTAATGAGATTGCTGAGTCCTCGTGGCTCACAGATTACTACAACAACAGATGCAGGTACATGTAACATGATGATATGACGTGAGAGCGATGCTTGCTTGTTTTGGAGTTCTTCTTCTGCTTCTTCTTCTTCGATCGAGAGATAGGTGCCTGGTCGGCAGCCTGGGTTAGCAGGGTGGATATCATTCGTGTTTTTCGTTTGATTTCATCCGTAGTCGAATGCCGCTCTTCTGTATGATGTTTGTTGTATTCACGAGGCGTTTGTATGCCTTTGTATGTATCCCAATTGTGTTGTATATGGTACGATATAATGATATCCACCTTGCAAAAACGTCTTCAATATGCGCTTCTATCCTTGGCGGGACCTTCGAGTTCCTCGCGGATAGGATCGCATATTGAACATGACACAAATGGAATGGTGCTCCAACTAGCCGCCATGAAGTGACCATTCATATGTCGCGGATAATTGCCCCAGACCCTTCTGAACCTAAATCAATACCAAAGCAAGCATCAATGCTAAGTTTTATAAGGCCTTCACATGGTTTCTGTTGGCAATGTCTCCATATACGACTTGTAGTCTGCTTCATGGATCTTGTATAGTTCACGATTATCTTCCAAATTACATGCGTAGAGAGCGTGTATGCTGCTGTATAGGTTCACCGTGAGAAGCTTTCCTCCTCTCCCACTAAGTGTACTAAACAACTGTGGCGATGAGTTCATTCATTGAACATCTGAGAATAGCTGCGCCCTCTCATTTTTCTTCGCAAGCAAATTTCCTAGCACCGAGGTTTCATCCATTCATGATCACATGATCCATGCCTAGCACTCTCCAAATCTTTTTCACCCTCGGGCATAGGAACAAAGCATTGCATATACTTTCACAATCGGAAATTGCACAAGGTGCACTCAAAGCTAGTAATGATGTGTCTGTTGGCAAGGATGCTGAGGCAGGGAGTAAATCCCCATGAGTGCTCGTCAACATTGAATTTTAATCTTCGTCCGTACCTTCAGCGACTAGATGACACTTGACACTGGGCTGATGGCATAAGAGTCAAATCTGTTGGTCCTCCTTAGTTTTTCTCCATGTTAATGGTTCCATTCTGGGTGATACACTCACTTGATTGAAAAGATGTCATTTTTTGCTAAAATTCCATGATACAAAATCCTCCATCACGCATAGTGAATCTGGTTAAGATAAAAGCCTTGAACATTGTTTGGATTTAACATTGCAATATTGCAACACTAGATGTCTTGAAAGTTGAAACCTATACTACCATCTTTCTTCAGTATACTTATCTTCCACAATGCAAAGCAATGGATATGCTTGTGTTGGTTTTCATCGTCCACAAAAATTGTCACATATTTGTGATTATCCCTTCCCTTACAAATATGTGTTCTATTTGCATGTACTGACATAAAAGTCCACGGCTAAATTCTTGTACCTTTTTTTTAGCGTAGTTTTCTTTTTGAGAATCTTTTTTAGCGTAACTAAATTCTTGCACTTTTTTTAGACAAAGCTAAATTCTTGTTTTTTAGACATAGCTAAAATCTTGGGCACTTATAGGCGCCGGCGCACCGGCTAAACTTTCAGGCCGGTCAATGCGCGGCCGTCCGATTTAACAGCGTGTGTAGCCGCCAGATCACGGCCCCGAATCGTTTTTTTCTATAAAAAAATCGCATCCAACAAAAAGCAGAGGGGAACACAAAAAAAGCAGTGGCCGCCGCCAACACTCGCCATGGATGACCCAGGCAACAACCCTCGAAGCACCGCCGCCGCAGGTCCCTTGCCGCCGGTCGCCACCCTCGCCACCGGTCACCGCCCTCGCCGTCGGTCGCCGCCCTCCCCGCTGGTCGCCGCATGCGTTTCTCGTCAGCACACATGCAACAGAGTGCGCGGTGCACCCCGCCGTTGCAACTCCGGTAGAGATGATCGCAGCTCCGGTGGCGACGGGCGCCGCAACACCCGTCGTCGAGCTTGTGTTGTACCTCGCCCTCGATTTATTGGACGCAACAAAATTGCTGCCTGTCGTAGCAAAACAACATGATGGTTCCAGCAAAAATAAAAAAAATGTTGGTAGCAAAATTGGGAAATTTAGGCGTTCCAACAAACCAAGAAATGGTGGTAGCAAAAATTGAGTATTGTTCCAGCAAATAAAAACATAGGTGGTAGCAAAAATGCAAAACTGAGCCTTGGTTCCAGCAAAATCAAAAAGGGGATGGTAGCAAAAATTGACACTGGTTGTAGCAAACCACAAAACGGTGGTAGCAAAAATGCAAAAACTGAGCCTTGGTTCCAGCAAAATCAAAAAGGGGATGGTAGCAAAAATTGACACTGATTGTAGCAAACCACAAAACGGTGGTAGCAAAAATGCAAAACTGAGCCTTGGTTCCAGCAAAATCAAAAAAGGGATGGTAGCAAAAATTGACACTGGTTGTAGCAAACCACAAAACGGTGGTAGCAAAAATGCAAAACTGAGCCTTGGTTCCAGCAAAATCAAAAAGGGGATGGTAGCAAAAATTGACACTGGTTGTAGCAAACCACAAAACGGTGGTAGCAAAAATGCAAAAAATGGTGCATTGGCTCCAGCACCGGGAACGCTGGTTCCAGCTTCCGGTGATGCCCGCTGTAGCACCACGAATACCGATTGCAGCATCTCACCCCCCATTGTCGCCAGTAGAGGTTCCCTCCGCCTCCAGTATCTACTCTCACCGTCCCGGTCGCTCGTCGGTCGTTGTTGTGGTGGTTGCAACACCGGATTCGCCTTCATGTTGCTTCAACCATCGCCGCTCGCCGCAACCGGAAAACTTTGTAGCTCCCCGGAGTTGAGGTTGCAACTCCCTGCGGGGGCGGTTGCAGCTTCTTGCTAGATGGATGCAGCATCCGGTTAATTTCGCTGTGCGGCAGGTGGATTTGAGGGAGGCGCCGGCGGCAGGGCGACGGTGGTGGTCGTTGTTTGCTGGATGGAGACGACGGGGATGAGAAGACGATGGGGATAAGAAAGAGCGGAAGGGGCTGGACCGCTGGAGAGAAAGAGATAAGGTTAAGGCAGAAAAAGCGGTCGAGCAGGTCCACAGCACGCGTGGCGTGCGAGACGGACTTCACGTGCACAGAAAACAGGCAGGGGCCACAGCCAGCGTGGCGCGAGCCGGCTGAAAGTTCGACCGGCGCGCCGGACGCAAACATTTACCTAAAATCTTGTACATGGGGTGCAATTGCCTCTGCCCCAGAGGCCCATGAGCCCAACAGACTGGCTCTCTGACCCAGTCGATGCCATCATCCCCTATCCGCATCAGCTGCTTCTCGCAACTCAGCCGGAAGCATCGTTTGGAATGGCGCTCGCTAGGGTTTCATCTTCTTCCCGCCTCCTCCTACTCCCCTCTTCCCTGCTCCATTCCTTCCTGCGCCCCTTCTCTACCTCCTCTGTCTCGGCTCGTCGCCTCTCTCACCCAAGAAGCCTCCCCATCGATGCCAGTGTCTCCCAAGCTTCTTCTCTCCCTGCTGCTGCGAGGGAGGAGGGGGAGGTGGCGGAAGCCCCGAGGTCCACCTCCAGGCGGCCGTGGAAGCCCACGTGCTTGTACTACACCCAGGGAAAATGCACCATGGTGAGTTTTCTTCCCGTCCGTTCCCCTCATTGTCGCTTCATTACCGGTTTGTTCCGCGTGCCGAGCCATCTCGTGTTCGCGTAGGTAGCTATAAATTGGTTACATTTGCTAGCACATAAGAACTCGATTAATGCCAGGAGAAGAAGTCTTTGACGGTTATTTTGGGGTGAGGCATTGGTGAAATCATGAGCTTGGAACTGTAAGGCGTATCTTCTAGTTGTTGATGGTTATTTTGCGTTTTTCTTCAGTCACTCGGACGGCAAGGTGGTATATGGTTTCATAAAGCAAACATTTGGGTCCAGATACACGTCTTCGTAATTCAAGAGTGGCATGTGTTAGGAGTCAAATTTTGATTTAGACAGCGTAGCTGTAGAACGGACATCATATCTTTTAACTTGGCGAAGATTTAAAACATAGTATGCAGAACTATTGTCCGGACTAACTATAAGGAAAAACTCGTCTTTCTAAACATCCGTTTGAGCGACAAGTAATATGGATCAGAGGGAGCTTTTTCTGGAATCGGCTTGTATTATCTGCTACTGGTAAAATTTGTTACGTATATCAGGAATTAGGTTAGGATTGCCAAATCAAGCAGAAGCAAAAGAAATTAAAAAATAAATGATAGGAATTTCTAGAATATACCGGGAAAATGTCTAGAAGCCATGAATTTTAGTAGTTTATATAGACATACTTATATGAGAGAGCTGAACAGGATATTGAGTTATCCTCTTCTATATACAGCGGATCGGAGACAAGAATGGAAGGCTGAAATTTGGACTCCTAGAAAATCTGGATACGACTCCCTAATAGGTTAAAGAACATTGCACTTGTGAACTCTTACTCTACTTAGAAGTTCAATGAATATTGTGGCATCAATATTAACTGATAGTTTTGTTTTAGGAATGTACAATGTGGAAAGCTACTCTATTTTTTATTTTGTATAGGTACGGATTCTTTAAAGCCCAATTAGTACTTTATTCAGTGCATTCCGAACTAGTCTTGATGAGTACTCCAACTTTTATGTGGCATGGTAATCAGATGAGTTTTCACATTAGTAAATTAGTAAATCTTTGAGTTGGCGTAGCAGTGTTCATTCCGTTTGAATGTCCTTAAACAGTTTTATAGACCTTAATAAAAATACTGTATTAATACTTGATTATTTAGTGAAAGCACTATAGTAATTTAGATTCGTATTTCCACAGATGGATGATGCTTTGCATCTTGAAAAATTCAATCATAATTTGTCGATGGACCTACCGGTGAATGCCTCAGCTGCAGATAAAGTGAAACCTCAGAAACTGGATTATTTTTTAGTTCTTGATTTGGAGGGAAAGGTTGAAATTCTTGAATTTCCGGTTGTAATGATTGACGCACATAGCATGGAGTTCATTGATTCATTTCACAGGTACAGCTTATTTGTAAATCATGGAATATTAAAGTTATTTTGGTTTTCTATATGCTTATTTGAATGATTATCGAACTCTTTGGACCATAGATGACTCATGAGATTGCCAGAAAGGTGTTACAAAAACCAGATTTACTCAGCTGAGTGCTTTTAACATGTGCCTTCACCAAGTTCTCTACATATGTAACTGATATAACCGGGTGAATACTCAATGTACTGGTATAATATAATGGGAAATTACTTGGGATAGTCACTATAACAATTTCACCCCCCCCCCCCCCCCCCCCCGACACCAGGGGATGTGCTACTGCATCTCCATTTTGCGGAGGTGGAGCCTGCTATTGCTTTGGCTGCTCTCACAAGTGGCAGAAGCTCATGCTCATTCTCTTTCTGACACCAGGGGCTGCTGCTATTGCATCTCATTTTTTTGGAGGTGGCTGCTACTGCTGCTCCATCTACTCTAGCTTTCCTAATAGAATAAGATGTTGGTTTTAATCCCCTAGTAATATAAATACGTAGATCCATTATTTTAGAAGAAAATGAGTACAAACCTGCTTACCATATAATCACTTCCAGGTGAGGTGACTGAGCGAGTACCGGTTACTGAGTGTTAGGACTTAGGACCTCCAACATTGATCTCTCTAATCTACTCCCTCCGTTCCTAAATGTAAGTCTTTTAAGAGATTCCACTGTAGACTACATACGGAGAAAAATGAGTGAACTTATAAAAAGGCGTCTATATACATCCGAATGTAGTCTCTATAGTGGAATCTCTAAAAACACTTATATTTAGGAACGGAGGGAGTACACTATGAATGTTCAATCAATCACCAGCAACTATTCTCAAGCTCAGACAGAGCATGAAAAATGTCCAGCTTAACATAAAGATGAAATCGAGAAGAAAGATTAAATCTTTTTTTTTCTCCTACACTTCTATTATTATGTTCCACACTGGAGAGACTAAGCAGATTAAGCTGTGAAATAATCAAATCAATTAAATCAGAGTACTAAGATGCAAATTAAATGATTAGTGGGAAAGGTAATATTCTTAGAATTAGATAGGTACATAGAAATTGCCAGTGACATATATATACTTGGTAAAACATTACTTTAGGGGGAGTCTATCAAGGGTTCTATGGAGAACCATGACAAAATATTGACCTAATGGTGAGCAGCACTACATTTTTTCCTGGTTATATGCATACGCACTCAAGATTCAACCATGATTTGACGTAGCAAATTCTTTTTGAGTTTGGTATGTACTCAAAATGAAAACCAGTTCTTGAATCCATCATTCTCTTGTTTTGTACGATCTGATAAAACCATAGGATATCAATACTTATGAACCATAATTAAGAGAATGTGACTATTTCCTTCTTATGCGTCGCAACAAGCTTGAATTCCACATTGAAATAAATACATGAATAAGTAAATAAAATGCTGACACCAGAACATATGCCTCTTCCCTCTTGTACAAGTTAGCTTCTTCTGTGCTGTGTTCTTGGCTTATGCACAACTGTAGATTGTGATAGTTAATACATTTCTGGTATTTTCTTATTTCTTTTGACAGTATCATTAGCCACTAGCCAACACTCTGCCCTCTTGTATGTTGATTGTAGATTTGTGCGCCCAACTGCAATGAGTGAGCAACGAATAAAAGAATACATAGAAGGGAAATATGGAAAATTTGGAGTTGACCGGTATGTGCAGCACTATTTTGCTCTCTTCAGAACTATTTATTTTATTATTTGAGATATGAATTTACAGAATTAGCACACATTGACCTTGTTCTGTTAACATGCGAGTTCACGATTTTTTTTGTTCAAACTTGGTTTGCCCTCTGTCTGATCGTGGATGTAACCTTTCACTTGGCTGGTCACGCGAGGATGCATTGCATAGCAACAAGGATGCATTAGTAACCCTTTTGGAGGATGTATATGCAACAACTTTTGCAGCATGTCATTAGATTATCACACTAAAATAGTCTAGAAGCCTGATGTGTATTCATTTGCTCTCAATAATTTGAGTCACACATACTAACAACTTTATCTGTTGTTCAATGTTTAAGTGTATGGCATGACACTGCTATCCCTTTCGGGGAAGTTCTTCAAGAGTTTGAAGACTGGATTGGAGGTCACAAATTGTGGAAACAGAAACAAGGAGAATCCCTTAACAGTTCTGCATTCATTACTTGGTACGTTAGGCTTCTAATACTACATTTTCTTAAAGAAAATACCGTCATTCACAAGTGTCTTGTACTTTCTTCCAAATTCGATCATCGAGTCCTGCAACATAAAATTTCATTGTCTAGTATTAATTGACATGCCTTTGGTCTGAGCCAATCTAGCAGAGTTAGCATTCCCAGACCAGATCTTTAGGCAAGGGTTGGGATCACGGATATTAGGAACTGATTAGAAATGTTAAATGGAAATGGCAAAATTTGGAATTCCTGGCCGGAATTTCTTCAAATTATCCACAAGTTATACAGAAGGGTTGGGATCATGGATATTAGGAACTGATTAGAAATGTTAAATGAAAATGGCAAAACCTGGAATTCCTGGCTGGAATTTCTTCAAGTTATCCACAAGTTCTGAAAACACAAAAGTGCCTACTCCCTCCAATCCATATGACTTGTCGCAGCTTTAGTACAACTTTGTACTAAAGCTGCGACAAGTAATATGGATTGGAGGGAGTACTAGATTTGGAGATCAAAGCACATGTTACAAAATTGGTTTAGTCAGGAACCAGTGGGTTACTGCTTTTGGCTTAATGGGTTTTTGCCAAATGTAAAATGTGCACACTGTCTGTAGTACATTTTTTATTAACCCAAGCTAGGTTTCCATAGTGTAATTTATTTTCAGTGCTTCAGATTCCATAATGTGTCTGTTCTCATGTTTCTGTCAATATACCAGTGGTAATTGGGATTTGAAGACGAAGGTCCCTGAGCAGTGCAAGGTTTCAAAAATAAAATTGCCATCTTACTTTATGGAGTGGATCAATTTGAAGGATATCTACCTCAACTTCTACAATAGAAGAGTAAGTGAATTAGATTAGAATAGAGTTTCTGATTGTTCATGAGGTGTTTATCTTCGAACTAAAGCGTGCACTCCGTGGCTTGTGTTTTGCCAGGCAACTGGAATGATGACAATGATGAGGGAGCTTCAAATCCCAATTGCTGGAAGCCACCATCTCGGCATGGATGACGCGAAAAACATTACAAGAGTTGTTCAGCGCATGCTTGCTGATGGTGCTGTGATACAAATCACCGCGAGGAGGCAACCGGATACAAGTGACGTGAAATTCCTTTTCAAGAACAGAATCAGGTAACGGGATATTGTTAAATGTGGGTTTTACTCTCGTGCGGCTAGAAGATGACAAGATGCACTCCAGTGAAAAAGCATGGGAGTTACTTGCGTGTTACATGCACACCGTAACACACCTAATTGACACCGGCGTAAGCATCTGTTTTTTAGACTAAAAAAAAGCAACGGCTTGCGGTGCATGGAGCTACGTAGTGGCCTGTGAAGCGATGGACCAAATGGCAAATAGCACCTATCGTGTGCGATGTCACTGTAGCACCTAGTCAAGCAAAGTACAAATTGAGCAGTGTGGTAGTCACGAAGGTTTCGACGTGGCCTTCTCACCGGCTGATGCTTTGATAGCACCCATGTGAAGATGCACAGTTGCTGTGTACTCTTTGCATGGGGCGTTTTTGGTTGAAATGAATGCCGAACACATGTGTATTTATTGTATTTCGGAGAGATATATAATTCAGAGACTGCGCCAAATGATTCACAATTGTAATATGTTTTGCAGAGGGCATATCAGTTTTTGGCTACTACTAGTAGTTAAACAGCCCGATGAGGATGGCGAAACCTAGATTTAAAATAGATGCTAAGGTCTTTGCAATGCAACGTACTTAGTAAAATAAACTGAATTTATCTCAAGTACCAATGCTTATTTCTATAGGATGAGTACCCAATTAAGCGTCTATCCCCTATAAATAAGTGATGATGATAAATGAAAAATCGATTTATTTCTCTAGGCATCTTCCCTAAACATCTTGCATTTACAAGGCCTAATGCAATCATGTTGTGGTGATGTTACTTTGGTGAGATGATTATGGTCCCTTGAGATTTTCCTTGAAAAATACTAACAGCACTCATGTATTACCAAAATTGGTTGTCAGGGCTGGATGCCCAACCGCAGTAATCTCGTCCCCTTGAATACGGTCTTCTCCCGTAGGGTTTAGACCTACAATCTCTGGTACGACGTCCTTCGTTTGCTCCCCTGTTGTCCCTCCTCTTTCACCGCTCGGGCTGATCAAGAGAGTATCCTAGATGCTTTTGCCTTTGGTAGGGTTTGGTGACGAATGGCTTTTTCTTTTGCGATCAAGGAGGTGATGAGGTCATCAATGCGAACAATACCATTGGCGTGTCACACAAAGAAGAGACGCCCACATTTTTGCCCTTCCCTACTCAGCGAGGGCAACATTTTCCTCCCCGACCGCTACAATGCTACTCTCTCCGTCCCATAATGTAGTACTTATTTGTAGTAGGATGTAGTCCTTCCATGAGGTCCACCTGGTAGACGTCGGAACTCATGAAGGTTAAACAATAAATTTATAAAGAGAGGGGGCGAAAACGGCATTGAGCAGAACACAAACATCCAGTTTGTCCTCACTAGCATCTTCATTCGCAGTAGGGGAGTCTTGTTTGACATGGGGAGAGCCTGCTCCTAGTGGCGCTCTTAGGGCGAGGCGATTTACTGTGTTATTAAGTCACACACAAATCGTATGATAAAAAAACCAAACATCAGGAAGGGAAATAGTTGAAGAAACGTTACAGGAAATACCCATGCGACGAAATGAAAAAGGAAACAGGACCATGACAATGAAAAAGTACGAAAAGTGCACCTGAATGTCAGATGATTGGGTGTCAACAAGAGGACTCTTTCCAGTCACAACGTACAGTAAATGCATGACCATGAAGAAGGCGAGCCTCCATCTTCTACAGAACTAGGACCAAACCCTATCAGCTGAAGCTCACGCTTGTATGTCTCCACGATCCTATTCCTAACCACTTGAAATGATAACATACCATTCGCCGCCAAAAAGCTTTTCTTCGAGATACTTGCCACAAGCCTGAATTTCTGCACGATGATCTGCCCAACCACCTCCCACCTGTGTAAGATCATTTGTGGAGGTAAACCCTGGATACCGCAGTTGGAGCATTTTGATGAGCGACTTCCTAATAAGCTCCCTAGCGACCCTACAAATATCATGAGCTCGGCCTCAGCGGAGTCATCCGATGACGCGGTGCATATGGAGTAACTGTGAATCCCATCCCAAGTCACTGAGCAGGCATAAAAAAGTTAATAAATACTCCCTCCGTCCCAAATTTCTTGTCTTAAATTTATTTAGATACGAATGTATCTAGTTACATTTTAGTATTAGATACATCTGTATCAGACAAATCTATGACAAATTTTTTGGGACGGAGGGAGTATAACCAAGGGAACGAGAGATGTGCAACTCACTCTGGCTTCACATCTTTACAAGAACAACTGACATCTGTGCCTCAGTACTCGTCACCACAAGCAACAACACACTTGCAACATAGAGCACATGAAAGGAACCACCAGCACTGATCAACACCTAGGATTAGAAGTCTGATAGTGCAAATAAACTGCTTGTGTTGCATAAAAAAGATAACATGTAACTAAGACATGCGCTCCAGAAGAAAACAATACGACATTGCACCCAAAACACCGCAAGGGTACCTCATTCTCAAAAGGGCCGAGACCAATCATTTCCTTAATAGTCTTCACAACCGGCTCCTCGCAAACAGAAGAACACCAGATCGGACTGCAGAACACCAGACCGGACTGCAGAACACCAGACACGGGCCAGGACGATGTGGCAGCTGCGGTGGATGACTATTATAGAGAGGCCTTGGATCGTGTGAAGTGAGGATGCACGCACTTAACTTGGAGGCTCTGGGATTGCCGCGGCTTGACCTAGCACACCTCGAGGTGCCTTTCAACATGGATGAAGTTGAGAAGGTTATTAAGTCCATGCCTCCGGATAAAGCACCGGGACCGGACGGATTTACGAGCCGCTTCTACGCCACATGTTGGCATATCATACGGGAGGATTTCATGGCAGCAATGACATGCTTCTATAATAGAGATGTGAGAGGAATGGCGACAATAAATAAATCTCTTGTGTCCCTCATACCTAAGGAGGAGGGTGCATTGGATGTGGGGGATTTCAGGCCCATAAACCTTGTGCACGGGCAGTGAAGATTTTTGAGAAGGTGCTCGCTTCTAGGCTTGTGGTGGAGCTGCCGAACCTGGTTGGAAATCATCAAAGTGCTTTTGTCAAAGGAAGATCACTGCATGACAATTTCATGTTAGTTCAGAGCATGGCCCAGCGTTTGCATGCTCTGAAAAACTCTGCAATGCTATTGAAGCTGGACATCTCCAAAGCGTTTGACTCCGTTCAATGGTCGTTTCTTCTGGAAGTTATGGAGCAGCTCGGCTTTGGTCCAAGGTGGAGATCATGGGTGTGTGGAATCCTAGCTACTTCCACAACAAGAATTATGGTGAATGGGGACCCGGGTGAAACTATTTATAACTGCAAGGGTCTGCGGCAAGGAGACCCCGTATCACCGATACTCTTCATCCTCACCATGGAGCCACTACATCGACTGTTCGAATGGGCTGCCCAGCGTGGGTTCCTGCAGCCTTTTGCGACAACAGGATTGAAGAAAAGGCTCTCGATTTTTGCTGATGACATTGTCTTGTTCACCAAGCCAGAACCAATGGACCTTGCTATCTGCAAATACATCTTCGACCTATTTGGTGAGGCATCAGGCCTGCACATAAACATGAGCAAATCGGTCGCGTTGCCGATGCGGTGTTCGGGTAAGAGTATAGCTTTGGCCAGTCAGGAGCTTGGGTGTCCGGTGGGAACTTTCCTGGTTCGGTATCTTGGCCTGCCCTTGTCGATAAGGAAGCAATCAGCGGCTCAGCTTTAGTACCTGGTGGATCAGATGGCGAATCGCTTGCCAAGGTGGAAGGCATCACTTATGCCTAAAAGTGGTAGGCTCACGTTGGTGCATTCGGTTCTGTGCGCGATGCCCATTCATGCGATGATGGCTTTGGACCTTCCTGTGAAAACACTTGTGGCCATGAACAAGGTTTGCCGTGGATTTCTCTGGTGCCGGAAAGCGGAGGCAAATGGAGGTAACTGTGCGGTGGCGTGGGAGATTGTGTGTGCCCCGAAGTGGGCAGGAGGTTTAGGACTGCCTAAATTGAGGTGGATGAATGTGGCAATGCAGGCCCAATGGCCATGGTTGCAGAGGACAGATAGCAGCATACCATGGAGCGATTTCAAAATCGAAGTGCCAGCTGAAGTGATGAAAGTCTTCCAGGCGGCCACAAGGTGCACGACAAACAATGGACTAAACACCCTATTTTGGGAAGATCGGTGGCTGGACAGGAGGCGGATTCAGGAGATTGCCTCGGTCGTCTATGACATGGTACCGCGCCGGGTTAGACAGACGAGCCTGCTAGGCCAAGTGGTGACTGATGGATCATGGGCAGCATGCCTCAACCCCAATCTGAGTATGGTGGCACTACAGTAGTTCTTACAACTTTGGCAGAGGGTCCAGACTTGGGAACCAGTTGAGAATGTCTCGGACATGATAGCTTGGTCATGGGAGACGACTGGATAGTTCACAGTGAGATCAGCGTACGCATCGAAATTTTGGGGAAGGGATGTTATTCCCTTGATGGAGTTAACTTGGGAATCACGAGCTCCATCACAATGCAAGTTCTTCACGTGGCTGGCACTATGAAACAGATGTTGGATGTCTGAACGGCTTGCTAGGAGGGGGCTGCCGCATCAGGACAAATGCCCTCTCCGTAATCAAGAGGAAGAAACAATCAACCATGTTTTACTAACATGCGTCTTCGCCATGACGATTTGGACAGAGGTCTGTAGGGCATTAGGGAAGCCAGAGTGGACGCCAACTACGCAGGATGCCCTTATGCCATGGCTTTGTGGAAAACAAGCAGCAGGTACCATGGCAAGGAAGGATCTGCACACTTTACTGCTACTGACGCTGTGGGAGTTGTGGAAGCATAGGAATGCAGTTGTGTTCGACGGTGTTTCGCCATCAACAGGTCGCCTCATGCAAAAAATTGAAGCGGAAGGACGGATTTGGTCGATGTCTGGACTCATGAAAGGAAACGTAGATTTTGTGTTTGCGGGCTTAGCTAGGTGGATCGGTGGCGAGGAGTAGTCTAGCTGTAGTAGGTGGTGTGGAGTTGTACATATGGTTGTGAGAAATCGCATCATGTGTAAATGACCCGTGGATGCTTTTCATGCCTTTCCTTCTTTAATATATGATATGCACACTTTGCGAATTCGAGAGAAAAAAACATGGGTTTTCAACGGGCCTAAGCACACTAGTTGTGCCGGGCTGCAAAGGAACTTTTTACTGAGGAAAACCTTGCCCTCCTCCAACGGCTGCTGTAGCTGACCAGTCGCATAAGGAGGAAGCTAGGCATACATATGATTCCCCTAGAAACACAATACATAAAGGAGACCCGAAAAAATACGTTTGAGGCAAGATCATGGAGCCTAGCCACGTGCAAAGCCAAAACTAAACACAATATTAGACTAACCTCCCGATCAAGTACAAACAAGTCGGTATACTTAATAAGCCCTTCACCCCCTCCCGCGAAAGCGCCACATGCGTGAAACCAGTACACAAGCATACTAGTTCTTCTGTGTATTGCAAATCCGCGAAGCAAGCTAACTACACTAGCCATCCGCGGCTAGAGAATTTGCCATCGAGCGAAGCAGAAATAACGACCATCTCAGCAAATGAACCAAAACTCCTTGAAAGCCAAACCAACTGTCACAAAGGCTAGCCCCTCCCTTTTAACAACGGTCACCACATATCACATGCTAGCAGGGAATCACCGAGGAGCCGAGCAAAAAGAGATAGTCAAAACATGTAGACAATACCCCCAAAATATTGAAACCAGATGCAGGAACAACCTAATTTTTTTTCTTCCACAAAGCTAGTAACCACGCGTTTAGGGAAACCTACATACATGAGCTAGGAAAGAAGCAATGATATGACACGAAACCGCAACAAACATGGACGACAGGCAGTAGAGAAACATAACCACAGGAGAAAAAAAATTAAGTCTGCATGGAAAGTCAAAGAGAAAGCCAAAGGAAAGAAGAAAAGGCTGATGAAACAAAAATAAATACATAACTGGGCCGCACACAATAAAGAATCCAAGCGCACGCACTCAAACCAAGATGAAACTGCACCAACCACCAACAATTCACGGGTGCACCGTCACGAGACGTTTCGACCAACAACACATCATTTGACAGCCCAAACGAACGCACCCAGCTCGATGCCTACCCAGCCAGCACAAAGCCATCTTCATCTCTTCCACAAAGCGAGCAATCACATGTTCAGGGTAACCCACACATATCAGCTAGCTAAACATCAATGATAGGAACATTGACTATGGGCAAAAGAGAGAATAGCAACGAGAGAAAGGAAAAACAAACCAGCAAGAAACAAAGAGACAGCCAAAAGAAAGAATAAAAAGGTCCACAAAATCAAAATAAATACATAACCGGGCCCTATGCAATAATAGTCTGACGACCCGCAACCAAATCAAGGCGAGACCGCACGTCCCATGGCGAATCCCGAGCATCTCTCCCCCACTAGTCCTCTTACTCTCCACGGACAATTCCTGGACGTGCCATCACGGGACAGTCTGACCAACAACACATCATCTACCCGTCCAAACGGCCGCACCCGACTTGATCTCCGGTTCTCTACCCGGCAAGCACCAAAATGCCTTCGCACGAGACAGTCCGACCAACAACACGTCGTCCGCCTTCCAAACGGCCATGCCCGACTCAATCTCTAATCAGCAAGCACATTAGCGTCTTCACCAACCTCATAGACACCAAAAATCATTGGGAAAGAAAATTGTATTTCCATACTGTCCAAAGCAGGTATCACAAAAAAGACAACAACATGCATCATGTGCACATGAACCAACAATGGAACGTGAAAATCCACAGCAAGAAACCACACATAGAAACATGACGCACGTATTAACAAACACGAAGAGGTCCAATCGTATCAGAGGCGAATAAACTACTACCTCTCTCTCAGTTTACAGGGCGTGCGCGTATCCCTAGGTCGTCTATTTGACCAACCTAATACAAGTCATATATTACAAAAAATATACCAAAATAAACTTCAGATGTTCTATTTTCAAAAGATATAATTTCTGTGCTATATAGTTTATATTAGGGTGGTCAAATTGGCAACCTAGGTATACGCGTAGGACTTGTAAACTGAGACGGAGGAAGTAGCAAACATACATAAAGAAACCAAGCGAGAAAAACTCGACATGAGAGACACCAATGATTAAGACGGACGACCCACCCAATCGAATAGCAGCAACACCGAGTGCTCTGAGCGGCACGAAGCAAAAAAACTTGCCAAAAAAAATCGGTGATTAGGCCACCACAGTTTTATAAAATGGACCACACAGAAAGAACCGAAAGAGAGAGCTCACATCGAAGAGCAACAAGCCAAGAATGGCTGCAGCCGAATGACAGGAAGAAACTCGCATTGCCTGCACGCGCAATGAGAAAAAGAACAGCCGATGAGCGTGCATATGAGAGCAAACACAAGTGTAGAAGACTATAGGATGCAACTCTATTGTATTCATCGGAGTCTGTTACAAATATATAAAGGTGATGTCTTGCGTGACAAGCCAACTAATCCCTACAATATCTCTAGTAGTTAATCTATACAAAGCTAGAGATCATATGAAGATTAATCAGAGATAAGTACAAAGATGTCATGTTCAACACCCCCCCTCCCGGCTGCCGAAGCATCAGCGTCGGTGATGCAAAGACTGGAACGAAACTCCTAGAATGGAACGGTTGGCAACCCCTTGGTCATGATATCGGCAAACTGTTGGGTAGTCAGTACATGAAGGACACCGAGCTGACCCAACTGAACCTTCTCGCGCACAAAATGAACATCCAGCTCAATGTGTTTGGTGCGCTTGTGTTGCACCAGATTGGCCGCGAGATAGGTGGCCGACACATTATCACAAAAGACCACTGCAGCCTTCAGAAGTAAGACACGAAGTTCACCAAGCAGGTGACACAACCAACAAGTCTCAGCAATGATGTTGGCAACAACACAATACTCAGCCTCGGCACTCGAGCGGGAGATGGTGGGTTGACGCTTAGAGGACCACAAGACAAGAGAGTCACCAAAGAAGACACAGTATCCAGACATGGATCGTCGGGTGTCAGGACAGCCGACCCAATCCGCATCCGTATAAGCAAGAAGCTTGGTGGAGGCGAAGGCGCGAAGACGAAGACCATAGGTTGGCATGCCACAAATGTACCGTAGAATGCGCTTGACCAGGGACCAGTGAGCATCACGCGACGAGTGCATGTGCAAGCAAACTTGCTGCACCGTAAACTGAATGTCTGTTCTGGTGAGCGTACACTACTAGGGAAAACCCTAGTAGTAGCGCGGGGTAATGACCTATTAGTAGCGCAGGGGCCCGCACTACTAATACGACGCCACAACTAACTTTTAGCAGTAGCGTGGGTCCAACCCGCACTACTACTACTTCTGCTAGTAGTAGCGCGGTTGCCACCCACCTACTACTACTTAGCTGTAGCACGGGTAAGGTTCCCGCGCTACTACTAACTAATTAGGAATTAAAATAAATAAATTCATCCAAGGCTGCTGCTACTGCTGGGCGTCAACGTCTTCTCCATCTAGTGCTGATGCTGGTCCTGGAGGGGATGAAGTCGTCCATGGTGATGGTGCTTCCCCACCCAACTCATCCTTGCACCTCTCCTCTGCTGCTACTACGAAAGAAGAGAAAACGATTAGAAGATGAAGGAAGGGAGGGAGAGAGAGAGAGAGAGAGAGAGAGAGAGAGAGAGCGAGAGGAGTAGGAAGGACAACTCACATGTGGTTGTGTCCATGGTGGATCTGGCCGCCGCCATGGATGGCGCTCTGCTGGATCTCCCTCTCCTTCCAACATAAGAGAAGGAGGAGGAAGGAGGGGGAGGGGGCTGCGGCGGGAGTGGGCGACGCCAGATTTGGGGTAGGCATGAGGTGCGAGGCAGGCGGTGGTGGAGGATGAGGAAGGGAATCACGGGTGGGAGGGAGAAGCGGAATGGGAGAGCCTATGGACAGAGGGGGGGGGGGGGGTGAGTGAGGGAGAGAGGAGGGATTTTGTCGAGGATATAAAGACTTCACTTACCTTGTACTTAGTAGTAGCAAGGGGTATAAACCCGCGCTACTACTATCAACTTAGTAGTAGCGCGGGTTCATACCCCTCGCTACTACTATGGCATGTCCTGGGGGGCACGGTAGAGACTGCTTAGTAGTAGAGAGGGTTAAAAACCCGCGCTACTACTATCAACTTAGTAGCAACAAGGTGTAAAAAACCACGCTACTACTAAGTAGCAGCAGCGAGGGGTATAAACCCGCGCTACTAGTAAGCGCCTGCCTATAAGCTTTTCCCTAGTAGTGGTAAGGTACTGAAGAGCACCAACAATACTACGGTAGAGCGCGGCATCGGTGGCAGGCTGCCCAGTTGTGGCTGAGAGCTTTGGCTTGGCCTCAGCAGGCTTGGCGACCGGCTTGAAGTCAGTCATGCTAGTACGGTCCAACAGATCGAGAGCATATTTACCTTGATGGAGGAAGAATCTGGAGGAGTCACGTCGCACATTAATGCCTAGGAAGAAGTGCAATGCGCCTAGGTCCTTCAACCAAAACTCGGAGGCAAGACGACCAATGATGTCGTGAAGAAGGTCCTCTCTAGATGCAGTAATGACAATGTCATCAACATACAATAGGAGCATGGCGACATGATCGGCCTGATGAAGCACGAATAACGACGTGTCAGAGGTGGTGCTGCAAAAACTGAGAGCAGCAAGGAACACCGCGATGCGCTGGTACCACGCACAAGGGACCTGTTTCAGGCCATATAAGGACCATGACAACATGCAGATGTCATCAGGTCGTTGTGGGCGACGAAACCGGTCGACTGCTGACAGAGAACACGCTCCTGGAGATGGCTGTACAAGAAGGCATTGTTGATGTCGAGCTGATGTACGGGCCATCAATGAGAGGCGGCGAGCTGTAGAACGACAGGGATCGTGTTGGGTTTGACAATAGGAGATAAAGTATCGGAGAAGTCTACAGCATCATGTCGTGCGAATCCATGAACAACCGAGCGAGCCTTGTACCTATAGAGGGAGCCATCCGGAAGATGCTTATGTCGAAAAACCCACTTGTTGGAGATGATGTTAGCGCCGAGAGGATGAGGGACCAAGGTCCAAGTCTGGTTGGCGATGAGTGCATCATAATCGGTGCTCACGGCATCAGTCCAATGCGGATTACTCAACGCATACTACACCGAGTGCGGGACTGGAGAGATGGTCGTGACACTGAGGTTGTGGTAGCGCGGGTTTAGCTGACGAACCCCATCCTTGGCACACGTCACCATGGAATGATGAGGCAGTGGAGGGGGCGGGGGAGGGCCGCGGCGATGAGGGGCCACAACCGGTGGCGATGTGGCCTTGGGAGAGGCCTCCGGCAAGGCCGCTGGACGCGGGCACGGAGGCGCCGAGGGACCGGCCAAAGATGCGCCCTTGGGCCCGGTCGGGGATGACGATGGGGGTGTCGACGGTCTTGCAGAGGCCGACTCCTCCCGAGCTAGCGATGGCGAGGCCGGTGTGAAGGCCGGCGATGAATACGCCGAGGCCGGCGATGAAGCCAACGAGGGAGATACCGAGGCCGGCATGGTCCCGGCGGAGGACGAGGAGCCCGAGGGGGTTACAGACGCAACCAAGCGATCGCCAGGGATGTCGCATGCGATCGCGGCATATGAATCTCAAGGGCTCCACGAGGCCAGAGAGAGGGAGCACACGGAGAAGGTTGATATCACTCCAACGTAACTATAATTTTTTATTGTTCCATGCTATTATATTATCAATCTTGCATGTTTTATATACATTTACAAGCAACTTTATATCATTTTTTGGGACTAACCTATTAACTCAGCGCCCATTGCCAGTTGCTATTTTTTTGCTTGTTTATGGTTTCGCGGAATATCAATACCAAATGGAGTCAAAATGCCATGAAATTTTTTGGAGATTTTTTTCCTGTACATAAGGGACACTAGAAGCTTCGGGAGAAGATCAGACGTGGGAGCATGGGCCCACTACCCACCAGGGCATGCCCAGGGGTGCAGATGCGCCCTGATGGGTGGTGGGTCCCACGTGGCTCTGTTTGACCTTACTCCGCCTATCTAAATACCCAAAAATCAGAAAACCCTCGGGGAAGTCCACGATATACTTTTTCCGCCGCCGCAAGCCTCTGTTCTCGAGAGATCCCATCTGGAGGCCTTCTCCGGTACTCCGCCGGAGGGGGAATCGATCACGGAGGGGTTCTTCACCAACCTTGTTGCCCCTCCGATGATGCGTGAGTATTTTACCACAGACCTACGGGTCCATAGTTAGTAGCTAGATGGCTTCTTCTCTCTCGATGTTTCTCAATACAATGTTCTCCTTGTTGTTCTTGGAGATCTATTTGATGTAATGACTTTTTGCTGTGTGTTTGTTGAGATCAGATGAATTGTGAGTTTATGATCAGATCTATCCATGAATATTATTTGAGTTTTCTCTGAACACTTTTATGCATGATTAAGATAGCTTCATATTTCTTCTCCGATTTAATGGTTTGGTTTGGCCAACTAGATTGATTTATCTTGCCATGGGAACAAGGTGCTTTGTGATGGGTTTGATCTTGCGGTGCTCAATCCCAGGGACAGAAGGGGACATGACACGTATGTATCATTGCTATTAAGGGTAAAAAGATGGGGTTTATTCATACGTGAGTTTATCTTGTGTACATCATGTCATCTTGCTTAATGCATTACTCCATTTTTCCATGAACTTAATACACTAGAAGCATGTTGGATAGCGGTCCATGTGTGGAGTAATAGTAGTAGATGCAGAATCATTTCGGTCTACTAATCTTGGACGTGATTCCTATATGTTTAATCATTGCCTTGGATATCGTCATAATTATCTGCTTTTCTATCAATTGCTCAACAGTAATTTGTCTACCCACCGTATGCTATTTTCTCGAGAGAAGCCTCTAGTGAAAACTATGGCCCACGGGTCTATCTTTTATGATATGAAAATCCTAAAATACCTTGCTGCAATTTTCTTTTATTTATTTTATTTTGTATTTAGGTTTGATCTATCTATCAAAGACTATACCATTTAATCTTGCTCGTAACCGTTGAGGGATTGACAACCTCTTTACGCGTTGGGTTGCAAGTATTTGTTGTTTGTGTGGAGGTGCTGTTTAGATACTGTTGCTTGGTGCTCCTGCTGGATTGATTACCTTGTTTTCATAACTGAAGGAAATACTTATCTCTACTGTACTGCATCATCCTCCCCTCTTTGAGGAAATCCCAACACAGCTCACAAGTAGCAGGAAGAATTTCTGGCGCCGTTGCCAGGGAGACATCATCAACATTTACCAAGTACCTACGCATAAACTTTCATCTGCTTGCAATTACTTTATTTGCAATTTGCCTCTCATTTTCATCTCCCCCACTTCTAAATAGTTTTACAAAAAATTCCAAAAATATTTTCCGTTTGCCTTTTTCTTGTTTGATCTTTTATTTGCTTGTGATCTTGTTTGCGTAGTCATAATGTCTCAAGAAAATACAAAGTTGTGTGATTTTTCCAATACTAATAATAATGATTTTATTAGTACTCCGATTTCTCCTCCCTCCGCTAGTGCGGAGTCTTATGATATTAATGCCGCTTTACTGAATCTTGTTATGAAAGAGCAACTTTCCGGTAATCCTAATGAGGATGCCGCGTCCATCTAAACACTTTCATAGAATTGTGTGATATGCAAAAAAAGATGTCGACAATGATATTATGAAATTGAAATTACTTCCATTTTCTTTGCGGGTTCGCGCAAAAATTTGGTTTCATCTTTGCCACGAAAAGTATCGATTCTTGGGATAAGTGCAAAGATGCTTTTATTACTAAGTATTTTCCTCCCGTGAAAATTATTTCCCTTAGAAATCAAATTATGAATTTCAAGAAACTTGAACATGAACATGAACATGTTGCACAATCTTGGGAAATGATGAAATTAATGCTAAGGAATTGCCCTACTCATGGTTTAAATTTGTGGATGATCATACAAAAAGTTTATGCGGGATTGAATTTTGTCTCTAGAAATCTTTTAGATTTCGCTACGGGTGGTACTTTTAAGGAAATTACTTTGGATGAAGCCACTAAATTACTTGATAATATCATGGCAAATTATTCACAATGGCATACCGATAAAGCACCTACTAGTAAAAGGGTTAATTCTGTTGAAGAGATTAGTACTTTGAGTGATAAAGTTGATGCATTTATCAAATTGGTTGCTAGTAAAAATGTTCCTATTGATCTTAATGATGTGACTTTGTCCATTTTGATTGAGCAAAATAATGATCCCGTAGATGTGAATTTTGTCTCACGAAACAACTTTAATAATAATGCTTATAGGGTGTAATTTCAATCCTAGGCCGTTCCCTGGAAGTTCCTCTAATAATTATGGCAATTCCTATGGTACTTCTTATAATACAAAAAATAGGATGCCCTCTGATCTTGAGAATAATATCAAAGAATTTATTAATGCTCAAAAAGTTTTCAACACTACGATAGAAGAAAAATTGAGTAAAATTCATGATATGTCTAGGAGCACTGATAGAATTACACATGATGTGGAAAATCTTAAGATTAAAATTTTGCCACCCAAAGTTGATATCAATGAATCAATTAAAGCTTTATATGTCTGCATGGATGAGAGTAAGAAGAGAACCGCTATGCTAAGAGCTAAACGAGAATTCTTAGAAAAGGTGATTCCGCCCAATTCTTTTCATAGTAATGATGAAGATGTTAAAATGATTGGTATTTCTTCCATTGATTCCTTGTTTAGTAATATTGAAATTGATGATAAAGGGACTTAAGAAGAGTCAACTTTAGCTATAATGCGTCCCCATAGTTCAGAGGATGAAAATCTTGTTGAAAAAATTGATAAAAGTGAGTTTGGAGAGGTAAAAAGTTTAACTAGTGATGTGCCCACTCTTTTCGATTACAATGACTTTAATTATGATAATTGCTCTTTGATTGAATGCATTTATTTGTTACAATCCATGTTAAATTCACCCAACGCATATGAACAAAATAACGCTTTTACCAAACATATTGTAGAAGCTGTGATGAAAGCCTTAGAAGAAAAAGTTAGAATTAGAGATTTCAATTCCTAGAAAATTATATGATGAATGGGAACCCACCATTAAAGTCAAGATAAAAAATTATGAGTGCAATGCCGTATGTGATTTGGGTGCTAGTGTTTCCACAATTCTGAAATCTCTATGTGATGTGCTAGGTTTTACCAATTTGGAAGAACGTTCTCTTAATTTGCATTTGGCGGATTCTACTATTGAAAAGCCTTTGGGAAGAATTAATGATGTTCTTATTCTTGCAAATAGGAATTATGTACCCATATATTTTATTGTACTTGATATTGATTGCAATCCGTCTTGTCCCTTAATACTTGGTAGACCATTTTTACGAACTATAGGTGCTGGGATTGACATGAAAGAAGGGAATATTGAATTTCAGTTTCCACTAAAGAAGGGCATGGAACACTTCCCTAGAACTATAATTAAGCCACCACATTACTCAATCATGAGGGCAACCTATGGAGAAAAAACCAAAGATGACAACACTTGAAACTATGAATTATGCCTAGCTAGGGGCATAAAACAACAACACTTGTTGGGAGGCAACCCAATAGTTATCCTTTAACTTTTTGTTTATTTTCTTTTATTTAATAAATACACAATTATGCTACTGTTATGATTGTTCTTTTCATGTTTTAATTAGTTTTTGTGCCAAGTAAAGCCTTTAGGATGGTTTGGGTGATAGTTGACTCGATTCTGTTGAAAATCATAAACTTTTGCGGCCAGTTCTGGAATTTTGTAAATTTACAAAAATGTGTTTTTGCTCTGAATTTTTTGTACATAAATAATATACAAATTCCCCACATTTTCCTAATTTTTCAGAATTTTTAGAGTTACAGAAGTATGGTCAAAGTTCAGATTACTACAAACTGTTCAGTTTTTGATTCTATTTTTGTTGCATTGTGTGCTTATTTTGATGAATCTATGGATTGTATCGGGGGGGTATAAGCCATGGTAAAGTTATAATAAAGTAGGTATAATGCAATAATAAAATATGAATGGGTTAGCAACAGTACTTAAAGTGGTGATTTGCTTTAATATACTAACGGATCTCACGAAGGTTTTGCTAAGTTTTGTGTGATTGAAGTTTTCAAGTTTTGGGTGAGATCACGATGTATGAAGGAATAAGGAGTGACAAGAGCTTAAGCTTGGCGATGACCAAGGCACCCCAAGGTAATATTCAAGGACTCCCAAGCAACTAAGCTTGGGGATGCCCCGGAAGGCATCCCCTCTTTCTTCTAACGACCATCGATAATTTTACGTGGAGCTATTTTTTATTCGTCACATATAATGATTTTTGCTTGGAACGTCTTGTATTATATGAGTATTTGCTTGTTTTGTTTTTTATTTTGTCACAAATATCCTTGCTGGACACACCTATTTGAGAGAGCCATAATGATATCATGATTTGTTAAAATTGCTCTAGTGCTTCACTTAAATCTTTTTGAGCACGATGGTGTTTTAATTTTGAAGAAATATGATCTCATACTTCACTTAGATTATTTTGAGAGTAGTAATTTTTGAAGAAATATGCTCTCATGCTTGACTTAGATTATTTTGGGAGTTAGAAAATTTTAAAGAAATGCACTCTCATGCTTCACTTATATTATTTTGAGAGTTGATTTTTCTTTTGAAGAAATATATGCTCTCGTGCTTCACTTAAATCTTTTTGAGAGTTGATAACAACAATGGTAATTTGCATAAGATATGAATTTGGTCCCAATGTGATAGATATTCAAGAGGGATATAATAAAAACTTTCATGAAGATCATTGGATATTAAAAACTTGATTCCTTGCAATAGTTTTGCGATACGGAGATAGTGATATCTGAGTCACTGATACGTCTCCAACGTATCTATAATTTTTTATTGTTCCATGCTATTATATTACCCGTTATGGATGTTTATGGGCTTTACTTTACACTTTTATATCATTTTTGGGACTAACCTACTAACCGGAGGCCCTGCCCGAATTGCTGTTTTTTTTGCCTATTTTACTGTTTCAAAGAAAAGGAATATCAAACGAAGTCCAAACGGAATGAAACATTCGGGAGCGATCTTTTTGGAACAAACGCAATCCAGGGGACTTGGAGTGGATGTCAAGAAACAGAGGAGGCGGCCACGAGGGTGCCCGGCGCGCCCCCTGGGGGTGGGCACGCCCCGCACCCTCGTGGGCCCCTCGAGCGTCCACCGACCTACTTCTTCCTCCTATATATACCCACGTACCCTGAAACCATCTAGGAGCACCACGAAAACCTAATTCCACCACCGCAACCTTCTGTATCCATGAGATCCCATCTTGGAGCCTTCGTCGGTGCTCCGTCGGAGGGGGAATCAACCATGGAGGGCCTCTACATCATCTCCAAGGCCTCTCCAATGAGTTGTGAGTAGTTTACCATAGACCTTAAGGTCCATAGTTATTAGCTAGATGGCTTCTTCTCTCTCTTTGAATCTCAATACAAAGTTCTCCTTGATCTTCTTGGAGATCTATTCGATGTAACTCTTTTTGAAGTGTGTTTGTCGAGATCCGATGAATTGTGGGTTTATGATCAAGTTTATCTATGAGAAATATTTGAATCTCCTCTGAATTATTTTATGTGTGATTAAGTTATCTTTGCAAGTCTCTTCGAATTATCAGTTTGGTTTGGCCTACTAGATTGATCTTTCTTGCAATGGGAGAAGTGCTTAGCTTTGGGTTCAATCTTGCGGTGTCCTTTCCCAGTGACAAGACGGGAGCAATGCACGTATTGTATTGTTGCCATCGAGGATAAAAAGATGGGGTTTATATCATATTGCATGAGTTTATCCCTCTACATCATGTCATCTTTGTGAACTTAATACTCCAGATGCAGGCAGGAGTCGGTCGATTTGCTGAGTAATAGTAGTAGATGTAGGCAGGAGTCGGTCTACTTGTCATGGATGTGATGCCTATATACATGATCATGCCTAGATAATCTCATAACTATTCGCTTTTCTATCAACTGCTCGACAGTAATTTGTTCACCCACCGTAATACTTATGATATCTTGAGAGAAGCCACTAGTGAAATCTATGGGCCCCGGGTCTATCTTTTATCATATAAGTTTACCATCTACTTTTATTTGCATATTTTACTTTCCAATCTATATCATAAAAATACCAAAAAAATATTTATCTTATCATATTATCTCTATCAGATATCACTTTCGCAAGTGGTCATGAAGGGATTGACAACCCATTTATTGCGTTGGGTGCGAGGTTCTTGTTTGTTTGTGTAGGGACTTTTGAGGAGCCTCCTACTGGATTGATACCCTGGTTCTCAAAAACTGAGGGGAATACTTACGCTAATTTGCTGCATCACCCTTTCCTCTTCAAGGAAAACCAACACAAGCTCAAGACGTAGCAAGAAGGATTTCTGGTGCCGTTGCCGGGGAGGTCTTCGCTCAAGTCAAGACATACCAAGTACCCATCACAAATTCATCTCCCTCGCATTACATTATTTGCCGTTTGCCTCTCGTTTTCCTCTCCCCCACTTCACCCTTGTCGTTTTATTCACCCTCTCTTTCCCAATCTTCTCCCGTCTCTTTCGCTTGCCTTTTTGTTTGCTTGTGTGTTAGATTGTTTGTCGCGATTGCGCAAGATAATACCAAATTATGTGACTTTTCCAATACCAATAATAATGATTTCCTTAGTACTCTAATTGCTCCTCTTAATGATTTTGAGTCTTGTGAAATCAATGCTGCTTTGTCGAATCTTGTTATGAAAGATCAATTCTCCGGCCTTTCTAGTGAAGATGCCGCTACCCATCTAAACAAATTTGTTGATTTGTGTGAGATGCAAAAGAAGAAAGATACGGATAATGATATTGTTAAATTGAAGTTATTTCCGTTTTCACTTAGAGATCATGCTAAAATTTGGTTTTCATCTTTGCCTAAGAATAGTATTGATATATGGAATAAGTGCAAAGATGCTTTTGTCTCTAAGTATTTTCCTCCCGCTAAGATCATCTCTCTTAGGAACGATATTATGAATTTTAAACAACTTGATCGTGAGCATGTTGCCCAATCTTGGGAAAGAATGAAATTGATGATTCGCAATTGCCCTACTCATGGTTTGAATTTATGGATGATCATACAAAATTTTTATGCCGGATTAAATTTTGCTTCTAGAAATCTTTTAGATTCGGCCGCGGGAGGCAGTTTTATGGAAATCACCTTAGGAGAAGCTACTAAACTCCTTGATAACATTATGGTAATTATTCTCATTGGCACACCGAAAGATCTACTACTAAAAAAGTACATGCTATAGAAGAAATTAATGTTTTGAGTGGAAAGATGGATGAACTTATGAAATTGTTTGCTACTAAGAGTGCTCCTATTGATCCTAATGATGCTTTTATCTCTAAATATTTTCCTCCCGCTAAGATTATCACTCTTAGGAATGATATTATGAATTTTAAACAACTTGATCATGAGCATGTTGCCCAATCTTGGGAAAGAATGAAATTGATGATTCACAATTGCCCTACTCATGGTTTGAATTTATGGATGATCATACAAAATTTTTATGCCGGTTTGAAATTTGCTTTATATCAATATTTAGATTCGGCCACGGGAGGCACGTTTATGGAAATTGATACGTCCATTTTGCATCATGCTTTTATATCAATATTTATTGCATTATGGGCTATTATTTCACGTTATGTCACAATACTTATGGATATTCTCTATTATTTTACAAGGTTTACATGAAGAGGGAGAATGTCGGCAGCTGGAATTCTGTGCTGGAAAAGGAGTAAATATTGGAGGCCTATTCTGCGTAACTCCAAAAGTCCTGAAACTCCATGGAATATCTTAGAATAAATAAAGAAAAATCATCGCCAAAGATGAAGGCCAAGGGGCCCACACCCTGCTCACAAGGGTGGGGGGCGCGCCCTCCCCCTGGGCGCGCCCCCTACCTCGTGGGCCCCCTGGTGGCTCTCCGACGCCCATCTTCTCCTATATGAAGTCTTTCGATGAGAAAAAAATAGAAGGCAACCTTTCGGGATGAGACTCCGCCGCCACGAGGCGGAACCTTGGCGGAACCAATCTAGGGCTCCGGCAGAGCTGTTCTGCCGGGGACACTTCCCTCCGGGAGGGGGAAATCATCACCATCGTCATCACCAACGCTCCTCTCATCGGGATATGGCAATCTCCATCAACATCTTCACCAGCACCATCTCATCTCCAAACCCTAGTTCATCTCTTGTATCCAATTCTTGTCTCCAAGTCCGGGATTGGTGCTAGTAGGTTGCTAGTAGTGTTGATTACTCCTTGTAGTTGATGCTAGTTGGTTTATTTGGTGGAAGATCATATGTTCAGATCCTATATGCATATTATTACCCCTCTGATTATGAACATGAATATGCTTTGTGAGTAATTATGTTTGTTCCTGAGGACAAGGGAGAAGTCTTGCTATTAGTAGTCATGTGGATTTGGTATTCGTTCGATATTTTGATAAGATGTATGTTGTCTAGCCTCTAGTGGTGTTATGTGAATGTCGACTACATAACATTTCACCATTATTTGGGCCTAGAGGAAGGCATTGGGAAGTAATAAGTAGATGATGGGTTGCTAGAGTGACAGAAGCTTAAACCCTAGTTTATGCGTTGCTTCGTAAGGGGCTGATTTGGATCCATATGTTTCATGCTATGGTTAGGTTTACCTTAATACTTTTGTTGTAGTTGCTGATGCTTGCAATAGAGGTTAATCATAAGTGGGATGCTTGTTCAAGTAAGAACAGCACCCAAGCACCGGTCCACCCACATACCAAATTATCAAAGTACCGAGCGCGAATCATACGAGCGTGATGAAAACTAGCTTGATGATATTCCCATGTGTGCTCAGGAGCGCTTTTCCTATTATAAGAGTTTGTCCAGGCTTGTCCTTTGCTACAAAAAGGATTGGTCCACCTTGCTGCACTTTATTTACTTTTGTTACTTGTTGCTCGTTACAATTTATCTTATCACAAAACTATCTGTTACCACTTATTTCAGTACTTGCAGAGAATACCTTGCTGAAAACCGCTTATCATTTCCTTCTGCTCCTCGTTGGGTTCGACAATCTTTCTTATCGAAAGGACTACGATAGATCCTCTATACTTGTGGGTCATCAAGACTCTTTTCTGGCGCCGTTGCCGGGGAGTGAAGCACCTTTGGTAGGTGGAATTTGGTAAGGAAAAATTTATATAGTGTGCTGAAATTTTCTGTCACTTGTTACTATGGAAAGTAATTGTTTGAGGGGCTTGTTCGGGGTATCTTCACCCCATCCAGTAGAGCAAAGAGTTGCTCCTCAACCTACTGAACCTACTGAACCTATTGAAAATGAAACTCCTTTTGAAATTCCTTCGGGTTTGATGGAAAAACTGCTAGCTAACACTTTTACAGGAGATGGAACAAAGCATCCTGATGAACATCTACGCTATGTGGATGAAGTTTGTGGACTATTTAAGCTTGCAGGTATACCCGATGATGTTGTTAAGAAGAAGACCTTTCCTTTATCTTTGAAGGGAGACGCATTGACATGGTATAGGCTATGTGATGATATGAGATCATGGAACTATAAAAGATTGAAATTGGAATTTCCTCAGAAGTATTACCCTATGCATCTTGTTCATTGTGATCGCAATTATATATATAATTTTTGGCCTCGCGAAGGAGAAAGCATCGCTCAAGCTTGGGGGAGGCTTAAATCAATGTTATATTCTGCCCCAATCATGAGCTCTCAAGAGAAGTAATTATGCAAAGTTTTTATGCTCGGCTTTCTGATAACAATCGCACCATGCTCGGTACTTCTTGTGCTGGCTCTTTTATGATGAATACTATTGAATTTAGATGGAATTTACTGGATAGAATTAAATGCAACTCTGAAGATTGGGACCTCGACAAAGGTAAGGAGTCAGGTATGACACATAAGTTTGATTGTGTTAAATCTTTTATGGATACCGATATTTTCCATAAGTTTAGCACTAAATATGGACTGACTCTGAGATAGTAGCTTCTTTCTGTGAATCTTTTGCTACTTATGTTGATCTCCCCAAGGAGAAGTGGTTTAAATATCATCCTCCCATAGAAGTAAAAGTAGCTGCACCTATCAAAGTTGAAGAAAAGACTATAACTTATAATGATCCTATTGTTCCCACTTCTTATGTTGAGAAACCACCTTTCCCTGTTAGAATGAAGGATCATGCTAAAGCTTCAACTGTTGTTCATAAAAGCAATATTAGAACTTATACACCTCCTGAGCAAGTCAAAGTAGAACCCAATATTGCTATTGTTAAAGATCTCTTGTCTGATAATATTGATGGGCATGTTATTCAATTCTGTGGTGAAACTGCTAGAATTGCTAAACCTCGTGCTAGAGATAAATATAAACCTGTGGTAGGCATGCCTGTTATTTCTGTTAAAATAGGAGATCATTGTTATCATGGCTTATGTGATATGGGTGCTAGTGCTAGTGTTATACCTATTACCTTGAATGAAGAAATCATGCATGATATTGCACCTACTGAGTTAGAAGATATTGATGTTACAATTAAACTTGCCAATAGAGATACTATATATGCATGGGAATTGTTAGAGATGTTGAAGTCTTGTGTGGAAAAACCAAATATCCCGCTGATTTTCTTGTTCTTGGTTCTCCACAAGATAGCTTTTGTCCCATTATATTTGGTAGACCCTTCTTGAATACTGTTAACGCTAAGATAGAATGCGACAAGAATGTTGTTACTGTTGGCTTGGATGATATGGTTCATGAGTTTAATTTCTCTAAATTGAGTAAACAACATCGTGAGGAAGAATTGCCTAGTAGGGTTAAAATTATTGGTCTTGCTTCTTTGCTGTACCTCCTAGTGATCCTTTAGAACACTATTTGCTAGACCATGAAAACGATATGTTCATGAATGAAAGAAAGGAAATAGATGAAGTATTCTTTAAACACGAACCTATTCTGCAACACAATTTGCCTGTTGAAATCCTAGGGGATCCTCCTCCACCCAAGGGTGATCCCGTGTTTGAGCTTAAACCGTTGCCTGATAATCTTAAATATGCTTATCTTGATGAAAAGAAAATATATCCTGTCATTATTAGTGCTAACCTTTCAGAGCATGAAGAAGAAAGATTACTGAAAACTCTGAAAAAGCACCGTGCCGCTATTGGATATACTCTGGATGATCTTAAGGGCATCAGTCCCACTCTATGTCAACATAAAATAAATTTGGAAGCGGATGCCAAACCAGTTCGTGATCCTCAACGATGTTTGAATCCTAAAATGAAAGAAGTGGTAAGAAAAGAAATACTCAAGCTTCTGGAGGCAGGTATAATTTATCCCGTTGCTGATAGTCAGTGGGTAAGTCCTGTCCATTGTGTCCCTAAGAAGGGAGGTATTACTGTTGTGTTGGGGAACATAGTAATTTCAAAAAAATTCCTACGCACACGCAAGATCATGGTGATGTATAGCAACGAGAAGGGGAGTGTATCTTCATACCCTTGAAGATCTCTAAGCGGAAGCGTTTATCAACTCGGTTGATGTAGTCGTACGTCTTCACGATCTGACCGATCCAAGTACCAAACGCACGGCACCTCCAAGTTCTGCACACGTTTAGCTCGATGACGTCCTCGCCTTCTCGATCCAGCAAGACGGGCGAAGTAGTAGATGAGTTCCGGTAGCACGACGGCGTGGTGACGGTGTTGGTGAAGAACAATCTCCGCAGGGCTTCGCCTAAGCACTATGAAAACTATGACGGAGGATAAACTAGAGGGGACGGGGTTGCTGGCACACGGCTTGGTGTTTCTTGATGTCTCTTTGGTGCTAGCCCTGCCCCTCTATTTATATGTTGAGCCTTGGGGTCGAAACTTGGAGTAAAAGCCTCCACAAAGTCGGTTTCACCCGAAAAGCAAGAGTCCTTCTCGGACTCCAGGGCCAGACGCCAGGGTTCCCGGCGTCTGGACCCAGACGCCAGGGACCCTGGCGTCTGGCCCCTGGACTCCACAAAACTTCCTTTTGCGCTTTCCAAAAACCTTGTGGGCTTTCCCCTTTGGCCCAAATAACGTGTTCTCGTACCCAAACATTTCGGGAAACATCCGGAACCCCTTCCGGTGAATTCCGGAACCCTTCCGGAGATCAAACACTATTATCCCATATATCAAACTTTATCTCCGGACCATTCCGGAGTTCCTCATCATGTCCATGATCTCATCCGGGACTCCGAACAACATTCGGTTACCAACATGCATAACTCATATAATACTATATCGTCAACGAAACGTTAAGCGTGCGGACCCTATGGGTTCGAGAACTATGTAGACATGACCGAGACATGTTTCCGGTCAATAACCAATAGCGGGACCTGGATGCCCATATTGGCTCCCACATATTCTACGAAGATCTTTATCGGTCAAACCGCATAACAACATACGTTGTTCCCTTTGTCATCGGTATGTTACTTACCCGAGATTCGATCGTCGGTATCCAATACCTAGTTCAATCTCGTTACCGGAAAGTCTCTTTACTCATTACATAATTCATCATTCCGTAACTAACTCATTAGCTACATTGCTTGCAAGGCTTATAGTGATGTGCATTACCGAGAGGGCCCATAGATACCTCTCCGACAATCGGAGTGACAAAACCTAATCTCGAAATACGCCAACCCAACATATACCTTTGGAGACACCTGTAGAGCTCCTTTATAATCACCCAGTTACGTTGTGACATTTGGTAGCACACAAAGTGTTCCTCCGGTAAACGGGAGTTGCATAATCTCATAGTTACAGGGACATGTATAAGTCATGAAGAAAGCAATAGCAACATACTAAACGATCAAGTGCTAAGCTAACGGAATGGGTCAAGTCAATCACATCATTCTCCTAATGATGTGATCCCGTTAATCAAATGACAACTCATGTCTATGGTTAGGAAACTTAACCATCTTTGATTAACGAGCTAGTCAAGTAGAGGCATACTAGTGATACTATGGTTGTCTATGTATTCACACATGTATTATGTTTCCGGTTAATACAATTCTAGCATGAATAATAAACATTTATCATGAAATAAGGAAATAAATAATAACTTTATTATTGCCTCTAGGGCATATTTCCTTCATGTTGTCCCTAATGATAACGATGAATTGATTCCGCAAAGAATTATCACAGATTATAGGATGGTAATTGATTTCCGCAAATTAAATAAGGCTACTAAGAAAGATCATTACCCCTTACCTTTTATTGATCAAATGCTAGAAAGGTTATGCAAACATACACATTATTTCTTTCTAGATGGTTATTCTAGTTTTTCTCAAATACCTGTGTCGGCTAAAGATCAATCAAAGACTACTTTTACATGCCCTTTTGGTACTTTTTCTTATAGACGTATGCCTTTTGGTTTATGTAATTCACCTGCTACCTTTCAAAGATGCATGATGGCTATATTCTCTGACTTCTGTGAAAAGATTTGTGAGGTTTTCATGGACGACTTTTCCGTCTATGGTTCCTCTTTTGATGATTGCTTGAGCAATCTTGCTCGAGTTTTGCAGAGATGTGAAGAAACTAATCTTGTCTTGAATTGGGAAAAGTGCCACTTTATGGTTAATGAAGGTATTGTCTTGGGGCACAAAGTTTCTGAAAGAGGTATTGAAGTTGATAAAGCCAAGGTTGATGCTATTGAGAAGATGCCATGTCCCAAGGACATCAAAGGTATAAGAAGTTTCCTTGGTCACGCCGGATTTTATAGGAGGTTCATTAAGGACTTCTCAAAAATTTCTCGGCCTCTGACTAATTTATTATGAAAAGATGTACCATTTGTCTTTGATGATGATTGTGTAGAAGCATTTGAAATACTTAAGAAAGCATTAGTCTCTGCACCTGTTGTTCAGTCACCTGATTGGAATTTACCCTTTGAAATTATGTGTGATGGTAGTGATTATGATGTAGGTGCTGTTCTAGGGCAAAGGGTTGATAAGAAATTAGTTGTTATCCATTATGCTAGTAAGACTCTAGACAATGCTCAAAGAAATTATGCTACTACCAAAAAAGAACTTTTAGCAGTTGTATTTGCTTGTGATAAATTCAGACCCTGTATTGTTGATTCTAAAGTAACTATTCACACTGATCATGCTGCTATTAAATATATTATGGAAAAGAAAGATGCAAAACCTAGACTTATTAGATGGGTTCTGTTGCTGCAAGAATTTGATTTGCATATTATTGATAGAAAAGGAGCTGAGAACCCCGTTGCAGACAACTTATCTAGGTTAGAGAATGTGCTTGATGACCCACTACCTATTGGTGATAGCTTTCCTGATGAAAAATTAAATGTCATAAGTACTTCTCGTAGCACTCCATGGTATGCTGATTATGCTAATTATATTGTTGCTAAATTTATACCACCTAGCTTCACTTACCAACAAAAGAAAAAGTTTTTCTATGACTTGCGACATTACTTTTGGGATGACCCACATCTTTATAAAGAAGGAGTAGATGGTGTTATTAGACGTTGTGTACCTGAGCATGAACAGGAACAGATCCTACGCAAGTGTCACTCCGAAGCTTATGGAGGACACCACGCTGGAGATAGAACTGCACATAAGGTATTGCAATCCGGTTTTTATTAGCCTCCTCTCTTCAAGGATGCCCGTAAGTTTGTTTTGTCTTGCAATGAATGTCAAAGAATTGGTAATATTAGTAGACATCAAGAAATGCCTATGAATTATTCACTTGTTATTCAACCATTTGATGTTTGGGGTTTTGATTATATGGGACCTTTTCCTGCCTCTAATGGATATACACATATTTTAGTTGTTGTTGATTACGTTACTAAGTGGGTAGAAGCTATTCCAACTAGTAGTGCTGATCATAACACCTCTATTAAAATGCTTAAGGAAGTTATTTTTCTGAGGTTTGGAGTCCCTAGATATTTAATGACTGATGGTGGTTCACACTTTATTCATGGTGCTTTCCGTAAGATGCTTGCTAAATATGATGTTAATCATAGAATTGCATCTCCTTATCATCCGCGGTCTAGTGGTCAGGTAGAATTGAGCAATAGAGAGCTCAAATTAATTTTGCAAAAGACTGTTAATAGGTCTATAAAGAATTGGTCCAAGAAACTTGGTGATGCATTATGGGCCTATAGAACTGCATATACAAATCCTATGGGTATGTCTCCATACAAGATGGTTTATGGAAAAGCATGTCACTTACCTCTCGAACTAGAACATAAGGCATATTGGGCTATTAAAGAGCTCAACTATGATTTCAAACTTGCTGGTGAGAAGAGGTTATTTGATAATAGCTCACTTGATGAATGGAGAACCCAAGCTTATGAAAATGCCAAGTTGTTTAAAGAAAAAGTTAAAAGATGGCATGACAAAAGGATACAAAAGCGTGAGTTTAATGTAGGTGATTATGTATTGCTATACAACTCTCATTTAAGATTTTTTGCAGGAAAACTTCTCTCTAAATGGGAAGGTCCCTACGTTATCGAGGAGGTCTATCGTTCCGGTGCCATAAAAATCAACAACTTCGAAGGCACAAATCCGAAGGTGGTAAACGGTCAAAGAATCAAACACTATATCTCAGGTAATCCCATAAATGTTGAAACCAATATTATTGAAACCGTAACCCCCGAGGAATACATAAGGGACACCTTGTAGACTGTTCCAAACTCCGAAAAGGAAAAGGTATGTGGTACGGTAAGTAAACCGACTCCAAAACAATTTTTAAGGCAATATTTCTCCGTTTTGGAATATTTAGAAACATAGAAACATAAGTAGCAGTCCGGGAAGGACACGAGGCCTCTACGAGGGTGGAGGGCGCACCCTACCCCCCTGGGCGCGCCCCCTACCTCGTGAGCACCTCGTGTGCCCTCCGGACTCCGTTTTCTTGCATGATACATATTTTGGTCGGTAAAAATTCATTATATATGCTCCCGAAGGTTTTGACTCTCGTATCACGCAGATCTCCCCTGTTCTTGTTTTGAGCTGTTTTTCTGACAGGTCTAGATCATCATGACGACCCCAAGTGCTTCCAAGGAAAAGTTCTTTGAGAAGGTGATCAATCCTTACCTCGCGGAGGTGCTGCGACACCCTCAAACCATTGAGATGCGTGATGGGTTGCTGCACATCCGCGATGTTGAGGGACCAAAGGGAACCGGAAGCGTGGAGTCGAGGCTCGAAGCAATGGAGCAACAAGTTTTCAAGTGCCAGGGGATGGTGGAGCGTGGAATCAACGCTACCCATAAGATGCTCGTGGAGTTCACCAACAACTACGAGCCGGATGCCAAGAAGACCGAGGAGGCCATCTTCAAGCTACATGAGAAGATCGAGCACCTCCAAGCCCAAATCTATGATCTGCAAAACCAAAACTGTGAGTATGAATATAGATTCAAAAGGATGAGTTTGGCTGCAGATTTGAGGATTCCGGAGACTCGATCATCCTTCTATGATGGTGAGCCTATGCCATGGAAGGTGGATGACAAGCTTGCATCATCAACAACACCTCCACCGCCAACAACAAAGAAGGAGACATAATCACCTGGGTATGGGCACTCCCGTTGGCAACTGCCAAGCTTGGGGCAGGTGCCCTGGTATCGTATCACCATCACAACTTCTATCTTTACCGTTTTCTTAGTTCGATCCTATTAGTAGTATCTTGATTTAGTAGAATAAAGTTATGGCATGATCTAGTTTTGAGTTTTGCTTTATGATCCTTCTTTGTAATCAAGTCCATGAGCTATATAATAAAGATTAGTGTTGAGTCAAGGGCTTGATTATTTTGCCATGATCTTGAGTGATTAGAAGAAAAAGAATAAAAAGAATCAAAGAGTTCATATTGATCTTAGTGAAAGTAATGACTTCACATAGAAAGAGTATGATGATTAAAAGTTGTTGGGAGTTGGCAAATATAGCTTTGGTCATCGTTGCAATTAATAGGAAGTAATAAGGAAAGAGAGGTTTCACATATAGATATATTATCATTGACATCTTTTATGATTGGGGGCACTCATTAAAATATGACATGCTAAAGAGTTGAGGTTGGACAAGGAAGACAACATAATGAGTTATGTTTTCTTACATCTGAGATAAAGTATGTTGTCATGGATCCTCTACCGTGTTGAGCTTGCCTTTCCCCCTCATGCTAGCCAAATTCTTAGCATCAAGTAGAAATACTACTTGTGCTTCCAAATACCCTTAAACCAGTTTTGCCATGAGAGTCCACCATATCTACCTATGGATTGAGTAAGATCCTTCAAGTAAGTTTTCATCGGTGCAAGCAATAAAAATTGCTCTCTAAATATGCATGACTTATTAGTGCAGAGAAATAAACTTTGTACGAACTTGTTGTGGACGCAATAAAAGTGACGGACTGCATAATAAAGGTCCACATACAAGGGGCAATATAAAGTGACGTTCTTTTGCATTAAGATTTTGTGCATCAACCCTAAACGCGCATGACAACCTCTGCTTCCCTCTGCGAAGGGCCTATCTTTTATTATTATCCTCTACCTTATGCAAGAGTCACGGTGATCTTCACCTTTCCTTTTTCATTTTATCCTTTGGCAAGCTCAGCATGTTGGAAAGAACATGATATATATATCTAATTGGATGTAGGGGAGCATGAATTATTATTGTTGACATTACCCTTGAGGTAAAAGGTTGTGGGGCAAAACTATAAGCCCCTATCTTTCTCTGTGTTCGATTAAAACTCCGTAACCACAAGTATTGTGTGAGTGTTAGCAATTATGAAGGACTAAGTGATAGTTGAGTATGTGGACTTGCTTTTAAGCTCTGACATAGGCTCTTTCCGATGTTATGATAAACTGCAATTGCTTCAATGACTGAGGTTATAATTTGTTGGTGCTCAATAAGGTTTCTCATTCATACTTTTGCATTGTGAAAAGATCATCACTTGAACATAAGTAATCATATGACAAAATCTATATATGTTGCTGTTATGGAAATAATCATGACGCCTTCATGTCCGTATTTTATTTTTATCGACGCCTCTACCTCTAAACATGAGGACATATTTATTGTTATTGGCTTTTCGCTTGAGGACAAGCGAGGACTAAGCTTGGGGGAGTTGATACGTCCATTTTGCATCATGCTTTTATATCAATATTTATTGCATTATGGGCTATTATTTCACGTTATGTCACAATACTAATGGCTATTCTCTCTTATTTTACAAGGTTTACATGAAGAGGGAGAATGCCGGCAGCTGGAATTCTGGGCTGGAAAAGGAGCAAATATTGGAGGCCTATTCTACGCAACTCCAAAAGTCCTGAAACTCCATGGAATATCTTAGAATAAATAAAGAAAAGTCGTCGCCAAAGATGAAGGCCAGGGGGCCCACACCCTGCTCATGAGGGTGGGGCGTGCCCTCCCCCCTGGGAGCGCCCCCTACCTCGTGGGCCCCCTGGTGGCTCTCCGACGCCCATCTTCTCCTATATGAAGTCTTTAGATGAGAAAAAAATAGAAGGCAACCTTTCGGGACGAGACTCCGCCGCCACGAGGCGGAACCTTGGCGGAACCAATCTAGGGCTCCGACAGAGCTGTTCTGCCGGGGACACTTCCCTCCGGGAGGGGGAAATCATCACCATCGTCATCACCAACGCTCCTCTCATCGGAAGAGGGCAATCTCCATCAACATCTTCACCAGCACCATCTCATCTCCAAACCCCAGTTCATCTCTTGTATCCAATTCTTGTCTCCAAGTCCAGGATTGGTGCTATTAGGTTGCTACTCCTTGTAGTTGATGCTAGTTGGTTTATTTGGTGGAAGATCATATGTTCAGATCCTATATGCATATTATTACCCCTCTGATTATGAACATGAATATGCTTTGTGAGTAATTACGTTTGTTCCTGAGGACAAGGGAGAAGTCTTGCTATTAGTAGTCATGTGGATTTGGTATTCGTTGGATATTTTGATAAGATGTATGTTGTCTAGCCTCTAGTGGTGTTATGTGAACGTCGACTACATAACACTTCACCATTATTTGGGCCTAGAGGAAGGCATTGGGAAGTAATAAGTAGATGATGAATTGCTAGAGTGACAGAAGCTTAAACCCTAGTTTATGCGTTGCTTCGTAAGGGGCTGATTTGGATCCATATGTTTCATGCTATGGTTAGGTTTACCTTAATACTTTTGTTGTAGTTGTGGATGCTTGCAATAGAGGTTAATCATAAGTGGGATGCTTGTTCAAGTAAGAACAACACCCAAGCACCGATCCACCCACATATCAAATTATCAAAGTACCGAACGCGAATCATATGAGCGTGATGAAAACTAGCTTGACGATATTCCCATGTGTCCTCGGGAGCGCTTTTCCTATTATAAGAGTTTGTCCAGGCTTGTCCTTTGCTACAAAAAGGATTGGGCCACCTTGCTGCACTTTATTTACTTTTGTTACTTGTTGCTCGTTACAATTTATCTTATGACAAAACTATCTGTTACCACTTATTTTAGTACTTGCAGAGAATACCTTGCTGAAAACCGCTTATCATTTCCTTTTGCTCCTCATTGGGTTCGACACTCTTACTTATCGAAAGGACTACGATAGTTCCCCAATACTTGTGGGTCATCAGAAATCACGTTAGGAGATGCTACAAAACTTCTTGAACATATTATGGCTAATTATTCTCAATGGCACACCGAAAGATCTTCTAGTAAAAAAGTGCATGCTATAGAAGAAATCAATGTTTTGAGTGGAAAGATGGATGAACTTATGAAATTATTTGCTACTAAAAATACTCCTCTTGATCCCAATGATATGCCTTTGTCTACTTTGATTGAGAATAATAATGAATCCTTGGATGTGAATTTTGTTGGTAGGAATAATTTTGGTAACAATGCTTATAGAGGAAACTTTAATCCTAGACCATTCCCTAGTAATTCCTCTAATAATTATGGAAATTCCTACAATAATTCTTATGGTAATTTTAATAAGATGCCCTCTGATTTTGAGAATAGTGTTAAATAATTTATGATCGCTCAAAAGAATTTTAATGCTTTGCTTGAAGAAAAATTGCTTAAAGTTGATGATTTGGCTAGGAATGTTGATAGGCTTTCGCTTGATGTTGATTCTTTGAAACTTGGATCTACTTCTCCTAAGCATGATATCAATGAGTCTCTCAAAGCCATGAGAATTTCCATTGATGAGTGCAAAGAAAGAACCGCTAGGTTGCGTGCTAAGAAAGATTGCTTTGTAAAAGCGTGTTCTTCTAGTTTCCATGAAAATAATGATGTAGATCTAAATGTTATTGATGTGTCCCCTATTAAATCTTTGTTTTGTAATATGAACCTTAATAATGATGGGACTAGAGATGAGTCAACTTTAGTTAAAAGGTGTCTCAATAATTCAGAGTTTGTAGATCTTGATGCTAAATTTGGTAAAAATGGGATTGGGGAGTCAAGACTTTAAATAGCATTGAACCCACTATTATGGATTTCAAGGAATTTAATTATGATAATTGTTCTTTAGTAGATTATATTTCCTTGTTGCAATCCGTGTTGAATTCTCCTCATGCTTATAGTCAAAATAAAGCTTTTACCAAACATATTGTTGATGCCTTGATGCAATCTTATGAGGAAAAACTTAATTTGGAATTTTCTATACCTAGAAAACTCTATGATGAGTGGGAACACTATAAAGATTAAAATTAAAGATCATGAGTGTTATGGTTTGTGTGATTTGGGTGCTAGTGTTTCCATGATTCCGAAAACCTTATGTGATGTGTTAGGTTTCCATGATTTTGATTATTGCTCTTTAAATTTGCACCTTGAGGATTCCACCGTTAAGAAACCTATGGGAAGGATCAATGATGTTCTTATTGTTGCAAATAGGAATTATGTGCCCGTAGATTTTATCGTTCTTGACATAGATTGCAATCTTTCATGTCCTACTATTCTTGGTAGACCTTTCCTTAGAATGATTGGTGCAATTATTGATATGAAGGAAGGGAATATTAGATTCCAATTTCCATTAAGGAAAGGCATAGAGCACTTTACAAGAAAGAAAGTCAAATTATGTTATGAATCTATCATGCGAGCTACTTATGAATTGAGTGCCAAAGATGGCACTACTTAGATCTATCCTCGCTTTTATGCCTAGCTAGGGGCATTAAACGATAGCGCTAGTTGGGAGGCAACCCAATATTTTTTTTTGCCTTTTGCTTCTGTTTAGTAATAAATATTTCATCTAGCTTATGTTTAGATGTGTTTTCATGTTTTAATTAGTGTTTGTGCCAAGTAGAACCTATAGGATAACCTATGGTGATAGTTAATTTGATTCTGCTGAAAAACAGAAACTTTGAACGCACGAAAATAATTTTAGTAATTCACAGAAACCTGATTTTGTGTTGATTCTTTTTTCTATAGATCAATAGAAAATTGCACAGGACTTCCTATTTTTTAGAATTTTAAGAGTTCCATAAGTAGTCGAGAGTTACAGATTGCTACAGACTGTTCTGTTTTTGACAGATTCTGTTTTTCATGTGTTGTTTGCTTATTTTGATGCATCTATGGCTAGTATTAAGGGGTATGAACCATAGAGAAGTTGGAATACAGTATGTTTAACACCAATATAAATAAAGAATGAGTTCATTACAGTACCTTATGTGGTGATTTTTCTTTCTTGCACTAACGGAGCTTATGAGATTTCCTGTTGAGTTTTGTGTTGTGAAGTTTTGAAGTTTTGGGTAAAGATTTGATGGACTATGGAATAAGGAGTGGCAAGAGCCTAAGCTTGGGTATGCCCATGGCACCCTAAGATATTCAAGGATAACCAAAAGCCTAAGCTTGGGGATGCCCCGGAAGGCATCCCCTCTTTTGTTTTCGTCTATCGGTAACTTTACTTGGAGCTATATTTTTATTCGCCACATGATATGTGTTTTGCTTGGAGCATCTTGTATGATATTAGTCTTTGCATTTTAGATCACCACAATCATCCTTGCTGTACACACCTTTTGGGAGAAAACCACTTGATTTAGAATTTATTAAAATGCTCTATGTGCTTCACTTATATCTTTTGAGCTAGATAGTTTTGCTCTAATGCTTCACTTATATCTTTTAGAGCACGGCGGTGGCTTCATTTTGTAGAAATTGATAATCTCTCATGCTTCACTTATATTATTTTGATAGTCTTTTAGAACAGCATGTTATTTGCTATGGTTATAAAATTGGTCCTAGAATGATGAGCATCCAAGTTGGGTATAATAAAAACTATCATAGGAAGTGAATTGGATGCTATGATCAATTTGATACTTGATAATTGTTTTGAGATATAGAGGTGGTGATATTAGAGTCATGCTAGTTGGGTCATTATGAATTTAAAGAATACTTGTGTTGAAGTTGGCAAGTCCCATAGCATGCACGTATGGTAAAAGTTGTGTAACAAATTTATTGCATGGAGTGCTCTTTTGATTGCCTTCCCTTGAGTGGAGGTCGGGGGCGCGCGATGGTTAACTCCTACCAACCTCCCCCCTAGGAGCATGCGTAGTAGTACTTTGCTTCAAGGGCTAATAAAACTTTTGCAATAAGTATATGAGTTCTTTATGACTAATGTTGAGTCCATGGATTATACGCACTCTTACCTTTCCATCATTGCTAGCCTCTTCGGTACCGTGCATTGCCCTTTCTCACCTTGAGAGTCGGTGCAAACTTCGCCGGTGCATCCAAACCCCGTGATACGATACACTCTATCACACATAAACCTCCTTATATCTTCCTCGAAACAGCCACCATACCTACCTATTATGGCATTTCCATAGCCATTCCGAGATATATTGCCATGCAACTTTCCACCATTCCGTTTATCATGACATGCATCATCATTGTCATATTGCCTTGCATGATCATGTAGTTGACATCGTATTTGTGGAAAAGCCACCATGCATAATTTTCATACATGTCACTCTTGATTCATTGCCCATACCGGTACACCACCGGAGGCATTCATATAGAGTCATATCTTATTCTAGTTTTGAGTTGTAATTCATGAGTTGTAAATAAATATAAGTGTGATGATCATCATTATTAGAGCATTGTCCCTAAAAGAAAAAAAGAAAGACCAAAAAAAATAAAGGCCAAAGAGAAAAAGAAAAAAAAGAAAGGCAAAAAAAAGAAAGGCCAAAAAAAAGAAAAAAAAGAAAAAAGGGGACAATGCTACTATCTTTTTCCACACTTGTGCTTCAAAGTAGCACCATGTTCTTCATATAGAGGGTCTCATATGTTTGTCACTTTCATATACTAGTGGGAATTTTTCATTATAGAACTTGGCTTGTATATTCCTACGATGGGCTTCCTCAAATGCCCTAGGTCTTCGTGAGCAAGCAAGTTGGATGCACACCCACTTAGTTTCTTTTGTTGAGCTTTCATACATTTATAGCTCTAGTGCATCCGTTGCATGGCAATCCCTACTCCTCGTGTTGACATCAATTGATGGGCATCTCCATAACCCGTTGATTAGCCTCGTCAATGTGAGACTTTCTCTTTTTTGTCTTCTCCACACAACCTCCATCATCATATTATATTCCACCCATAGTGCTATATCCATGGCTCACGCTCATGTATTGCGTGAGAGTTGAAAAAGGCTGAAGCGCGTTAAAAAGTATGAACCAATTGCTTGGCTGAAACCGGGGTTGTTCTTGATGGGAGTATTTTGTGTGATGAAAATGAAACATAGCCTAACTATATGATTTTGTAGGGATGAACCTTCTAATGCCATGATATTTTGACAAGACATGATTGCTTAGTTAGTATGCTTGAAGTATTACTATTTCTTATGTCAATATGAACTTTTATTTTGAATCATTTGGATCTGAACATTCATGCCGCAATAAAGAAAATTACATTGACAATTATGCTAGGTAGCATTCCACATCAAAAATTCTGTTTTTATCATTTACCTACTCGAGGACGAGCAGGAACTAAGCTTGGGGGTGCTTGATACGTCTCCAACGTATCTATAATTTTTGATTGTCCCATGCTATTATATTACCCGTTTTGGATGTTTATGGGCTTTACTTTACACTTTTATATCATTTTTGGGACTAACCTACTAACCGGAGGCCTAGCCCGAATTGTTTTTTTTTGCCTATTTTAGTGTTTCGAAGAAAAGGAATATCAAACGGAGTCCAAACGGAATGAAACCTTCGGGAGCGATCTTTTTGGAACAAACGCAATCCAGGGGACTTGGAGTGGACGTCAAGCAACAGAGGAGGTGGCCACGAGGGTGCCCAGCGCGCCCCCTGGGGGTGGGCGCGCCCCCCACCCTCGTGGGCACCTCGAGCATCCACCGACCTACTTATTCCTCCTATATATACCCACGTACCCTGAAACCATCCAGGAGCACCACGAAAACCTAATTCTACTGCCACAACATTCTATATCCAAGAGATCCCATCTTGGAGCCTTCGCCGGTGCTCCGCCGGAGGGGGAATCGACCATGGAGGGCCTCTACATCATCTCCAAGGCCTCTCCAATGAATTGTGAGTAGTTTACCACAGACCTTCGGGTCCATAGTTATTAGCTAGATGGCTTCTTCTCTCTCTTTGAATCTCAATACAAAGTTCTCCTCGATCTTCTTGGAGATCTATTCGATGCAACTCTTTTTGCGGTGTGTTTGTCGAGATCCGATGAATTGTGGGTTTATGATCAAGTTTATCTATGAGAAATATTTGAATCTCCTCTGGATTCTTTTATGTGTGATTAAGTTATCTTTGCAAGTCTCTTCGAACTATCAGTTTGGTTTGGCCTACTAGATTGATCTTTCTTGCAATGGGAGAAGTGCTTAGCTTTGGGTTCAATCTTGCGGTGTCCTTTCCCAGTGACAGCAGGGGCAGCAAGGCACGTATGTATTGTTGCCATCGAGGATAAAAAGATGGGGTTTATATCATATTGCATGAGTTTATCCCTCTACATCATGTCATCTTTCTTATTGCGTTACTCTGTTCTTTATGAACTTAATACTCTAGATGCAGGCAGGAGTCGGTCGATGTGTGGAGTAATAGTAGTAGATGCAGGCAGGAGTCGGTCTACTTGTCACGGACGTGATGCCTATATACATGATCATGCCTAGATAATCTCATAACTATTTGCTTTTCTATCAATTCCTCGACAGTAATTTGTTCACCCACCGTAATACTTATGCTATCTTGAGAGAAGCCACTAGTGAAACCTATGGCCCTCGGGTCTATCTTTTATCATATATGTTTACCATCTACTTTTATTTGCATATTTTACTTTCCAATCTATATCATAAAAATACCAAAAATATTTATCTTATCATATTATCTCTATCAGATCTCACTTTCGCAAGTGGCCGTGAAGGGATTGACAACCCCTTTATTGCGTTGGTTGCGAGGTTCTTGTTTGTTTGTGTAGGTGCGTGAGACTTTTGAGGAGCCTCCTACTGGATTGATACCTTGGTTCTCAAAAACTGAGGGAAATACTTAGGCTACTTTGCTGCATCACCCTTTCCTCTTCAAGGAAAACCAACGCAAGCTCAAGACGTAGCAGTCATGTTGGTGAGTAATTATGCTTTAGTAAGAATATTTGTGTTAAGGTTTGTGATTCCCTATGCAAGCACGAAAGTCAATAGTTATGCAATGAAGTTACATCCTACTTGTGGTGCATTATTCAGTGTTAGTTATGTTTAATGCATGTTTATAACCGTTTTTGTTTTTTGGTTGGTCGCTTCTCAATCTATTTGCTAGCCTTCATTTATACTAAGAGGGAATGCCGCTTGTGCATCCAAATCTCTAAACCAAAGTTGTACCAAATGAGTCCACAATACCTACCTATATGCGATATTTCCATGCCGTTCCAAATAAATTTGTATGTGCCAACTCTAATATTCAAAATGAATTTCCATTTTGTGTGCCTGTACCGATCATGAAGCGGCAGGGGTGGCCAATATTTTGCATCCTAGGTATGTTGTTCTCAAGATGAGTGTTTATTCACTTATCATTGCACGAGAGTGTGGCAAGTAATAGGGATGCCTAGTCCCGAAATCATTTTTTTACATATGTTGTTCATAATAAATTCCTTGGGCAACATTGGTATGGAAGGCACCCGTGGATACGGCTAGCCATGGATTGTGTAAGAATGGTGGAAAGAAAATAAACTTTATTTTATGTTTGGGAACTGCCTATGATTTTTCTAGCATGGAAGATATTGGGAATTCTTGGTCGTTTTTGTTGATAGGAAAAGCATACTTCTCAAAATAATTTTGTCTCTCATTTTAAGCTATGAGCTCTGGCGCCTCTACAAATCTTTGCTTCCCTCTGCGAAGGGTCTTTCTATTTATTTTTATGAAATTTTTATTGAGTCTCCATCTTCTCTTATAAAGCACCAACTAGGGAACACTATTGTCATACTTGTGCATTGGATGTAGTTAATATTTGAGTGTGTTTCATGAATGGATCAATGACTGAGCATAATGGGCTAGGGTCAACCTTCTTTAGCATTGATATTTTGAAAAGCATGGTTGCTTGTTGATATGCTTGATTATTGATGTCTTCATGTCAAATTATAGACTATTGCTTTGAATCATTTAAAGTCCAAATATCCATGCTACTAAAGAAAAGAATATGTGTTGAACATGTTAGGTAGCATTCCAAATCAAAAGTTCTGTTTTCATAATTACCTACTCGAGGACGAGCATGAATTAAGCTTGGCGATGCTTGATAGGCCTCCAACATATTAATTTTTGATTGTTCCATGCTATTATATTCAATCTTGGATGTTTTATATACATTTACAAGCAACTTTATATCATTTTTTGGGACTAACCTATTAACTCAGTGCGCAGTGCCAGTTGTTGCTTTTGCTTGTTTTTGGTTTCGCAGAATATCAGTACCAAATGAAGTCCAAATCCCAAGAAACCTTTTGGAGATTTTTTCTGGACATAAGGGACACTAGAAGCTTTGCGAAAAGATCAGATGTGGGAGCATGGGCCCACCACCCACCAGGGCGCGCCCTGATGGGTGGTGGGGCCCACGTGGCTCCATTTGACCTAACTCCGCCTCTATGAATACCCAAAAATCAGAAAACCCTCGACGGAGTCCACAATATACTTTTTTCGCCGCCGTAAGCCTCTATTCTAGGAGATCCCATCTGGAGGCCTTCCCCGGTACTCTGCTGGAGGGGGAATCAATCACGGAGGGGTTCTTCATCAACCTGTTGCCCCTCATATGAGGTGTGAGTAGTTTACCATAGACCTATGGGTCCATAGTTAGTAGCTAGATGGCTTCTTCTCTCTTGATATTTCTCAATACAATGTTCTCCTTATTGTTCTTGGAGATCTATTTGATGTAATGACTTTTTGTGGTGTGTTTGTTGAGATCCGATGAATTGCAAGTTTATGATCAGATCTATCCATGAATATTATTTGAGTTTTCTCTGAACTCTTTTATTCATGATTAATATAGTTTCGTATTTCTTCTCCGATTTATTGGTTTGGTTTGGCCAACTAGATTGATTTATCTTGCCATGGGAAGAGGTGCTTTATGATGGGTTCAATCTTGCGGTGCTCAATCCCAGTGACAGAAGGGGACATGACACGTATGTATCATTGCTATTAAGGGTAAAAAGATGAGGTTTATTCATACATGAGTTTATCTTGTCTACATCATGTCATCTTTCTTATTTTCCCATGAACTTAATACACCAGATGCATGCTGGATAGTGGTCGATGTTTGGAGTAATAGTAGTAGATGTAGAATCGTTTCGGTCTACTAATCTTGGACGTGATGCCTATATGTTTGATCACTGCCTTGGATATCGTCACAATTATTTGCTTTTCTATCAATTGCTCAAAAGTAATTTGTCTACCCATCGTATGTTATTTTCTCGAGAGAAGCCTCTAGTGAAAACTATGGCCCCCGGGTCTATATTTTATCATATAAAAATCCTAAAGATACCTTGCTGCAATTTCTTTTATTTCTTTTATTTTGTATTTTAGTTTAATCTATCTATCAAAAAATATACCATTTAATCTTGCTCGTAACCGTTGAGGGATTGACAACCCCTTTACGTGTTGGGTTGAAAGTATTTGTTGTTTGTGTGCAGGTGTTGTTTACATAGTGTTGCTTCGTTCTCCTACTGGATTGATAACCTTGGCTTAATAACTAAGGGAAATACTTATCTCTACTATACTGCATCATCCTCCCCTCTTCGAGGAAATCCCAATGCAGTCACAAATAGCAATGGTGTTGTGGCTGGATGTGCCTGCTGGAACGGAAAAATAACCTCATCAAAGTAAACATGCCGCAAGACGAACACACGATGGGACACCGGGTCGTAGTAGCGGAAACCTTTGGTGTTAGTTGGTATCCAAGAAAGACTTAGGCAAGAGACCGATGCGCGAGTTTGTGTGATGCGGTGGCTATGATGTTAGGGTAACATAGGCAACCGAAAACATGAAGATTGTCATAGGACGGAGGAGATCCAAATAGAAGATGATGAGGTGTGTAGTTCCACCACAGGTTGCAAGGCCGAATGTTGAGAAAGAGAGTAGCGGTGGCAAGAGCATCCAACCAAAACCGTGCAGGCATATGTGCGTGGAAAAGCAAAGCACGCACACTCTCATTAAGTGTGCGAAGAACACGTTTGGAACAACCATTTTGTTGTGATGTATAAGGACATGTGAGATGAAAAATGGTGCCGTGGGTGGAAAAAAGGTTGCGAATAACGAGGTTATCAAATTCTTTTCCATTGTCCGCTTGAAGATGAGCAATGGTGTGATGAAAATGGGTGGCGACAAAGGCATAAAATGCATGAAGTGTCGAGGCGACTTCGGATTTATGGCTTAACAGAAAAGTCCAAGTGAAGTGAGAGAAATCATCCAAAATCACAAGGTAATATGGAAGAACCGAATTGCTAGGCACCAGAGAGGTCCAAACATCAAGTTAATAACATCAAATGGAAAAGTGGCAATTGATGATGATGATTAAAATGACAAACGAACATGTTTTCCTATGCGATAGGCATGACAAGTATGACCCTCCAATTTATTACAGAAAAAGGGAACACAAGATTTTATTAAGAGCATAAGTGCCAGGATGACCAAGGTGAGCATGCCAAAGGGATATGTCGGTGTGAAGGATGACTGGACCGCTGCTCGCAGTTGGACCGCATGGGTAAAGATCACTGGGGGAATCACATTGGTGTAGAACCTTTCGGGAGTAAGCGTACTTAACAGAAAAACCCAGTTTGTCAAATTCAATTGTAACAGGGTGTTCACGAGTGAGAGTACGAACAAAACATCAGTTTTCAATCAAGGATGGAGAAGCAAGCACACTGTTAAGAGGTAATGACGAAGATGGAAGGGGAAGGGAGGAGGTGCCATGGTGGGTGATGGGAAGGGTGGTGCCATCACCGATGATGATGCAAGAACAAGGGATAGGGAGAGGCATGAGAGAGGATACCGGGGTGAGATGCCATATGAGAGCTAGCTCTTGTGTCCATGTACCAGTCGCCGCCGCCATTGTAGTTGCTCAGGAAAGGGGCAAATGGGAGGGCGGCGAGGAGCGCCGGGTCCCAAGGAGAACCACCAGGGGCAACACCGTACGCGAGGCCGTGGGATCGCCATACATCGGAGGGCCGCTGTAGACTAGACCGCCATGCGCTGGAGGACCAGGGGCAGGCGCTGTCAGGAGAGCCCGATGGTGGCTATTCGTGGGCCGAGGAGGCTCGGAGCGGGGGCTTGTAGGACCGACATGGAATATGCATGGACCACATTGGTCTAGGGGTTGTACCCCATGAGCCAGGGAGGCGGGGACTCCACGACAGATGTAGCGGCCAGGGCAGTGGCTTGGCACGACATGGAGCTCGGGTTGCAGGCCCGCCTGTCACGCCCCTCCCTAAAGTGTGCTTCCTCTGGTGGATACGATGGAGTGTGGCGGGGGCTGGGAGCAGGTGAGCGGGGAGCCATCGGTGGTGCCGACATGGAGGGCTGCGTGAGTTGCCTGCTGGGCTGAGCGGCGGAGGCATTTTGCCTCCATTCGAAGGTAGGTGACCGCCTTGGCAAAGGTGGGCATGATGAGGGAGAGGTTGACGGCGAACTGGTCGAGGTTGGGGTGGAGGTCGTAGAGGAGGTTGGTGAGTAGGACGGAGTCATCGATCACCATGCCGACGTTGCAAAGCTCATAAGAGAGTACCTTCAGCTTCATGCAGTACTCATCGATCGTGAGATCATTTTACTGCAGTGTTAATAACTCGCCTTGGAGAAACACGCAACATTGGAGCTGGTTGTCGAGGAAGATGTCGCATATGTGCATCCAGATGACGTGCGCGGAGGGGTCGCAGATGTTCACCATGTCGAAGAGCCCTCACGATATCATGAGGAACTACCATTTGACGATGCATGCGTTGATGGCAATCCACTCGTCGTTGTCTTTCATGTCGCGGATGTCGATGCTCCCATCATCATGATCGACGAGATGGTAGGAGCGAAAGAGCAACATGAAGTAGGTGCACCATGTGTTGTAGGAAGGGGAGTCGAGCTCGAGAACGACGGGAACATGATGCTTGTTTGGAATATCATTGAGGCATTCAAAGGTGAAGACAAGGACGATTGTGGAGCTTGCATTGGAGAGGGAAGAGGATGACCCAACCATGATGATGGATGGGGGCAGCGGCGGCTTAGGGAAGAAGCAGCGATGGCGTGGTAAAGTTTGGGTTCAGCGATGACGGCTTGGAAGAATAAGCAGCAGTGGCAGCAATGAAGCAGCAGCGTCGGCAGGAGGGAAAGGGATGGCGGCTGTGTGGAGGGCGCGGCGGCGGCCTAGGGCGGAAGTGATGGATATCGTTAGGAAACTGATACCATGTAGAAGACTATAGGATGCAACTCAATTGTATTCATCGAAGTCTGTGACAATATATATAGGTGATGTCTTGCGTGACAAGGCAACTAATCCCTACAATATCTCTAGTAGTTAGTCTATACGTGGCTAGAGATCATAGGAGAATCAATCAGAGATAAGTACAAATATGTCACCTTCAACAACAAGAAAGAGGGAAAGAACATACAAACCTTAGGTAGCTGGAAGGATGGCCAATGAAAGAGCTCACAGAACCCCTTACATTCCAGGGGAGCGAAGCGAAAGGAGGCTAGAGTGGTTTGCTAGATGTGATATGGCGCGGACAAAGGAAAGCGACGCATAGGTAAATACCCCCCGCGTGTTGTACCAACATTGAACAAAACAACCATAAATAAAACCCACACACAAACTGGCGTGCAAACTAAGAATATTACACCACAAATGCGTGGAGCAAGGCAATGCTAAATGACCAAGAAGACAACGTGCTTGTACCCACCATATGAAATGTGAGATGCTAATAGATGGACCCGACGATAGACGGCAACAACAACCAGCTGGGTAAATCAAAAAAGTATGGAAACAATAGTACAGAGAGCCACGAGGGAAGTTACATGTCCCATCCCACACCCACCTACCACGTATGGAGAAGAGAAGGTAGAAAATCCTATTCCCTCCACCGAATAAATAGCGCCTCGACGAACTGAAAAAAGCACCCCTCCCAACTGGCTAGCCCCAACAGTGTGCAACATCCAAGCACACCGACAACAAGCGCTCTGCCGAACGGAAAGCCTTAGCATCCGGGTAACTAAAGAGAGAACAACCTCAAACGACCGACTAACCCCAGGATAATGAGTAGAACAACCGGCAGAGGAAGCCGGAACAGAAGTACGATGGAATAAGCGATGAGGTAACCCTAGCCAGGGAAGCCAGAAGTTGGGTGTTCAGAAAGCCCGAGCAAGCACCTCTCTAACACCCGGGAAGAGTGCCCCTCACAAACCGACCCACACATGCAAGGAGCCGGCTCGGTAGCACTAACAAGGTCTGACATTCAAGTACGCATGAAAAAAGTTGGGCAATAGTGACCCATACTATCCATCGCAACCACCTCGACAACATCCACCATCCTACCATATGCAGAAGAGGCCACCGAGATACATGCAAAAAAGAAAGTTAACAATGACCCATACTAGTTGTCGTGACTGCCCCGACAACATCCACCATCCGAGCATACACAAACTAGGATGGCAAGACAAGCACGCAGATAAGGCCTGTCAGACAAGCCCCTCACAACCACACATGCACACCCATACGAATGGCAAGGCCGGTCATGCAACGCTCACTGATGAGTGATATTTTCACACTCATTTCAAGCTTGTTTAAACCGAAATATTCAATTGAAAGAGAGATATTCGCTCCGATATTGCCACTAATGACTAATGAATGCAAAGGATTCCACAAATCCTCTCTTTAATATTTTTCCATAGGAAATGGGCTGAAAAGGGAAGATATCATGTGGGAAAAGGGAAACGAAGGAAAATGGAGAAGAAATAAATCATCAGGAGGCGTCAGGAGGCCCCAGGGCGAAAGACGACGTTCCATGTGACCACGCGCACTCGCATGAGTAGTCGTTTGGCATGGAAACCGAGGTAGGTCGTCCACCTGAACAACTTTTATTAAGGGGACCCCGTCAAAATGTCAATAGAACAAGCAGAGGAGGAGTGTCGAGCACAACCACAACCCATTCATGACCATCTTCATCCACAAACCCTAGCCACCGCCATTTTCACCTCCATAGCCATCTCCACCACCATAGCCCTCTCTCATCTAGTTCATACTTGTAATCGTGCATCACACGAGGAATCCATTGTAAGACATATTGCAATCAATCAATCTCAAGATGCGTTCTTCAATGTTTTCTTCTCGTGATCTGATCTCCATGTGTGATAGTATGGTAAGGTATGGGGTGAGGCATGAGCTTTGCAACCCCAGGTATTTGGAGAAGGGATCAATGGAAGTCTTTGACACAACGTCTTGTATGTGTAAAATAAAATTCCATCGTGAAGTATCTCTTGTCTTGTCCATGATCTTCATCCCTGCAGGTACCCAGGATCATGGAGATTGAGCACTGGTGAGGTTAGGAGCAAGGGGACCGTGAAGTGTTATACCGAACACCGGTGACAATAAGGTTTATTAGGGTAACATGGATCCTATCCTTGGGGATTTAGGTGTAGTCACTGAACGCCCAAAGATTTTGTCTGATATTATTATCTTAATTATCGAGGCAACCACACAAGACGGATAGGGCCTTCGGTAGGACAAACGATTCTTGATGTAGGACTCATGCCGGTCAAGATGTAATTTGGACACATCCCCCATTCCAAACGAAGCAAGCACCTCTTGATGGGTGACTTTCCGAGCATAAACTAATATCATTTTTGATCCTATCACCAATACATGGTTGTAAGCATTAAGACCTCATCCCCGTACCTTCTTTTTATTATAAGTGTTTGAATCAGTATTTGCTTGCTGATCCTGTCAAAAGCTGGATTTGACATTTGACATTCGACAAAATCTTACTAGAGACCATGGCTTCAAGGGATTCTTTCTCTCGTGGGTTCGATACCCAAGGTCACCTCTCAGGAAATAGGTGCGGGATACCCTTTCTTGTTCCAATACTGGATCAATAAAAAGGAGATATCACTCACACCCAAAGCCTGGCGCACAGGGCATACTGTATGAACACATATGAAGCAGCCAATAGGGGGAGAAGGACGCTGACAGGCCATCCCAGCCTCACCCGGCGCCAGCTGAGAAGCGTGTGACTCAACGCACACGGGCATGACAAAAAACCCCATAGAGAAGTGGCCTCGCACATGCCCATGGCCCACCCATCATGGATCCCCGAGGAAAATCGACCAGGTGAGGGCAGCTGCAGAGATCGCACGATGAAGAGCACACTAGAGAGCCATTGACGCGAGACAGACAAGACGCATGTCACAAAGGGCACTCTCGCGCGCTGAAGCTCCCCAGTGTTGGAAATATGCCCTAGAGGCAATAATAAAAGCATTATTATTATATTTCCTTGTTCATGATAATTGTCTTTATTCATGCTATAATTGTATTATCCAGAAATCGTAATACATGTGTGAATAATAGACATCAACATGTCCCTAGTAAGCCTCTAGTTGACTAGCTCGTTGATCAACAGATAGTCATGGTTTCCTGACTATGGATATTGGATGTCATTGATAACGAGATCACATCATTAGGAGAATGATGTGATGGACAAGACCCAATCCTAAACATAGCACAAGATCGTATAGTTCGTTTGCTAGATTTTTTTAATGTCAAAGTATCTTTTCCTTAGACCATGAGATTGTGTAACTCCCGGATACCGTAGGAGTGCTTTGGGTGTGCCAAACGTCACAACATAACTGGGTGACTATAAAGGTATACTACGGGTATCTCCGAAAGTGTCTGTTGGGTTGACATGGATCAAGACTGGGATTTGTCACTCCGTATGACGGAGAGGTATCACTGGGCCCATTCGGTAATGCATCATCGTAATGAGCTCAGAGTGATCAAGTGTCTGGTCACGGGATCATGCATTACGGTACGAGTAAAGTGACTTGCCGGTAACGAGATTGAACGAGGTATTGGGATACCGACGATCGAATCTCGGGCAAGTAACATATCGATTGACGAAGGGAATTGTATACGGGGTTGTTTGAATCCTCGACATCGTGGTTCATCCGATGAGATCATCATGGAGCATGTGGGAGCCAACATGGGTATCCAGATCCCGCTGTTGGTTATTGATCGGAGAGCGATCTCGGTCATGTCTACATGTCTCCCGAACCCGTAGGGTCTACACACTTAAGGTTCGGTGACGCTAGGGTTGTGAAGATATGTATATGCAGTAACCCGAATGTTGTTCGGAGTCTCGGATGAGATCCCGGACGTCACGAGGAGTTCCGGAATGGTCCGGAGGTAAAGAATTATATATAGGAAGTGCTATTTCGGCCATCGGGACAAGTTTCGGGGTCACCGATATTGTACCGGGACCACCGGAAGGGTCCCGGGGGGTCCACCGGGTGGGGCCACCTATCCCGGAGGGCCCCATGGGCTGAAGTGGGAGGGAACCCAGCCCAAAGTGGGCTGGGGCGCCACTCCCCTAGGGCCCATGCGGCTAGGGTTGAGGGGAAACCCTAAAGGGGGCGCCCCCTTGCTTGGGGGGCAAGCCCCCCACCCTTGGACGCCGCCCCCCCTAGGAGATTCCATCTCCTAGGGCCGCCGCCCCCCCTAGCACCCCTATATATAGTGGGGGAGAGGAGGGACTTCATACACCAGCCCCTGGCGCCTCCCTCTCCCCCCGTTACGTCTCTCTCTCGTAGTATAGGCGAAGCCCTGCTACTGTGACGCCCTGCATCCACCACCACACCGTCGTGCTGCTGGATCTTCATCAACCTCTCCTTCCCCTTGCTGGATCAAGAAGGAGGATACGTCTCCCGTCCCGTACGTGTGTTGAACGCGGAGGTGCCGTCCGTTCGGCGCTTGGTCATCGGTGATTTGGATCACCTCGTGTTCGACTACATCATCCCCGTTCTTTGAACGCTTCCGCTCACGATCTACAAGGTACGTAGATGCATCCGATGACTCGTTGCTAGATGAACTCCTAGATGGATCTTGGTGAAACGAGTAGGAAATTTTTTGTTTTCTACAACGTTCCCCAACAGTGGTATCAGAGCTAGGTCTATGCGTAGTTCTTCTTGCGCGAGTAGAACACAATTCGTTGTGGGCGTAGATTTGTCAACTTTCTTGCCGCTACTAGTCTTTTCTTGCTTCAACGGTATTGTGGGATGAAGCGGCCCGGACCAACCTTACACGTACGCTTACGTGAGACCGGTTCCACCGACTAACATGCACTAGTTGCATAAGGTGGCTGGCGGGTGTCTGTCTCTCCCACTTTAGTTGGAGTGGATTCGATGAACAGGGTCCTTATGAAGGGTAAATAGAAGTTGACAAATCACGTTGTGGCTTTAACGTAGGTAAGAAGACGTTCTTGCTAGAACCCTAATTCAGCCACGTAAAACTTGCAACAACAATTAGAGAACGTCTAACTTGTTTTTGCAGCAAGTGGTTTGTGATATGATATGGCCAAAGTTATGATGAATGATGAATGATCTATATGTGATGTATGAGATGTTCATGCTATTGTAATAGGAATCATGACTTGCATGTCGATGAGTATGACAACCGGCAGGAGCCATAGGAGTTGTCTTTATTCTTTTATATGACCTGCGTGTCATTGAGAAACGCCATGTAAATTACTTTACTTTATTGCTAAACGCGTTAGCCATAGTAGTAGAAGTAATAGTTGGCGAGCAACTTCATGGAGACACGATGATGGAGATCATGATGATGGAGATCATGGTGTCAAGCCGGTGACAAGATGATCATGGAGCCCCAAGATGGAGATCAAAGGAGCTATGTGATATTGGCCATATCATGTCACGTTTATTATTTGATTGCATGTGATGTTTATCATGTTTTGCATCTTGTTTACTTAGAACGACGGTAGTAAATAATATGATCCCTCATACTAATTTCAAGAAGTGTTCCCCCTAACTATGCACCGTTGCGACAGTTCGCTGTTTCAAAACACCACGTGATGATCGGGTGTTTTATTCAGACGTTCACATACAACGGGTGTAAGACAGATTTACACATGCAAACACTTAGGTTGACTTGATGAGCCTAGCATGTACAGACATGGCCTCGGAACACAGAAGACCGAAAGGTTGAGCATGAGTCGTATAGAAGATACGATCAACATGAAGATGTTCACCGATGTTGACTAGTCCGTCTCACATGATGATCGGACACGGCCTAGTTAACTCGGATCATGTAATACTTAGATGACTAGAGGGATGTCTAATCTAAGTGGGAGTTCATTAATTATTTGATTAGATGAACTTAATTATCATGAACTTAGTCTAAAACATTTACAATATGTCTTGTAGATCAAATGGCCAACGTAGTCCTCAACTTCAACGCGTTCCTAGAGAAAACCAAGCTGAAAGATGATGGCAGCAACTATACGGACTGGGTCCGGAACCTGAGGATCATCCTCATAGCTGCCAAGAAAGATTATGTCCTACAAGCACCGCTTGGTGACGCACCCGTTCTCCCTGCAGAACAAGATGTTATGAACGCTTGGCAGGCACGTACCGATGACTACTCCCTCGTTCAGTGCGGCATGCTTTACAGTTTAGAGCCGGGGCTCCAAAAGCGTTTTGAGAGACACGGAGCATATGAGATGTTCGAAGAGCTGAAAATGGTTTTCCAAGCTCATGCCCGGGTCGAGAGATATCAGGTCTCCGACAAGTTCTTCAGCTGTAAGATGGAGGAAAACAGTTCTGTCAGTGAGCACATACTCACTATGTCTGGGTTGCATAACCGCTTGACTCAGCTGGGAGTTAATCTCCCGGATGATGCGGTCATTGACAGAATCCTCCAGTCGCTTCCACCAAGCTACAAGAGCTTTGTGATGAACTTCAATATGCAGGGGATGGAAAAGACCATTCCTGAAGTATTTGCTATGCTGAAATCAGCAGAGGTAGAAGTCAAGAAGGAACATCAAGTGTTGATGGTCAATAAAACCACTAAGTTCAAGAAAGGCAAGGGTAAAAAGAACTTCAAGAAGGACGGCAAGGAGGTTGCCGCACCCGGCAAGCAAGCTGCTGGGAAGAAGCCAAAGAATGGACCCAAGCCCGAGACTGAGTGCTTTTATTGCAAGGGAAGCGGTCACTGTAAGCGGAATTGCCCTAAATACTTAGCAGACAAGAAGGCCGGCAAAACAAAAGGTATATGTGATATACATGTAATTGATGTGTACCTTACTAGTGTCCATAGTAGCTCCTGGGTATTTGATACCGGTGCAGTTGCTCACATTTGTAACTCAAAACAGGGGCTGCGGAATAAGCGGAAACTGGCAAAGGACGAGGTGATGATGCGCGTCGGAAATGGTTCCAAGGTCAATGTGATCGCCGTCGGCACGCTACCTCTATATCTACCTTCGGGATTAGTTTTAAACCTTAATAATTGTTATTTAGTGCCAGCTTTGAGCATGAACATTGTATTGGGATCTCATTTAATTCGAGATGGCTACTCATTTAAATCCGAGAATAATGGTTGTTCTATTTATATGAGAGATATGTTTTCTAGTCATGCTCCTATGGTGAATGGTTTATTCTTTATGAATCTCGAACGTGATACTACACATGTTCATAATGTGAGTACCAAAAGATGTAAGGTTGATAATGATAGTCCCACATACTTGTGGCACTGCCGCCTTGGTCACATAGGTGTCAAACGCATGAAGAAGCTCCATGCAGATGGACTTTTAGAGTCTCTTGATTATGAATCATTTGACACGTGCGAACCATGCCTCATGGGTAAGATGACCAAGACTCCGTTCTCAGGAACAATGGAGCGAGCAACCAACTTATTGGAAATCATACATACTGATGTGTGCGGTCCAATGAGTGTTGAGGCTCGCGGTGGCTATCGTTATGTTCTCACCCTCACTGATGATTTGAGTAGATATGGGTGTATCTACCTAATGAAACACAAGTCTGAAACCTTTGAAAAGTTCAAGGAATTTCAGAGTGAGGTTGAGAATCAACGTGACAGGAAAATCAAGTTTCTACGATCAGATCGTGGAGGAGAATACTTGAGTCACAAATTTGGCACACACTTAAGAAAATGTGGAATAGTTTCACAACTCACACCGCCTGGAACACCTCAGCATAATGGTGTGTCCGAACGTCGTAATCGCACTCTATTAGATATGGTGCGATCTATGATGTCTCTTACCGATTTACCGCTATCTTTTTGGGGCTATGCTTTAGAGACTGCCGCATTCACTTTAAATAGGGCTCCGTCGAAATCCGTTGAGATGACACCGTATGAATTATGGTTTGGGAAGAAACCTAAGCTGTCATTTCTAAAAGTTTGGGGATGCGATGCTTATGTCAAGAAACTTCAACCTGAAAAGCTCGAACCCAAGTCGGAAAAATGCGTCTTCATAGGATACCCAAAAGAAACTATTGGGTACACCTTCTACCTCAGATCCGAAGGCAAGATCTTTGTTGCCAAGAATGGGTCCTTTCTAGAGAAAGAGTTTCTCTCGAAAGAAGTAAGTGGGAGGAAAGTAGAGCTTGATGAAGTATTACCTCTTGAACCGGAAAATGGCGCAACTCAAGAAATTTTTCCTGAGGTGCCTGCACCGACTAGAGAGGAAGTTAATGATAATGATCAAGATAATTCTGATCAAGCCCCTACTGAAATTCGAAGGTCCACAAGGACACGTTCCGCACCAGAGTGGTACGGCAGCCCTGTCTTGGAAATCATGTTGTTAGACAACGGTGAACCTTCGAACTATGAAGAAGCGATGGCGGGCCCGGATTCTGACAAATTGCTAGAAGCCATGAAATCCGAGATAGGATCCATGTATGAAAACGAAGTATGGACTTTGACTGACTTGCCCGTTGAGCGGCGAGCCATAGAAAATAAATGGATCTTTAAGAGGAAGACAGACGCGGATGGTAATGTGACCATCTATAAAGCTCGGCTTGTCGCTAAGGGTTATCGACAAGTTCAAGGGGTTGACTACGATGAGACTTTCTCACCGGTAGCGAAGCTGAAGTCCGTCCGAATCATGTTAGCAATTGCCGCATTCTACGATTATGAAATATGGCAAATGGACGTCAAAACGGCATTCCTTAATGGTTTCCTTAAGGAAGAATTGTATATGATGCAGACGGAAGGTTTTGTCGATCCTAAGAATGCTGACAAGGTGTGCAAGCTCCAACGCTCGATTTATGGGCTGGTGCAAGCATCTCGGAGTTGGAACATTCGCTTTGATGAGATGATCAAAGCGTTTGGGTTTACGCAGACTTATGGAGAAGCCTGCGTTTACAAGAAAGTGAGTGGGAGCTCTGTAGCATTTCTCATACTATATGTAGATGACATACTCTTGATGGGAAATGATATAGAACTCTTGGACAGCATCAAGGCCTATTTGAATAAGAGTTTTTCAATGAAGGACCTTGGAGAAGCTGCTTATATATTAGGCATCAAGATCTATAGAGATAGATCAAGACGCCTCATAGGTCTTTCACAAAGCACATACCTTGATAAGATATTGAAGAAGTTCAATATGGATCAATCTAAGAAGGGGTTCTTGCCTGTGTTACAAGGTGTGAAATTGAGCTCAGCTCAATGTCCGACCACGGCAGAAGATATAGAAGAGATGAGTGTCATCCCCTATGCCTCAGCCATAGGTTCTATTATGTATGCCATGCTGTGTACCAGACCTGATGTAAACCTTGCCGTAAGTTTGGTAGGAAGGTACCAAAGTAATCCCGGCAAGGAACACTGGACAGCGGTCAAGAATATCCTGAAGTACCTAAAAAGGACAAAGGAAATGTTTCTCGTTTATGGAGGTGACGAAGAGCTCGTCGTAAAGGGTTACGTCGACGCTAGCTTCGACACAGATCTGGATGACTCTAAGTCACAAACCGGATACGTGTATATTTTGAATGGTGGGGCAGTAAGCTGGTGCAGTTGCAAGCAGAGCGTCGTGGCGGGATCTACATGTGAAGCGGAGTACATGGCAGCCTCGGAGGCAGCACATGAAGGAATATGGGTGAAGGAGTTCATCACCGACCTAGGAGTCATACCCAATGCGTCGGGGCCAATCAAACTCTTTTGTGACAACACTGGAGCTATTGCACTTGCCAAGGAGCCCAGGTTTCACAAGAACACAAGGCACATCAAGCGTCGCTTCAACTCCATTCGTGAAAATGTTCAAGATGGAGACATAGAGATTTGTAAAGTACATACGGACCTGAATGTAGCGGATCCGTTGACTAAACCTCTCCCTAGAGCAAAACATGATCAACACCAGAATTCCATGGGTGTTCGATTCATCACATTGTAACTAGATTATTGACTCTAGTGCAAGTGGGAGACTGTTGGAAATATGCCCTAGAGGCAATAATAAAAGCATTGTTATTATATTTCCTTGTTCATGATAATTGTCTTTATTCATGCTATAATTGTATTATCCGGAAATCGTAATACATGTGTGAATAATAGACATCAACATGTCCCTAGTAAGCCTCTAGTTGACTAGCTTGTTGATCAACAGATAGTCATGGTTTCCTGACTATGGACATTGGATGTCATTGATAACGAGATCACATCATTAGGAGAATGATGTGATGGACAAGACCCAATCCTAAACATAGCACAAGATCGTATAGTTCATTTGCTAGAGTTTTTCAATGTCAAAGTATCTTTTCCTTAGACCATGAGATCGTGTAACTCCCGGATACCGTAGGAGTGCTTTGGGTGTGCCAAACGTCACAACATAACTGGGTGACTATAAAGGTATACTACGTGTATCTCCGAAAGTGTCTGTTGGGTTGACATGGATCAAGACTGGGATTTGTCACTCCGTATGACAGAGAGGTATCACTGGGCCCATTCGGTAATGCATCATCGTAATGAGCTCAGAGTGATCAAGTGTCTGGTCACGGGATCATGCATTACGGTACGAGTAAAGTGACTTGCCGGTAACGAGATTGAACGAGGTATTGGGATACCGACGATCGAATCTCGGGCAAGTAACATATCGATTGACGAAGGGAATTGTATACGGGGTTGTTTGAATCCTCGACATCGTGGTTCATCTGATGAGATCATCGTGGAGCATGTGGGAGCCAACATGGATATCCAGATCCCGCTGTTGGTTATTGACCGGAGAGCGATCTCGGTCATGTCTACATGTCTCCCGAACCCGTAGGGTCTACACACTTAAGGTTCGGTGACGCTAGGGTTGTGAAGATATGTATATGCAGTAACCCGAATGTTGTTCGGAGTCCCGGATGAGATCCCGGACGTCACGAGGAGTTCCGGAATGGTCCGGAGGTAAAGAATTATATATAGGAAGTGCTATTTCGGCCATCGGGACAAGTTTCGGGGTCACCGGTATTGTACCGGGACCACCGGAAGGGTCCCGGGGGGTCCACCGGGTGGGGCCACCTATCCCGGAGGGCCCCATGGGCTGAAGTGGGAGGGAACCCAGCCCAAAGTGGGCTGGGGCGCCACTCCCCTAGGGCCCATGCGGCTAGGGTTGAGGGGAAACCCTAAAGGGGGCGCCCCCTTGCTTGGGGGCAAGCCCCCCACTCTTGGCCGCCCCCCCCCCCCCCTAGGAGATTCCATCTCCTAGGGCCGCCGCCCCCCTAGCACCCCTATATATAGTGGGGGAGAGGAGGGACTTCATACACCAGCCCCTGGCGCCTCCCTCTCCCCCCGTTACGTCTCTCTCTCGTAGTATAGGCGAAGCCCTGCTACTGTGACGCCCTGCATCCACCACCACGCCGTCGTGCTGCTGGATCTTCATCAACCTCTCCTTCCCCTTGCTGGATCAAGAAGGAGGAGACGTCTCCTGTCCCGTACGTGTGTTGAACGCGGAGGTGCCGTTCGTTCGGCGCTTGGTCATCGGTGATTTGGATCACGTCGTGTTCGACTACATCATCCCCGTTCTTTGAATGCTTCCGCTCGCGATCTACAAGGTACATAGATGCATCCGATGACTCGTTGCTAGATGAACTCCTAGATGGATCTTGGTGAAACGAGTAGGAAATTTTTTGTTTTCTGCAACGTTCCCCAACACCCAGGAGGCGGGTACTCTAGCAATGTTTGTATAGGAGTAATACCTAAAATGGATATCTATAATTTGGCATTGTTGTTCTCTACTCCACAATTGCATACACATCCAAACAAACTATGACATGGTAATGAAACTTTGCAACATCACACCACACGTAGTCAACAACATTTCAAATCCAAGTTCAAATCCATAATATTTCATATTCCAATTTGAATTTAAGCCTAAAACCGCAAGCATTGTGCATGAAAAACACAACAAAAGTACAGAGAACATGAATGCATAGAGCTCTCAAATGTCATTGCCACCATTGCGACCACTGGTGCTTGCATTCTCTCCGATGCCACCATTATTTCCATTTCCAAACATGCCTCACATGCAACCCATGACTCACATGCGGCCCAAGTATCACGTGCCTCCCTACCACCCATGCCCCCTGCCACTTCAAGGATTGGCATTATTCATTTATTTTTTTATAAATAAATTGAATATAGCAAATCTTGGTGACTCCATAAGATTGTGGTACAATTTAGGCATCTAGATATGCATGCAAACATTAATTAAAGCACAAATATATGAAAACCCTCTATTATTCCAAATAATAACTCTCATGTGTGCGGGAACTTGGGTTGGATTTTGTGGCAATTTTTAAGCTGGTAAACATGACTTCCCTGTGGACGTCCACGATTACCTGTCAGGTTGGTTAGGCTTCAAATGGGATTTTCTACCACCACATGGATGGCCAAGAGACATCTTACTTGGGATACATACCACAACCATGGATTTCTTAGCTTTTTCAGTTGGTGAATTACATATCAAGTTTCACCTTCAAAATAGAGCTAATCATTTTACATGGAGCCTAGTTGCAGCATATGGGGATGCCCAAGATGGGAATAAATCGGCCTTCCTTTGGGAGTTGGTGAACCTTGCAAGGGATAACCCACATCCCGCTTAGAGGTTGGGGGGACTTTAATATCCCGAGGTACTAGGAAGAGAAAGATAATGATCCCTTTGATACTCACTGGACTCTCTTATTCAGTGTTGTGATTGATAGCTTGAATCTATAGAAGCAAGTATGTCAACAGACAGTGCAATTGGGCTAATAATCATCGGTGCCAGACATAAGAGAAACTCGATCTTGTACTTATGGATACCGAATGGGAATTAAAATTTCCTTGGGTAATCATGTGTTCCCTTGAGCATATCAAGATTCTTTCAGACTATGAGCCCATCATTCTTGATTCAAACTCTCCTAGCCCCACTACCACACGCCACCTATTCATATTAGAATTGGGATGGTCATAGCGGGATGACTTTGTAGACATATTAAGAATGCATGGAGAGGCCCGCCACTAGTCATATACCGATTCAGAGATGGAAGTTAAGTTATATGCCACAAAGAAATTCTGATCTGTTGGGAGAAACACACTAGTGGTATGCATAGAAAAGTAAAGCAACACCTTCCCACTATTATCGATGACCTTAGTAAGATTGCAGAGGCTCACACTCAGTCTCAGCAGGAGATTGATATGAAAACTCAACCCAACAAGCAGAGTGCACCCGTATTGCTAGAAGAGAAAATCGAATGGTACCAAAGATCCAAATCCCAATTCATTTTGGAGGGAGATAGAAATACATGATATTTCCACACAATGGACAATGAGCGGCACAAGCAGAAGTGTATTTTAGCCTACAACAAGATGAGTGATAGATTGAGGGTTAGGCAGATATGAAGCACTATATCAACATTTACTACAAGTCTCTGTCTGGGGCTCAAGACGAAGGGAACTACACCCTCAATGTGGCCCAAATGGATGATATTCCATAGGTCACAACTGAAGACAATATTATCCTTACGACACCTTTATCTAAATATGAGGTGAGAGCCACTTTCTTCCAGAAGGAACATAACAAAGCTCCATGCCCTAAAGGATTCCCCGTAGAGTTCTATTAGAACTTCTGGGATGCCATCAAGACTTTCCTAATGGAGTCACTCAATTTTCTTCATGCTGGCCAACTTGACGTATCTAGGCTTAATTTTGGGAAGTTGTTTTGTTGCCAAACATTAAGGAGGTCGAGTAGATGCAACAATACAAAATGATATGTCTCCTTAATGCCAGCTTTAAAAACTTTACCAAAGCTGCTACCAATAGGCTCAATGCGGTTTCTAACCATGTTGTCCGGCCATCCTAAACAACTTTCATGCAAGGAGTAAACATACTCAACGGAATTGGTATCCTTCACGAGACCGTTCATGAGATGCACCTTAAAAACATGAGTGGGATAGAGCTCAAAATTTACTTTGAAAAGGCTTACGATAAAATCAAATGGTCGTTTCTCAAACTAACCTTGAGATTGAAAGGTTTCTTCGATAAATGGCAAGACCGGATCCAATTTTTTTACTAGAGGTAGTGTGGCTGTCAAAGTCAATGATGATGTAGATCATTACTTCCAGACAAAAATGTACTATGTCAGAGTGACCCTCTTTCTCCAATGTTATTTATCATTGTCGCTGGCATATTGGATATTATGATTGAATACCCCAAATAGGATGGTCACATTGTAGGAGTAGTGCCACATCTTGTGGATGGGGGTTCTCTATCTTGTAACACGCTGATCATACGATTCTTTTATGGAACATGACCTGGATAAGGTTAGATATTTGAAACTCTTACTTACAGATTTTTAGCAAATGTCAAGCCTTAAAATTAACTCCCATAAAAGTGAATTATTCTATTTCGGGGAAACCAAAGAAGTAACTGCACAATACACCAAACTATTTGGTTGTGCACAAGGACAATTCCCCGATTAAATATCCGGGAATTCTAATTCATTATCGGCGTCTCACTAATGTTGAGTGGAAATAGGTCGAAGAGAGCTTAGAGAAAGATTAAGTAGTTGGAAAGTCAAGTTTCTCTCCATTGGAGGATGGATGGTTTTGATCAATTATGTTCCCACAAACATGGTTCTCTATATGCTCTCATTTTTTCAACTTCCAAAAGGGGTCATGCAAAGGCTATATTATTTTTGATCTAGATTATTCTGGCAAGGAGATAGTGAAAAGAAAAGGTATAGGCTAACCAAAGGGAGTGTGGTTTATCGACCTAAAGACCAAGGAGGTTTAGACATTCAGGGCCTCGAGGTCAAGAATGATGCCTTACTTAGTAAATGGTTGGTCAAGCTACTTACCGATGACGGCGTTTGGCAAACCTTGCTACACAATAAGTATCTAGGCTAAAATGTTGTGTCATGCACACATTGGAAGCCTAGAAGACTCGCATTTTCGGGCTAGTTTGATGGTGGCAAAGAAACATCATTTCCTCTTTGGATGTTTTGGGGTAAAGGATGGCTCTGAGATACGTTCCTAGGAGGACAAGTGGCTTGGAAATAACACTCTCCCTAAATAGTACCCGAACTTTTACCACATGGTACATGATAAGAATGATACTCTTGCACATGGCTTAGCTCCTCCCCACATGATATATCCTTTAGGTGGGATTTGATCGCCCCCTTCTTGTGTCATGGCAAAATCTTCTACCCAATTGGATTTGATTTACCTAACACATGGACGAAAAGTGTTTAGCTGGATCTAACTACTAATGGGCCCTTTGTAGTCCAGTCTATGTACCGTGAAATCTCCACTCAAAGATTCCATCAGACAATAAAAAATAAATATGGAAATAGAAGATACCACTAAACTTAAGATTTTCATGTGGTATCTTCGAAGGGGAGTTTTGCTAACTAAAGACAACCTCGCTCGCCGCAACTGGCAAGAAAGCAAAAAGTTTTGCTTTTATAGTCACGACGATACAATCAAACACCTCTTATTCTCATGCAAGTTTGTGCGTTCTACGTGGTTAGTCATCCAAATAGCATCCACTTTGCATCCCTCCACAAGTGTTTCCTATATAGATGGTCACTGGATTGACAGAATACCAAAAAAGTTTAGTACGGTAATAAGGATGGGAGCGTCTACCTTATGGTTGCTTTGGATATGTAGAAATGATATTCTACTTGATGGGAAAATCTCTTCGTATGCATATGTGGTCTATGCTACATCAAACAGAGTACTAACCACTATTAAAGGCAGTGTGTATGCGGTTGGAGCGGGTGGCCATGGAGGTTTTTACCCAACATGGGTGGCGGCATAATCTCCAGATTGGTCCACCAACTCTTTCGACATAGTCATAGTTTCAATCTCATATGAATTTAATATTTCCAATATGTCATTCTTACTTTGTCATACTCTTCGTGTTGGTTGTGTTCATCTTTGTTATGTAGCGGAAAGGTGTTGCTCATCATGCTTGTATCTGCTTCATGATACATCTTGAGTTATTAGAAGTGCACTTTATCAAGAAAAAAGATTATAGTTAGGGTTTGTAAGACACTCTAACAACATGGAAACACAATGGGAAGATGTCACTACCATTTTGTTTAATTTTCCTCTACAACAACTAGAAAGGCTTCTCGCTCGCAACTCTGAATCCTCTTGTTGATCGAATCCCGAGTATGAACTTAATTGCTATAATATGCACATCGACACCCACATTAATGCATATAAATGTGATCAATTTGGTGGAATTATTATTGCACAAATACGTTTTGGGGTAATTTATATGGAGATACAAATATAGAATTGAAAGGGGCATCTTTCATATATGTCACAGTGCCAGCATTCACACATTGTGGAAGGAGAAAAGTTTTACTTGCTATATTTGTTCAAACTTAGGTAGAGAGAATGAGAGTGTCTTCACATTAGGTAGTGTAGGTTTTGCTGGAAGATCTCATCAATCACAATGTTGTAGGCCTTTTCAGTACAATGAAAGCTATCCCAAAAAATATAGTCATAAGCGTTTGGACATGCAGGGTGGTATTGAATGAATATTGCCGCATTTAGCACATTGCTGCCACAACACCCCTCAGTTACCTCCTTGAAACCTATAAAATGGAAAGTTTCAAAATATTTAGTATTAAAATGTTATGATGATAACACATCCATATCACATATTCCTAAGCACAAAGATATGAACTATTGTGATTTCTTTAATACATCATATGGTCCACAATTTTGTTACTTTAGTTCATATGAAGTTTAACCACACCACCGTAATGTATCCCTTACTAACCTGTGCTAGGAAAAGTGTTTGTATCACTGACCAACCATTGGACGAGAAAATTCACGATAGTTGGTCAGGAAAACCTATGTACATTGACAAAATGTCGATCGGGAATGCATACATATTTGCTATCGAGCGGTCAATCAGGAATGCTTATATACCAATTGAAACTATGGTTAGAAAATAACACCTACCAGCCGCTTGTGGTTAAATGGGCTAATGCACGTAGACTAAGAGACTTAAACGCCAAATTTTGGCCCAGTCAGCGAAGCTTGCTACTCTTTCCCCACAACAATAATACATCAAAATCCCTAATTCTCCACCATGAAGCCACCACTCACGCCACACTATTTTGCCACCATGAAGCTTAGGGCATCTCCAATGACAATCAACAAATGGATGCCCGATCAATGATAATTTTTGCGCTCATCACACCCTTGTTTAAACCGGATAATCATAGAAAATCTAACAAAATCACTTCGATATCGCTACTAATGACTAATGAATGTGAGAGAACGTAAATACTTTCTTTAATTAGTTTTCATGGGGAAAGAGGCCAAATATGGAGGTAAATCATATTTTAGAAGTAAATAAGAACATGGAGAAACAAGGAAGGCAATTGGAGGCGCAACGATCAAGTCGAAGTGCAAGACGACATCTGGTACACGCTAGTACCAACAGTTGTATGAAACGCCAGTGGTTTTGTAAGTTCCTACCCTCGAACTATTATAAAGGGGCCAACACCAGAATCGTAACAGAGGAGCATCGAGAAGACCATTCGCGAACCGGAAGCCATATTCTAACCCTTGGCGCCGCCATTTTCCATCTCATCTCTATAAGCACCACCATCACCATCACCATCGCCATAACTGCAGCAACTCTCCTCCAATTTAGCCATACTTGTAATCATGTGTCACATTCGACAACCATTATAAGACATATTCTCAATAAAGCATTCATCTTTATGTCTTCTCCAATGATTTCTTCTCGCGATCTGATCACCATGTGTGGGTAATTCGGTAAGGCAATAGGTTGAGGCATAGCCATGCAACCTTATGAATTTTTATGCGGGATCGATGAAATGACTTTGAATTAATGCCATGTATGTGTTATAATTACTATGTAGTTGTCTCATGTCTCTTTCTCGTTCTATGACCCTGTTGGTACCCAAGATCTTGGAGATCAATGAAGGAGGAGGTTAGGAGCAGGGAGGATGCGGAATGCTATTCTGAAAACCAGTGATGGAAAGGTTTAGTACTGTAGCGGAAATCCAATCCTTGGGGATACATGAATTATAGTGATTAAATACCCAATGCTTTTGTCTGAATTATATTCTTAACCACTAGAGCTTCTTAATAACCAAGGAAACCCCATGCGATGCTAAGGGCCCGCGGTTGGGAAACTGACTCTTGATGCAGGTCGTAGGACGGTCAGGATGTAATTTGGACACATCCCCAACTTCATCTTGTTGTACTTACATCTTAACGAGTGTCAGGACAAATTAAGATCATGGTGGTTCCTAGGGGAAATATATGGTTGTAAGAATCAAGTCCTCATACCCACACCTGTTTTAATTCTAAGTGCTTACACACCTTATTAAGGTCCGTTTACAAAACTAAAATTTCATTCTCTCGCAAAGACTTGGTAGAGCCTATGTCGTAGTGCACATCCTCTCACGGGGTTGATAATTCAAGGCACTCCTCGGGTAAAGAAAGGGAAACATTCGCTATCTAAAATGGATGTCAAAGGGCACATTGATGCCCCCAAATGTCCGCAGACACATCTGTACGTGTCCGTAGACATACGATTGGACACATCTCGCCCTCATGTGCAGCTCTTGTCGTTTGATAGCCTTCAGATTCACCTGTGTAGATGTGGTGAGGCTGAGCACCTGGTCTGCCGAGACGATGAACATTCTAGTGGGCTTCAACGGATCCATTGTGTTGGCGATGATCGGTGGAACATGCAGGGGTGGTGGAGTTCGAGGCTATGAGGGTGACATCTGGTGCATGAATAGTCTAGAGGATTGTGAAAATGCACGGGAGCGAGTGTGGTTTTGGGTGGGATTTGGGGTGTCGGATGTCGACATGGCTGACATATGCACTCCCATAAAGCTCCCCCAAGTTGGGGCCGGTCTGGCGTATTTTACATGTTCGTACCAGTCCGACCCAAAATAATGGTCTGTGTTGGAGGCCGAAAGTGTTGCGACCATCCAGTCCAGACATACAGGGGAGATTTGATGTGTCGTGTTGGAGGTGCCCTTACAATTCTCTCCAGCCAACCTCTTCGTCACACCATTATCCTCACACCCTGTTGCCACCCCACGAGCTCGAACCCTCCCCTCCACCTAGATTCTCCTTTCCTACCCTATCACCAAGATCTGGTACCTTGTCGTCATCATAGCATCAGTTAGATCTCATGGAAGACTAGGCTAAACTTGTACTAAAAGACCGTGTCAGCCTTGGCGGAGCTCTTCATGTGCCATCTTGCTTATCCATCACCGCCTCCACGCCATCCAGCCTCTTCAGCAGTTCCGTATAAGGCCACATGCCGGAAATTCATATTTAAAATACCATCCACTTTACATGCAACTACACTCCAGCGAGTTTTCATACTCCGAGTCCCGACAATCTCCTATGCGGATGTCAAAATACGTGTGTTGTTTTTGTACCATTCACAATCTGAAGAGACTAGGGTGAGTATGGGTTGAAGTATAGAGAAAATGAGATTAAAAACTCATAACTTAGTTATTCTCGCATTAGCAGAGTGTGTGTGATAGATTAGCTGGCTGTCGAGGTTTAGTTTCAAGAAAATGCATGAAGCATTCAATTATTATCCTACACCGCATGTAACTAAGATGCTCAAACCTCCCTTGCATGGATCCATCGTTGTAGATGATGTTTGTGGGCGCCACTAACCTCCTTGGAGGGCATCTTCATGGTGGTGGTCTCGTCGAGCTCCAAGAGAAACCTCAGGTTTGGCTTGCCAGACTGGACGATGGTGGCATGTGGCGTCGTTTACCTCCTTGGAGGCACTATTTTGGAGCTTCACCAATGGGATCTCAAAGGCGTGGAGGTGTTCGACCACCACGTGGACTTGGTTGGAAGGTTCATTTGCTCCGAGGTATACCCTTGATCTCAGCCTTCCGGATCAGGCGATGGTGGCATCTGGCTCTCTCACCCTCATGGAGACATCATACTTGGAGCATGTGCTAGCTAAAGGGGTCCAGAGGTGGAGTGATACGTCTCCAACGTATCTATATAATTGTTTCATGCTATTATATTATCAATCTTGGATACTTTATATGCATTTTCATGCTATTTTATATCATTTTTGGGAACTAACCTATTAACCTAGTGTCCGGTGCCAGTTGTCGTTTTTTGCGTGTTCTTGTTTTCCAAAAAATCAGTACCAATGGAGTCCAAATGCTACAAAACTTTTGACGATTTTTCTGGACATAAGAGACCGTAGAAGCTTTGGGAGGAGTCCAGAGGACAAACAAGGAGACGACAAGACAACAGGGCGTGCCCTGTTACCTTGTGAGCCCCACAAGGCTCCGTATGACCTAATTCCACTTCTATAAATTCTCAAATATTGGGAAACCCCCACGGAGCCACCTGAAACACTTTTTCTGCCACCGCAAGCTTCTGTTCTTCTGCGATCCCATCTGGAGGCCTTTTCCGATACTCTACCGAAGGGGGAATCGATCATGGAGTGCTTCTACATCATCCTTGTTGTCTTCCGATGATGCGTGTGTAGTTCACCACATACCTACGGGTCCATAGCTAGTATCTAGATGGCTTCTTCTCTCTCTTTGATCTTCGATACAATGTTCTCCTTGATCTTCTTGGAGTTCTATCCGATGTAATCTTCTTATGCGGTTTGTTTGTTGGGATTCGATGAATTGTGGGTTTATGATCAGATTATTCATTGAAAGTAACTGAGTCTTTTCGAACTTTATTATGCATGATTGTTGTAGCTTTGTATTTCTCTCCGACCTATCTGGTTGGTTTGGCTAACTAGATTGATGTACCTTCAGCGGGAGAGGTGCTTTGTTGTGGGTTCAATCTTGTGGTGTCCTCACCCAATGACAAAAGGGGTAGCGATGCATGTATTGTATTGTTGTTACTAAGGATAAAACGACAGGGTTTATTCATATTTATTGGGTTTACTTTGTCTACATCATGTCATCTTGATTAAAGCGTTACCCTGTTTGTCATGAACTTAATACCATAGATGCATGCTAGATAGCGGTCGATTAGTGGAGGTAGATGCAGGAAAGAGTCGGTCTACTTGTCACGGACGTGATGCCTATATGTATGACCATTTCCATGGATCATCATAACTATGCGCTTTTCTATCAATTGCCCAACAGTAATTTGTCTACCGACCGTATGCTATGTGTTTGAGAGAGAAGCCTCTAGTGAAAACTATGGCCCCGGGTCTACTTTAATCATATTATAAAATCCAAAAATACCTTGCTGAGATTTATTTAGTTTTATTTTATTTTGCAATTTATCTATCTACCTATACAAGATTTGATCCTTGCAAGGGACAAGTTCAAGGGGATTGACAACCCTCTTGCCTGCGTTGGGTGAAAGTATTTGCTTCTGTGTGTGCATGTGTTGTTCACAAGGCTTTCCATGATTCTCTTATTGGTTCAATAAACCTTGCTTCTCATTGAGGGAAATACTTATCTCTACTATACTGCATCTCCTCTCCTCATTGGGGAAAAATCCCAACAGAGCTCACAAGTAGCGGGAAGAATTTTTGGCGCCATTGCCGAGGAGACATCATCAAAACCTATCAAGTACCTTCACACAAACTATCATCTACTTGCTCTACTTTTTATTTGCCTCTCTTTTTCATCTCCCCCACTTCTCATAAAAAACAAAAACACAAAAAATATTTTATTTTGTTGCTTCGCTCGTTTGCTTGCTTTGTCGCTATGTCTCAAGAAAATACTAAGTTGTGTGACTTTTCAAGCACTAATAATAATGATTTTATTAGTACTCCAATCGCTCCTCCAGCTACTAGTATGGAGTCTTATGATATTAATGTTGTTTTGTTAAATCTTGTTATGAAAGAACAATTTTCTGGAAATCCTAATGTGGATGCTTCATCCCATCTTAATACTTTCATTGAATTATGTGATATGCACAATAAAAAAGTGTGGATAATGATATTATTAAGTTGAAATTATTTCCTTTCTCGCTAAGAGATCATGCTAAAATAGTATTGATTCTTGGGATAAGTGTAAGTATGCTTTTCCCGCTAAGATTATTTCTCTTAGAAATCAAATCATGAATTTTAGGCAACCTGAGCTTGAACATGTTGCACAATCTTGGGAGAGAATGAAATTAGTGATTAGAAATTGTCCCACTCATGGTTTAAGCCTATGGATGATTATACAAAAAAATATGCAGGACTAAGCTTTGTTTCTAGAAATCTTCTAGAGTCTGATGCAGGTGGTACTTTTATGGAAATCACATTAGGAGAATCTACAGAACTCATTGATAATATTATGACAAATTACTCTCAGTGGCACACCAAATGAGCTCCAATTGGTAAGAAGGTAAATTCTGTTGAAGAAGTCTCTACGTTCGGTGATAAATGGATGCTCTTATGAAAATGCTTTCTAGTAAAAATACTCATGTTGATCCTAATGGTGTGCCACTATCTATTTTTATTGAGAAAAATAATGAGGCTATTGATGTGAATTTTGTCTCTAGAAATAATTTCAACAATAATGCTTATAGAGCCAATTTTAGTCCTAAACCGTATCCCGGAAATTCCTCTAATGATTATGGTAATTGCTATGGAAATTATTACAACAAAATAATAGGGTACCTACTGATCATGAGAACAACATTAAATAATTCATTAGTTCTCAAAAGATTTTCAATGCTATGGTAGAAGAAAAACTGAATAAAGTTGATGATATGTTTAGAAACATGGATAGAATTGCTCATGATGTGGAAACTCTTAAAATTAAAATTTTGCCACCCAAGAATGATATTAATGAGTCTATTAAATATATCTATGTCTCCATTAATGAAAGTAAATAGAGAACCACTAGGTTGAGAGCTAAGCAAGAATTCCTAAAAAATGCTATTCCACCCGGTTTTTATCGTAATCATGATGAAGATATTAAAATGATTGGTGTCACCTATTGAATCTTTCTTTAGTAATATAAAACTTGATGAAAAAGGGACTGGAGATGAGTCAACTTTAGCTAGAAGGCGTCGGGTGATGATCTTAATGATAAAAGTGGGTTTGGAGAGGTCAAGACTTTAAATAGTGATGTGCCCACTACTTTGGATTACAAGGACTTTAATTATGATAATTGTTCTTTGGTTGAATGTATTTCCTTGTTGCAATCCATGATAAATTCACCTAATGCTTACGGACAAAATAAAGCTTTCACTAAACATATTGTAGAAGCTATGATAAAATCTCATGAAGAAAAGCTAGAGCCGGAGGTTTCAATACCTAGGAAATTGCATGATGAATAGGAACCTACTATTAAAGTAAAAATTAAAGATTATGAATTTAATGCTTTCCGTGATCTAGGTGCTAGCATCTCTACTATACCAAAATCTTTATGTGATGTGCTAGGTCTCACCGATATGGATGCATGTTCCCTTAATTGCACTTGGCAGATTGAACTATTAAGAAACCATTGGGTAGAATAAAGAGGTGATCATACTCTCTAATAGAAATTATGTGCCCATGGATTTCATTGTGCTTGATATTGAATGCAACCCGTCTTGTCCTATAATACTTGGTAGGCCTTTCGTACGAACCATATATAGGTGCTATTATTGATATGAAAGAAGGAAACACAAGGTTCTAATTTCCATTAAAGAAAGGAATGGAACACTTCCCTAAAAAGAGAATTAAACCACCATATGAATCTGTTATGAGGGCTACCTATGGAATTAATATGAAAGATGACAATACTTGAAACAATGCCTTACACCTAGCTAGGGGTGTAAAACAATAGCGCGTGTTGGGAGGCAACCCAATAGTTATCTTAATTTTTTTCTTTTACTTTGTGTTTTGGTGTGTTGACACAATTTTTGCTACTAGTATGATTGTGTTTTTATGTTTCAATTAGTGTTTGCGCCAAGTAAAGCCTTTGGGATTATTTGGATAATAGTTGACTTGATTCTGTGAAAAAATAGAAACTTTTGCTCTTAGTCCAGGAATTTCTAAAAATCACTTGAACATGCTTTTGATCTGAATTTTTTACACATGATTAATATACCAATTTCCTACATTTTCTTATTTTTTTAAAACATAGAGTTACATAAGTATGGTATTTGTTCAGATCATTACATATTGTTCTGTTTTAGACAAACTCTATTTTTTATTGCATTGTTCACTTGTTTTTATGATGCTATGGATTAGATCATGGGGTATAAGTCATGTAGAAGTTATAATAAAGTAGGTATTATGCAATATTAAAATATGAATTGGTTCATAAATGTACCTAAATTTTATGATTTGCTTATTATACCAACGGATCTCATGAGGTTTCGGTTGAGATTTGTGTGCTGAAGTTTTCAAGTTTTGGGTGAGATCACGAAGGATGAAGGAATAAGGAGCGGCAAGACCCTAAGCTTGGGGACGCCCAAGTCACCCCAAGGTAATGTTCAAGGAAGACCCAAGCATCTAAGCTTGGGGATGCCCCGGATGGCATCCTCTCTTCCGTCTACAATCTATCAGTATGTTACTTGGAGCTACATTTTTATTCATCACAGGATATGAGTTTTGCTTGGAGCGTCTTGTGCTATAGTAGTTTTTGTTTTTTTAGTTTGCTAAAATCATTGTTTTTTGGACACACCTTTTGAGAGTGACACACACTTATACACGATTCATTAGAATACTCTATGTGCTTGACTTATATCTTTTGAGCTAGGCAGTTGCTCTAGTGCTTCACTTATATCTTTTAGAGCACAACAGTTGTTATATTTTATAGAAATACTTGCAGTCTCATGCTTCACTTAAATCTTTTTTAGAGTTTAATAAATAATAATGGAAATTTGCACGGGTTATAAGACTAGTCCGTAAAGGATAGGTATTTAAGGGGGGTATAATAAAAACTTTCATATAGATCACTGAATATGATATGTTTGATTTCCTGCAATAGTTTTGCGATATTAAGATGGTAATATGTGGGTGTACTAGTGGATTATTGTGGTTTGGTAAAACATTTATGTTAAAGTTTGTGATTCCCGAAGCATGCACATATAGCCTCTAGTTTTGCGATGAAGTTGGAGCATGATTTATTATTGAGTGTCTACCTTATGAGTGGCGGCCGGGGACGAGCGATGTTATTTTCCTCTCAATCTATCCTCCTAGGGGAATGTGAGTAGTACTCTTATTTGAGGGCTAATAAACTTTCACAATAAGTATGTGAGCTCTTTATGACTAATGTGAGTCCATGGATTATACACACTCTTACCTTTCCGCAATTTGCTAGCCTCTTCGGTACCGTGCATTGCCCTTTCTCACCTCGAGAGTTGATGCAAACTTCGTAGGAGCATCCAAATCCCATGAAATGATACAATCTATCACACATAAGCCTTCTCATATCTTCCTCATAACAGCCACCGTACCTACCTATTATGACATTTCCATAGCCATTTCGAGATATATTGCCATGCAACTTCCACCGTTCCGTTTATCATGACATACATGTTCATTGTCATATTGCTTTGCATGACATATAGCTGACATAGTATTTTTTGGCTCAGCCACCATTCATCATTGTTATACATGTTATGCTAGATCATTGCACATCCTGGTACACTATCAGAGGCATTCATATAGAGTCATATTCTCAGTTTTTTCGAGTTGTAAGTAAATAAAAGTGTGATGATCATAATTACTAGAGCATAGTCCTAGTGAGGAAAGTACGATGGAGACTATGATTCGCCCACAAGTCAGGATGATAATCCGGACAAAAAAAGAGAGGCCAAAAAGAGCCCAACAAAAAAATGAGAGAGAAAGTGAGAAGGGGCAACGTTACTATCCTTTTCCACACTTGTGCTTCAGAGTAGCACCATGTTTCTCATACAAAGAGTCTCCCGAGTTGTCACCTTCATATACTAGTGGGAATTTAATGTTATAGAAATTGGCTTATATATTCTGATGATGGGCTTCCTCAAATGTCGAGGTCTTCATGAGCAAGCAAGTTGGGCACACCCACTTAGTTTCCATTGAGCTTTCGTACGCTTATAGCTCTTAGTGCATCTGTTGCATGGCAATCCCTACTCCTCGCATTGATATCGATTGATGGGCATCTCCATAGCCCATTGATTAACCGCGTTGATGCGAGACTTTTCTTCCCTTTTTTGACTTCTCCTTATTGATCTCTATCACCGCATTCTATTCCATCTATAGTGCTATATCCATGGCTCACGCTCATGTATTGCGTGGGGTTGAAAATGTTGAAGCACGTTAAAAGTATGATCCAATTGCTTGGCTTGTCATTGGGGTAGTTCATGATTAATATCTTCATGCTAGGTAGACTAAGCATGATGGGCTATATGATTTTATAGGGATTACATTCTTTACCATTCTTTATTTTGAAGGGCATGATTGTTTGTTAGTATGCCTGAGTATTGATGTCTTTATATCAAATGATAGACTATTGCCTTGAATCACTTGTATCTTAATATTCATGCCATGATTACATTAATATTTTTGCCATGATTAGATTATATGACCAAGATTATATGGCCCTTCATTTACCACCCGAGGACGAGCAGGAATTAAGCTTGGGGTGCTGATACGTCCCCAATGTATCTATAATTTTTTATTATTTCATGCTATTATACTATCAACCCTAGATACTTTATATGCATTTATGCTATTTTATATAATTTTGGGAACTAACCTATTAATTGAGTGCCTAGTGCCAGTTGTTGTGTTCAGCTTGTTTTGGTTTTCCAGAAAATCAGTACCAAATGGAATCCAAACGCTACGAAACTTCTTGACGATTTTTTATGGACATAAGATACCCTAGAAGCTTCGGGAGGAGTCCAGAGGACAAACGAGGAGACAACAAGGCAACATGGGGCGCCCAGGGGGCACCCTATTACCTTTTGGGCCCCACGAGGCTCCGTTTGACCTAATTCCACTTCTATAAATTCTAAAATATTGGGAAACCCCCAGGGAGCCACCCGAAACACGTTTTTTGCCGCCGTAAGCTTATGCTCTTTCGTGATCCCATCTGGAGGCCTTTTCCGGTACTCTCTCGGAGGGGGAATCAATCACGAAGTGCTTCTACACCATCCTTGCTGCCTTCCGATGATGTGTGAGTAGTTCACCACAGAACTACGGGTCCATAGATAGTAGCTTCTTCTCTCTCTTTGATCTTCAATACAATGTTCTCCTTGATCTTCTTGGAGTTCTATCTGATGCAATCTTCTTTTGTGGTGTGTTTGTTGGGATCCGATGAATTGTGGGTTTATGATCAGATTATTCATTGAAAGTAATTGAGTCTTTTTTGAACTTTATTATGCATGATTATGATAGCTTTGTATTTCTCTCCGATCTATCCATTTGGTTTGCCAAACTAGATAGATTTATCTTCAGTGCGAGAGGTGCTTTGTAGTGGGTTCAATCTTACGATGTTCTCACCCAGTGACCAAAGAGGTAGTGAGGCACGTATTGTATTGTTGCCACTAAGGATAAAACGACGGGGTTTATTCATATTGATTGGGGTTAGTTTGTCTACATCATGTCATCTTGCTTAAAGCTTTAATTACTCTGTTTGTCATGAACTTAAAACCATAGATGCATACTGGATAGCGGTTGATTGATGGAGTAATGGTAGTAGATGCAGGCAGGAGTTGGTCTACTTGTCACGCGTGATGCCTATATCTATGATCATTGCCATGAATACGTCATAGCTATGCGCTTTTCTATCAATTGTCCAACAGTAATTTGTCTAGCCACCGTATGCTATGTATTCGAGAGAGAAGCTTCTAGTGAAAATTATGGCCCCGAGGTCTACTTTAATCATATTGTAAAATCCGAAAATACCGTGCTGCAATTTATTTACTTTTATTTTACTAACACATATGCCCGTGCATTGCAATGAGAGAGATAATATTAAACACATACTTTTTTTGAAATTTACAAACTCTTTTTGGAAAAACATGAACCTTTTATAAAATCACTAATATTTTTTCAATTGGTGATTTAAAAAAATCACGAACATGTTTTCAACATTCAGAACAATTTTAGAAAATGGATTTTTCAAACGCGAACAATATTTCCAATTTGTGAATATTTTAGTAAAACATGAATATTTTTCAAAATTTTAACATTTTTTTAAAATGCAATTGTTTTTTTAAATCTCAAGCAAGTTTAGAAAAAAAAACTATGATTTTCAAATTTTGAACAACTTTTGGAGCAAGAACAATAAAATTCAAAAAAATAATTCCGAAAAGTATTTGTTTCAAATTTCTGAAAAGTTTTCAGAAATTGAACCAAAATTGAAATTCTGAATATTTTGTATTTACAAAAAAGTTGAAATAAAAAGGAAAATAATAAGTAAAGAAAAAAATATAATGGGTCGGCCTAGTCTTGGGTGCCCTATGCGAAGCCATGACTATATGGCGCACAGTGCGGCAAATAGTGTTTTCCCCGCTGCGTGGGTAGTAAATTAAGTGGGCAGGTTTCACTGAGCCAGAGCGCACGTGGCCCAAATACGAAATTTTGGACAAACCATTATTCTTTTCTAAGAGACGGACGCAAAAAAAATTAGTACCACCTCAAATAAAAGAAAAATATTTTCAGTGGTGAACAGATGAAAAAAATCAGAGAAACGCACCTCGCTTTATTAGTAGGTATAGATTTTTGCAATTTATATATCTACCTTTACAAGATTTGATCCTTGCAAGTAACGAGTTCAAGGGGATTGACAACCCTCTTGCCCGTGTTGGGTGCAAGTATTTGCTTTTGTGTGTGTAGGTGTTGTTCACGAGTATTTGCGTGATTCTCCTATTAGTTCGACAAACCTTGACTCTCACTGAGGGAAATACTTACTCTACTGTAATGCATCTCCTCTCCTCTTCGGGGAAATCCAAACACAACTCACAAGTAGCATGGAATGACGCTGTTACTACTGCGTAGACGATGATGGGTCTAGACGACAGATATGTCTTGATGGAAGAGTGTAGGCCAGTGGCAAACTTTGGTGTCATGGTGGCATCGACGGTAGTTGGGCCTGATAAGGTCAATGTGTTGATCCCTCCTAAAGTTGGGATGACAACAGATGGCGGCGGCGGATTTTAGGGCGTGCGCATGTGGTGCGCTGCTAGACAGTTTGGTGCTCTCGGCTCACCATGGGAAGCTTGACAAGGTCATCGGATTAGATGGTGTGTGTGTTGGTGCGAGGTCAGGGCACATCATCAAGCTTGTATGTGTAGCGACAGAGGTCACGAGGAAGGTGGCTTTGGGTTGATACATGTATTTGTTTTGTTTGGCTCTGCCGAATAATATAGTAAAGATGGTTGTGTGCATCCTTGGATGTGGAGGCCTGGGGTTTGAAACTCCTTTTCAAAAAAAGAAAAGAAAAAAACTAAGATGCTCAATAGCTCCCTAGAAACAGATAATTACTTGTAGCATATAATTGTACTTCATAGTTGTATTCTTCCTTGTAATTACTTTTTTCTGCATTTGTATGTTAGTATAATATTGCTATCCGACCACTGCTATCAAGGAGTGCAACTTGTATATCTAGAGTACAATTTGTTAGATAAGGTTGGGGTTTAGCCAATAACCTAGCACTGGTAGTAAAATTGCTCATGCATGTGCATTGACTGACGATAGTAGTTCTAGTCACAATTATGTCAATATAAGGGAAATGTTGACCTACTCCTAAGCATCAAACTATTTTCTGGGAAGGCACCAAGCAAGTAAAAAACTAAAACTCCGTTACAAATTGTAATTCTATTAAACCATGAAAGCTACCAATTGTATATGTTCTGAGACAAACTTTAGATGAAGGAAATAACAAAGGGGTATATGTTCTAATACTTGGCAAGTAATGAAGCGTTGCGACTTTTGTTCATTGAATTAATGGTTCATCATCCATGAATGAGGCTATTTATATATTGTTGCTTTACATGACTCAAGAGTTGAACCCAAGGAAGAAGAATATGCCAAACAAGATGCTAACGAAGGGGTATATGTTCATTGATTTTTTTTTTGTAAAGCTCCCTGCAAAAGCTCCTCTACCCACCTAGATGAAAGCATTGTAATCTTCTCATTCTGACCTATATTTTTTGTTTCCATGTTTTTGAAATAATCATTTGTCAAATTGGTATGGTTGTTCTTATATATGCATGTACATGTCCTGAAACTCATGTTGCTAAGGAAATAATTCTCTCGAGCAACGAAGAAACTATTGTGGGCAGGGAGCCCCTAGGTCTGGGGATTTATGAGGTTCTTGTCAATGTTGCAATCATAAGGGACGCCATGCAGCCTTATCAATATGATGGTTTATGATATTTCAGTGATGTTGTCACAAAGTCCATTGCATGGGCATCTAGCAAAGTAATCACCAACCTATTTGTTTTCAGCACTTAGCTTGTATTATTTGTTGTGCGATGATGTTTAGTTATTAATCTACTATAATAGTTGATCCCCATTAAGTCTAGTTCTCTGAACATGCGTCCTTCCATCTCACAAGTATGCCATGCCAGCATCCACTAACACTAGTTTACGACCCCATGCAGATCACATGCATACTCTTTGTTCACACATAGTGCAAGTATGCAATATTTCTACGTTAAAAACAACAGCTCTTTATTTAGATCATTTCCTTCATTTATAATACATTTCAAATTAATCTCAAGTTCCTGCCACAATACGCGGGGAAATCGCCTAGTTTCCCAAATGAAGCCCTACAAGCCCGCATTATCTTACTTATCCTGGCACTAAGGTATTTCTATCAATTAGCTATGGAATTTTGTCTATGCGTACCAAACCCACTAAGGCATGGTATCATGATTATCTTATTAACAAGTAAGAGAAAGCTAGGGGTTCCCAGAGCTTAAATAGTATCTAAGTGGCTACTAAATGCACTCATAAAATTAACCTCCTTACTTAATATTTTAACATTTTGCTTTACTGTCGTGGTGTATGTTTGCTAATGAATTTGATCCAATATGATGCTTGTCAAAGGAGAATCTCCACCGCCTCCACCTTGCACTAGATTTGTAGACAATGTGACATGATTATGTGTAATTATTAGAAAAATGTGACATGATTATGTGCGTTGTGTTTTGTTGTGATCTTGTTATAATTCTAAGTTAGTTTGGTTTGGTTGATAAACATATACTATAGTTGTTCTTTTACCAGGTGTTTGACTTGCTTTGTGTTGTGAATAGCAATAGAGACCATTCTTGATCTTTTCTAGTGTATTCGTTCATCTTCCATCCTCCCTCTTTTGTACTGTTGTACTAGATGGGATTAAGGGCTCTAGTGCAACATATGTGCTCCTAAATCACTTTTTATTGTTGGAACTATAACTCCTAAAATGAAACCGGAAGATATATTCAATAGTGTCTTCATCATGCATAAACTGGAACAAGATTGAATGTGACGTGTGTTATGATGTGCGAGCATGAGGAGCTACCCGTCATTTTTGGTATCAACTGGATGGTTTGTGCAATGGAGAAATTCTATCTCATTGGGCATGCACATTTTGACTATCATTTTGTAAACCTGACGTATGTGGTGAACATGTGGAGAAACAGATGAACAATATATGTGAGAATTAATGTATGCCCATTATCATTCGGTTGTGGTTTAATATTTTGGAGGATATGCATATTAATATTTTGAATCCATACTATTTTGGCATGAAATTTCATGGTTGCTTGATCAGTGTGGCCATTACCAAATATCTAGATGTAAATTTAATGTTATATTTGCCTGTGAAGGTCAATGTTTGTTGGCAAAGAAATCGCTGTCACACAGTCATCCAGGAAAATCTCACAACTAGACAATAGAAGGTTGGTTGGTCAAGGTTATGTTGTCGGATTGTCGATCAACAAATGGTTGAAACTAATGTCCATCACCAAAAATATATTGGTCGGGAAACATGTTACACCAATGAAAAATTGCCGGTCAGTAAAGAAATGTCAGTTGGGAAAGACCTTTCCCGACTTTACTTTCACTAACAGTATGGGTCGGTCGGCAGAACCCTTCACCTATCGACTTACTCTATGTGAAAGTTGTTTTCCCGGCCAGTGTGAATGTCGAGGATCCAGTGTTGTGGTAGTGTTTTTCAGTTTAAAAAATTTAAGAGGTTAATGTGTCGCTGTCTTTCTGCTAATATGGTTCTAAGACATCAATACTCTAAAATAGTAAAAACTGAGGGAATAGTGTACACTCACCATAAAAATCATGTTGTTTAATGAGATCAAGAAGGTTGTAGTATATATCAAGATAAGCAAACCTTGAATCATGAACATTTCGTTCTGCATTTAATCGTTCAATTTCCTTTTCTATCCCAGAATTGAATAATTCTGCTGCTTGATTCTGAAGCGTGTCACATTCTCTTGATCCATGTTTTCTTTGGGATGGACAACATCCAATTGGCGGAATGCCGAAGAATCCAATCCTCTTTGCACCAAAATCATTTAATTTCTATATAGAAGAGAATGTCAGACTGATTTCCTCTTAAATATAGGTGACCCGGTAGAATTTAAATCAATGGAAAATATAGGAACAATGAAAATGCAAGTAGGCACGTGTAAATCATTTATGAAACCCTTATGAGGTAATAATTATAAAACATTCCTATATATGCTGAAACAATTTCTCAGAGAATTCAATGTTATACAAAAAGTCAACAATCCAATAAATTCACAAATACATAAATTATATATACTAGATGACACCCCACACGTTGCATCGGATTTTTGTAGAAACTAAAAGCTCTAAGCAACATGAAGTAAATGACCGTGTGATATGCATTCAATCCGTCAGGGTGATGTGTTAGAAACATTGATTAGCAAACAGACATATTATTTACTTGGAATGTACCTTGAAGTACCATACTATTTTTTATTTCCAGGTCCAAATAACCATGACATTCCTAAATAAAAATTACCTAAGTTCATCATATGTGCCCTCACTTTCCATTTGAAAGGGAGTTAGAGAAAAAATCACATTGTGGTGCGAAAGATGGGAAGTGGGTACGGACTGGAGGAGGCATGCATGCAATTAGTTACTAAAGCTAATAGGGAAGGACAACATCCAATTGGCGGAATGCCGAAGAATCCAATCCTCTTTGCACCAATATCATTTAATTTCGATACAGAAGAGAATGTTAGACTTACCCCCCCCCCCCCCCCTAAATACATGTGACCTAGTTGAATGTAAATCAATGGAAACTATTAGGAATATTGAAAATGCTAGTAGGTGAGTGTAAATCATTTATGAAACCCCGATAATGCAATAATTATAAAACATTTCTATATATACTGAAACAATTGCTTAGAGAATTCAGTGTTATACAAAAAGTCAACAATCTAGTAACAAACACATAAATTATGTATACTAGATGACACCCTACATGTTGGATTGGATATTTGTAGAAACAAAAATATCTAAGCAACATGAAGTAAACGACTGTGTGACATGCATTCAATCCTTCGACGTAGATGTTTAGAAACTTTGATTGGCAAATAAAAATATTATTTAGTTGGAATGTTTAAGTACCATACTATTTTTTATTTCCAGGTAGAGCAAACAACTGTGACACTCCTAAATGCAAATTATCTAAATTCACCATATGTGCCCTCACTTACCAGTTGAAAGGGAGTTAGAGAAAAAAATCACATTGTGGTGCGGGAGATGGGAAGTATGGACTGGAGGAGGCATGCATGCAATTAACTAGTAAAGCTAATAAGGGTGATGTGGTAATTGTGATGAGGTGCCATAGCTGCATGTGCTTAAAAACAAGTTAGCGAGGGCTATCTATTTAGATATAGAATATTTGTGATGGAACTGAAGGGAAACTTTACATGTACTATAAAAGTAATGGTTCACAGGGGTCTGGTGGAAATATGCATAACTTTAAAAACTTCAATAACATTTTTTTACAGAGAAAGAGAGAGTCAACTTAGTTTATGTCGAACAACTATAACCTCAAAATTTAATATCCCTTACCATAGTAAAATTTACCGCGGAAGAGATAAGAAAATTCACGTAGGAAGGAAGATCATATTGATGGTGCCTCAGTGGAATTGAAAAATAATTATTTGCAATGTCATTTGCTCCCATGGCAGTAAAGTAAATGCCTTGAGAGATAACACGTGTCGCTTCCTCCTCTCCGACTAAAGTTATTAGCTTCTCCTTATATTCAAGAAATAATTCAAGTTGCCCAGTACTTGAAGTAGCAGTCTGAAGCATGAGAGAATAGTATTTCCAAATTATGATAACAAGATTAATTTCAAGTTAAATTGAAAATAAATATAACAAAAACTATATTTTGAGGTGCATGTGTTATGATTGTTTACTGCGGGTATCGAAGTTAAGGGGTCATATCCACTGCCTCCAGAGGCAAATGCGACACCAGTAAGTAGGTCACTTAGTTCAAGATCATCTCCATTGTACGGTGGTAAGAACTCTTTGACTCCTAATTTAGAAGCTGTTTAATCAAGAAAGAAAATTTAATTAGTGATGTTTTTACATGATCTAATACCGTAATCTTTGTGTATAGATAAATTTCCAGTCTATTAGAGAGTTTAAATTCATAAATAGTTCTTCTAAAAAGTAACCCTTTTAGGGGCATAAAACTTGCATACATAGGTAGGTACATCTTTGGATATTGTGAAAACTAATTCAGTCGACATCATAAGCATTAAGAATAATTCGGAAGGAAATCATTATATATTTTGGAACGGGTCGTGTGGTTTCAACAGAAACTTCAAAAGATAAATTATTTTTGATGAGTACAATTTTATGTTGCGGGTGGATGACTATGATTTATGAAGAAGAAAACTGCATATTTTTCATTAGAACTTTTAATGTCACACACACATGCATACTTAGACGATACCCCACAAAATGGTACGGGAATCCTATTAAAAATGCATAAATAAGCTCTAGAAAAACTAAAAGGAATGTAAAATTATTTTACATGGCTTAGTTGCCCTAAAAAATGGCATGCATGAGGTAATGAGGTGGCATGTTTTGTATGAACAAATTAATGCAAAAGATGACTATATCATGACTTGGAGATGTGGAATTGTTGCATGGAAAGAAAATTTAGATAATCGATTGCAAATATTTAAGAATAGATGATTATGTGTGCACATTTTCTTTTAGAACTAAAGTTGTTTACCATGAATCGGCTGAGTATTGCTTCCTCTGAAATGGCAAAAAAAACAACAAGGACAAGAATAAAGCGAGAGGGAGAGAGAGCGGGTACTCCCAAATCTCCGATAGCAAAGTTTTAGTGGACGGGTGCATCGGATGGCTTTATTTCAAATGATTCAGAATTATATTTGCAAGTTTCAAAAAAATAAAAATAAAAATCTGTGAAAACTTATACATCTTCGCGACGGATCTGTAAAATTTCGTTCAAAAATGTTATAATTTTCAAGCTACAAAAAAACCAGCACAATAATAAAAATGGCCCATATTCATGTACACATTTAATTTTTTGTCTACGCTACATATGGAAGTATATTTTTATGAAAATTCCCCTGAACGTGTTATATATGTATTTGTGCATGTACAAAAAAGTTCTGGTTTTTTTGTAATGTAGAACTATTTTTTTGAAGTCCTCCAGTGCACCTGTCTACTGTTTGCATTTTGGCAAATCTGCCACCTATGTAGGTGGCTTTGTTAAAACACGTGTTTTCCTCACATGGCAAGTCTCTGTTGCGGCTTTCTGCTCGAAATCAAAATGAATACGAAATAAACATATTTGGATGGTATGAAAGAGGGGGAAAAGGTTGCTTCCCATGCTTAATTCCAGAACTTTTTTGTTAAAAAAAATCAGAGTGGACACAACTGTAGAACCAATGATGAAATGTTTTTTTACACTTTAATGGTTTAACCAGTAACTATGACTATTCTTTTTATGCATATATGAGGAAATTATGTTTCTTAGCTATTATATTGAATAATTATCGTGGGTTCATTTTTTATACAAACATGTGTAAGGAGTTCAAGAATATATTTTTCCTAATCAACATATATATTTTTGCAAGTATTCCTGCCTATAAAAAAAGTGGAAACTCAAACTACCTCTTCGAGTGAAGATATTTCCCTGATTTTTAATGGAGGTGTGATCTTAACTAGCATAGTTTGACGCACCATAGTTGGTAAGGTAGTAAAAATTGTTTCTTGCCAACATGACGAGACTATTAGACACCTATTTTTGAGTGTAAGTTCGCTCTGCAGTGTGGGTCATAGTTCAAGTGGCTTCAAACCTTTGTCCCTCACGTAGTGCGTGTAATATGTTCGACGACTAGTAGCAGGGTATTGGCAAACAAATTTCTGCACATAATTGTGAGGGTGGCAATCTTATGTTGGGCACTATGTCTTACTAGGGATGGTGTGTGTGTTTTTAACAAGAAAGGTGTTTAATTTCCTATCTAGGTTAATCATTTCATGTACATGATGACTCTTTACTTCTATTTTGTAGAGGACGGAGGACAGAGACCTTTTGATGACGGCTTCTACCCAGTTAGAGCATATGACTAGGCATGTTTTCTTCTCATCATAGATGGTGAGTTAATCTTTGGATATGATTTACGCCATCTTAGGCTACCTTTTATTTCGCTATACAATGGAACTTTGCGTTATGTTGAACACATTGATTGTGTGCATCATGTTATGCAGAGGTCGGGCCTTCGTTTAGTGTAGTTGTATCATTTTGATATATCGATCAAATGAAATGGTTCTTAATAAAAAAGAATGATGGAATATTTTACGTGCAATTTAATGTTTTTCTATTGTAACACTAAACTAGGTTTAGTCGGTACTTGCATGGCAAGGGAGTTCATATCATTGGACAAGGTGCCTCGGTTTAATTGGGAAATGAGCAAGTTGCATTTAGGTCCTATTTTTCCTCCATAATAATGCATGGGCATTCAAGTATATCATCTATATATTTTTACTTAAATAAATACAAGCACTGCACATATATTATGTTGTAACAATAGGAGGGAAATGTTGAATGAAATTTCTGGTTGACTTGATTTTCCATAGTATCACCTCAACATATCACCCATGCATTGAGTGGGTTTCCGTTGTAATGCATTGACACTTACCTAGTATGAAATAAACACTTCTATGATTATGTACCATGCATTAATGAAATTTCTACGAAGATGTCGACTGACATGGGTTAGATGAAATTTTGATGGAGCATCATACTACAACAAGCCCATTAAATGGTGCTTACTGTTGGAATTAATTAGGATGTGACATAAGAACCGCCGACTTCGGAGTTCCTCCATCAAGTTGCTTTTGTTTTAATATCTTTGCAATTTTTCATTTAAAACTCTGTACACAAGTGTGACTGCTACCTTTTCATCTCATGTATATGCTAACATTTTTGAAAATCAGTAAAATTTGCAGGGGTTACTTTGAGACGGCAGTTAAGCCAACGAATTTAAAACACACTCGTCAATTAGGGTGCGGTCGTGTTAGCATGTGTAAAGTGTACATATCCCACATTGCTTGATCCCACTCAAACTCCGTTATAAAAACTTTAACAAGGTAGACGATTAAACTGTTGCGGTAGGTATATTGTTCTGTATACCTCAAAATTATGTAAGAAGTCAGGTTTCCAACCTTTCTCTTTTCCTTCGTAATTGTCGGGCTCCAACCTGGAATGTTTATTCGCGAATGTAGAGAGGAAACCATAGTTTTTGAAAGGTGGCAAAAGATTTGCCACATTCATTAATTAAGAAGAGAATTAAACAGATTGTACACCCGAAGGTGAAAAAGGAAAAGAAAAATAAGCCTACTTTCCTGGCAATATAAAACCCAAGTGTTTCGTCTATGCGGCTACCCACAATACAGACTACTTGAGGGTATACGAGAAAATGATCTAAGTGAGTGAGTGCTTGTTGTTGAAGACCCTTGCATTATACTCGTTCCATATGTCCCAAGTTACAAGCATGACAACAGAAGCCACCCTTTACGCCTAGATATGTCTTGGTAGATGAGAGAGTATTTAAAAAAAAAGTACCGCAATTCATGGAACCGTGACTACAAATTACCACTTTACAAATTTGTGCCAAAAACTACCATTTTCTCACTAATCCTTGACTAAAAACTACCAAGTCTGAAAAAAACCCGATTAGCTTCTTTTAAACGCGTTTCTGACTAGTTGGACCCACACGTCAGTGTCTATCTTCTTGCTCCTCCTATATCTCCCTTAGGCCTTGTTCGGTTACAATAGATTAGTTCCCCCAGTGGAACTAATCCCTGCCGGGATTGGGTGTCAGCACCTGACCCCTGTGGGGGTTGACTCCCTGCCACAAAGATGATCGGGGCCTCTTTCTTCCATTCGGTTAAGCCCACGCCCCCGCTTCGGTCGCGTCAACGAGAGACCTACGTACGACAGATAGAGAGGCGAAGCTGATTTTTTCCACGGGTGGGCTAGAGCTGATTTTTTCCTCGCGGTTTTGAGGGGTTTGGACGGGGGAAAGATACGCTCGAGGCCTAACCGAATGCGTCAAATCGAAAACGCGGAGATTATTTCCTAGTGGGGCAGATCCGCCTGGATCCCCGTGGTTTGGGCCCAAAACCACGCGGGGAAGGGCGTAACCGAACATAGCCTTAGGCATTTCAACAAACACCTCGTCTTCCTGCCCCACGGCGGGGCGAGGTAGTTGTTAGCGAGGCCCAGCACGGCGAGCCCGGGCGCCCTGAGGAGCGCAGCGGGGAGCCAGCCCGCGAGCGCTTTGTCGGAGAGGTTGAGCTCCTGGAGCGCCCGCGCGTAGGACGCGTCCGGGAGCACGCCGGAGAGGTCGTTGCCGGCGAGCGAGAGCACGCGCAGCTCGGTGGCTGGCCCATCCAACCCCCGGCCGACCCTCCTCCTCCTTCTCCCCCTCTGGCCGGAGCACGGCCTCCAGCAGGGCGGCGGTGCGCCCCTCCATTGCACGCAGCGGCGCTCCTCTGGCCAGAGCGCGGCGGTGCACCCCAGAGCACGCCGGCGGTGCACCCCTCGGCGTCGGCCGGCAAGGCAAGGAGCAGCAGCAACGGCGGCCGGCAAGGAATAGCAGCAGGGAGCAGCGGGCGCCGGCGACAAGGAGCAGCAGGGAGCAGCCGGCGCGGGTGGCAGGGAGTAGCAGGAGCAGCAAGCGCGGCTGGGAGCGACCATGGCTGAGCTCGAGCCCGGGCGCGGCGGCGGCCATGACTAGCGCGGCCGCTGTCCAAACCTGGTTTTGGGTGATGAGCCACGCAGTGGCGGAGCCAGCTTGGCCGGCGAGCCGGGGCAAAGTACACGGCGTTGTTGTCTGTGTGTTGTTTGCCCCTACAAAATGATGGTTAGCCCTCTATTTAGTGCTATGGTTCAAAAGAGAATGCATGGCTGAGCCCGGGCAGCTGCCCCGGGTAGCCGGGAGGTGGCTCCGCCACTGGAGCCACGCAAGAATCTTGCACTTTGAAGGCTCCCAAAATTTTCAGGAAACCATTGTAACTTTGTGCAGCCCAGGAATATGGTAGATTTTACCTCGGGATCCACAAGAAATGCACTTAATTTTCTCCCTCAAATATTGCAGCTTAATTAATGCAACTGCTTGGTCGATGTTCAACGTGGATCATCTGGCGAGGGATGGAGGGAGAGTACTCTACGAAGGTAGGGAGAGCTAGCTCGATGATGAGCAAGGACTGGCGCCCAAAGGAAGAGTTGGGTTTTTTCCGTCCATCTTGCATTTGGTGGTCCATCTACGAAATAATTAAGATGGTACGTCCGTCCGTGGACTAATCGGCGATGCTCGACATGCATTAGGATTTAGCTGCTGCGATTTGTTTAAATTTCCACCTTCCATTCATGTGAGTAGGACTTGAGTGCACAAAAAATCCATCACGTACGGCATTTTGTGAGGGCGTGGCGTGTTGGAAATTTACCAGTCCTGCTATGTTTCTTATTTCCGGCAAAAAAAGGATTTGTTTTTAATTTTTTAACACAATATAATCATAGATGCTCACATATAGGGTTGGAAAAAAAAGCTCGAAGCTCGCGAGCTAAACAAGTAGCTCGTCACTCGGCTCGAATCGACTCGAACTCGAAGAATAATGAGTCGAGCCGAGCTTTAGTTTAAGATCGTTTATCGACCAAGTTAAACAAGTCAATCTCACGAGTACTCGTGTAACTCGTTAGGCTCCATACAATAGATCAGCCACTCTCAATACAAAGAAAGATCAACCACTCAACAGCCTACATCCCAAGCGCACAACACAAGGCCCGGCCATTGAAGGCCTAGCCTCCTAGAAGACTCGTGCGTTACAAGGAAATTATAATTGTTTAGTTATGTATATGTTTAGTATATATATAATCATTTTATCATATTTGAGGGCTTTATGTTTATATCTTTAACGAGCTTAACAAGCTAAACGAGCCAGCTCGCGAGTTATACGAGTCGAGCCAATCTTGGGTTTGAGCTCGTTATAGTAACGAATCAAGTCGAGCTAGCTCGTTAATGAAACGAGCTCTAGCGAGTCGAGCCGAGTTGGCTCGACTCGGCTCGAATTCCAGCCCTACTCACATACAAGCATATCGCCAGAAAGTTTGAAGTAAATCCAGAAAAATACGAGCGCCAATGTCAAATTTAGAACTTGAAATCTGATGGATTAGATCAACCACAAGGATTTAACCATTTCTGAGCTATGCTCAATTTTGTGGCTGGGGATACCAAGAAGCAAGGCTAAAACGAAGCTAGGGCTGAAGAAAATTGCGTAGCAGAGTAGCGACCGTGATTCATTTGAGTTGCAGAAGACAACAACGCGCGCATAGATTCAGAGTAACAACAACGCAAAGAGCCAAGGGACGGAGGGGCCAGCGGGAACGTCGGAACAAATGAGGAGAACATGCATCTTTTCATGTTCAGAGCATGGTTAATAATATAGTCAACTGCCGGCTATATGATAGTGCCACGTCATATATAGCCAAGCTTATAGCCGGCAAGTACAATAGCTGGATATAAATATATACTACTTTGTTGATACATGGCTCACCTCGCTCTCTCACAAAGTGCATAGGAGCACGTGCTACAGCCGGCTGTTAACTAGTAGCATGCTTCTCTTCTCTCTTTTTCAACTAAGTAAAAATATAATATTTAATGTCTTACAATCCGTCTACATCACCTTATTGTAGTTGCCCTCACGTGAGGATAGAGCCATATAGAGGAGTTCTTTTACAGTATCCTGAGTTTAATATGAGGCATTCATTTGTTGAGATCCAACGGGTGCGCTTAAATGGCCATTAAAGAGGCAGTACTCCATAGCATCAAGGAGTACTGCAATTAAATACCATGGAGTACCTTAATTCTGAGGGTATATTGGTCATCTACGAGAGCTAGCGCTAGATCAGATCCAAAATTTCATGACTAGTAGTATGATGCTATTCCCGTAGTTAGCTGCAGCTAGTTCTTTGATGGTGCACCAATTAGAGTGCTTCGATCGTGCTCCAATGTATACACCTTCGATAATGTGTCTGCGAGTTCTTCGATCATGTACCAACGTATGCTCCTTTCTTCTGCTAGTGAAGAGAAACACAAAATCATGCAGCCATGAACAATCCAACAAGGATTTCTGAATCACGTTACTTTATTATCAATCAATACTTGGTCATATGGGAATTCATGATCAGCAAACCACAGGGACGGCCGATTCGTGTTCAGCAACGCCGGCAGATTCGTTTATAACAAAGGCGACCGATTTCAGAAACCTAGATGGCGGCGGCGGTCATTGCGGCGGCGCCGTTACCACAAGTTGATTGGGATTAGGTTACTCAACCACCACGTGAACTGCAGAAGGTCTCTAATGCCCTTCATTATTAACGGCTGGATTTAGTTGGTACTCCACATAGACCTTGGGAAGTACCAGGGTACGTGTACAGTTAGGATTAAAGAAAACTTCCGTAAAAAAGAATTAGGAAAAAGAATGTGACTAGACTTGAGTCTATTGAGATTAACCAAGTCTTAGTCAAGTGGCATATAAAAAGAAAAAAAATAATCTTTTTAGAAAAATGTACGGAATCCCGCATAAAATCTCATAAATATAACATCCCCCTGGGAGACGACGCCAAATTCTGGTTAGCTAACCGGGCTGGTGGAACTCTGCTCTACGTCAAGTTCCCACCTCTTTCCCCCAAAATGGAAAGTTCCCTGACCTCTTTGTGCTGGCCTCAGTGCGGGACATTCTCATCAAGGATGCTTTTAGGGGCAGCAAGCAAGCATCACCTTCAAGCGCCACCTCAATCCCCGTGAAATTAGCTTTGCGGGAAGCTTTCAAAACGGGCCTTGCACACTAAATTTATCATCGGTGGTGCTAAGAGGTAGAGGCCTTGGGCTTCTTCTCGCCCAAATCCATGTACGCTAATTTATTATTGGTCCTTCCATTCGGCACGGTAAAACCCTATGATAGATGGCTATGTTTTCTGCCTTCCGTCGGCTGCGTTGCCGATCTGCCACGTCTCTTGTGGCTTTAGGGCCGGGCCATGGGTGCATGGTGGATTGCCGCCCTTGCTGAAGGGAGGGCTCTATTTTTAGGTGCTTCTTCAAGTTTTATTAGCGTTTGTGTCTTGCTTAGAAAGACGAGACGGCGGCTTCTTCTTGTAGATGAAATAAGGTCCTCCCCGCCTAGCCCCGTTTCGGTGGTGCATCTAGCATCGTCGGAGGGTGTGTGGTGGCGTGTCACTAGCGGATCTTCGAGATTCGTTTAGTGGTTATCTTTGGTGGATTTGCTCGGATCCGGTCTTTGTTCGTCTTTGTTCATGTGTCTTCTGGTTGGATCCTTCCGATCTAACCTTCTTATCAGCGACGGTTGCTATTTTGATGCGTTGGTCCTATGGGGCCTTAGCATGACGACTTCCCGACTGTCTACTATAAAAAGTTGTGCCCGGCTCCGGCAAGGGAGGGGTGATGACTGTGACGCACCTTCGGCTCAGTTCAGTGCGTGTAGTCCTTACTGGGTGGTCTACGAAGTTGGATGTAATTTTTTATTATTTCTCATGTTCATTGTATAGCCATGATTATAATTAATAGATTAAAAGTTTCTCGCAAAAAAGAAACCCGTGATAGACTAGTAATCCTACACCTACGGAACTGCTACATGCAATTTACGTAACCTTCCTCTGAATTCACTCATACCTGCTTTGGATACTAACGGGTCTTGAAAGGCAAAACTGTAGAATTGCTTGGGGGGTGTTTGTAGCATTTGCTTGGCCACTTATTTTTTTGGAACTCGACCTTGAGGATCTCAATTTCTTAAAAAAGAAGAATAAAGTTGTCCGGTTAACTAACAAAAAACCGATAAAAAATGTTACAAAACACACACAAAGAGGGTACCCCGACCGACATGGCATCCATAAGACCTATACACACCGCCGAGGAAAAGACATCGTCGAGATTGTTTGCATCGTGTCATCACCTTTCTCCGAGCAAGCGACTCAAAATTTGTCCCGGAGGACCCGTTAAGACCTCTCCGAACGAACGGACCTTATCGGCCAAAGCCAAACAATCGGCCAGCAACATCGGGGACCAGGAAGATTCGACTTTGATGACCACTTTGGACATGTCGTAATAAGCTTGTGGCTGAAAGAGCTATTTCGAATCAACCCGCTAGCTACTTATTTACACCATCTATTTTCTTTCAGCCGTGGTTTTCGTTGGAAAAGATCAAGGATTAGACACTGGCGAGGACGGTGCTGAAGCCATCCACGGCTAGAGCATATAAGATGCTTAGCTTGTTCTGCTCGTCACCTTTCTGTTTTTAGTTTTTTTTAGAAACTCTCTACACTATCGCTCCTTTCTTGAGTCATGTCTTGTAATATGTTTATTTTGTATTCTGGCCAGTGTATAAACTTTTCAATGATACTGGTTTATGAGTGATGAATAATTCGAAAGTTTTCTCAGGAAAAAAAACCCAGCCTTGCATTGTTGCAGCATGGCCGAAAGCTCGAAACAAAACATTCATCTCGGTCAATCGATTTATATAAATATTGTCTTGTAGGAGGGCACAGAGCGTAGTTATAATTATGTCCGTACGTACTCCTTCCGTTTTTTTTAGTCTGCATATAAGGTTTGGTCAAAGTCAAGCTTTGCATAGTTTGACTAAGTTTATATTAAAAAATATCAACATTGACAATATGAAATCAACATTTTTAGATGCACCATGAAATGTATTTTTCATATTGTATAGTTTAAGTATTGTAGATGTTCATATTTTTTAATATAAATTTGGTCAAACTTTGCGTAGTTTGACTTTGACCAAAACTTATACGCGAAGTAAAAAGAAATGGAGGGAGTACCTAGCATGTCCCCAGGAACCCTGCCATTGGAGAACCTCCCGGTGGCCTTCCCGCCGGGGAAGTCCTGCCCGTACGGCGGGAAGTTGGCCCTCGCCTCCGTCAGCCGGTTGTTGTTGTTGCCTGGATCGACGATCGAGTCGCCGAACATGAAGACGGCCGAGATCTTGCTCTTACCCGTGCCTACTGCTCCATCGGCGCGCGAGAGACGCGCCATCACCACCAGCAGCATGCTGCTCACGAGCAGCAGCGCATGGCCAGGCATTGTACTTGCGTGCGTGCGTGCGTGGGTGTACAATGTATCAGCGGTATATGCTCCGGAGTCCTGGCACAGGCGCGATGGATCGCACTGCACGGGAGCATTTTTATAGCGAGGTATGGAGCCGATCGGAATACATGCGCGCGCGCACCGATGATGGATGCATACGGTTGGTTGCTCATCGCGTGCATTGAATAGTAATGCTCTCTGTCGTAGTACTCCTACCAGACGGGCCGATTTAATGTATGATGGCGAAAAGAAAAAAATTATACTACGAGGCCACCTCCATGATATGCTCTACACTGTAGTGCAAGCTGATCGGTAGCTTATCGCGATCTCATCCGTGGAAAGGGACTCGCTGGCTACCAAACCTACCGACCGATCGAATATAGCGGTGCGAACCGACCCAAGGAGAACCAGTCGGTCAGCCGTCGACCCATACAGCGGCGGCTTGGGCTACAGGCGCAAGAGCTCCGTCGCATGACAGCGTTATCCTCTTCTCATCCTGTAGACTGTAGTATAGGAGTGGTCCACCGCTCCACGGGGTACGTCGACACCACCCTACTGATGAGTTTCCCCAAATCACTGATTGAATGATACCCTTTGCAAAAGATTATTCTCATCTTCCCTGGTGACTACAAATAACGTTTGTACGTGAAGTTTTGGAGATATTTCATTCCCTGCACATGAGGGATGAGAAAATGGACGAGTGAGTTTATCAGTGTGTTTTTCGTAGATTTGATTTTTCAGAACGACGTCGCTTGAATCTTGCGTTCAAATCACAAACAGTTTTTCTTGATGTGCTCCTCATATCAAGATTTTCAAAATCAAAGCTCATGTTAAATATATTTGGAAGAAGAGGAGAAAGTACATGCCATAGGGCCACCATCAAGAGTTCGGGCAGTGCCACAGGTTGCCACACAAACCGCAACATGAATCAGATAAGAAAGTGCCTAGTTAGGTTCCAGGGGTCTATGCATCAGGTTGTAGATCTTGCACTTCTGTGCTGCATTCCAGAGCTCGATGTCCTTTTTTGATTATCAGGTGCGGCTGCGCCGGAGTAGAAGAGATGCCCTAGAACATCCGATTGTTGTGCTCCTTCAAGTGTGTCACTAGTAGAAAAGGGGGCAATGGTCCAGGCCAGGTCAGCCCATTAGTCCCGCTTCAATCCAGAACCGGGACCAATGGAAGCATTTGACCCGGTTCGTGAGCCCCGGGGGCCGGCCGGGCCACGTGGGCCATTGGTCCCGTTTCGTTTGGATCATTTGGTCCCGGTTGTGGGATGAACCGGGACCAATGGACCTCGCTCCTGGCCCACCACCATTGGTCCCGGTTGGTGGCATAAACCGGGACCAAAGGCTGCCCTTTAGTCCGGGTTCGTGGGACGAACCGGGACCAATGAGTTGCCTATATATACCCCTCGCCCGCGAGCAGAGCACTCCCACTGCTCTGTTTTTCCTGGCCAACGAGGGGAGAGTTTTGTGGTGCTCTAGCTCACCTCCTATGCACACGAGGTGTTCGATGGAATGCCCAAGCCACACTACTTAAGCTTTCTCCTCTCCAAGCTCCATTTTCCTCAATATTTGTCTAGGTTTAGCGGTCCATCACGTCCCGTTCCCGTCTTCACCGCCGTCGATCGCCCGCCCCGATCTCGTCGCCGGCACCACCGTGGTGAGCCTCTTGTTTTTATCTTCTTTCTGAAAGGAAAAAAAATCTTACTTGTATGTTTATATAGATACTTGTATAATTTTCTTACTTTTATTATTGCATCTTATATAGTGCAATGGTTTTGGTATCCGCCCCCGTCGGCCCTCGTCCTGTCTATGATTCGGATGTGGTATATATTATCTTTTCATAACTATTGGTTCATTTATTGTTTATGACAATTATGCCGACCAACGTGACATAGATTTTTATTTATCTAGGAGGTTGTGGAACCGAAAATTCCAACCGACCCTATTGTCGAGAGATTAAATTTAGTTGAAGAAGAAAACAATTTGTTGAAGGAAAAAATAAGAAAAATTGAGGAGGAGAAGATGATATTGGAGTTGCATGTTGCGGATATCGTCGATGATCACAAGATCAAGATGGATGCAATGCGCTTGAAGATTAGAAAGATTAAAAAAATATGCCATTCATACCGAGGCTTGGTATCATTATGCCGTAAGTAGAAACAAAACAAAATAAGTAAAGCAACAAAGAAAACAAAAAAACAAAAAAAGTGTTTTCAAATTTGAAAACTAATGGCACTAACAGAAAGTTTATAATTTTTCTAAAATAAAAGTAAAAAAGAATTAAAAAATAAAGCAAAAAACAAAAGAAAATAAATAATGCAGAAAACAAAACAAAAAAACTAGAAAAATAAAAAATAGCAACAATAAGTATTTTGTTGTAAGTAGAAACAAAATAAAATAAATAAAGCAAGAAAGAAAACAAAAAAACAAAAAAAGTGTTTTCAAATTTGAAAACTAATGGCACTAACATAAAGTAAACCCGGGCATGGGCAGCCCGGCCCGACGACCCGGCCCGAGCCCGGCCAGAAAAACCCGGGCCGGGCCGGGCCGGGCTTGACATTCGGGCCGGGCTCGGGCTTTGTTTTGCAGTCCGACAGATAGTTCGGGCCGGGCTCGGGCTTCATTTTTTCTGTATTTTGGGTCGGGCTTTCGGGCTTCGGGCCGGGCTTGCACGTGCGCGTACTAAAAAACAGCATTCGGGCCGGGCTTTCGGGCTTCGGGCTTGATTTCGGGCCGGGCTCGGGCTTACAAATATGGAGTATTTCGGGCTTCGGGCCGGGCTCGGGCTTGAGAAATGAAGGTCGGGCTTTTACAAGCCCGGCCCGAAACCCGGCCCGGCCCGACGTTTGCCCAGGTTTAACATAAAGTTTATAATTTTTCTAAAACTAAAAGCAAAAAGAATTAAAAATAAAGCAAAAAACAAAAGAAAATAAATAATGCAAAAAACAAAACAAAAAACTGGAAAAAAAAAACTGCCACCTATTGGGCCACCACGACCTGAATACGACTAGAAACCCAACCTGGGCCAGGATTCAGGCCCGCGGAAGGCCCAATAGGCCCACAACAGCAAAATGTGAGATTAGGCCCGAAAGCCTGCAGTTGAGAGAAGCTCGAGAGGGTGGGCGCAGCAGCGCTTATAAACCACTCTCGAGCCCTCTCAACTAGTGAGATGGGACTAAACTTTGGCCGCGACGTGGGCAGCATAGGGGCCTTTGGTCCCGGTTGGTGGCACCAACCGGGACTAAGGGGGGCACTGGTCCCGGTTGGTGGCACCAACCGGGACCAATACCCCACCTTTAGTCCCGGTTAGTGCCACCCACCAACCGGGACCAATACCCTACCTTTAGTCCCGGTTGGTGCCACCAACCGGTTTAGTCCCGGTTGGTGCCACCAACCGGGACCAAAGGCTGCCGCTTCCCGCCCTTTGGGCTGCCGAAAACTGGCCTTTGGTCCTAGTTGGTGGCATCAACCGGGACTAAAGGATGCATTAGTCCCGGTTGGTGCCACCAACCGGGACCAAAGGCTTTGCTATATAAGCAAACACTTTGCAAAAATTCAGAATTTCATCATCAGTTGCCCCCGACGACGCCGACCTCCTCGACGCCGCCAGGCTGCTCCACCTCGCCGTCGCCGCCGCCGCCACCAAGGCCGTCGCCTCCCCGAGCCCGCGCCGTCCTTGTCACCGGCCTCCCCGAGCCCGCGCCGTCCTCGTCGACGGCCTCCCCGAGCCCGCGCCGTCCTCGTCGCCGGCCTTCCCGAGCCCGCCGTCCTCGTCCCCGTCACCGCGTGCCTCCCCGAGCCCACCCTCCTCGTCCCTGTCGCCGTGTGCCGCCCGAGACCACCGTCCCCGTCACCGCGTGCCGCCCCGAGCCCCTGCCCCGTCCCGCCCCCGCGCGCTGGCGCCCTCACTGCCCCCACCATCGCCATCGTCATCGCTAGCCGCCCCCGCTGTGAGCCGCCGCGCCGCCCTGGCTCTGTTTTTTTTATTAGTTTAATTTTTTTGTTCATATATATATATATAATGTATATGTGTATGTGGCTATGTGTATGTAGATGTTCAAAATGTATAAAAAAAATTGTTCAGAGCATGTTTTGTTCATATATGTATTTTTTGTTCATATGTGTATTAATGTTTTCATATATGCAAAAGATAGATTTTTAGAAAAGTTAGGATTTTTTTTCTGTTCATAGATTTTTTGGTGATTTTAGGTTAGTGCATTTTAGGTTAGTGTAGAGGAGAATTCCTTCTTCCTCTTTTCTTCCTTTTCCTTATTTTCCTTTCTCGAGGGAGAAGAAGAAAAAGAAGAGGAGAAGAAGAAGAATAAAAGGAATAGAGGAGAAAGAAGAAACTTCAACACGAGGGGGGGTACCGATACCCCCTCCCCGATAACATTATTTTCCCATGTATATGTATGTCGCGTCGTTGTCGATATAACCCCCTCGAGATAACTTCGACATGAGGGGCGGTCGATATATATACCCCCTCTCAACCGTGATAACTTATACCACGGCAGCACCCCCCTTAGCCCTCTCGCTCGACCAAAACTCTTGAGGACACCCAAACCCTAGAGAAAAAACGATGTTGGTCGTCTCCTACCCCCTCCTGCTGCGCCCCTACCCGACAAATTAACTCTCTCGAGGCCACCCAAATTTACCAAGTTAAAAGAGCGTTGTCATCGAGGCCACCCCAAACCCTTGAAGCGTTGTGTCGAGGCCACCCCAAACCCTAGAGAAGCAACATCGAGGCCACTAACATGATTCCTTATTGTGATTAGCTAGCTAGTTCTACGTTTGCCACTAATATATATCAATCTGTACCATGTTTGAATAATAATTGACATGTTGTAAATATTTGCAGAAACTATGGAGCACTCCCGAGACGAAGCAACAGAAGAAATGTTGGGTGACATAATCGCACAAGGAACTGATGAATTTGCGTCATTTCTCAACGACACCGATGGTCAGGAAGGACTGGGTGAAGAAGAGGGCTATGTTCATGATGGCTTCGGCCCATAAATGCCGGTACAAGAAGAGGGCTATGTTCATGATGGCTCCGGTGACACAATGGAGGTACAAGAAGGAGACCGTGCTGACTGCTCCGGTGACCGAACCAAGTCCGGCCAAGTATATATATATATATATATATATATATATATATATATATATATATATATATATATATATATATATATATATATATATATATATATATATATATATATATTAGTTAAGCCCGTGTTGACTAGTTAATTGATGCATCCATTGTTTTGGTATATGTAAACATATTAATTACTCTCGTATTTCTTCCTTTTAATTTCTAACCCTCCGGATCGAGCACAACTTCGGTAAGGAGACGAGGCCCAAAGAAAAAGTTGAGCTCGGATGAAAGGTTTGAGATCAGAGAAATCGCGCCCGACGGCAAACCGATTGAATCCATCCGGACAAAGAACGAATTTTCTGCTCAGTGCGGGGTTCTTGTTAGGGACAAGATCCCGACCAACATCCAGCAATGGTATAAGCCTAAGGAGGAAGACCCTGAGGTGTCTTATGTCAATGATATGCAGAAAGAAGATCTTTGGACTCACCTGAAGGCAAATTTCACCCTACCGCCAGAGGAGGATCCGGAGAAGCCAGTTAAAGAGCAATTAATCAAGTCTTGTGCTCTTAAGAAGATGGCAACCCTATTCAGGAGGTGGAGGAAAGAGCTGAACAAGTTTGTCGACAAAGAAGAGACACCAGAATTCATCGGCAAATATGAGAAGATCAAAGATCACTGGCCCGCATTTGTGGACCACAAGACATCGGAAAAGAGTAAGAAGATGTCGGCGACAAACAAGCAAAATGATGTGAAGAAGAAGCTTCACCATCGCACGGGGTCAGGTGGCTACCTCAAAGCCCGGCCTAAGTGGTCCAAGGCTGAGAATGGTCTGCTTGAAAAAGGGATCGAACCAGAGACAATGAACTGGCCAGACCGTTGCCGGACTTGGTTCTTCGGGGCTGGCGGAACCTTGGACCCTGTATCAGGGAAGTGCCGTTGGACGGACGAGCAACTGAAAATACCAGTCAAGAAGTTTTGGTACTATATCAATGCAACGCAGCGAGGGACGTTCGTTCCAGACAGGGAGAAGGACAAGCTCACAATGGCCCTCGGGAATCCTGAGCACCCTGGACAGACACAAGGCACGCCAGGCTCCATTCCGTGAAAGGTTGGTTTTCCGGATGCAGGGGGTTACAAAACCCACGAGAGGAGGAAGAAACTGGAGCAGGGCCAACTGCAGGCGCTGCACGAAAGGGTAATGGGGCTAGAGGAACGAGAAGCAGCAGATCGCAGCAAACGACCTGCCGAATCTTCCCCCGAAGCTACCCCGCCATCTCAGTGGAGAAGCAGCATGGCTTCCACCGAGCTGCTTCAGCCGGAGCATGTCTTGACGGCTCCTGCCAGCTATCCCGTGGATGCTATCACGGAGTCTCAAAATTGCCACATTATGACGTGATGGATGAATTTGAAGGTCAAGGCGGCTGTTGGCTCTGTTTATCCTACTGGACCCGGCGCAACTTATCACTGCCGGCCGATTCCAGAAGGATATGCTAGGGTGATGGTGGATGAAATAACGGAGGGATTTGAGGACCTCCTGCTTGACCACCCTACCGGTGAAGGGGAGACTAGGCTGGGTTCTGCTCTGAAGACTCCATGCCTATGGCAGAAGGAGCTCATCAACCTTCCGAACTGGACGCCTCCGCCTCCTCCTCCTCCTCCGGCGAGTCAGGGCACTCCGCCTCCTCCACCGCCTCCTCCTCCGGCGAGTGACGATCAGGGCACGGGTGGTGGCACTCCGCCTCCTTCTCCGGCGCGTGGCATCACTCCGCCTCCTTCTCCGCCTGCGCCGGCGCTCCCGAGCAGCCGGCAGCCTCCTCCTTCTCCACCTCGCTAGCAATGGCGGAAGAGACCCGCCGCTGCCCCGGCTGCTCTGGCGCATCGTAGTCCTTCTCCTCCGCCTCGTAAGCAAGCACGAAAGAAGACAGACGCTGCAGCCGCTCCGTCTGCTTCGGCGTCTAGCAGCACAACTAGAGGCGGGAGGCAATACAGATACGGTCCACCTCTCAAGCCTCTAGAGAAGTGACCGTACGAGAGGACCGAGGAGGAAAACGCGACGATCGTGCGGACCCAGGTGAAGGAGTTCTTTGAAGGGGTGGAAGCAAAGAGACATCCACCTCCGGAGGAGAAGGTAGATCCGGTGAAAGCAAAGCGCACTCTCGATGCCCTGAGGAAACCGGAAAAGTCTCCGCCGAGAACCAACTATGAGCGCATTACTGAACAGACATATCTCCAAGCGGAGCGGTCGGGAAGTACTGTCAGACATCAAAGGTCAAGAGAACGAGCAGCTGCGAAAAAAATTGACCAGCTCGGCGAACAAGCAAACCAATCGTGCCCCCTGCTCAATGTGTCTAGCGGCAACATCGTCACTAATGCTCCGGGGATGGTGGCCGGTTATGGCAATCTACAAGATTACCTGCCTGACGATCAACTTCCTAATTTCATGGAGGTGGACGAACACAGATACGAGTACGGGAAGCCTCTCGTCAAAGATGAAAAATCTCTAACAATGATGATGCGAAGATTCCATAATTGGTACATGAAAACCTGCAGAGAGTCTAGGGGGACGAATAGTTTGTATCTGAACATTAAAGAGGAGCACGACCTCGTTGCAAGTGATCTGTTGTGTGTTCCATTTGAGGAGTTCTTCGCGTTCTTCAACCAAAAGGCCCTCGATAAATTAACGGTCTTTTGCTACTGCCTGTAAGTACTATTTCTGTCATTAAGTCTCTATATATAGCTCGGCTCTTTCATAGCATGTATTTATAATTAATTATCCTCAATATATTATGCAGATTGAAGATCGTCGAGTGCAAAAAACAAGAAATTTATGATATTGGGTTCATTAACACAAATATCATAGATGAATTTCTGGTTAAAAAGCACGCCAAAGAGGCCGAGGACAACTTGCTACAATCGTTGATCAAAAATCAAAACAAAGATACCATACTCTTTCCTTAGAATGACAAGTGAGTGTTACTGTCGTGTGCATATTCGGTTTCCCTTATTACTCGAGCGAGGTTATAGTAATGTAATTGATGAGTTATGCATGTGTGCGCAGGTACCACTATGTTCTTCTGGAGATTAAGCTTGAGCGGGGACTAGTAACTGTCTTAGACTCGAGACGAAAATATCCCGAAACCTATGCGGACATGACTGAATTGCTCAACAAGTAAGTTCAATCGATCATTATCGCACCATATCGATAACTTTTTTGTTCATTTCCTGATATCTCAAGTAATAATAATTATTTTCTTTGTCTTGCAGGGTTTGGAAACAGTTCACCGCAGAAGCTCCCGGACTGCCGAAGGAGCTGCGATATACATACCCGAAAGTAAGTACTACTGGCTAGCTAGTTGCGCGCATCTCCCGTTGATTCTATAGCTATACTTTCATCAATGCCATTTATAATGCTTCATTATCAGTTTGATTGACCTCTATTTCTCGTAAAGTGCTTGTGGCAGGAACAAGAGAATGATTTCTGTGGATACTACGTGTGCGAGTTCATCCACAACGCAACTTTGAAAAACAAGCGGGCCTACTCTAAAAGACAATATGAAGTGCGTAAGCAATAATATTCATAATTTCATTTTATTACACCATCATTTCTGTTGAGTTTCATTCATATATATGTATTAATTAACCCCCTTCTTCAAATTAGACGTGGCAGATGCGGAATGAACTCCTAGAACCAGATCGCATGAAAGCAACTTTCTTGACCACGTCATCAATAAAGCCGGAGAATACCATGTGCAAGTTGATTTCAATTGCTAGGGGATTATAATTAAGAGATCTTACATATTGTATATGTATGTAGCCAATAGCGTGGGATAGATAATACGAAAACTTGTTGTTCGACCAATCTCTCGGAGAAGGAGAGGTCGATCGATCACTTCTCTCGGTATGCATGACGAACTTCTGTACTTAATGGTTCCCTTCATTTTCTTACTAGCTAGCGTGTCGAGGGCCTCTCTATGTATAGTACGTAGCGTCGACCAAGCACGGACATAAGAGAGGACACTTCTCTCTATTAATTAGCTAGCTAACACAATATATGAAACACCTAAATTAACCCCCCCCCCCCTTTCAAAAACAAAAACAAAAACCCCAGCCACTGGAATGCTGACGCGTGGAGGCCTTTTGGTCCCGGTTGGTGCCTTCAACCGGGACCAAAGGCCCTCCTGCCTGGGCTCGGCGCACCGGCCACGTGGAGGCACATCTGTCCCGGTTCGTGTTTGAACCGGGACTAAAGACCCTTACGAACCGGGACAAATTCCCCCTTTTCTACTAGTGTGTGCCACCAGACGAGGTTTAGCAATGATGTTAAATATATTTTGATAAATCTTTTTCAGAAAATGCTCTCAAAGTGAATTAACATGTGCTTTTGAATTGTATTAATTCGTGCTTTCTAGTGAAACTAACTTGTGCTGTCGTACGGTGAAGCACAACAGTGCTCTCCGAGAGAGCACACATGTACTCCCTTGCCAAGTAAATAACTTGTGATTTCCCGTGCATGGTGAAGCGCACAGGTGCTCCACCCAAGACGCACATGTGCTCCAGCGTGAAGCACATATATCACAATATACCACTACTTCAGCGTGAGGCATACATGTGCTTACCAAGTAAACTAGTGATTTCCCACACGTGGTGACGCGCAAATATGCTTCGCTTGGAAGCCAGAATACACCCGTACTTCCGTGCGAAGAACATATGTTCATGTGAAAGCACACTTGCGCTCCACGCAGGAACACAATAAACCCGTGCTCCTGACAGGTGAAACCAAATAAACCTAGAAAATAATATCAGAAAAATGAAGAAAAACGAAAAACCCAGAGAAATGTGGGAAAAATAATCACAATAATAAATAAATAAATAAACACTTCAGTGGGGAAGCGACTAGCACGCGACACGTGACGGCACTGGGACGCACCGTGTGGAGCTCTGAAGTGCTCCCACAACCATAAATGACCTCTCGGAAACCGACACAGAGAGTACACTTTAACTAGTTGCTCTTTGAGTTTTTTTTACGACATCGACCAAAATCATCGCTAAATGCACGACAACCATGAAAGAATGCCCAAGGAGGGGGTTGACGACTCGTTTTGGGTTGTAGTAAGGGAATCGTATTCCTCACATCTAGCAAAGGCCAGTCCAATTTAGTGCACAGGTTTCCAAGTAGCGACGCAACACGTACCATCTCTGTGTGCATGTCCTTTGTATGGGCCGACCCATACTCATTTTTATTCCATCGGTTTTGGGAAGCATCTAGAACATTCCTTGAACCGGGTTTACTTTTTTTTTCTTTTATCCCTTTCTTTTTTTCATTTTTCTTTTTTATTTTCCTATTTCCTTTTTATTTCTTCATTTTGTTTTCTTGTTTTTCTTTCTTTCAGGTTAAGCTTTTTACTTTTATTTTCTTTTCATTTTTGTTCTTCATTCTTATGAGCATCTTTCAAATTCATGGACAATTTTTGAAATCATGAAAAAACAATCAAATACATGAATATTTATTGAAATCATAAACATTTTTTGAAACCATGAATAATATTTAATTGATTTTTTAATTCATGAACATTTTTTGAAAATTTTAAAAACATATTTGAAATTGTGAAGATTTTGTTGAACCCCCACAAACAATTTTTTAATCGGTGAAAAAAATTAATCGACAAACATTTTTGAAAATTTGGTGACAATATTTGAAATTCATGAACATTTTTTTGTTTTTGACGAACATTTCTTGACTGCATGAACATTTTTTTGAGTGGATGCACTTTTTAATAAATTTGGGAACAATATTTTAAATTAACATTTTTTATATTTTTTTGAACGCTTCCTAAAAATGAACATTTTTTATGATATCCTGAATATTCATCAAATTCGCAAAAAAAATTTGAATATATTTTTGCGCATACGCAACACTTGCATATCATTTATTGATAGAAGGAAAGATGATGAGTACAAGGAAGGGTACAACACAATACACGAACGCAAGATGTCGTGTACGTGATGCCATGAGCAAAAATAAAGGGGGATTCTCGGCTCGAACAAGGGTACAACACAACTAAACCCAACAGGCTCAGAAGTAGAAGGGCAGGCCGAAGCCGCCATTAAAGCTAACATCACCAAAGCCAACCGCAGGGACACCGTGAGCGAACAAGATGGTGCCTACAGAAAGAAGAACGATGCCGAGACGTCATCGCCATCTGATCCGAAGGACTAGACCAAGGGTTCCCCCTGTGCTCGAAGAGGAGCGTTGATGAGGGCCATGACAACGCCTTCAAGAAGGGAAACGGCACCCGTGGATGTCGCTGCTACCAGCATCGGCAAGCCAAGCATGGATTTCGCCCTGACCTGTGTCCGAGCAATCCCATAGCCGCCAAGTGGAAAATCGAAGATAAGGAAGTCAAGCCACCGGTCGAAACGACCACCTCAGGAAGGTGGTTGGGGCTGCACTTGTCATCGGAGGATGGCATCGGGCACCGCCAGACCACGAGCAAAGGATCTGGTGCAATGCGAGGCGTGGAGGTGGATGCTGGAATTTTTGTCTATTTGGGCCTAGCCCAATAGCAGTTTCAGAAATTCCTAATAAATCCTAGAGGCCCACGCAGCCCATTCGTGCAAGGCAAGAGGTGGAACTAAAGTTTAGTCCCACATTGCTAGTTTAGAGGGAGTTGGACCTCTTTATAAGGGAGACTCCTTTCCCACTTGTATGAACATGAGAACAAGAGGGACATCCACGCGCGCTCCTCCATCGCTGGCCGCCACACCATGCCTCATCATGACGCGCCGCGCCGCGGGTTGTGGGAATGAGCCAAGCCGATGTCTAAATTTTTGCCATGCACTACGGGTATACGAAAGGTCACACGGAAGCTGAAAAGTTTTTGCGACAGTGGAGTTTGAATGCGAACGGTGCAGCCCTTCGGCTGCTGGCTGTTCGCTTCATCTTCATCTCTTCGTTTCACCTTCCGTCGCTGCCCTCTCCCCTCCTTCTCTTGCGCCTATAAAAGGGAGGTCGCTCCTCTCAGAGAGATGCACCAGAACTTCTCCTTCCTCTCGCCAACGGTTCCAATCTCTGCGCTGCTGCTGTCTTCCTCATCCCGGCTTGCGGCGTGCACTGCGAGTCGAGACAGTAGGCCTCCGAAACCGCACCTTTTGAGTCCTGTACAGGAGAAGGGTGATAAGGTTTTTGGGAAGCGCTTTGCGCGACTACTGACTTCTTCGTCACGGACGCCCCGGACTCCGACGACTACTTCCCCGACGTCGACAACCTCCTCGACGACATGGAGGACACCGACCCCAAGTCCAGTGCCTCTGCTGCTGCTGCTGTCACGTACGTGTTTCTCCCCTTTCTACTAGAGGTTCTGCTACAGTTCCTTGTTCTAGTATTTGCCCTAGATATGTTAGACTCTATTTCATATATGCAACTTGCTATACTGTCTGCTCAAGATATGTTTAGTTACGGTTCATATATGAAGATGTTGTATACCTTCTCTTTGTCAAATCGCATGGCTTGTTTTATCACTGCTACACTAGTCATGCTTTATCTAGTATTTCTGTTAATAATATCACTCAGTAAATTGCTCATATTTCCAACAATCCAAAATCTTATTATAGGCAATTTACCCCAAGTGGTTTTGCTGCTTCCATGAGACCTCCTATGTTTGAGGGTATCCACTATAAGAGGTGGCGCGTGAGAGCAGCCTTATGGTTTCAAACCATGAGTTGCTATGACGCCACTCTTGGCAGACCCGAAGGAGAACTTGATGCTCAACAGGCACAAGCTTTTCAGAAAATGGATACTCCATTTAAGGCTGCTCTCTTGAGTGTTCTTGGTGAGAACATAGTTGATGCTTATGCGTCAATTGACAATGGATAAGATATGTGGGACGCAGTCGAGGCCAAGTTTGGGGTCTCGGATGCTGGCACTGAGCTGTACATCATGGAGCAATTCTATGATTATAGGATGACTGAAGAGCGCTCCGTGGTTGAGCAGGCTCATGAGATACAGTCATTTGCTAGAGAACTTGAGCACTTCAATTGCATGTTGTCGGACAAGTTTGTTGCCGGGGGTATCATCACTAAGCTTCCTCCTTCATGGAGGAACTTTGCTACCTTACTGAATCATAAGAGACAAGAATTTTCTGTTCCGGATCTCATTGGTACTCTTGATGTGGAAGAAAAGGCGAGAGCAAAGGACACACGTTCTCGAGGTGTTGAGGGAGGATCTAGTGCCAATCTGGTACAGAAGAAAAACTTCCAGTCCCACAAGTTCAAGAACAAGGGCAAGCTTGATAGTAAAGCAAAGTTTGATGGGAAGAACAAGGCTGTACAACACACGAACTTCAAGAAGATGAGTGACAAGAAGAAAGGTGCTTGTCATGTGTGTGGAGATCCTGATCATTGGGCTCCTAGTTGCCCCAATCTCTATGACAAGCGTCATCCTGGGAAAGGCGGCAAGACCGCTAATGTTGTCATTGGAGACACTGACATGAAGGATGTTGGGTATGGTATATTTCCCACTATTCTTTCAGTATGTCATTCTCCTGATTGGTTGATTGACACGGGTGCTAATGTGCATGTATGCGGTGATATTTCCATGTTTTCGTCTTATCAGACCGCAGGGACTTCAACCGTGTTGATGGGCAACGGTTCAAGTGCTTCTGTTCGTTGTGTTGGCACGGTCGATCTGAAGTTTACTTCGGGGAAGATCGTGCGGCTGAAGAACGTGCATTATGTCCCCTCCGTCAATAATAATCTTGTTAGCGGATCTCTTCTGTGTAGAGATGGCTACAAGCCTGTCTTTGAGTCAAATAAATTTGTAATCTCCAAGTATGGAACCTTTGTTGGTAAAGGTTATGAGTCAGGAGGCCTGTTTTGTTTATCCTTATCAAACGTTTGCAATAAAGTTGTTAATCATATTAGCAACAATAGTGAATCAAATGTGTGGCATTCACGTCTTTGTCATGTTAACTTGGTTGCATGTCGCGACTAGCAAAGTTGAACTTAATCCCTAGTTTCACCACTGTCAAGGGATCTAAGTTTCAAGTGTGTGTGCAAGCTAAGCAACCTCGTAAGTCTCATGTGACTGCGGAGACGAGAAATCTTGCACCACTAGATCTTATACATTCAGATCTATGTGAAATGAATGGTGTTTTGACAAAATGTGGAAAGAAATATTTCATGACGTTAATTGACGACTCCACTAGATACTGCCGTGTGTATCTTCTAAAATCTAAGGATGAGGCTTTGAACTTTTTCAAGATCTATAAAGCTGAAGTGGAAAACCAACTTGATTGAAAAATCAAGAGGCTTAGGTCCGACCATGGTGGAGAGTATTTTTCCAATGAATTTGATGCTTTTTGTGCGGAACATGGTATAATCCATGAGAGGACGCCTCCCTACTCACCTCAGTCAAATGGGGTGGCCGAAAGAAAGAACCGTACTCTAACTGATTTGGTTAACGCCATGTTAGACACATCGGGTCTCTCCAAGGCATGGTGGGGGGAGGCGATATTGACAGCATGTCATGTCCTAAGTCGAGTCCCCACAAAGAACAAAGAGATAACTCCATTCGAGGAATGGGAGAAGAAAAGGTTAAAACTCTCTTATCTGCGAACATGGGGTTGTTTGGCGAAAGTCAATGTTCCAATTCCAAAGAAGCGGAAGCTTGGACCAAAGACTGTGGATTGTGTTTTCCTAGGATATGCTTTTCATACCGTTGGCTATAGATTCTTGGTTGTAAAATCTGAGGTACCTGACATGCATGTCGGTACGATCATGGAGTCGAATGATGCGACTTTCTTTGAAGATATCTTTCCCATGAAGGATATGGCTATCTCATCTAATCAGGAGATGCCTAGTTCATCGAATCAGGAACCAGTTACAATTACCGAACCTGCCATTTCGATGGAACACTTTGAAAGCCCTGTGGAGGAGAACAATGAAGTTCCTACTAGGAGCAAGAGACAGAGGACAGCAAAGTCCTTTGGTGATGATTTTCTTGTGTATCTCATAGATGATACTCCCAGTTCTATTTTGGAGGCCTATGCATCGGAAGATGCTGACTATTGGAAGGAAGCGGTTCGTAGCGAGATGGATTCCATCTTGGCGAATGAAACTTGGGAGATAACTGATCGTCCTTATGGGTGCAAACCTATAGGATGCAAATGGTTATTCAAGAAGAAGCTTAGGCCTGATGGTTCTATCGAAAAGTACAAGGCTCGGCTCGTGGCTAAGGGTTATACCCAAAAGGAAGGTGAAGACTTCTTCGATACTTACTCACATGTGGCTCGACTGACCACTATTCGAGTTCTACTTTCACTAGCTGCCTCACATGGTCTTCTTGTTCATCAAATGGACGTTAAGACTGCTTTCCTAAATGGAGAGTTGGATGAGAAAATTTATATGGAACAACCATATGGGTTTGTAATAGATGGGCAGGAAGGAAAAGTGTGCAAGTTGCTGAAGTCTTTGTATGGACTCAAGCAAGCACCCAAACAGTGGCATGAGAAGTTCGAAAGAACTTTAACAGCTACAGGCTTTGTTGTGAACGAAGCTGACAAATGTGTGTACTATCGCCATGGTGGGGTTGAGGGAGTTATGCTTTGCTTGTATGTTGATGACATATTGATTTTCGGAACAAATCTGAATGTTATTAATGAGGTCAAGGATTTCCTATCTCGCTGTTTTGAGATGATGGATTTAGGAGTGGCTGATGTCATTCTGAACATCAAGTTGTTGAGAGATGATGATGGTGGGATTACATTGCTTCAATCTCACTATGTGGAAAAGATCTTGAGTCGCTTTGGCTATAGTGACTGCAAGCCCTCTCCAACACCATATGATGCTAGCATGCTGCTTCGAAAGAATCGAAGAATTGCTAGAGATCACTTGAAGTATTCTTAGATTATTGGCTCTCTTATGTACTTAGCCAGTGCTACAAGACCTGACATCTCTTTTGCTGTTAGCAAACTGAGTTAGTTTGTCTCAAAACTAGGAGATGTGCATTGGAAAGCTCTAGAGAGAGTTTTGCATTATTTCAAAGGCACTGCGAATTATGGAATTCACTACACCGGGCACCCAAAGGTGCTTGAAGGGTATAGTGACTCAAACTGGATCTCAGATGCTGATGAGATAAAGGCCATGAGCGGATATGTATTCACTCATGGAGGTGGCGCTGTTTCTTGGAAGTCTTGCAAGCAGACCATCTTAACGAGGTCAACAATGGAAGCAGAACTCACAACACTAGATACAGCTACGGTCGAAGTAGATTGGCTTCGTCGGCTCTTGAATGACTTGCCGGTAGTTGAGAAACCTGTACCGGGTATCCTTATGAACCGTGACAATCAAACTGTGATCACTAAAGTGAGCAGCTCGAAGGATAACATGAAGTCATCAAGACACGTTCAGAGAAGGTTAAAGTCTGTCAGAAAAATGAAAAACTCCGGAGTTATTGCATTGGATTATATCCAAACGTCTAAAAATCTGGCAGATCCTTTCACTAATGGTCTATCACGTAATGTGATAGATAATGCATCGAGGGAGATGGGTATGAGACCCGCAATATGAGTTGTTCATAGTGGTAACCTATTCTTTGTGATCGGAGATCCCGTGAATTTGATGTGGAAGACAAGTTGTTGGTCAACTGGGAGGAGAGTACCCTTACTACTAAAAATACCACTCCATGAAGATGCAATACTCTCCTAATCTGCATGGCAGGTTGATGTATATCTTAATGTGTTCTAAGTGGCTCTTTGAAGTAGAGATGTTGTCCTGCAGAACATCTTTTCAAGAACACACCTATATGAGTCTGATTGTTAAACGTCGCAATCTATGAGAGTAGGGTTCTCTCTAGTAAACTCATGAAAGGTCTCGGAGTATGACGCATAAGCTCCACCCGAGGGGAAGACCCACGGTAGCCACGTACCGGTCAAGGCTTTATGTGAAGCTAGATTCGCAGAAAACTTGCAATTCAAGGCCCAGTCCACTGTTCAAGTTGCTTACTAGTGTAACATAGAGTTCTAGGTGGAAGTTCAACTTAACAGTCTCCACTGCAGTACCGGCATATAAAACAGTGTTTTGGAACCAAAGGCAAATTTTGTGTGCCTCTAGGATCTGGTGGGGGATTGCTGGAATTTTTGTCAATTTGGGCCTAGCCCAATAGCAGTTTCAGAAATTCCTAATAAATCCTAGAGGCCCACGCATCCCATTCGTGCAAGGCAAGAGGTGGAACTAAAGTTTAGTCCCACATTGCTAGTTTAGAGGGAGTTGGACCTCTTTATAAGGGAGGCTCCTTCCCCACTTGTATGAGCATGAGAACAAGAGGGACATCCATGCGTGCTCCTCCTCCGCCGTCCGCCTCGCCACGCCTCGTCACGTCGCGCCGCGCCGCGGGTTACGGGAATGAGCCGAGCCTATGTCTAAATTTTTGCCACGCACTACGGGTATACGAAAGGTCACACAGAAGGTGAAAAGTTTTTGCGACAGTGGAGTTTGAATGCGAACGGTGCAGCCCTTCAGCTGTTGGCTGTTCGCTTCGTCTTCATCTCTTTGTTTCACCTTCTGTCGCTGCCCTCTCGCCTCCTTCTCTTGCGCCTATAAAAGGGAGGTCGCTCCTCTCAGAGAGACGCACCAGAACTTCTCCTTCCTCTCGCCACCGGTTCCAATCTCTGTGCTGCTGCTGTCTTCCTCATCCCGGCTTGTGGCGTGCATCGCGAGTCGGGACAGTAGGCCTCTGAAACCGCACCTTTTGAGTCCTGTACGGGAGAAGGGTGATAAGGTTTTTGGGGAGCGCTCTGCGCGACTACTGACTTCTTCGTCACGGACGCCCCGGACTCCGACGACTACTTCCCCGACGACGACTACTTCCTCGACGTCGACAACCTCCTCGATGACATGGAGGACACCGACCCCAAGTCCAGTGCCTCTGCTCCTGCTGCTGTCACATACATGTTTCTCCCCTTTCTATTGGAGGTTCTGCTACAGTTCCTTGTTCTAGTATTTGCCCTAGATATGTTAGACTCTATTTCATATATGCAACTTGCTATACCGTCTGCTCAAGATATGTTTAGTTACGGTTCATATATGAAGACGTTGTTCACCTTCTCTTTGTCAAATCGCAAGGCTTGTTTTATCACTGCTACACTAGTCATGCTTTATCTAGTATTTCTGTTAATAAAATCACTCAGTAAATTGCTCATATTTCCAACAGTGGATGTGGTCTGAGAGGCAATGAGCAGAGAGAATCAATGTAAGGAAAGTGAGAACAGCCGGCAACGCAAGCGAGCAAGGAATTGGAAGTGATGCACATTCGAGCCGCCGACACCATAGCCATCAGGACATCGACGAGCTGACGAAGCTGGAAGGAACATCGCTACCAGGTCATCGGGACTGAAACTGCACCGGTAGAGTATGTCGGCAGAACCGTGGACACTAGAAGACGTAGGTCCTGGAAAGCTGGGCCGGAGCAGCGTCGACAAAACGCCCGCTGTGAGGTCACATGCGGCCACCACCCCACCATGCCGGCGCACCGCTAAGGGCAGCCATCGCTGGGAAAAATCACACGACATCAAAACCACCCAAACGAAGCCAACGCCATAGCTTGGAGGCAGACGCCCCCGTGGATGAAACAACCCACTTCCATCGAGGCAGGCACGCAGCGCCCGGCCAACAAGGATCCAGCTCGGTCGCAACAGTTGTGCCTGTACCCGGCTAACAGCAACAGACGCAGCAGAGGAGCTAGGATGTGTCGTCGGGGGAACTGCAGCGGAGGAGCGGCAGGGCCGAAGCCAGACAGCAGGCAGCACTACCATTCTATAGCAACGCCCGAGGACAAGGGGAAAGCAACAATCGGAGGGCTCCTCCCGAGCAGCACGACTGGATCTCGGGGAGGGGGGAGGCGCAGTGTCAGCGCCATGGGAAAACGGACCCGCCCGCCACCACCATCATTGGCCTCCGCTCGGCTTCGCCGGTGAGCCCTCCGGTGATGGGGACGCAAGGAGAGGTCGTGAAGGAGGCCGCTGGCGGCGGCTAGGGTTACCCCTCGTGTCACCGCAGGAGGGGCAATGTGGGAGGTAAGCTCTCAAAAGAAAATTTTATTTTTGAATAAGTGAACATTTTATCATAATCACAATTTTTATTTAATTTTTGTGAGTAGTTTTGAAAATCATGAACATTTTTGGAATTCACAAACATTTTATGATTTCTTGAACATTTTCCAAAAAGAAATTCACCTTTTTCCAGAATTTATTTTTTTGGAAATGCTCAGTGATTTTAAAGAACAAAAGAAATAGAAAATAAAAATATGAATGAAAAAAAACAAGGGACGTGCAACCCCTCACATGGGCCGGCCCAAAAATTGTTAATCTTGCATTTGAAAAAAATGTTGAAGAAGCATTTAAAAATGTTAGCTGTGTATAAAAGAATGTTGTCATGTATTCAAAAAATATTTAAACCTGTTTTGTGTTAAAAAATCAAATTTGTAATTGAAAAATATTAAAAGTATAAAGAAAAAATGTTAACCATGTATTCGAAAATAGTTAATATTGCATTTCAAAAAAAGTTAATGAACATTTGAAAACTGTTAACTGTGTATAAAAAAATGTTGACCATGCATTAGGTTTTTTTAATCTTATATTCAAAAAATGTTAATCAAGCATATGAAAAAGTTAAAAATGTGTATAAAAAATTATTGACCATGTATTCAAAAAATGTTAATATTGTATATGAAAAATGTTAATCAAGAATGAAAACCCTCAAAACCGAAAATACGAAGAAACTCGTGCAAACCCATGAGGGAACCAAGAAAAACACAAGAACATTTAAGAAACTAATAAATAAAAAAACAATGAAAGAATAGAATAGAGAAGAAAAAACAGAAAAAAGAAACAAAAGAAAACTGAAAAAAGAAAACCCAGTGAAAACAGAATAAAACGAGGAATGGAGAAAAAACAAAAAAAAAGTGAAGAAACAACAAATAGAAGAAAAACGAAAAGATAAAAAGAGAGCAAAACACAAGGGGCAAACGAGCGAACTCGAGCGAGCAAGCCGAGAGTACGTAGAAACAGGCCGACCTGTTACTCTAGGTAGCACAGAAAATCCTAGTCTCGCACTAAGCGAGATATAGCTCTGCTGGTACGCGCTGGCTCATCCGCCAAGGCCTAGCACACCAAATAGGAGGTCCTCTAGCAAAGTTAAGATAATAAAAATTTCTAGTTTGAAAATAAAGAAATTATATATTTTCTTTAAATAGCAAGCAATATTGTGGAGCTTTTGTTAAAGAAATCACCAACATAATTTTCACAAAACATCTGTTTTATGAAACATCTTAACAAAACAAAGAAATAAATAAAGGGATACCACCGAACATGCTTACATCTTGGTACACATGATGCAGACCAGACAACATCGCAATTAATAACTGTTATCCAAAACTACCCCAACCAATATTGTGGAGCTTTTGTTAAAGAAACCACCAACATAATTTTCACAAAACATAACCAACATCACATCCAACAGCAACAAAACCATCCTAATGTTTAACCAAAATAACTGGTTAAAGGGTACTCCTTCCAAAAGTAAAAAAAAAAACATCCTCTTGCAGAGATATGTCGCGCTTTATGTGCAACACTTGGCACAAACCGGGAGTTTTGTGCTTTTTCGTAGTATCTTTTTCAAATGTTTTATCTCATGAAGTATGCACATCCAAACCACAAATATTTTTCAATGTTGCGTTTCTCATGTCGAAATCTTCGAAAATAGATCCCGCGCTAATTTGTTTGAATGATTTTTTTTGTCAAAAAACCCAAAAACAAAAAACCCACAAAAGGGGGGAAATTGAACACACAACTGTACTTTTCACTTTTGGAGAAGCACATATGTGCTTCAACATGAAATACAAGTGTGCTTTTCACTTTTTCAGGAAGCATAACTATGCTTCACCATGAAACATAGCATTCCTTTTTTACTTTTGAGAAGCACAATTGTGCTCTTTCAGTATGCTTCACAAGAGGGAAAAATGATTTCTTTTCAAGTAAATCTATAAAAAAAACCAAGCAAAATCCACCCCACAAAAAAACCCTAAAAATTACCCAAAACGTGTGCAGAAAAACATGCCCAGCGGGGTGGACCCACCGTGCGACACATGGCAGTCGCTGGGCGCACCACGCCCCCCCATTGGTAGCCCCTTCCAGGGGTACCGTTCACTGGTTATTTGCCCCTAGTTTTAACACCATTTTTTATCAGAGCAAGCTAAACAATGCCTGGAGATCAAGGGTTGTTCATAAGAAGGAAAACAAAATGCCTCCAGAAAAGAAGCTTCTAGATATCACATACCTCTTCATTAAGCTTCCAGGCGCCTCCTCAGAGGATCCCAACAATGAAATATGGCATACACTTCCTCCAACGCCACTTGGTCTTTATGCTTGCTTCCTTAGTTCTTCCTCAACATGCTTCTCTTTGTAGGATGCCCCAACTAGTAATATGAAAAATCAAAACAAGCTAAAACTCACAACACCTGGATATTTAGGGAACTACTTCTTTTCAAAAAAAGTTTTGTTTCTAGATTTCCAGAAAGTCAAGCAAATATAACCCCCATATTACCACCAAAGCCCTCAAATTCTAAGGAAAGATTAGAGCCCATTCCCAACCACATCATCAACATTGTCTGGGGGTCTGATAAAGTTAAAGGTCCACATCATAATTTGATAAGCCAACTGATGTCTACTACACAACCTTCTTCTTGTAGACGTTGTTGGGCCTCCAAGTGCAGAGGTTTGTAGGACAGTAGCAAATTTCCCTCAAGTGGATGACCTAAGGTTTATCAATCCGTGGGAGGCGTAGGATTAAGATGGCCTCTCTCAAGCAACCCTGCAACCAAATAACAAAGAGTCTTTTGTGTCCTCAACACACCCAATACTATGGTAAATTGTATAGGTGCACTAGTTCGGCGAAGAGATGGTGATACAAGTGCAATATGGATAGTAGATATAGGTTTTTGTAATCTGAAAATATAAAAACAGCAAGGTAACTAATGATAAAAGTGAGCGTAAACGGTATTGCAATGGTAGGAAACAAGGCATAGGGTTCATACTTTCACTAGTTCAAGTTCTCTCAACAATAATAACATAATTGGATCATATAACTATCCCTCAACATGCAACAAAGAGTCACTCTGAAGCCACTAATATCGGAGAACAAACGAAGAGATTATGGTAGGGTACGAAACCACCTCAAAGTTATCCTTTCTGTTCTATCTATTCAAGAGTCCGTAGTAAAATAACATGAATCTATTCTTTCCATTCAATCTATCATAGAGTTCATACTAGAATAACACCTTAAGACACAAATCAACCAAAACCCTAATGTCACCTAGATACTCCATTGTCACCTCAAGTATCCGTGGGCATGATTATAGGATATGCATCACACAATCTCAGATTCATCTATTCAACCAACACAAAGTACTTCAAAGAGTGCCCCAAAGTTTCTACCGGAGAGTCAAGCCAAAAACGTGTGCCAACCCCTATGCAAAGGTTCATGGGCAGAACCCGCAAGTTGATCACCAAAACATACATCAAGTGGATCACGTGAAGATCCCATTGTCACCACAATGAAGCACGGCAAGACATACATCAAGTGTTCTCAAATCCTTAAAGACTCAATCCGATAAGATAACTTCAAAGGGAAAACTCAATTCATCACAAGAGAGTAGAGGGGGAGAAACATCATAAGATCCAACTATAATAGCAAAGCTCGCGATACATCAAGATCGTGCCATAGAGAGAACACGAGAGAGAGAGAGATCAAACACATAGCTACTAGTACATACCCTCAGCCCCGAGGGTGAACTACTCCCTCCTCGTCAGGAGAGCGTCCGGATGATGAAGATGGCCACCGGTGAGGGATCCCCCCTCCGGCAGGGTGCCGGAACGGGCTCCCGAGAGGTTTTTGGTGGCTACAGAGGCTCGCGGCGGCGGAACTCCTGATCTATTGTGTCCTCTGATGGTTTTAGGGTATATGGGAATATATAAGCGAAAGAAGTCGGTCGGGGGAGCCTCGAGGGGCCCACGAGGGTGGAGGGCACGCCCAGGGGGGTGGGCGGGCGTGCCCCCTATCTCGTGGCTTCCTCGACGCTTCCCTGGCTTGCACTCCAAGTTCCCGGGATTGCTTCTGTTCCAAAAATAACTTTTCCGAAGGTTTCATTCCGTTAGGACTCCGTTTGATATTCCTTTTCTTCGAAACACTGAAATAGGCAAGAAAACAACAATATGGGCTCGGCCTCCGGTTAATAGGTTAGTCCCAAAAATAATATAAAAGTGTATAATAAAGCCCATAATCATCCAAAACACATAATAATATAGCATGAATGCTTCATAAATTATAGGTACGTTGGAGACGTATTAGCATCCCCAAGCTTAATTCCTGCTCGTCCTCTAGACGGTAAATGATAAAAGAAAGAATTTATGAAGTGTGAATGCTAGCAGGTGCACAAGTTTGATCAATGATAATGTCAATCACCTTTTCTAGCATGATTATATGTCATAACAGTAGTTCATCTCATAAACTTCTCATGATCAAATAACAAGCTATTCACATGTTAAAGCATAGACCATAAACTTTCTTGAAAACTGGCAAACTTCATTCTTAGTCATCAAACAATTTCCATTCATGTTATTTTCAGGAAGGGTCTATGTCAGAGCTTTGATTTAGCAAACTTCACATACTCAACTATCATATAGTCTTCTACAATTGCTAACACTCACGCAATACTAATGGTTATGGAGTTTTAATCGGACACTGAGAAAGATAGGGGCTTATAGTTTCGCCTCCCAATGTATTCACCTTTGGGTGATGTCAACAATAATAGTTCATGCTAACTTACATCCAATTGGATATATATATCAGGATCTTTCCAACACGAGGTGCTTGCCAAAGGATAAAATGAAAAAGGGAAAGGTGAAGATCACCTTGACTCTTGCATAAAGTAAAAGATAGGCCCTTTGCAGAGGGAAGCAGAGGTTGTCATGCACTTTTAAGGTTGGATGCACAAAATCTTAATGCAAAAGAATGTCACTTTATATTGCCACTTGTATATGGACCTTTATTATGCAGTCTGTCGCTTTTATTGCTTCCATAACAAGATCATATAAAGCTTATTTTCTTCACACTAATAGATCATACATATTTAGAGAGCAATTTTTATTGCTTGCACCGATGACAAATTACTTGAAGGATCTTACTCAATCCATAGGTAGGTATGGTGGACTCTCATGGCAAAACTGGGTTAAGGATATTTGGAAGCACAAGTAGTATCTCTACTTGGTGCAAGGAATTTGGCTAGCATGAGGGGGAAAGGCAAGCTCAACATGTTTGAAAGATCCATGACAATATACTTTAACTTAGATGTGAGAAAACATAACCCATTATGTTGTCTTCCTTGTCCAACATCAACTCTTTAGCATGTCATACTTAATGAGTGCTCACAATTATAAAAGATGTCTAAGATAGTATATTTATATGTGAAATCTCTCTTCCTTCCATATTCTTTCATGAATTGTTCAAATGACCAATACAATGCTTGCTAACCTTCAATAAATTTACAACCTCTACTTCTTAGATGTGAAGTCATTACTCCCCATGGGATAAGCAAATGAAACATATATAATTTCAGATTTATGACATTCAACTCATTCAACCATTTACTCATAGGATATAAGTGAAGCACATGAGTAAAATGACAAACTACTCCAAAAAGATATGGGTGAAGATCAATGAGTAGCTAAATAGTTACGTAACTATGTGAACACTCTCTCTCATTTAAGAATTTCAGATCTTGGTATTTTATTCAAACAGCAAGCAAAGCAAGATAAAATGACATTGCAAGGATAGCACAACTCATGTGAAGAACAAAAACTTAGGTTCAACCGATACTTACCGATAATTGTTGAAGAAGAAAGGTGGGATGCCTACCGGGGCATCCCCAAGCTTAGATGCTTGAGAATTCTTGGATTATTATCTTGGGGTGCCTTGGGCATCCCCAAGCTTGAGCTTTTGTGTCTCCTTAATTCCTCTCATACCATGGTTTCTCTATTTCTCAAAAACTTCATCCACATAAAACTCAACAAGAACTCGTTAGATAGGTTAGTATAAACCAATGCAAAATCATATCATCTTCTACTGTAACAAATCAATAAAATTATTATTCAACATTTCATACTAAATGTATCTACATATTTAATACTCATATCCCCAAATAGAATCATTAAACAAGCAAATATATGCAAACAATGCAAACATAACAACAATCTGCCAAAACAGCACAATCTGTAAAGAATGCAAGAGTATCAATACTTCCCTAACTCCAAAAATTATGAGAAATATACTACGCTGTAGAATATTTATTAGATCTCATTATGCAAAAAGTTTCAACATTATATCATGCTCTTACTTTTCTAGGGAATTTTTGCAACAACGGTAAACTTTCTGTTTTCAAACAGCAACATGTATACTAGCAAAATAAGCATGGCAAAGGCTATCCTTGACATTTTTATTGAAAATATAGATGCAAAACATTATTCTAAATAACAACAAGCAAATAATAACAAAATAAAATGACGCTCCAAGCAAAACACATATCATGTGGTGAATAAAAATATAACTCCAAGTACAGTTACCGATAGACGAAGAGGAAAGAGGGGATGCCATCCGGGGCATACCCAAGCTTAGGCTCTTGGTTGTCCTTGAATATTACCTTGGGGTGCCTTGGGAATCCCCAAGCTTAGGCTCTTTCCACTCCTTATTCCATAGTCCATCGAATCTTTACCCAAAACTTGAAAACTTCACAACACAAAACTCAACAGAAAACTCGTAAGCTCCGTTAGTATAAGAAAATAAAACCATCACTTAGGTACTATAATGAACTCATTATAAATTCATATTGGTGTAATATCTACTGTATTCCAACTTCTCTATGGTTCATACCCTCCGATACTACTCATAGATTCATCAAAATAAGCAAAAAACACATAGAAAACAGAATCTATCAAAAACAGAACAGTCTGTACTAATCTGTATCAAACGTATACTTCTGGAACTCCAAAAATCCTACCAAATTAGGAAAGCCTGAGAAATTTTTGTACCAATCCAAAGAAAGAAGAATCAGATCATAAGCACGTTTCTGTGAATTATCAAAACTAATTTAGTGGGTGCAAAAGATTCTGATTTTCAGCAGATCAACACAACTATCACCGTAAGCTATCCTAAAGGTCTTACTTGGCACTTTATTGAAACAAAAGCTATAAAACATTATTACTACAGTAGCATAGTCATGTGAACACACAAAAACAGTAAGGATAAATATTGGGTTGTATCCCAACAAGAGCTTTTCTTTAATGCCTTTCTAGCTAGGCATGATGATGACAATGATGTGTTGGGGAACGTAGTAATTTCAAAAAAATTCCTACGCACGCGCAAGATCATGGTGATGCACAGCAACGAGAGGGGAGAGTGTTGTCCATGTACCCTAGTAGACCGAAAGCGGAAGCATCAGAACAACGTGATTGATGTAGTCGTACGTCTTCACGACCCGACCGATCAAGCACCGAAACTACGACACCTCCGAGTTCTAGCACACGTTCATCTCGATGACGATCCCCGGACTCCGATCCAGCAGAATGTCGGGGAAGAGTTCCGTCAGCACGACGGCGTGTTGACGATCTTGATGTTCTACCGTCGCAGGCCTTCGCCTAAGCACCGCTACAATATTATCGAGGACTATGGTGGAGGGGGGCACCGCACACGGCTAAGAGATCAAGAGATCAATTGGTGTGTCTATGGGGTGCCCCCTTGCCCCCATATATAAAGGAGCAAGGGGGGAGGCGGCCGGCCTAGGAGGAGGGCGCGCCAAGGGGGGTCCTACTCCCACCGGGAGTAGGACTCCCTTCTTTCCTAGTTGGAATAGGAGAATGGGGGGCAGGAGGAGGGAGAGAGGAAGGAAAGGGGGTGCGCCGACCCCCTCTCCTTGTCCTATTCGGACTAGGGGGGAGGGGGCGCGGCCCAGCCCTTGCCTCCTCTCTTCCTCTCCACTAGGGCCCATGTAGGCCCACTAAGCCTCCGGGGGGTTCCGGTAACCTCCCAGTACTCCGGTAAAATCCCGATTTCACCAGGAGCACTTCCGATATCCAAATATAGGCTTCCAATATATCAATGTTCATGTCTCGACCATTTCGAGGCTCCTCGTAATGTCTGTAATCACATCCAGGACTCCGAACAAACTTCGGTACATCAAAACTTATAAACTCATAATAAAACTGTCATCGAAACCTTAAGCGTGCGGACCCTACGGGTTCGAGAACTATGTAGACATGACCTAGAACTGTTTCCGGTCAATACCCAATAGCGGAACCTAGATGCTCATATTGGCTCCTACATATTCTACGAAGATCTTATCGGTCAAACCGCATAACAACATACGTTGTTCCCTTTGACATCGGTATGTTACTTTCCCGAGATTGATCGTCGGTATCTCAATACCTAGTTCAATCTCGTTACCGACAAGTCTCTTTACTCGTTATGTAATGCATCATCCCGCAACTAACTCATTAGTCGTATTGCTTGCAAGGCTTATAGTGATGTGCATTACCGAGAGGGCCTAGAGATACCTCTCCAACAATCGGAGTGACAAATCCTAATCTCGAAATACGCCAACTCAACATGTACCTTCGGAGACACCTGTAGAGCTCCTTTATAATCACCCAGTTACGTTGTGACGTTTGGTAGCACACAAAGTGTTCCTCCGGTAAACGGGAGCTGCATAATCTCATAGTCATAGGAACATGTATAAGTCATGAAGAAACCAATAGCAACATACTAAACGACCAAGTGCTAAGCTAACGGAATGGGTCAAGTCAATCACATCATTCTCCTAATGATGTGATCCCGTTAATAAAATGACAACTCATGTCTATGGCTAGGAAACACAACCATCTTTGATCAACGAGCTAGTCAAGTAAAGGCAAACTAGTGACACTATGTTTGTCTATGTATTCACACATGTATTATGTTTCCGGTTAATACAATTCTAGCATGAATAATAAACATTTATCATGAAATAATGAAATAAATAATAACTTTATCGTTGCCTCTAGGGCATATTTCCTTCAGTCTCCCACTTGCACTAGAGTCAATAATCTAGTTCACATCGCCATGTGATTTAACACCAATATTCATATCTGTATATGATTAACACCCAAAGTTCACATCGTCATGTGACCAACACCCAAAGGGTTTACTAGAGTCAATAATCTAGTTTACATCGCTATGTGATTAACATGCAAAGAGTACTAAGGTATGATCATGTGTTGCTCGTGAGAGAAGTTTAGTCAACGGGTCTGTCACATTCAGAGCCGTGTGTATTTTGCAAATATTCTATGTCTACAATGCTCTGTACGGAGCTACTCTAGATAATTGCTCCCACTTTCAATATGTATCCATATTGAGACTTAGAGTCATATGGATTGGTGTAAAAGTTTGCATCTACGTAATTCTTTACGACGAACTCTTTATCACCTCCATAACCGAGAAATATTTCCTTAGTCCTCACTAAGGATAATCTTGACTGCTGTCCAGTGATCTACTCCTAGATCAAAATTGTACTCCCTTGCGAAACTCAGGGCAAGGTATACAATAGGTCTGGTACACATCATAGCATACTTAATAGAACCTATGTATGAGGCATAGGGAATGACTTTTCATTCTCTTTCTATTTTCTGCCATAGTCGGGTTTTGAGTCTTACTCAACTTCACACCTTGCAAATAACTCCTTCTTTGACTGTTCCATTTTGAATTACTTCAAAATCTTATCAAGGTATGTACTCATTGAAAAATCTTATCAAGCGTCTTGATCTATCTCTATAGATCTTGATGCTCAATGTGTAAGCAGCTTCACCGAGGTCTTTCATTGAAAAACTTTTATTCAAGTATCCTTTTATGCTATCCAGAAATTCTATATCATTTCCAATCAACAATATGTCGTCCACATATAATATCAGAAATGCTACAGAGCTCCCACTCACTTTCTTGTAAATACAGGCTTCTCCAAAAGTCTGTATAAAACCATATGCTTTGATCACACTATCAAAGCGTTTATTCCAACTCCGAGAGGCTTGCACCAGTCCATAAATGGATCGCTGGAGCTTGCACACTTTGTTAGCACCTTTTGGATCGACAAAACCTTCTGGTTGCATCATATACAACTTCTTCTAGAAATCCATTCAGGAATGCAGTTTTGACATCCATTTGCCATATTTCATAATCATAAAATGCGGCAATTGCTAACATGATTCGGACAGACTTAAGCATCTCTACGGGTGAGAAAGTCTCATCGTAGTCAACCCCTTGAACTTGTCGAAAACCTTTTGCAACAAGTCGAGCTTTGTAGACAGTAACATTACCATCAGCGTCAGTCTTCTTCTTGAAGATCCATTTATTCTCTATGGCTTGCCGATCACTGGACAAGTCAACCAAAGTCCATACTTTGTTCTCATACATGGATCCCATCTCAGATTTCATGGCCTCAAGCCATTTTTAGGAATCTGGGCTCATCATCGCTTCCTCATAGTTCGTAGGTTCATCATGGTCTAGTAACATGACTTCTAGAATAGGATTACTGTACCACTCTGGTGCGGATCTTAATCTGGAAGATCTACAAAGTTTGTAGTAACTTGATCTGAAGCTTCATGATCATCATCATTAGCTTCCTCACTAATTGGTGTAGGAATCACTAGAACTGATTTCTGTGATAAACTACATTCCAATTCGGGAGAAGGTACAATTACCTTATCAAGCTCTACTTTCCTCCCTCTCACTTCTTTTGAGAGAAACTCCTTCTCTAGAGAGGATCCATTTTAGCAACGAATATCTTGCCTTCGGATCTGTGATAGAAGGTGTACCCAACAGATTCCTTTGGGTATTCTATGAAGATTCACTTCTCCGATTTGGGTTCGAGCTTTATCAGGTGAAACTTTTTCACATAAGCATCACAGCCCTAAACTTTTTAAGAAACGACAACTTTGGTTTCTTGCCAAACCACAGTTCATAAGGCGTCGTCTCAACGGATTTTGATGGTGCCCTTTTTAACGTGAATGCAGATGTCTCTAATGCATAACCCCGAAATGATAGTGGCAAATCGGTAAGAGACATCATAGATCACACCATATCTAGTAAAGTACAATTACGATGTTCGGACACACCATTACATTGTGGTGTTCCTGGTGGCGTAAGTTGTGAAACTATTTCACATTGTTTCAAATGAAGGCCAAACTCGTAACTCAAATATTCTTCTCTAAGATCAGATTGTAGAAACTTTATTTTCTTGTTACGATGATTCGCCACTTCACTCTGAAATTCTTTGAACTTTTCAAATGTTTCAGACTTGTGCTTCATTAAGTAGATATACTCATATCTACTCAAATCGTCTGTGAAGGTCAGAAAATAACGATACCTTCCACGAGCATCAACACTCATTGGACCGCATACATCGGTATGTATTATTTCCAACAAGTCAGTAGCTCGTTCCATTGTTCTGGAGAACGGAGTTTTAGTCATCTTGCCCAAAAGGCACGGTTCGCAAGCATCAAATGATTCATAACCAAGTGATTCCAAAAATCCATCTTTATGGAGTTTCTTCATGCGCTTTACACCGATATGACCCAAACGGCAGTGCCACAAATAAGTTGCACTATCATTATCAACTTTGCATCTATTGGCATCAATATTATGAATATGTGTATCACTACAATCGAGATCCAACAAACTATTTCCATTGGGTGTTTGACCATCGAAGGTTTTATTCATGTAAACAGAACAACAATTTTATTCTTTGACCTTAAATGAATAACCATATTGTAATAACATGATCAAATCATATTCATGCTCAGCACAAATGCCAAATAACATTTATTTAGGGTTAACACTAATCCCGAAAGTATAAGGAGTGTGCGATGATGATCATATCAAACTTGGAACCACTTCCAACACACATCATCACATCACCCTCAACTAGTCTCTATTTATTTTGTAACTCCTCTTTCGAGTTACTAATTTTTAGCAACCGAACAAGTATCAAATACTCAGGGGCTACTATAAACACTAGTAAGGTACACATCAATAACCTGTATATCAAATATACCCTTGTTCACTTTGCCATCCTTCTTATCCACCAAATATTTGGAGTAGTTCCACTTCCAGTGACCATTTCCTTTGCAGTAGAAGCACTCAGTTTCAGGCTTAGGTCCAGCTTTGGGCTTCTTCACGGGAGTGACAACTTGCTTGCCATTCTACTTGAAGTTCCCTTTCTTTCCCTTTGCCCTTTTCTTGAAACTAATGGTCTTTTCAATCATCAACACTTGATGTTCTTTCTTGATTTCTACCTTCATCGATTTCAACATAACGAAGAGCTCGGGAATCGTTTTCGTCATCCCTTTCATACTATAGTTCATCACGAAGTTCTACTAACTTGGTGATGGTGACTAGAGAACTTTGTCAATCACTATCTTATCTGGAAGATTAACTCCCACTTGATTCAAGCGATTGTAGTACCCAGACAATCTGAGCACATGCTCACTAGTTGAGCAATTCTCCTCCATCTTTTAGCTATAGAACTTGTTGGAGACTTCATATCTCTCAACTCGGGTATTTGCTTGAAATATTAACTTCAACTCCTGGAACATCTCATATGGTCCATGATGTTCAAAACGTCTTTGAAGTCCCGATTCTAAGCCGTTAAGCATGGTGCACTAAACTATCAAGTAATCATCATATTGAGCTAGCCAAACGTTCATAACGTCTGCATTAGCTCCTGCAATAGGTCTGTCACCTAGCGGTGCATTAAGGACATAATTCTTCTGTGCAGCAATGAGGATAAACCTCAGATCACGGACCCAGTCCGCATCATTGCTACTAACATCTTTCAACATAGTTTTTCTCTAGGAACATATCAAAATAAACATAGGGAAGCAACAACGCGAGCTACTGATCTACAACATAATTTGCAAAATACTATCAGGACTAAGTTCATGATAAACTAAAGTTCAATTAATCTTATTACTTAAGAACTCCCACTTAGATAGACATCCCTCTAATCATCTAAGTGATCACGTGATCCAAATCAACTAAACCATGTCTGATCATCACGTGAGATGGAGTAGTTTTCAATGGTGAACATCACTATGTTGATCATATGTACTATATGATTCACGTTCGACCTTTTGGTCTCCGTGTTCCGAGGCCTTATCTGTATATGCTAGGCTCGTCAAGTTTAACCTGAGTATTCCGCATGTGCAACTGTTTTGCACCCGTTGTATTTGAACGTAGAGCCTATCACACCCAATCATCACGTGGTGTCTCAGCACGAAGAACTTTCGCAACGGTGCATACTCAGGGAGAACACTTCTTGATAATTAGTGAGAGATCATCTTATAATCCTACTGTCAAGCAAAGCAAAATAAGATGCATAAAGGATAAAAATCACATGCAATCAATATAAGTGATGTGATATGGCTATCATCATCTTGTGCTTGTGATCTCCATCTCTGAAGCATCGTCGTGATCACCATCGTCACCGGCACGACACCTTGATCTCCATCGTAGCATCGTTGTCGTTACGCCATCTATTGCTTCTACGACTATCGCTACCGCTTAGTGATAAAGTAAAGCAATTACAGGAGCTTGCATTTCATACAATAAAGCGACAACCATATGGCTCCTGCCAGTTGCCGATAACTCGGTTACAAAACATGATCATCTCATACAATAAAATATAGCATCATGTCTTGACCATATCATATCACAACATGCCCTGCAAAAACAAGTTAGACGTCCTCTACTTTGTTGTTGCAAATTTCTACGTGGCTGCTACGGGCTGAGCAAGAACCGTTCTTACCTACACATCAAAACCACAACGATAGTTTGTCAAGTTAGTGTTGTTTTAACCTTCGCAAGGACCGGGCGCAGCCACACTCGCTTGAACTAAAGTTGGAGAAACTGACACCCGCCAGCCACCTGTGTGCAAAGCACGTCGGTAAAACCAGTCTCGCGTAAGCGTACGTGTACTGTCGGTCCGGGCCGCTTCATCCAACAATACCGCCGAACCAAAGTATGGCATGCTGGTAAGCAGTATGACTTGTATCGCCCACAACTCATTTGTGTTCTACTCGTGCATATAACATCCACGCATAAAACCTAGGCTCTGATGCCACTGTTGGGGAACATAGTAATTTCAAAAAAATTCCTACGCACACGCAAGATCATGGTGATGCACAACAACGAGAGGGGAGAGTGTTGTCCATGTACCCTAGTATACCGAAAGAGGAAGCATTAGAACAACGCGATTGATGTAGTCGTACGTCTTCACAGCCCGACCGATCAAGCACCGAAACTATGACACCTCCGAGTTCTAGCACACGTTCATCTCGATGACGATCCCCGGACTCTGATCCAGCAGAATGTTGGGGAAGAGTTCCGTCAGCACGACGGCGTGGTGACGATCTTGATGTTCTACCGTCGCAGGCCTTCGCCTAAGCACCGCTACAATATTATCGAGGACTATGGTGGAGGGGGACACCGCACATGGCTAAGAGATCAAGAGATCAATTGTTGTGTCTATGGGGTGCCCCCTTGCCCCCGTATATAAAGGAGCAAGGGGGGAGGCAGCCGGCCTAGGAGGAGGGCGCGCCAAGGGGGGTCCTACTCCCACCGGGAGTAGGACTCCCTTCTTTCCTAGTTGGAATAGGAGAATGGGGGGAAGGAGGAGGGAGAGAGGAAGGAAAGGGGGGGCGCCGCCCCCCTCTCCTTGTCCTATTCGGACTAGGGGGGAGGGGGCGCGGCCCAGCCCTTGCCTCCTCTCTTCCTCTCCACTAGGGCCCATGTAGGCCCATTAAGCCTCCGGGGGGTTCCGGTAACCTCCCGGTACTCCGCTAAAATCTCGATTTCACCCGGAGCACTTCCGATATCGAAATATAGGCTTCCAATATTTCAATCTTCATGTCTCGACCATTTCGAGACTCCTCGTAATGTCCGTAATCACATCCGGGACAACGAACAAACTTTGGTACATCAAAACTTATAAACTCATAATAAAACTGTCATCGAAACCTTAAGCGTGCGGACCCTATGGGTTTGAGAACTATGTAGACATGACCTAGAACTATTACTGGTCAACAACCAATAGCGGAACCTGGATGCTCATATTGGCTCCTACATATTCTACGAATATCTTATCGGTCAAACCGCATAACAACATACGTTGTTTCCTTTGTCATCGGTATGTTACTTGCCCGAGATTCGATCGTCGGTATCTCAATACCTAGTTCAATCTCGTTACCGACAAGTATCTTTACTCGTTATGTAATGCATCATCCCGCAAGTAACTCATTAGTCACATTTCTTGCAAGGATTATAGTGATGTGCATTACCGAGAGGGCCCAGAGATACCTCTCCAACAATCGGAGTGACAAATCCTAATCTCGGAATACGCCAACTCAACATGTACCTTTGGAGACACCTTTAGAGCTCCTTTATAATCACCCAGTTACATTGTGACGTTTGGTAGCACACAAAGTGTTCCTCCGGTAAATGGGAGTTGCATAATCTCATAGTCACAGGAACATGTATAAGTCATGAAGAAACCAATAGCAACATACTAAACGATCAAGTGCTAAGCTAACGGAATGGGTCAAGTCAATCACATAATTCTCCTAATGATGTGATCCCGTTAATCAAATGACAACTCATGTCTATGGCTAGGAAACACAACCATCTTTGATCAACGAGCTAGTCAAGTAGAGGCAAACTAGTGACACTATGTTTGTCTATGTATTCACACATGTATTATGTTTTCGGTTAATACAATTCTAGCATGAATAATAAACATTTATCATGAAATAATGAAATAAATAATAACTTTATCATTGCCTCTAGGGCATATTTCCTTCATGATGCTCACATAGAAGATAAGAATTGAAAAATAACGGGAGCATCATGAAGCATATGACTAGCACATTTAAGTCTAACCCACTTCCTATGCATAGGGATTTTGTGAGCAAACAACTTATGGGAACAATAATCAACTAACATAGGAAGGCTAAACAAGCATAACTTCAAGATTTTAAGCACATAGAGAGGAAACTTGACATTATTGAAATTCCTACAAGCATATATTCCTCCCTCATAATAATTTTCATTAGCATCATGAATGAATTCAACAATATAACCAGCACCTAAAGCATTCTTTTCATGATCTATAAGCATAGAAAATTTACTGCTCTCCACATAAGCAAAATTCTTCTCATGAATAATAGTGGGAGCAAACTCAACAAAATAAATATCATGTGAGGCATAATCCAATTGAAAACTAAAATCATGATGACAAGTTTCATGGTTATCATTATTCCTAATAGCATACAAGTCATCACAATAATCATCATAGATAGCAACTTTGTTCTCATAATCAATTGGAACCTCTTCTGAAATAGTGGAATCATCACTAAATAAAGTTGACACTCTTCCAAATCCACTTTCATGTTCATCACAATAAGATTCAACATCCTCCAAAATAGTGGGATCACTACTTCCTAAAGTTGACACTCTTCCAAACCCACTTTCATCAATATAATCATCATAAATAGGAGGCATGATTTCATCATAATAAATTTTCTCATCGAAACTTGGGGGACAAAAAATATCATCTTCATCAAACGTAGCACCCCCAAGCTTGTGGCTTTGCATATCATTAGCACCATGGATATTCAAGGAATTCATACTAACAAAATTGTAATCATGCTCATCATTCACATATTTCATGCCAAGCATTCTATGTAATTCTTCTTCTAGCACTTGAGCACAATTTTCCTTTTCATCATACTCACAAAAGATATTAAAAAGATGAAGCATACGAGACAAACTCAAATCCATTTTTTTTGTAGTTTTCTTTTATAGACTAAACTAGTGATAAAACAAGAAACAAAAAGATTTGATTGCAAGATCTAAAGATATACCTTCAAGCATTCACCTCCCCGGCAACGGCACCAGAAAAGAGCTTGATGTCTACTACACAACCTTCTTCTTGTAGACGTTGTTGGGCCTCCAAGTGCAGAGGTTTGTAGGACAGTAGCAAATTTCCCTCAAGTGGATGACCTAAGGTTTATCAATCCGTGGGAGGCGTAGGATGAAGATGGTCTCTCTCAAGCAACCCTGCAACCAAATAACAAAGAGTCTCTTGTGTCCCCAACACACCCAATACAATGGTAAATTGTATAGGTGCACTAGTTCGGCAAAGAGATGGCGATACAAGTGCAATATGGATAGCAGATATAGGTTTTTGTAATCTGAAAATATAAAAACAGCAAGGTAACTAATGATAAAAGTGAGCATAAATGGTATTGCAATGGTAGGAAACAAGGCATAGGGTTCATACTTTCACTAGTGCAAGTTCTCTCAACAAAAATAACATAATTGGATCATATAACTATCCCTCAACATGCAACAAAGAGTCACTCCAAAGCCACTAATAGCGGACAACAAACGAAGAGATTATGGTAGGGTACGAAACCACCTCAAAGTTATCCTTTCTGTTCTATCTATTCAAGAATCAGTAGTAAAATAACATGAAGCTATTCTTTCCGTTCAATCTATCATAGAGTTCATACTAGAATAACACCTTAAGACACAAATCAACCAAAACCCTAATGTCACCTAGATACTCCATTGTCACCTCAAGTATCCGTGGGCATGATTATACGATATGCATCACACAATCTCAGATTCATCTATTCAACCAACACAAAGTACTTCAAAGAGTGCCCCAAAGTTTCTACCGGAGAGTCAAGACGAAAACGTGTGCCAACCCCTATGCAAAGGTTCATGGGCGGATCCCGCAAGTTGATCACCAAACCATACATCAAGTGGATCACATGAATATCCCATTGTCACCACAAATAAGCACGACAAGACATACATCAAGTGTTCTCAAATCCTTAAAGACTCAATCCGACAAGATAACTTCAAAGGGAAAACTCAATTCATCACAAGAGAGTAGAGGGGTATAAACATCATAAGATCCAACTATAATAGCAAAGCTCGCGATACATCAAGCTCGTTCCATAGAGAGAACACGAGAGAGAGAGAGAGCAAACACATAGCTACTGGTACATACCCTCAGCCCCGAGGGTGAACTACTCCCTCCTCGTCATGGAGAGCGCCGGTATGATGAAGATGGCCACCGGTGAGGGATCCCCCCTCCGGCAGGTGCCGGAACGGGCTCCTGAGAGGTTTTTGGTGGCTACAGAGGCTTGCGGCGGCGGAACTCCCGATCTATTGTGTCCTCCGATGGTTTTAGGGTATATGTGAATATATAAGCGAAAGAAGTTGGTCGGGGGAGCCTCGAGGGGCCCACGAGGGTGGAGGGTGCGCCCAGGGGGGTGGGCGCCCCCTATCTCGTGGCTTCCTTGACGCTTCCCTGGCTTGCTCTCCAAGTTCCCGGGATTGCTTCTATTCCAAAAATAACTTTTTCGAAGGTTTCATTCCGTTTGGACTCCGTTTGATATTCCTTTTCTTCGAAACACTGAAATAGGCAAGAAAACAACAATATGGGCTGGGCCCCCGGTTAATAGGTTAGTCCCAAAAATAATATAAAAGTGTATAATAAAGCCCATAATCATCCAAAGCACATAATAATATAGCATGAATGCTTCATAAATTATAGATACGTTGGAGACGTATCACCAACTTGTCCAAACTACACTTGAAGAACAGGTGTCCATGATTTCCTTGCCCTCAGAAGTGGCACCAATCATTATTGTCCACCCTTCTTGAGCAAATTATCTTGGGTTAGGATGTTGTATTTCAACATTAACCATAAATTTTTTTAATTTTATTGGGCATCTTGAGTTTCCCGATAAACCTATAAGGCTATAACCCACCGAAGCAGAAGCTTCTAAGTGCAGATACAAGTCTCTCACAATGATTTGTTTCTAGAATAAAGGATCCACTTCACTCTATCTTTGTCACTAGTCAGTTCCACTTCATTCAAAATTTCTTCAAAGTACTCCATTGTTGTTGAGTCTCACCAAACTAAATCTTTATGAAAACAAACATATCCCAACCTCTGATTTTAACCAGTTGTAGAGTAACAACCCTAGTAAAGTTAAGTTATATAGCCAAGCAAATTGACTAGCCGAAGAATTACCTCCAACATAAATATCCAAAAAAAGAGTTTTAGATCCATGATACATCCCCAACGTATTTGATGGGTGAACATGTTTTATGGCGTATACGTCCCAAACCTGGCAAAACCGAAGAAGTTCCAGGAATCAGATTTGGGCCCTGTGGAGAGTTTGGTATTATGACATTTTAAAAAGTGTCCAAATTGAATATCCATTACCATGTGTGTATCAGGCTTTCTGAGACGATTCTAACGAGCCCAAGGACTCCACAATTGGAGTTCGTATGAAGAACTGACCACTAAGATACGAAACTGCAAGTCTAGAGGAAAAGATGGCATCTGGTACGACTGCACATGGTTGCACCAGTGCCCGTACCATCCTCCGAAGGTTGCGAAATCAGCCATAAGTTTGGCATTTCTTGACCGATTTTGTGCTGGTTTGTTCCTACGCAATCCTTAGTGACCGAAGGAGATATTGGGATAGGATAACGCTCCCCTAGAGCCCTTGGATGAAGGGTTAGGTGAAGGATTTACGAGGAGACCCGAGGAGATCATCCTATATATGCACCTCCAACCCTAGCATCAGTCATTCATCAGCTATCAATCTTCATCAACTCCACCACATGCCACCACACCTCCATTGCAGCAACTCCAACATAGAAGAAGGGAAAAGACAAGGAAGAAGGAAGGAGGCTCTTCCAAGCTCCGCACCGGCCTTCGGTTGGGGCCTTCTCCACCAGCACCCATGATATTCTCCTTCCTTGACTTGATGCAGATTTTTAATATGTCTCTCACTCCTAGCTATGTTCTCCATTCATATGTTTTAGTAATTTTCTTAGTTCTGGGGAATAAGGATGAAATCTAGTGTTATTTTAGGTGAACACCTTTACGAGATATAAAATCCCCTTTTGCATGTTTATTGTTATATTCTTCGTGTTGTTGGATGAAGTGCACCTTCCAACATTTTCCTATTTGGACACAAGGATGTTACTATCGTAAGGAAGCGAGGGCCGAAGTGAGAGGCCTCAGTTGAGATCCATCTGATGTTTGGAAGTGGAGGCAAAGAGGTGGTAGTAATGTCCTCCCTTCCTTTCTCTGGTCATTTGATAGGGGAATAACGGAGACTGCCCATTGGACCTTAATCACCATTGCCATAAGCTTATTGTGGGGAGGAACGGTGGTGGCATGTGTGATTCAGAGACTACACTATAGCACATATGTAGTACCGACCTTCACTCACTACAAAAAACAATGTGAAGTGGTTTAGTTATCTGCAACGTCCTAGTAATGATGACTTCAAACCCCTTGACAACGCCCTCATTGCTCAAGCACCTCCTAAGTCAGTTTAGTTTCTTTCACTTTGATTTTGTCATTCGTAGTTTAGTAAAAGAACCTTTTTATCGTTTCAATAACAACCAATAAAATGAATTATTTCTAGACCATCGTCTGGTTGCACTCGTGACAACGTAGCTGCAGGCTGGTAGTTGCCTGCGCTTCACTCCCCATGGGTTCAATAAATCTACTTATCACTAATTGCAACAACCCTGTGCACTTGCAGGTCATCAATCTTTTCTGGCACCGTTGTCGAGCATAGCGGTTGTTGATTACCTTCCCACTTGCATATAGTATGTATTGTTTGTTGTTATTTTCTTACATTTTTTGTATAGAAGGTAAAAGACCTACTCATAATGTCTTCTTAGATGACTATACAGGAATATATGCAACTCGCGGGGAGGGACAAGATGATGGAAAGCTTCACATACTCACGTGTGAGACACAATCAAAGCTATCGAAGGTGAAAATTTAAATTTTATATATGATCCTTTAACCCTTTGTAGATTAATAATGAGACATGCTTACCACTCTTGGTGCATCAGTTCCTGCTTAAGACCAAGGACTTCTTTAAATATATGATGTCAATTTACCGTAAGCGGGTACGACTCCGACCAACCCTTGATATGAGGTGCACCAAACCGCGGTCCATGAATATATATGGATCATTGAAGACTATCTACATGACCTTGAAGAAAACATTGCGAGAGGAAACTTGGAAGTCAGTATGTGTCTTTCTTAGTTTTCTATCTTTGAGTCTAGGATGCATTTATGTTTTGCATTGGCACTTTTATTTTTCCATGAATTTCTATTAAAGTTGGTTTGGGACTAATCTTTAATAGGTACAATGTTTCATCTCTTTAAATTAAATATGTGGTACTAATGCTTGGTAAAACTTCTCTCTTTAGATATGCTTTCTTTGGATATGGGACTAACCTTTCACCTTAGAAGTTATTGTGGAGAAGAGGTAATGTCACAAGCACTTCACAGGAGAAGACGACGCATGGTATGACCGCGTGCGGTCATACCAACGCTTGTACCCAAATGAAGTCAGTGTTATATCAGTCATACCAATGCTTGTACCCAAATGAAGCCAGTGTTATATCATTTTACCAGAGGAGAAGAGAGGGTGTGGTACGAGCAGCAAAGCTCAACCCATTGCTCATATCGATGCAATGCCGAGACGCCTATGTATTCCAAAGGAGAATGATGGGTGATATTTTTGCACTTATTACACCATTGTTTGAATTGTATAATCCAATATTTTCTGAGAGAATCGCTTTGATATTGCCACTAATGACTAATGAATGCAATAAATTGTGAAATCCCTTGGTTAATGTGTTCACATAGAAAATGAACCAAAAGATGGAAGAAAATGTTCGAATATATGGAAATACCAAGTGTGGGAACCAAGCCAGGTTAATTGGAGGCGCACCAGGGGCAAAAGAGTAAAATACAAAGTTCTGTATGACCTTGGCCGCTCATATGTGGTCATACTATCCGCTAGGAGCACCGTGGCATCCACCTCATCACACTTTATAAAGGGGGGCATGCCTATTTCATGAAGGAGCGACATCCATAGACGCAGGGCGACAAAATTCCACTATAAGCTATTCACAAACCCTAGTTGTCGCCATTTCTCATCTCATCTCCATCTCAATCATCTCCATCATACTTGTAATCGATGCATCACAATTGGTAACATTGTAAGATTATTTATAAATCAACCATTCATCTTTATGCTGTCTTAAATGATTTATTCTTGTGATTCGACTGTGATTTATGAGTAATTTCGCAAGGCAATGGCTGGTCTTTTTAACTAAACATGCCATTGTTGGGTTGTGCCATGTGTTGTCAGTTCATAGGCGCACATCGCGCGTTGGATGGGCCACATATGTTGTCAGTTCATAGGCGCACATCATCCATTGGATGGGAAACAATTGTCACAAGGTAGAGCTGGCGCGTGGCTCCATTGGCGAATGAGAATCTAACACATGGAAAATTGTCATTCATCAAAGATGATAATGGGTATCGAATCCGTAACCCGCACCTGATAGTTTAACGGTGACCCATTATGTCGGTTACCCTTGACAAAAGCAGTTCCATGACAACATTTATCATCATAGAAGTGATACATCCGTGATGAAAAAGTAACTATTGTCATGGAATACACCCCCGACAGCATAGGTATGACTATCTTGATTCTGTCATAAAACTCTCACGGATGTACATGGGTGACATAAAACGTGACCTACTATGACAAAAGCATATCATCACGGATATGTCTTTTTTTAGTGGAGGGTATCGGCCGGACCCGTAGGGAAGATGGATTCTCCTTTGAATGATGGTCCATCAATGATCTTCTGACATAGGTGAGGACAGTGGAGTGAGAAGCAATGCGTGGTGGTGTTGTGTAATGTAGATCTACCACCGGCTACCACATGTGAGGACCGTGCAGGATAGATGGAGTGTCCCGGAATGGTGGTCTTGATGACCCACAAGTGTAGGGGATCTATCTAGTCCTTTCGATAAGTAAGAGTGTCGAACCCAACGAGGAGCAGAAGGAAATGATAAGTGGTTTTCAGTAAGGTTTTCTCTGCAAGCACTGAAATCGTAGGTAATAGATAGTTTCGTGATAAGATAAATAGTAACGATCAAAAAGTAAATAAAGTAAATAAAGTGCAGCAAGGTGGCCCAATCCTTTATGTAGCAAAGGATAAGCCTGGACAAATTCTAATAATGAAGAAGGAGCTCCCGAGGACACATTGGGAATTATCGTCAAGCTAGTTTTCATCACGTTCATAAGATTCGCGTTCGGTACTTTGATAATTTGATATGTGGGTGGAGCGGTACTTGGGTACTGCCCTAACTTGGACAAGCATCCCACTTATGATTAACCCCTATTGCAAGCATCCGCAACTACAAAAAGGAGTATTAAGGTAAACCTAACCACAGGATTAAACATATGGGTCCATATCAACCCCTAACTAAGCAACACATAAACTAGGGTTTAAGCTTCTGTCACTCTAGCAACCCATCATCTACTTATTAGTTCCCCATGCCTTCCTCTAGGCCCAAATAATGGTGAAGTGTCATGTAGTCGACGTTCACATAACACCACTAGAGGAAAGACAACATACATCTCATCAAAATATCGAACGAATACCAAATTTACATGACTACTAATAGCAAGACTTCACCCATGTCCTCAGGAACAAACATAACTACTCACAAAGCACATTCATGTTCATAATCAAAGGAGTAATAATATGCATAAATGATCTGAACAAATGATCTTCCACCAAGTAAACCAATTAGCATCAACTACAAGGAGTAATCAACACTACTAGCAACCCACAGGTACCAATTTGTGGTTTTGATACAAGATTGGATACAAGAGATGAACTAGGGTTTTGAGAGGAGATGGTGCTGGTGAAGATGTTGATGGAGATTGACCCCCTCCCGATGAGAGGATCGTTGGTGATGACGTTGGTGATGATTTCCCCCTCCCGGAGGGAAGTGTCCCCGGCAGAACAGCTCCGCCAAAGCCCTAGATTGATTCCGCCAAGGTTCCACCTCGTGGCGGCAGAGTTTCGTCCCGTAAGCTTGCCCATGATTTTTTCCAGGGTAAAAGTGATTATATAGCAGAAGATGGACGCCGGAGGCCCACCAGGGGGCCCAGGAGATAGGGGGTCGCGCCCTATAGGGGGGGGCGCCCCCATGTCTCCTGGACAGGGTGTGGGCCCCCTGGCCTATTTCTTTCGCTCATAAATTCTTATTAAATCCAAAAAGTTGTTTCGTGGAGTTTCAAGACTTTTGGAGTTGTGCAGAATAGGTTTCCAACGTTTGCTCCTTTTCCAGCCAGAATTCCAGCTGCCGGCATTCCCCCTCTTCATGGTAAACCTTGTAAAATAAGAGAGAATAGCCATAAGTATTGAGATATAATGTGTAATAACAGCCCATAATGCAATAAATATTGATATAAAAGCATGATGAAAAATGGACGTATCAACTCCCCCAAGCTTAGACCTTGCTTGTCCTCAAGCGAAAGCTGAAATCGAAAAATATGTCCACATGTTTAGAGATAGAGGTGTCGATAAAAATAAAATACGGACATGAGGGCATCATGATCATTCTAATAACAGCAACATATATAGATTTTGGGATATGATTTCCTATGCTCAAGTAATAAGCAATTCACAAAGTCAAGTATGGTTCAAAAACTTCATTGAGAACTAACAAACTATAATCTCAGTCATTGAAGCAATTGCAATTTATCGCAACATCAGAAAGAGTCAATAATAGAGCTTTTCAGCAAGCTCACATACTCAACTATCTCGTAGTCTCCTACAATTGTTAACACTCACGCAATACTTGTGGTTATAGAGTTTCAGCCGGACACTGAGAAAGATAGAGGCTTATTGTGTTGCCTCCCAACATATTCACCTTTAGGTGATGTCAACAATAATAGCCTACGCCAACTTACATCCAATTGGATATATATATCATGATCTTTCAAACACGAGGAGCTTGCCAAAGGATAAAATGAAAAAGGGAAAGGTGAGGATCACCTTGTCTCAAGCATAGAGTAAAAATATAAAGTAAAAGATAGGCCCTTCGTAGAGGGAAGCAGAGATTGTCATGCGCGTTTAGGGTTGATGCACAAAATCTTAATGCAAAAGAACGTCACTTTATATTGCCCCTTGTATGTGGACCTTTATTATGCAGTCTGTCGCTTTTATTACTTCCACAACAAGTTCGTACAAATTTTATTTTCTCTGCACTAATAAGTCATACATATTTAGAGAGCATTTTTTATTGCTTGCACTGATGACAACTTACTTGAAGGATCTTACTCAATCCATAGGTAGGTATGGTGGACTCTCATGGAAATACTGGGTTTAAGGATATTTGGAAACACAAGTAGTATCTCTACTTAGTGCAAGGAATTTGGCTAGCATGAGGGGGAAAGGCAAGCTCAACATGTTTGGAAGGTCAATGACAATATACTCTAACTGAGATTTCGGAAAACATAAACCATTACGTTGTCTTCCTTGTCCAACGTCAACTCTTTTAGCATGTCATACTTAATGAGTGCTTCACAATCATAAAAGATGTCCAAGATAATATATTTATATGTGAACCCCTCTTTCCTTATCACTTCCTATTAATTGCAACGATGACCAAGGCTACGTTCATCAACTCTCAACAATTTTTATGCCTCATACTTTCTATATGTGAAGTTATCACTATCCATAAGATCAATATGAACTCTTTTATTCTTTTTACTTTCTCAAGATCATAGCAACAAAGCAAAGCCCTTAACTCAACAGTAATCTTTATTATAGATAGCACACTGACTCGATTACATAAAGAGATCACAATGCAAAACTAAAAACTACTTGATATCAAAACTTCAAACTACTAGATCAAGATACTACTAAAAGGATCGAACTAAATAAAGCGGTAAAGATAGGAGTGTGATGGTGATACGATACCGGGGCACCTCCCCCAAGCTTGGCAGTTGCCAAGGGGAGTGCCCATACCCATGTGATTATTTCCTCGGAGGTGGTGAAGTAGGAGTTGTTGATGATGACGGTGGAGTTGTTGCATTTTTCTTCTCTAGCTTGCGTTTGAGGCTAAAATTTTCCTCCCTCAGATCCTCATTCTCGAGCTCAAGTTTCATTATCTTTTTGCATAGTGCTACCTTGCTGTCCTACAAAAAACGTGGTGGGATAGATTGGACCTTAGGGAGGCTTGACTTCTTGAACTCCACATGCATATCACCAGGTTGAGGTAGTGGATCGTCCTCTTCATCGGAGCTTGTCTCCTCCTTCCCCTTTGGATCATAGTCTTCTTCTTCCTCTGTGGTCCAGCCATAATGTTCCACATCCCCATATACTTTTGGGTTTGCGATATAATCAGCCATGTAGCTCTCTCCCTCCGAATATTGGGACGACATCTTGTTCCAAATCTGCAACAGGAACAGCTCGAAACGAAAATAGAGGATATTTGCATGATACGGTGGTCAAAACCTTCGGGAGTATATATAATGAATTTTTACCGACCAAAATACGTAACATACAAGAAAACGGAGTCCAGGAGGCACAGGAGGTGCCCACGAGACAGGGGGGCGCGCCCTACAGGGGGGCTCCCTCCACTCTCGTGGGAGCCTCGTGTCCCTTTCAGACTACTTCTTTCTTCCTAAAATTCTTAAATAATCCAAAACTGATAAAAATTGTCGTTAGAGTTGTTTTGGAGTCAGTTTACTTACCGTACCACATACCTATCCCTTTTCGGAATCTGGAACGTTCTGGAAAGTGTCCCTTATGTATTCCTCAGGGGTTACGGTTTCAATAATATTAGTTTCAACATTGATAGGATTACCTGCAATATAATGTTTAATTCTTTGACCGTTTACCACCCTCGGATTTGTGCCTTCGAAGTTGTTGATTTTTATAGCACCAGAATGATAGACCTCCTCGATAACGTAGGGACCTTCCCATTTTGAGAGAAGTTTTGCTACAAAAATCTTAAACGAGAGTTGAATAATAACACATAATCTCCTACGTTAAACTCACGCTTTTGTATCCTCTTATCATGCCAGCGTTTGACTTTTTCTTTGAAAAGCTTGGGTTCTCCATTCATCAAGTGAGCTAATATCAAATAACCTTTTCTCACCGGCAAGTTTGAAGTCATAATTGAGCTCTTTGATAGCCCAATATGCCTTATGTTCAAGTTCAAGAGGTAAATGACATGCTTTTCCATAAACCATCTTATAAGGAGACATACCCATAGGTTTTTTGTATGCAGTTCTATAGGCCCATAATGCATCATCAAGTTTTTTGGACCAATTCTTTCTAGATCTATTCACAGTCTTTTGCAAAATTAATTTGAGCTCTCTATTGCTCAACTCTACTTGACCATTGGACAGTGGATGATAAGGATATGCTATTCTATGATTGACATCATACTTAGCGAGCATCTTACAGAAAGCTCCATGAATAAAATGTGAACCACCATCAGTCATAAGATATCTAGGGACTCCAAACCTTGGAAAGATAACTTCTTTAAGCATTTTAATAGAAGTGTTATGATCAGCACTACTAGTTGGAATAGCTTCTACCCACTTAGTAACGTAATCAACAGCAACTAAAATATGTGTATAACCATTGGAGGCAGGAAAAGGTCCCATATAATCAAAGCCCCAAACATCAAATGGTTCAATAACAAGAGAATAATTCATAGGCATTTCTTGACGTCTACTAATGTTACCTGTTCTTTGACATTCATCACAAGATAAGACAAACTTACGAGCATCTTTGAAGAGAGTAGGCCAATAAAAACCAGATTGTAGTACCTTGTGTGCAGTTCTATCTCCAGCGTGGTGACCTCCATAGGATTCAGAGTGACACTTGCGTAGGATCTTTTCCTGATCATGCTCAGGCACACAACATCTAATAACACCATCTACTCCTTCTTTATAAAGATGTGGGTCACCCTAGAAATAGTGTCTTAAATCATAAAAGAACTTTTTCTTTTGCTGGTATGTGAAACTAGGCGGTATATATTTAGCAACAATGTAATTAGCATAGTCAGCATACCAAGGAGCAGTACGAGAAGCATTGACGACCGCTAATTGTTCATCAGGAAAGCTATCATTAATAGGCAGTGGGTCATCAAGAACATTCTCTAACCTAGACAAGTTGTCTGCAACGGGGTTCTCAGCTCCCTTTCTATCAATAATATGCAAGTCAAATTCTTGGAGCAAGAGAACCCATCTAATGAGTCTAGGCTTAGCGTCTTTCTTTCCCATAAGATATTTAATAGAAGCATGATTAGTGTGAATAGTAACTTTGGAATCGACAATATAAGGACTAAACTTATCACATGCAAACACAACTGCTAAGAACTCTTTTTCAGTAGTAGCATAGTTTCTCTGGGCAGTATCAAGAGTCTTACTAGCATACTGGATAACATTCAATTTCTTATCGACTCTTTGCCCTAAAACAACACCTACAGCATAATCACCAGCATCGCACGTAATTTCAAAAGGTAAATTCCAATCAGGTGGCTGAACAATAGGTGCAGTGATCAAAGCTTTCTTAGGTGTTTCAAATGCTTCTACACAATTGTCATCAAAGACAAAAGGAATATCTTTTTGCAATAAATTAGTCAGAGGCCTAGAGATTTTAGAAAAGTCCTTATTGAACCTCCTATAAAAGCCAGCGTGACCAAGGAAACTTCTTATACCTTTTATGTCCTTGGGACATGTAACATCCCAAAATTCTAAATTTTGGAATGTTATATTAAATAGATAGATTTGATTGTTTGTTTGATTGTTGTGTGATTGATTGACTGAAAGTGAGTGAATTCGAAACTGTTTGAAAGTTAAATGAGAGGGAATAAAAGGACTTTCTCAAACTTTCATTTTGCATTTTGATCTCCGTGAATTCAAATACTTTTCACCACAAAACCCTGGAGAGAAGATGACATGACTTCTTCCATTTATTTAAATGACAAGGGGTGTTGAAAATATTTGAATTTCATTTGGAAAATATTTCCAACCTAGGAACTTTATGCAACTCAATGATTTTCACGAGCGAAGATAAAATGACTTCTTCAAAACATATGAAATATGAGTTGCGAGTTTCAAAGAATTAGATTCAAAGTTCTTTTGAATTTATTTTTAGTTTGGAGTTATTTGAGTTTTATTTCAAATTGTTTTTCTCCAAAAATAAAATATATGGAAAATTGGGTAACATGATTCCCTACATCAGAAAATTGGAGAGAAATAAATTTGAATTAATTTTGGTATTTTTAAAATGATTTTTATTGGATTTTAGTAGGGCAATAGCACTCTTTGAATTATTTGAATTTCTCTAGATTTTATTTGATGCTACAAAAATATTCATCTTGTAGGAAATCTTTTTCTGAAAATTTTGATGTATTATATGCCTAGGTTGTATTTTTAAGTATTTGTTTATTTCTTTATTCTTTTGGAAAATGTTTTTAAAAAAATCCCGTGGCCGACTGGGCCGGCCCAGCGCCCGAGCCAGGCCGCGGCCCAGGCCTCGCCACCGCCGTCCCCGAGCTCCCGCAGGAGTTCGTCTCATGCACGGGAGCGCCGCCGCCGGAGTCCGGCCGGACTCCACGCCCACCTTTCCCCCTCCTCCACGCCTTGCGCCTCCACTCCCCTCCTATAAAGGAGTTCGCCCCAGACCCCTCTCTCTCTCCTCGCCTCGCCTCTTCTCCCGCATCTCGCCGCCGCCGCCGAGTTCCTTGCCGTCGCCCCGCAACTCCCCGACCCCGTAGCCGCCACCCACCTCACCGCCGTGCCGCGCCGCCCTCCCTAGCTACTCCACCGCCGCCGCCGTGCCCCGCCACCGCCAGAGCCGCTTTGCCCCACCACCGCCGGAGGCACGACTCGCCGGAGCCACCGCCGCGGTGGTAAAACCCTAACCCGATCTGCCGTCGATTTTTAACAAAAGACCGTTGCCCCGGTCAGCTGGTTTTCTCGGGTTTTTTTAAAGATGGTTTTGTTTTTTTAAGTTAGATCTATTCAATGAACGTTATCTATTTAGAACTAGGTAGAGAGCGTTCGCTCGGTAGTTTTTTGTTTTTATTTTATTTTTATTCAGGGACCTGTTAGTAGTTATATCTTTTACAGATTAGTCCATAGTCTTAAAACGATCACTACTTTTTGCTCGTTAGTCGGAATTAGATGAAACCAACGCCCAATTCTTTGCTAAGATCCCCTATATCCAGTAAAACAACTTAAACATGTTTTTGGAAGTTTAAAATTTGAATTTCAAACAGTTTAGTATTTGAACTTCTTTTGATCGTAACTTGAGTTTCGTAGCTCCGTTTGAGTTGATTCTTTTTGCAAAGCGAAGCTCTTGACCTAGACTTTCTGATAAGGCCAAATTCACATAATTTTGGTACTGTTAGAAATTGATTTATGTTGCAAGAGTTATTTGCTTGATTTTGATGTTTTCCGAGTTGCTCTCTTCGTTCTTTCCGATCTTTTGAGTGATTGCTTATGTGTGGTTACTATTGCTTGCTCACGATAGATTGACCGGAGTGTGACGAGTAGAACTATCAAGAGTTTTGAGTGCGAATCATCTTCATCAACAATACAAGGCAAGTTCACACTTTGATCATATCCCTTTTCATTACCCAGTTTTTATGCATTAGTTTCAATCCTCAAACAATTGCATGATTAGGATCTGATTAATATGTGGGTTTTGGGAAGTAGATGAGGAAGTACCTATCACCAGTTTTATTATCAAACCCTTGGGAGTTATTTCTACGTTTGCTTATTATGCCATGCTATGCTGGTAGACGTGGATTGGGTGAGTGAATTTCCATGACAGATGTGAGATTGTTAATTAATGGTTTATTTAAGGTGGCAACTTTAATACACATCTGGGTGGATTGAGGCACCTGGGTATTCCAGCGATTGCCTGTTTTCTTTAGGCACCTGGTTATTCCAGCGATTACCAGTTTTTTTTTGGACCGCCACCCAGGCTCAAAGGGATCATAAGATTATTCATGCTAGAAACTTCCGTGTGCAGCCACATGCTATTATGGGCTCTAGCATAGTTGACTAAGTCGTGCAAACTCTTACAGTGGTAGACTAGCAGATGTAGGGGATGTAGGTTGGTACGGTCTACCCATCGTAAGGTGCTAGCGCTTCTGAAAGACTATGTCTCGGTCATCCATTTCTCAAACACCATGTAGTGCGAGAGTCCCAACGGAGGAGATCTAGTCATGTGGGGAAAAGAGCGCAACCTCTGCAGAGTGTATAAACTAATCATGATTAGCCGTGTCCCCGGTTATGGACGTTTTGAGTATCTAGTACTTGGATTATCATATGAATCTCATCATGTTACTTTAATTAATTTTGTTGGGTTTAATGATGATGTTACTTAATTGGGATTGAGAATGTTGTCAACCATTCTCAATGTTTAACAACCACCATGATAGTTAAATAAAATTTATTCCTTTGATGTAGGGAAAAATTGGCTTTACGCAGAATTGTAACCATAGAGCTTTTTCCACCAACCAAATATGCATGTAGTGATAGCCTTTATTCATCATTGCTCTATGGTGTGAATTTGCCAGTACATTCAATGTACTGACCCCTGTGTGGCTGCAACATCTCATGTTGCAGGAATCTTACGACGAGTAAGTGTTACATTAGGGTTACGATTTCTACACTCAACTTTGCCGCTGGTGTTGATGGTAATCCACAACCTTGTTACTTCCGCTATTTGGATTGAGGTAATAGTATTTACGTTACTTTATACATGTGATTTACCTCTGTTATAAATCCTCGAGTACTGTGTGTGTCAGCATACCAATCCAGGGATGACACTTAAGCACAGAGACTTGATCCATTCGGGTCGGGTCGCTACAAGATGGTATCAGGGCACATGTTGACTGTAGGACGTGACCCTAGAAACTGGCAAGCCCATAGGAAAGATTTTTCTCTACAACTTTCTTTTCAAAAGGATCTTTTACCTCTCTTCTCTTCTAAGCTTATTCAAATATTCCCTTTTAGTGAGACCATACCCCTTTCCCCTTTTGACCCCTCAAAGAGTCAACTGATGAGACCACTCCAAGAAGGACCAGATATCGGACAACTAGGACCACTTCGGAATGAAGAGGATTTTACTAAGCATTATAATGATGGAAACTACGACGGATGAAGACTTCGAAGACTAGGAGAATATGAAGAATTTCCAGATTTGGTATGACCAAGGAAGGCTACACTTATGGAATTTGACAGACTATGGAAGCTGTCAATACCCGAGATCAAGGTGTATCGGAGAAAGACCTGAACATGGAGCATTAGAACTCAAAGTTTTGTCAAGAAAACCCTAAGGCAGGAGATATCAACTATGGAATAAAAGTTCATGTCAATGACCAGGGCAGAAATATGGATATCCAAGATGTTATCGCTCTCTTATGCTATTATTACCGTGTTGAGTTAAGCATGCATTCCTTCGGAAGTATTGGATGGTAGAAAGCTGATGGAGCGCCCATCAGCAAAGGATGCAGTGTTAACCTTAGCTGGTGTATCACCAGGATCCGGAGTATTACATCAAGGATTTTAAGATGGACTTTAGGAAGTCATATTTGACAAGGAGGCAATTCGTGAAGAACTCAGGAACCAGAAGCTAAAAGTAGCAAAACAGGAGGAGCTAAACCTGGAGATACCAAAGATTTGTCAAGAACTGAAGGACGGTAGGGCATGGTTCATGCCAAGGATGTTGGAACCCAGAAGTTTGGAACGCAATTGCTGAATATTAAAGGACGTCACGAGAGACTTCGCGTCAACAGAGATGATCTAGCAAAAGAACTTGAGAAGGACAAGTATGATCAGAAGGAGCCATCGGAGACATGAATAAGACTTGAAGAGTTTGGTGACGTTGAAGATTTATTGACCATTAGAAGACCAAACCCCATTGTACCTATGTTAGATGTGACGTTTGTGAGCTTTCATTTGTTTTTTGTTTTTTTCGACAGCCACAATAAAACCTGTCTTTTCAAAATTATTGTTTGTACTGTGTGCATCCCTCTCGATCTCTCTTATCCCACCCCAATACCCTTGGACCCAATAGAGGATAAATGGAGATGAGCTCGTATTTTCTGGACAGATGAGTCAATTGGAGACGAGCCGATGGATTCAGAACATGGAGGATCAAATGGAGAATAACCCTATAGCTGGAAAGGATATGACCCAGCGTGCACTACAGTGCTTTGAAAAGAGGGCTGCTACTTGGTGGAGGATGTACCAAACCATCAATGGATGGCAAGGAGTAACCACTTGGAAAGAATTTAAGTTGACTCTGCAAAGATCTCGTCTTGTGTCCCAGAAGTTGAGGCCTTATGGAAAAAGATGTGAAGAAACCTTGTGCATACAAGCTTTGTGGAGAAATAGGACCCAACAATAAAGAAAAACAAGGACGAATACCCTCATAAGTGGAGGATTACCAAAGGAGTTAGCCGAGGATCTCAGGGAACTTCGGTTGGAGATTGTTCCCAAAGGTTTTGTTGCAGCAATGGAAGTTCAGTCTACATTGTTGGGAAAGATCCATGAAGCTCAGAAGGATGACAAAGAGATTGCTGAGGTAAAGGAGAAAATGAGCAAAGGAAAAGCCAAAGGTTTTCTTAAGGATGAGCACGGCATCTTATGGTTCGAGGACCGTGTATATGTTCCCAATAATGCAAAGATCAGGAAGTAAATACTTCAAGAGGCTCATGACTCACCATACTCGATTCGCCCTGGAAACACCAAGATGTATTTGGATTTGAAGGAGTGTTTCTGGTGGACTGGTATGAAGAAGGATATTGTGGAGTATGTAGTCGTAGGTGATGTATGCTAGAGAGAGTAAAAGCAGAGCATCAGAAGCCAACAGGATTAATACAGCCTATGCCGATACCCGAATGGAATTGGGATAAGCTTGGCATGGATTTCATTACCGGATTTCCCAGAACCCAAACGGGATATGATTCTATCTAGGTAGTAGTTGATTCGCTTGACCAAAGTGGCTCACGTTATCCCAGTGAAAACCACCTATACAAGTGCGAAGTGGCTAAGATATATTTGACCAGGATCGTATGTCTGCATGGAGTTCCGAGGACCATCGTATCAGATAGAGGAACACAGTTTACCTCAAAGTTTTGGAATCACCTGCGCCACACTTTGGGTACTAGGCTAGAGTTCAGTACAACCTTTCATCCACAGACAGATGGATAGACCGAGAGAGTCAATCAGATTCTAGAGGACATGTTGAGAGCGTGTGCGCTAGATTACGGATCTAGTAGGAATGATAATCTACGTTACGTGGAGTTCTCATACAACAATAGTTACCAAGCCAGTTTGAAGATGGCCCCTTTTAAAGCTTTGTATGGGAGAAGTAGCCAGACACCGTTGATGTGGGATGAAGTTGGAGTCCGTCAGTTGTTTGGACCAAATGTGATCAAGGATTCAGAAGAGGATGTTAAGTTGCTTCGAGATAGACTGAAGGTAGCTCAATCCTGGCAGAAGAGTTAAGCAGACTCGAAAATGCAAGGAGGAAGTCTATGAAATTGGAGACAGAGCATGTCTTCGTGTGTCCCCTCTACGAGTAGTTAAACGATCTGGAGTTAAGGGAAAGTTAGCCCCGAGATTTGTAGGACCATACCGAGTTTGGAGCGTATGGGAGAAGTGGCCAACAAGTTGGAGTTACTCGAAGGACTGTCAGGAGTTCATGATGTGTTTCACATTTCCCAGTTGAAGAAGTGCCATGCAGAGAGGACGCTTGACCGTGGAAAGGATAATGATGTTCCACGAAGTGGAGTATGGACTTCATAAGTATAATTTTTTTTATCTCGGTATGTGGGACATCCCACGAGGATGAAGAGAGGAATTACTATTGGATATAAAGGATGTATGATGTTGGAAATATGGATCAATGGAAATTCCATGATGAGTCTGAGTAATCACGTCTTAGTTTGGTACAAATAGAAGGAAGAGAGACAATATAATTGGATGGATTTAAGAATGCTAGGAAGCTGAATGTTGGAATAATGATCAGTTGCCCCGATGATGAGTTCAAGGTTTACAAGTGATGAGATGGGCCATAACCCACAGGCCCCAGGACCTGCCAAGAAGCAAGCACACTCTTGCTGAAGGAAAAACCCTAGAAGAGATTACAACCTTATCGACAGACGATTTTATAGGAGTTTACGCAAAACCTGAGAGTGGTGAAGAAAACGATAGATGTTTGTTTGGCTTGCAGAATCAATGGATTTACCCGAACTTGGTTCGTCGACAAGAGAAATTCTGCAATGCTTGAGAGGATGACCGAGTGTTAGAATGCGAGATTCGCTAAACCGTATACAAGGTAATGATTTGGGTGCGGGATGGATTGATCACCATACCGACTTACTCTTATTATTCGCCTTGCTATGTGGGATGGTAAATCTGAGTGACTTACCTATAGTAGAGCGACGAAGATCAAAACCTTGTTTGAACATTAGAATGGTATAAGTATTTTTCCCTTGTACAAGGCAGTTGTTGCCAACCGCAGGATATACGGTGAGGTTCAACCCAGACCCGTTTTCTGCAGGAGAAACCATAAATTGTTGAAAACCATGAGATATCGATAGCTAATTAGTATTGGCGCCAGACCCGTCAGCTAAGAAGACCCAGTCTCGGAATAACCATACCAAGATGAAAGGACAGAAGAATTGCGGTAAAGGTTATGCCACCACCAAAAGAGCCCAGAGATGGAATTTCCTGAGAACTGGGAAGACCGACACAGTCAACAATAAGGATGGAGTATATGAGTTTTGATGGAAATGTAACCATGCTTCTAAGGGTGGTAGCACCCGAGACCCCCAGAGACAATCGATGGATTTTTGAGAAGACCCCAAACCTAACCTATTTCTTTCCAGCCTCTCTGAATCTCGAGGACAGATTCATTTTAAGGGTGGTAGGTTTGTAACATCCCAAAATTCTAAATTTTGGAATGTTATATTAAATAGATAGATTTGATTGTTTGTTTAATTTTTGTGTGATTGATTCACTGAAAGTGAGTGAATTCGAAACTGTTTGAAAGTTAAATGAGACGGAATAAAAGGACTTTCCCAAACTTTCATTTTGCATTTTGATCTCCGCGAATTCAAATTCTTTTCACCACAAAACCCTGGAGAGAAGATGACATGACTTCTTCCATTTATTTAAATGACAAGGGGTGTTGAAAATATTTGAATTTCATTTGGAAAATATTTCCAACCTAGGAACTTTATGCAACTCAATGATTTTCACGAGCGAAGATAAAATGACTTCTTCAAAACATATGAAATATGAGTTGGGAGTTTCAAAGAATTAAATTCAAAGTTCTTTTGAATTTATTTTTAATTTGGAGTTACTTGAGTTTTATTTCAAATTGTTTTTCTCCAAAAATAAAATATATGGAAAATAGAGTAACATGATTCCCTACATCAGAAAATTGGAGAGAAATAAATTTGAATTAATTTTGGTATTTTTAAAATGATTTTTATTGGATTTTAGTAGGGCAGTAGCACTCTTTGAATTATTTGAATTTCTCTAGATTTTATTTGATGCTACAAAAATGTTCATCTTGTAGGAAATCTTTTTCTGAAAATTTTGATGTATTATATGCTTAGGTTGTATTTGTCTAAGTATTTGTTTATTTTTTATTCTCCTCGAAAATGTTTTTTTTTGAAAAAAATCTCGTCGCCGACTGGGCCGGCCCAGCGCCCGAGCCAGGCCGCGGCCCAGGCCTCGCCACCGCCGTCCCCGAGCTCCCGCAGGAGTTCGTCTCCCGCACGGGAGCGCCGCCGCCGGAGTCCGGCCGGACTCCGCGTCCACCTTGCCCCCTCCTCCACGCCTTACGCCTCCCCTCCCCTCCTATAAAGGAGTTCGCCCCGGGCCCCTCTCTCTCTCTCTCCTCGCCTCGCCTCTTCTCACGCATCTCGCCACCGCCTCGCCGGAACTGCCGCCGCCGCCGAGTTCCTCGCCGTCGCCCCGCAAATCCCCGACCCCGTAGCCGCCACCCACCTCACCGCCATGCCGCGCCGCCCTCCCTAGCTACTCCGCCGCCGTGCCCCGCCACCGCCGGAGCCGCTTCGCCCCACCGCCGCCGGAGGCACGACTCGCCGGAGCCACCACCGCCATGGTAAAACCCTAACCCGATCTGCCGCCGGTTTTTAACAAAAAACCGTTGCCCCGGTCCGCTGGTTTTCTCGGTTTTTTTTAAAAGACGGTTTAGTTTTTTTTAAGTTAGATCTATTCAACGAACGTTATCTGTTTAGAACTAGTTAGCGAGCGTTCGCTCGGTAGTTTTTTATTTTTATTTTATTTTTATTCAGGGACCTGTTAGTAGTTATATCTTTTATAGATTAGTCCCTAGTCTTAAAACGATCACTACTTTTTGCTCGTTAGTCGGAATTAGACGAAACCAACGCCCAATTCTTCGCTAAGATCCCCTCTATCCAGTTAAACAACTCAAACATGTTTTTGGAAGTTTAAAATTTGAATTTCAAACAGTTTAGTATTTGAACTTCTTTTGATCGTAACTTGAGTTTCGTAGCTCCGTTTGAGTTGATTCTTTTTGCAAAGCGAAACTCTTGACCTAGACTTTCTGATAAGGCCAAATTCACATAATTTTGGTACTGTTAGAAATTGTCTTATGTTTCAAGAGTTATTTGCTTGATTTTGATGTTTTCCGAGTTGCTCTCTTCGTTCTTTCCGATCTTTTGAGTGATTGCTTATGTGTGGTTACTATTGCTTGCTCACGATAGATTGACCGGAGTGTGACGAGTAGAACTATCAAGAGTTTTGAGTGCGAATCATATTCATCAACAATACAAGGCAAGTTCACACTTTGATCATATCCCTTTTCATTACCCAGTTTTTATGCATTAGTTTCAATCCTCAAACAATTGCATGATTAGGATCTGATTAATATGTGGGTTTTGGGAAGTAGATGAGGAAGTACCTATCACTAGTTTTATTATCAAACCCTTGGGAGTTATTTCTACATTTTCTTATTATGCCATGCTATGCTAGTAGACATGGATTGGGTGAGTGAATTTCCATGACAGATGTGAGATTGTTAATTAATGGTTTATTTAAGGTGGCAACTTTAATACATATCTGGGTGGATTGAGGCACCTAGGTATTCCAGCGATTGCCTGTTTTCTTTAGGCACCTGGGTATTCCAGCGATTGCCTTTTTTTGGACCGCCACCCAGGCTCAAAGGGATCATAAGATTATTCATGCTAGAAACTTCCGTGTGCAGCCACATGTTATTATGGGCTCTAGCATAGTTGACTAAGTCGTGCGAACTCTTACAGTGGTAGACTAGCAGATGTAGGGGATGTAGGTTGGTACGGTCTACCCATTGTAAGGTGCTAGCGCTTCTGAAAGACTATGTCTAGGTCATCCGTTTCTCAAACACCATGTAGTGCGAGAATCCCAACGGAGGAGATCGAGTCATGTGGGGAAAAGTGCGCAACCTATGCAGAGTGTATAAACTAATCATGATTAGCTGTGTCCCCGGTTATGGACGTTTTGAGTATCTAGTACTTGGATTATCATATGAATCTCATCATGTTACTTTAATTAATTTTGTTGGGTTTAATGATGATGTTACTTAATTGGGATTGAGAATGCTGTCAACCATTCTCAATGTTTAACAACCACCATGATAGTTAAATAAAATTTATTCCTTTGATGTAGGGAAAAATTGGCTTTACGCAAAACTGTAACCATAGAGCTTTTTCCACCAGCCAAATATGCATGTAGTGATAGCCTTTATTCATCATTGCTCTATGGTGTGAATTTGCCAGTACATTCAATGTACTGACCCTCTGTGGCTGCAACGTCTCATGTTGCAGGAATCTTACGACGAGTAAGTGTTACGTTAGGGTTACGATTTCTACACTCAACTTTGCCGTTGGTGTTGATGGGAATCCACAACCTTGTTACTTCCGCTATTTGGATTGAGGTAATAGTATTTACGTTACTTTATACATGTGATTTACGTCTGTTATAAATCCTCGAGTAATGTGTGTGTCAGCATACCGATCCAGGGATGACACTTAAGCACAGAGACTTGACCCATTCGGGTCGGGTCGCTACAGGACATGGCATCTTTTCAATAGGATCAACTTTGGCTTTATCAACTTCAATTCCTCTCTCGGAGATCTTGTGCCCCAATACAATGCCTTCATTAACCATAAAGTGACACTTTTCCCAATTCAGGACGAGACTAGTGTCTTCGCATCTCTGCAAAACTCGATCAAGGTTGCTCAAATAATCATCAAAAGAGGATCCATAGACGGAGAAGTCATCCATGAATACCTCACAAATCTTTTCACAAAAATCAGAAAATATAGCCATCATGCATCTTTGAAAGGTAGCAGGTGCATTACATAAACCAAAAGGCCTAGTCTATAAGCAAAAGTACCAAAAGGGCAAGTAAAAGTAGTTTTAGATTGATCCTTCGCTGACACAGGTATTTGAGAGAAGCCAGAATAACCATCTAGAAAGCAAAAATGTGTGTGTTTGGATAGCCTTTCTAGAATTTGATCAATAAAAGGTAAAGGGTAATGATCTTTCTTAGTAGCTTTATTTAACTTACGGAAATCAATTACCATCCTATGACCTATAATAATTCTTTGCGGGGTCAGTTCATCTTCATCATTAGGAACAACGGTAATACCTCCCTTTTTAGGGACACAATGGACAGGGCTTACCCATTCACTATCAGCAACGGGATAAATAATACCTGCCTCAAGGAGCTTTAGAATCTCCTTTCTTACCACTTCCTTCATTTTGGGATTTAATCGTCTTTGAGGATCTCTGACTGGCTTGGCGTCTTTCTCTACTGAAATTTTGTGTTGACATAATGTGGGACTAATGCCCTTAAGATCATTCAGAGTATATCCAATAGCAGCTCGGTGCTTCTTCAGAGTTTTCAATAATCTTTCTTCTTCTTTCTCTGAAAGGTTAGCCTAATAATAACAAGATATATTTCTTTTTCATCAAGATAAGCATACTTAATATTATCAGGTAAGGGTTTGAGTTCAAACACGGGATCACCCTTGGGAGGAGGCGGATCCCCAAGAATTTCAACGGGAAGGTTATGTTTCAGCATAGGTTCCTGTTTAAGGAACACCTCATCTATTTCTTCCCTTTCCTTCATAAACATATCGTTTTCATGGTCTAGCAAATATTGTTCTAACGGATCAGTTGGAGGAACAACAATGGAAGCAAGACCAATAATTTCATCCTTACTAGATGGTTCCCTTTCACGAGGTTGTCTACTAAACTTGGCAAAATTAAACTCATGAGACATACCATCTATGCCAACAGTGACAATATTCCTTTCACAATTAATCTTAGCACTAGCTGTATTCAAGAAGGGTCTAACAAAAATAATGGGACAAAAATCATCTTGTGGGGAAGCAAGAACAAGAAAATCGGCAGGGTATTTAACCTTCCCACACAAAACTTCAACATCTCTAACAATCCCAATAGGTTTGATGGTATCCCTATTAGCAAGCTTAATAGTAACATCAATGTCTTCTAATTCAACAGGTGCAATATCGTGCATAATTTCTTTATAAAGATCATAAGGTATCGCACTAGCACTAGCACCCATATCACATAAGCCATGATAACAATTATCTCCAATTTTAACAGAAATAACAGGCATGCCTACAATAGGTCCACGTGTCTTAGTACCAGGTCTAGCAATATTAGCAGTCTCACCCAAGAAAGAAATAACTTGCCCATCTAAATCCTCATCCAAGAGATCTTTAACCATAGCAATACTAGGTTCAACATTAATTTTCTCAGGAGGTGTATAGGTCCTAGTATTACTCTTACGAACAACAGTTGAAGCTTTAGCATGATCTTTTATCCTAATAGGAAAAGGAGGGTTTTCAACATAAGCAGTAGGAACAATAGGATCACTATAGGTGATAGTCTTTTCTTCGATTGTAATAGGTGCAACTACTTTCACTTCAATAGGAGGATTATATTTAAACCATTTCTCTTTAGGGAGATCAACATGACTAGCAAAAGATTCACAGAAAGTAGCTACTATCTCAGAGTCAAGTGCATACTTAGAGCTAAATCCACGGAAAACATCGGTATCCATAAAAGATTTAACACAATCGAACTTAGGTGTCATACCTGACTCCTTACCATCGTCGGAACCCCAATCTTCAGAGTTGCGTTTAATTCTTTCCAATAAGTCCCATTTGAAATCAATAGTCTTCCACATATAAGAACTAGCACAGGAAGTATCGAGCAGGTTGCGATTAACGAGAGAAAGCCGAGCATAAAAATTCTGAATAATCATTTCCCGAGAGAGCTCATGATTGGGGCATGAATATAACATTGACTTAAGCCTCCCCCAAGCTTGAGCGATGCTTTCTCCTTCGCGAGGCCAAAAATTATCTATGTAATTACGATCACGATGAACAAGATGCATAGGATAGAACTTCTGGTGAAATTCCAACTTCAATCGCTTATAATTCCAACAAGTTGGCCACATATAATTCGATCCCGTATCATCACATAGCCTATACCATGTCAATGCATCTCCCTTCAAAGATAAAGGGAAGACCTTCCTTTTGACAACATCATCGGGAATACCTGCAAGCTTAAATAATCCACAAACTTCATCCACAAAGATAAGGTGTAAATCGGGATGCAATATTCCATCTCCTGCAAATGAATTAGCTAGCAGTTTTTCTATCATACCTGAAGGAATCTCAAAGTGAATATTTTCATAAAGTTCAGTAGGTTGAGAAGCAACTCTTTTCTCTTCTAGTTGGGGTGAAGATACCCCGAACAAGCCCCTCAAAGGATTAGTTTCCATAGTGACAAGTAACAGAAAATTTCAGCACACTATATAAATGTTTCCTTACCAAGTTCCACTCACCAAAAGCGCTACACTCCCCGGCAACGGCGCCAGAAAAGAGTCTTGATGACCCACAAGTGTAGGGGATCTATCGTAGTCCTTTCGATAAGTAAGAGTGTCGAACCCAACGAGGAGCAGAAAGAAATGATAAGCGGTTTTTAGTAAGGTTTTCTCTGCAAGCACTGAAATTGTAGGTAATAGATAGTTTCGTGATAACATAAATAGTAAGAGCAAAAAGTAAATAAAGTAAATAAAGTGCAGCAAGGTGGCCCAATCCTTTATGTAGCAAAGGATAAGCCTGGACAAATTCTAATAATGAAGAAGGAGCTCCCGAGGACACATTGGGAATTATTGTCAAGCTAGTTTTCATCACGTTCATAAGATTCGCGTTCGGTACTTTGATAATTTGATATGTGGGTGGACCGGTACTTGGGTACTGCCCTAACTTGCACAAGCATCCCACTTATGATTAACCCCTATTGCAAGCATCCGCAACTACAAAAAGGAGTATTAAGGTAAACCTAACCACATCATTAAACATATGGGTCCATATCAACCCCTAACGAAGCAACGCATAAACTAGGGTTTAAGCTTATGTCACTCTAGCAACCCATCATCTACTTATTACTTCCCCATGCCTTCCTCTAGGCCCAAATAATGGTGAAGTGTCATGTAGTCGACGTTCACATAACACCACTAGAGGAAAGACAACATACATCTCATCAAAATATTGAATGAATACCAAATTTACATGACTACTAATAGCAAGACTTCACCCATGTCCTCAGGAACAAACGTAACTACTCACAAAGCATATTCATATTCATAATCAAAGGAGTAATAATATGCATAAAGGATTTGAACAAATGATCTTCCACCAAGTAAACCAATTAGCATCAACTACAAGGAGTAATCAACACTACTAGCAACCCACAGGTACCAATTTGTGGTTTTGATACAAGATTGGATACAAGAGATGAACTAGGGTTTTGAGAGGAGATGGTGCTGGTGAAGATGTTGATGGAGATTGACCCCCTCCCGATGAGAGGATCGTTGGTAATGACGTTGGTGATGATTTCCCCCTCCCGGAGGGAAGTGTCCCCGGCAGAACAGCTCCGCCAGAGCCCTAGATTGATTCCGCCAAGGTTCCACCTCGTGGCGGCAGAGTTTCGTCCCGTAAGCTTGCCCATGATTTTTTCCAGGGTAAAAGTGATTATATAGCAGAAGATGGACGCCGGAGGCCCACCAGGGGGCCCAGGAGATAGGGGGCCGCGCCCTATAGGGGGGGCGCCCCCATGTCTCCTAGACAGGGTGTGGGCCCCCTGGCCTATTTCTTTCGCTCATAAATTCTTATTAAATCCAAAAGGTTGTTTCGTGGAGTTTCAAGACTTTTGGAGTTGTGCAAAATAGGTTTCCAACGTTTGCTCCTTTTCCAGCCAGAATTCCAGCTGCCGGCATTCCCCCTCTTCATGGTAAACCTTGTAAAATAAGAGAGAATAGCCATAAGTATTGAGATATAATGTGTAATAACAGCCCATAATGCAATAAATAGTGATATAAAAGCATGATGCAAAATGGACGTATCACCTACTTGTGCAAACATGGTCATCACTCGTGTGACACCTCGCGTCATGACTGTGTGCATATGTAACTATTGAGGTTAGAAAGTGGAGGCAAAACCAAATGATGACTTTGGTTTGCTAGCTTCTTGAGTGCCAAGTCTTGAGCTTTAGGTGAAAATCCTAGGTCAGGTCACAATTTTTTATACTTGGCTATAATGATGTTTTTACATTGTCACCTGCTTATAGAAGACTTTGCCTGGAGTTTACTCGGACTTAACCTTTGGAATGATAACCCACTGTCTGGCACTCGGTGGTTGGAACCAACAACGGTGTTTGCATCTCGTTCCCTTCATCGAGTTGTTACTTTTGGAGAATCCTTCTCATGTGTTTGTGTTGTCAAGAGATGGTCATTCTTGTATTTCATCGATTGTTGTGTTCATTGCTTTGTCCCCCCCCCCTCAGGCATAGCTTTTCTCTTGTATGGTGTTGATATTTGTCGGCACGATCCTTTGTGTGTGTGTTGGCCATTGCAAACAAACAAATCATCAAATCAGGGCAGAGTTTGCATGTCATAGCTCAGTACATGACACCTAATTTGCAACCAGAACCAGATAGGATATACCACATGAATATAGTCATGCCAAGCTAATTGGTACGTTAATTCTTTAAAGATCAACACGCCATTCTGCTAAAGGACAATTCTCAAACCAGTAAGTTCTCTGGACAACAGATTTGCAATCGATCGGAAACTTTGGTGCACATGCTATCCCTTGAATAAGTTTTGCGATAATTTACACTAACCTAGTGCTAAAAGCTTGCACACTAGGTGAAGTCTAGGCAAAGATTATATAAAGCAAGCCTTATCCTTGCACAATGAAATAAAGAGAGGCCGCGTCGAACCCCGGACGTCTTGGCACAAACGGGAAGTACTTTACCACCACATCAAGTCTGTTCTTCTAAAGAACGAAATTCTTATATATCCATGGACCTCTAGGGTTTCCCCATTTTGGACGGCATGCAAACTTTCATTGGAAATACAAGTTTGCATGAATGGTCCAGCCTTTACAAATTTCATAGTTCAAGTCTAATAATATTTGTTCATGCGACCATAGAGAGTGAATTTCTTCACATCAAATACTGCACCGTTGTCTGAAATAGTTTATCAACCACAATGTTGTAGGCCTTTTTAGTAGGATGAAAGCTGTCCCAGAAAATATAATCATAAGCATTTGGACATGCATGTTGATTTTTAACAAATATTGCTGCATTTAGCAGGGTGCTGCCACAACATCCTTCGGTTGCCTCCTTGAATTCTATATTATAGGAAGTTTCAAAATATTTAGTAACAAATAATTATGATGATAACATGTCAACCAACTTGTATTTTTAAACACCATATAAAGTCACATATTCCTAAGCCAAGTATATAAACTATGTAAATATTAGTATCGTAGTTGTTCTTGATACTTTAGTTCATCCATAATTTTGTAAGATTTATTGCATTTGGAGTTTAAGGTTTGTCATAGTGGGAAGTAACTTAGAGTAGTAATATGCATATGTTACTAGTCTATGTTATTACCTTCATAATATATGTGCGGTGTCATGCAAGCCTTCATTTATTTAGTTATAGACTCATTTAACCTTTGGGGTGCGCTATGTTATAGTAACATATTATGTTAGCACAAACACATCTCTCATTAACTATTTGCCACGTAAGCAAAATTTTCTTGGGATGTGTTATGTTATTTGCTATGTTACTCTCCCTATGACCAGCCTAAATAGGTTTTCATTGTTATCTGTCAATATATTTATATTGCGGCGATACTCTACTGTTACATTTGATAACATGCCCTAAAAATGAAAATCAAGGATAAAATGTGTACTCACCATAAAAACCAGGATGTTGAATGAGCTCAAGCAGATTGTAGTATATGTCAAGATAAATAAACGTGGAGCCTTGAATAGTTTTTGCAGCATTTAACCAATGAATTTCCGTTGCCATTTCAGAAATGAATAATTCCGCCGCTTGATTTTGCTTGGGCTCACATTCTCTTGATCCAAGTTTCCTTTGCGAGGGACAACATCCAATTGGTGGAATGCCAATGAATACTAATCCTCTTTGCACCCATCTCATTTAGTTTCTGTTCATAAGAATATATATGAACATACTAAATTTTATAAATATCAGGTTTATTGATCAAATGCTAATTAAACAGCATATACATGGATTGCAAATAAAAGTGGGCGACTGTAAGTACCATGATAATTATAAATATCCTTATGCTCAAACTTTGTCCAGAGATTTTGATGGTACAGATTGAGTAATGTACTAAATTTTCAAACACATAAAATGTATTTGTAGTCAACTAAAGGAATCTATTAAATGCCTTACGAAACGAATGGATCATAGTGTTTGAGTTTGAGGGAAATACGCAAAACTTCAAAACTCCGAAGAACTAAATGAGCACGAGAACTTTGTTGAAAAAGAGGGAGCCAAACAAGCTTTTTTAAGAAACTATGACATTGACTATTTCCCAGCAGGTTTAGAGTTTTAATGAATACTCTTACCATAGTAAAGTTGACGGCGGAAGAGACAAGAAATTTCACGTAGGAAGGAAGATTATATTGATGGGGCCTCAAAGGAAATGTAAAATAATTATTTACAAGGTCATTTGCCCCCATTACTGTGAAGTATATGCCTTCAGATATAACATGTGTCATCTCATCTTCTCCGACTGAAGTTTTTAGTCTCTCCTTATGTTTGAGGAATAATCCAAGTTGCCCAGTGCTCGATCTAGCATTCTGAATCATAGTAGGAAGTTAGCATTAGGAATCTCTAGTAACATTCCCAAGGCAATGCGCAGGAACTTCGACACTATTACAATTCTGTTGCACTGGAGGCTATGGAAAGAGAGGAACTCCAGAGTTTTTGATCAAGTGGCGAGCAGTGCTGAAAGAGTCCTGGACTTGATACGGGAAGACATAGCAGTATGGCGCTCAGCAGGCTGCATAGCGGACCTTGGTTCCTAGCGAGTCATTGGCATTTGTACCGTGTTGTAATCGTTGTATTGTGGGGTTTGTCAGACTCTGGTTTTCAGATCTAGTTCGCCTAGACTGCTAACCGCGCTGTGCTTCTTCTTTCTTTCTAATAAAGACCGGCCAAGGGCCCTTTGAGAGAAACCAAAATGAAATATACTAGTACACGATAACTGTATTGTGTGAGATGCATGTGATATGTTCTGTTACCATGGGTATCGAAGTAAAAGGATCATATCCACAGCCACCAGAAGCGAAGACGACACCGGTGAGTAGCTCACTTATTGGAAGATCGCCTCCGAGGTACGGTGGCAATAGTTCCTTAATTCCTAACCTAGAAGCTGCTCAATCAAGAAAAATAATATCAGTAGATCTTCTAGTTTTCAGTTTTCACATGGTGCAAGACTAAGAGGTTGGTGTATAGATAAAGTTTATTTCAACAAAGGTGACATTCAAAAGTTTAAATTATAAAGTGAAAAGGCATAGAGTTTTTGAAATAGTAACTAATCATTTAAGTAGTAAATGAAGATGGGTATACTCCGTCATCTGTTTGGCCTTGGTATCACGTCTGTACGTCTGTGCTTGGTTGTTGCTCAACATGCAACTTAATTAGTGCAACCCATTGATGGAGTTGTCATCATAATAGTGTTTATTTCAGCTTAATTAGTGCATTAATTGGATAGTATTATTGATATAGATTACTAGTACTAGTTGGTTTGCATTAAATGGAGAAAAACACAGACGACGGACCAGTACAACCAAACATCCGAGGTTAGAGCAACATCCATATCGGCAGCCTCATAACGCGCTCCGTATGGATATGAAGGCTGCTGAGACAAAACGTAAATATAGTCCCATAAACATAGTTTCTAAAAACTTTTTTCAATGTGAGACTGTTTATTAGTAGCTATAAGATTTCCCTTCCTCACCTCAACAATGAAAGTTTTTCCGTACTTGGATTTCAACGCCTATTTACAAAATGATTTCAGTAAGGATTACAAATACAATTTAAACGACCTCAATAATAAGATTCTCTCCTAATTGAATTACGGTATTTTTCTCCTATTCGAAATGATCGCGCAAGTGTTGGAGGCTTCGAGTTTCGCGGTCACGCGGTTGACAAACGTCTGTGCATCCTGGATGCGGGATAAGGCCACAGTCTTAAAGGTCGGCGTGAGAGCGACGTTCATTTTTGCCATGGGAGCCATCGACATGTGGTCGAAGTATTCAAGGGTGGTTGGTAAGCGATCGTGACCAACGGCTTAATCAAGAGAGAATTTCTTATTTAACACTGTCTTAAATTTTCTTTCCTTATTCGATACTGAAAAACTTTTTCTTCCTTATCTAACATGAAGTCTAAATTTTGTTCCTTTTGTGACACTTTCATCCATTTTGACTAGTACTAAAGGTGTTAAATGACATGTGAAAAGACGACTTTACCCCTGATGCAAACTTGTGACAAGAATTATATACATGACCAAAGAAGCACCTATTTTCATGGCGATGGAAGGTAGCGAACAAAAGCAGAGCTGTCTTTACCCCTGATGCACACGTACAAACAAACGTACATGTGAAACTGGACAAAAGCAGAGCAAACTTAGCCTGCCCAGCCACGTGCACGTAATGAAAGTTTATGGTGTTACGTACCTGTGTGTGGTATTGATCCAGGAATCAATCAAGCTGCCTGCTAGTCTGCTTCTTTGAGCTAGCTTTGCATGTACGCAAATTTGTGATGACTTGATTTAGAGTTTTATAAGTTGGATGTCGAAACGTGACGCCGGGCAGCTGAGTGGCCGAATAAGCTAAACAAAGATGGCAACATAATTTAAGTTGGATGTTAGTGATCGCATGTGCAATCAAGCTGTGACTGACTGACTGCAGTACATTGTTGTTGCTAATTAGCCGATCAACAAGTCAACCAACCTACATATTGGTGTCTTGCGAAGACGCAGAGGGTAAAAATGAATCCTACATATTGGTGTCTTGCGAAGACGCAGAGGGGTAAAAATGAATATTAGCCGATCAACAAGTCAACCAACCTACATTAGTCATGTGAATAATGCACTAGGGGTAAAATCGTCTTTTCACATGTCAATTAACACCGTTAGTAGTCAGAATGGACAAAAGTGTCATAAAGGGAACAAATTTAGATTTGATGTTATATAGGGAAAAGTTCTTCGGTGTCAAATAAGGAAACAACTTTTAAAACAGTGTCAAATAAGGAATTTCCTTAATCAACCTTATGGCTCACATCGTCCTAGACCCACTCGGAGTAGTGCCACGCCCCCACCCAGAACTTTCAAACTGCATGGTTATCTTTGGTCTTGCCGTCGAAAGGTCCACGGAGAGGGCGTAACTGCACCGACATGGTCGATGGGGTTGAGTGTGATGGCAACGACGAAGTGGGAAGAGGGGAGGGGGGTGGCGGCCGTCCAAGGTGGCTGATTGGGATAGAGTGCGCTAGCGACGGAGATGAGGGAAAGAGGAAGAATGTGGTGGCAACGGCGAATGGGATATCGGTATTATACCCATAATGGGCACATACCGACAGGAAACGAGGGTGGATTTGTTGCATGCGGATGGGAAACAGATACGAAAGACTCAGCGACCTTTATTTGGCACTCTTTCAATTGGATAAGCGGGCGCAACATTGATAGAGGTGGGAGCGGCAGCCGTACAGGTGATGGCGCCATCGAAACTTCCTTCCTACACGAGTGGTTGACCGATGGTGCGCACTTCAAACCAACACCCACAACCTAAAAAATATAAAGGCTCACGGGTTGGATATGGAGTGCACTCCATAAATCTGCAGGCAAAAGGGCATATGACGACTCCATTAGAATTGACTTTTCGGTCAAAATAACAATATTGATTATTATTATACCTTTTTTTGCGAATGGATTATTATTATACCGATAGGCCCGATATGGCAACTCTAGCAGAGTATCTCTTAGGCAGGCTAACTGCATTTCATTATCAGCTCCTATGTTCCCAGCATTAGGTTTCCATGTTAATATTTTCCCTACATGGACATGTCACATGTACATGTACAGTGTTTTGATTTGGATGCCAAAATGTCTCGTGCATCAATACTTGAGGAGCTTCCAATGGAATTACCCCCTCCAAAAGCAAAATGATACTACGGGTCGTTTGGCTCCAAATCTAAGTTTGACCCAGCTGGTCTTAGGAACGTCTCAATGTTTTAGGTATGTGTGTTGCACTGATCACCAGCTTCCATTGAGCTTCTTGCCCAAGTTTGCTGCATGTGTGGGCCCCGGTGCTGGATATTTTTGTCAAAAAGACCACCTGCCCAACAAAAATAACAAAAAAGACTACCTCCAGATGAAATTGACAGAAAAGATCACCCCAGCAGTGGCGGCAGGCGCGCCAGCCGACGCGTGGCAGCTGCCGCCACATGCCCAGACGGCAGCAGGAGCATAACAGCCAGCCAGCGGCAAGACGGAACGGGTGATTGCATTGTCGTCCCTGTTGCCTAGATGTGTGGCGGCAGTATTGTTTGAATGGCGTGCTGGTATGTTTCATTTCGTCTGCATTTTGTTTCGTCTGTGTTTCGTTTCGTCTCACGAATAATGCTACAGATTTACCCCCGCGGTTGATTTTTAGGCATGCAATACACTATTTTTAAATAATAATCATTTATTTATAAATAATAATACGAGCCTCTGTCACAGGCCTCATCGTCGGCCGCCTCGCGTCGGGCGATTCACCCGGCGGACCTTCACCGCCGTGGGTCTCATTGTCGGCCTCCTCACGCCGGCCTCAACATCCGTCTGCCTCCTCGCGTACCTTCGCCGCCGCATGCCTCATCATTGGCTTCGTCGCGCCGACATCAACTCCCGGGCGTTGAGGCCGACGCGAGGAGGCCGACGATGAGGCCCGCGACAGAGCAGGTCCGCCGGACGATGATGTCGACGCGAGAAGGCCGGCGATGAGGCCTGCGACGGTGAAGGTCCACCAGGCGATGAGGCCGACGCGAGAAGGCCGGCGATGAGGCCCGCGGCGGAGCAGGTTCGTCAGGCGATGAGGCCAGCGTAGGAGGCCGACGATGAGATCCGCGGCGGTAAAGGTCCGCCGGGTGAATCGCTCGACGCGAGGCGGCCGATGATGAGGCATGTGACAGAGGCTTGCATTATTATTTGTAAATAAACGACTACTATTGAAAAATAGTGTATTGCATGCTAAAAATCAACAGCAGGGGTATACAAATTTGTGGCATTACTTGTCAGATGAAACAAAATGCAGACAAAACAAAACACGGACGAAACAAAACATAGCATCATACAAACAGGGCATGCAAACAGTGCTGTCGCCATGACTCAAGGCGGCAAGGACGACATGCAGTCCACCGTTCCGTTTTGGCGCCGGCTGGCTGTTACGTGCCTGCTGCCGCCTGGGCATGTGGCGGCCGGTGCTGGTAGGCGGGTGCCACACGTTGGCTGGCGCATCCGCCGCCAATGTTAGGGTTGTCTTTTCTGTCAATTTCATTTGAAGGTGGTTTTTTTTGTTAATTCCGTTGGACAGATGATCCTTTTTACAAAAAATCGTGGCGCTGATTTTCTTGGCCACACTTTCTAGCAAGCCACATTTCCTTACCTTACGTTTTAGGCGCGGTAAAGTTAGCCTTCAACTACACATTTCCCTAAATATTCTCAGCTTGGTATAACTAAAAAGTCAGTCGCCGGTCGCTACGTACGTACTACCTCCGTCCTGGTTTATTGATCTTTATTGTATTTTGTGCCAAATTTTGACCATAGATTAAACTAATAAAATGTTCACACATGTCATCAAATATTATATTTTTGAAAACTATGTTCAAATACAAATCCAATGAGATAATTTTACTTGGCATGCATTAATATTTTGTTAGTTAAATCTTTAGTCAAAATTTGGCACAAACTATAAAGGAGACCTATAAACCAGGACGGAGGTAGTACCTAGCATGCCCCCCGGAACCTTCCCATTTGAGAACCTCCTGGTGGCCTTGCGGCCAGGGAAGTCCTGCCCGTAAGGCGGGAAGTCGGCCTTCGCCTCCGTCAGCCGGTGGTTGTTGTTGCCGGGATCGACGATCGAATCGCCGAACACAGACACTGCAGAGATTTTGCTTTTCACCGTGCTTGATCCATCGGCGGATGGGAGAAGCGCCATCAGTAGCAGCAGCAGGTTCATGATCAATAGAAGCGCGAGGCCAGCAAGGACGCCCCGTAAAGTCAACTCCACAGCACGACCCTAAACAGACGTCCGGTTTGACCAATTTTTGTCCCTTTAAGGTGGCGATGTGTTCGCCCGTGTCTGATCTTGTACGTTGGGACGTGCGTGCGCCCACCGCGCGGCCGCACCCCAAATCACGTCCGCGTTGGACATGATTAAAAAAACAGAAAAGCGTAAATAAAATGACTAAAAAAAGTAAATAAACGCAGTTAAAAAATAAAACATAGTTAGGGGTCACGGCCACAAAACGACCCAGTTTAGCAGTTTGCTTAATGGCCCGTGCCATAATTAACATAAAAAGAAAATAAAAAACGCCACCGCGTGCTCCTGCCGCGCCCGTTGATGCCATGGCCCTCGCCGTCTTCAGTGGCCGCCGGTGTCGTCGTCGTCGCTGACGAGGTCGTCGTAGGCCGGCGACGTCCAGAGGTGGGACGGCGGCGCGTGGTACACGGGGGCGGCCTGGAAGGCCGGAGGTGCCTGCACCACCTCCTCCCGTGGCGAGGCCTCCCGCTCCGGTGACCGCGGCGGCGTGGGGCACCAGTTCATGCCCCCCACGGCGTCGGTCATCTCCGGAGCCGTGCACGACCAGCTCCAGTGCTGGCCCACCAGATCCGGGTGGAACGCGGCCACCGGCGTGTCCTGCATCGGCTCCTCCGCCGCAACCATGTCTAGCTCGGGGATGGCGACGTCGCCGGCCGCAGAGAGGGCCATCGTCTCCTCGAGGCCCGGCCATTGGCGCTCATCATGCGTGTTCACGGAGTCCTCCATGACATGCTGCATGAGCTGGGCCTCCTCCTCCGTTGTCATGCGAGGAGGTGGAGGTGGTGATGGAGACAGGGAAGGCGACGGCGTGGGCGTGAGGCCGGGCACCTCCCGACGTGGCCGCCGCGGCCTCGACACCATGTCGGCGAAGTAGGACATGCGCCGCGTGCCGTGCTCGTCCTGGAGCCAGATTTCCCAGAGGACAGAATCGGGGGCATACCTATCGTCGAAGTAGAGGTCGTCGGGGAGGAGGCGGCGGCAGCGCTCGATATCATCGCAGTGCGCACGGCCGCTCGTCGGCACCGACAGGATTAGGACCCGGTCGGTGCTGAGGTACTAGTTGTTGGGGAAGTGGATGTCGCTCCACGGCACCGGCGTCCTCGTCTCCCAGTAGCGCCGGCACACATCGGCGCTGAGGTACTGCTGGTCGCGCTCGCCGGCGGGCCTAGAGGCGATGGTGAAGGGGACCGGCGCGGGGGCTCGACGGGAGGTGCGCGGTGGTGACGCGGGCGGTGATGCAGGCTCCTCCTTCTTCATGGAGCCAGAGCGGCGGCCCAAGGAGGAGCCAGCCTCGCAGTCGTGCTTCCACTTACGGCCGTAGTTCCATAGCCCCATGGCTGCAGCCGGCCGGCGAGTTCGAGGACAGGGAGTGGCTAGGGTTTGAGGGTGTCGGCTATCGAGGGGGCAGGGAGGGGCCGGAGTGGGAAGTGTGGACGACGACCGGTCCACGAGTTCCCATTTAAGAAGGACGGCGACCGTTCAATGGCCGGATGACAGGTAGAGCTACCCGAGCGTGCGCATTGACGTTGGCGGGTGGGAGGTAGGTGGCCTCCTACCACGCGGCCCCGACGCGGACGAGCGCGCGTCCGTTTGTCGTTCGCCGTGACCCAAACCCGGCGCAAGTTTGCGCTCGAAATGGGTCGGCCCGAACACAAAACGGATAAGATGGGTTCGGGCCGTCGCGCGCTGGGCCGCCCGATTTGTCCATTTTACCCCAAACGGATGGGACCAGACAGAATGAGGTCGTGCGGTGGAGTTGGCATAAAGAGACGCCATTGCTTGGCTCCGTACTAATAATTCTGTGTGCGTATCAGCTACAGCGGTATAGTGTGTTCTTTTTTTTTGAACCGGGCTTTACCCCTTTCCATTACTAGAGAACGGAGATACAAACTAGTTCAAAGTGTCAAGAGGAGGGAAAGAGGGTAGAGCGAGTTCAAGCACTACCAGAAAACCCACCACATTCGCTCGCCATCGAAACGGATGCCATGGGGCGAAAACCTGGTAGCACCAACATCTAAAAGTCTATTACAAGCCAACATCAGGCCAAGGAACGGCTGAGGACATCACAAAACAAGCATCAGGCTAAAGAACAAAGACACCGATGACTAAGACGACCGAAGGCGCTAACTTCACCTATTTCTCTCTTCTGTGCACGAGTGCATGATTCTTGAAAGTTCACACGAAGACTCCCTGGGATTCACGAGCTCTCGATCGGTTGCTTGGCAGCATCACACAGCCTCATCAGCTGCACCGTGCTGGTCCTGATCATTCTGCGCCAGCTCGAAGCTCCCCAGCCGCTTCTCCCTTATGCAGTCATGTCCAGTATAACAGAAACGAACATAGAGAGAAAACAATCTCAAAAGGAGTCTTAATCTGTTTTTTCTCAAAGGTGGCCCGATTGCGTGCCAGCCAGATAGCCCAACAAGTAGCAGCTAAGCCCACAATATAGAAAACTTCTTTACCAGGGAGAACCTATTGCACCAAGAAAAATACTGCTAGTAATTGTTCAGGCATTTATCAGTGCCCATAACCACCCCAATAGATCTCCAGATCACCCTAACAACTGGGCAAGTAAAGAAAAGATGTTTTGAAGTTTCTATCTCCTTGCAGAAGGAACAACAAGGATTCCCTGGCCATTTTCTCTCCCTCATCACTTGTCTCGTGAGCATCGCATCTTGAGAAAGCTGCCATAAAAAGATTTTAATCTTGAGAGGGATCTTAGCTTCCCATACCCACTTATAGTTACATCCTGCAAGAGGTTTTTCCAGCAGTTTGTACACCGACTTGGTGGTGAATTTGCCACTCTGGTTAAGCCCTCAGAAAATTCTATCATCACCACCTCCCTCAACAAGGGGGATTTTTCTGACTATATCTAACAGTTCTTCCCACTGCCTAAGCATTTCAGGGGTAAGTCTGCGTCTAAAGAAAGAATTGGTGTCAGCATCAATCACTTTGTTCAAAGTGCAATCAGGGAAGTTACAGATGTCAAACAGCTGAGGGTATTGTTCCTTAAGAGGAAGTAACCCATTAATCGAGTCTTTCCACGTCCTTGTGATGTTTCCCATTTTAGTCTCAATCTTCCTGCCCATCATATACACCTCTTTAATTTTAAGCAGAGCTTTCCAACATGGTGAGTCAGAGAACCTGGCAGTAACATCTGCAACAGATTTGTTGCGGAGATATCTTGCACGAACAATATCTTACCAAAGTCCTTTTTGCATTTCAAGCTTCCACCACCATTTAACCATTAAGCTGATGTTTTGCTTTCGAAGGTCTTTGATGCCCAAACCACCTTTTTCTTTGGATCTACATATTCTGCTCCATTTCACAAGGTGGTTTTTCTTGTTACATCCTTGCAAGAAAAATCTTCTTCTGTGCTTATCTAACCTTTCTATAAAGGTTTTATTCATAAGCCACATCGACATGTGGTATAAAGAGATCTGTGTGACCACAGAATCAAGCAGGGTATGCCTCCCTCCCATTGAGGCAGCATTGCCCACCCAGGCCTCGAACCTCTTCAAATATTTGCTCACAATGAATTCCCAATAAGATGTTTAAAGGTTCGTGTAACTCACAGGCATACCTAGATATTTAATAGGGAAACTGCCAATCTCACAATAGAACAGCTCCGCATATTTCTTAACAACATTCTCGTCCCCACCCACAGTAAGAATCTCACTTTTCTGGAAGTTAACTTTTAACCCAAACATCATTTCAAACAAGTAGAGCAGTAACTTCAGGTTAACTGCTTTTTCAACATCATCTTCCAGGCATATGATGGTTTCCGCGTATTGCAGGACCGCTACCCCATCAAGAATTAGATCAGATGCTAATCCTGTGATTAATTTGTTTTTCTGAGCATTCTTGATCATCTTGGTAAGACATTCAACAGCCAGGTTGAATAGGAATGGGGAATGGGGATCCCCTTGGCGAACCCCCTTTGCACTCTGAAAGTAAGGGCCGGTACAGTTATTCAGCTTAATACTAACTGTCCCCTCATATAGGATTTGCTTAATCCAACCACACCATGTCTCATTAAACCCCCGCATTTTGTGACACTCAAGGAGAAATTCCCAATTAACTTGGTCGTAGGCTTTTTCAAAGTCTAGCTTAAGGACAACCCCCACTCTTTTTTTGACATGGGTGTAGTTGAGGATCTCATGGAGTGAAAGCACTCCATCCATGATATTTCTCCCTTTCACAAAAGCATTTTGAGTGAGAATAATTAGTTTGTCAACATACACAGCAACTCTACGGTCGAGCACCTTAGTGATTAGCTTGTATGGACATCTGAGGAGGCAAATAGGTCTAAATTGCTGGATTCTCTCAGCACTAGAGACTTTCAGAAGGAGGGTAATGATCCCATAGTTGAGGCATTTGACATCCAATTTTCCTTGGTGGAAATGATCAAACAGAGCCATAATGTCATCTTTGACAATATCCCAACACACCTGATAAAATTCAACAGGAATATTATCAGGTCCAGGGGCTCTATTGGGAGCCATGTCAAATAGAGCTTCCTTGACTTCTGACTCTGTAAATGCTCGGCAAAGATCAAGGTTATCAATCTCAGTGAGGTTCTCATCATCGGTCCATGTTTCAGGGTCTAAGTGAAATTGATTACCAGGAGTGGGATCAAATAAGTTTTTATAAAAACTAGTGGCATGAGCAATCAGATTGTCCGTGCCCTCTATTGTCACCTCCTCACCCACCTTAAGTGAATGGATGGTATTTTTGCATTTTCGCCCATTGGCTATTTTATGATAGTAGTCTTTGTTTAAATCCCCTTTGAGGAGCCAACACTCGTGGGATTGTTGTAACCAGAAGATCTCTTCGTTTACAAGCAGGTCATACAGTTCAAAGTTGGCATCCATCTTCCTACTGTAGAGCTCAGGAGGAAGTGGCCCATCTTCTTCAAGCTCTTCGAGCATAGAAAGTTCCAATCTAAGATCTTATAGTGTGTTCATGGTGAATCATGGATCACGCTGGGGGAGGTTTTATAGCGAGGTATACATAACATCATGGAGATGGTTGGTTTCTAGTTGCATGCACCGAATACACCATTTCCCTGCCGATTAAATGTGCGCGCGCTGGCGTAAGATTCATTATGGGAGGTCCGAGTCTGGCTTCTTTGTGATCATGTGCACGTAGCGCCTTCCATGGCCCACCTGCGCCTACTAGTGCGGCGAGACTCTTTTTTTTCTCGAATACACATAGCATGCGTATCTTGCATTAAAGAGAGAGAAAAGGGTACAAGAACCCTCTGCCGAGGGTGTTCCAACACACCCACTCCACCCTATCTAGTGTACAATCTACACCTTGCCTCCTACCCACCTATGTATCTGCCGAAAGAAGGGCTCCAAGTCCGACCATATGAGGCCGGCCGTCTTCCAAGCCCTACCCTCCGAAAGGATCCTACCAAAAAGCCTACTAAGCGACGGAGACTCTCCATCGAACACGATCCCATTACGATGCTTCTAGAGCTCCCAAAGCGAAAGGATGATGATGGTTCACGAATCCTTCACTGACATGCCCTCCACGCCTTTGTTCACCAGCCATGATGGCAGTGTGTCTTCCTGTGTTGGTGTCCACTCTTGTTTGTTCAGTGTCGTGCAAATCTGCAGCCAAAAGGACCGAGAGAAGGCGCACTGAAGCATGATGTGGTTCATCGTTTCACCCTCCTGATCGTATAGCGGGCATGCATCCTGATGTGGTAGCCCCCTCCTGACAAGACGATCCGAAGTCCAACAACGGTTGCGCACCGCGAGCCAAGTGAAGAAGCGGCACTGAAGGGGGGTCCGATTCTTCCATGTTGCCGCCGCCGTCGGGACAACCTCCCTGCCCATGAACTTCGCCGCGTATGCTGAGCTAGCAGAGTAAATCCCATTTTTTTCCCATGCCCACTCAGTCCGGTCATGCACTCCCTCCTGGAGTTGAAACCCTTCGACTCTCTCCCACAGCGCCATAAACTCCAGGAGCGCTGGGCCCTCCATATCCGGGCCAACGTAGTGCACCCACGCTCCATTTGCTAATGCCTCGTTCACATGGAGTTGTCGACGGATGCGCTTGGGGATCCTGGAGTAGATGGTAGGTGCAACTTCCTCGATACTATAACCGTTTAACCACCTGTCCTCCCAGAACAAGGCCTGTCTACCATCTCCGACCGTCGTGTGCATCGCCGCGTTACACAGCTGCTTGGCTGCCTTTGGCACCGGTATAGTGAACTCATTCCATGGTCTCGCGTCATTAGTCCGAGGGGAGGGTGCGGCGAGACTCTCTTCAGCGGTCAGCTTGTGTCGGTGTGCGATAAGGGGAGGGTGCCATTGCACACGCTAGAGAAGAAACGTGTGCGATGAGGTGGTAGACTGCACATAGATTTTTAAATATAAAAAAATAGAACATGTTGCTGTTTCTTTCGATCTTCCGTCGCCCCCGCGTGGTTACAGATAGAGGACTCCGGTGGGAAAGATATGGCGGCTGCCATACCTTATTCCGAGCATTATACCTATGCGTCTGCTGTGTCGCTCATTTTTACCGCCGGTAGAAAACACTAAAGGGAGTCTGGTTCTCGCTGGTTATTAGGTTGGCCTGGTGGGCCGGTGCAGGACACAACCACGAACTTTGACGCAGCCTGGTTGGGCCAAGAAACCAGTCGCCTACGCAGTCACGCACGAAGACCCGACTCTGCCCGCTTCGAGCACCCACGCACTAGACAGAAATACACACGCACACGTGTGAAGCCCAACAACCCTAAGCTAGCGTGGCGGCTGGCCAGGTCGCCAGGAGGCGGGCGACCGACGACGGCAATAGGGCTTAGTCTGGCGCAGTTCCGGCATGTCGGCGTTCCAATGTCCCACCAGAAGGGGACTAGCAGAGCCAATGGAAAAGGGTGAGAGGTATATTTCTCATTTTTTTCTAAATTTTAGTAGCAATTTCAACAGCAGCTCGAATTCAAGCAGATTTTAGTCACAAATTAATGTTGTGAATTGCATATTTGACAAGATACTTTGAAGTACTTGGTAATGCCAGCAACTCGAATCCAAGCACCCGTGAAAGTGTCAATGTTTCGGCACATGCCACGCAATTAAAAGCTTCATTATCGATATGTTTTAGGTTCTTTTTTGTTTGAAAGATGCCTACATTTTCATTTTATTTGGTTATTCATTTGCTCTGTGCATTGTTAGTGTGTATTAACTCTTTTGGTTTGCATCAAAATATTCTTTGCTTCAGACTTCGCCACACCTTAAAAAATTATCCTCCGCCATGGAGGAATCCTTAGATCTCGGTGCCGGGCCTCTCCTCCTTCCCCCCTCCTCACTTGCCGCCACAAGAGGGCGCGAGCAGGCAAAGCCCAGTCGACACGGCTGGGCTTCCTCGTCTTCCCGCTCGGAAGGGCTAGAGCTGACGGGCCGGGATGTCGTGCAGGCGTGTGGCGCGGCGACTGGGCGATGAAGTGATGGTGCAGAGCTGACTGGTGCGTGACGGGGTGTGAGGGGGAAGAGAATGCTCGGGGGCTGGGTGTGGTAACCTTAGGCGGATCTGGCCCGTGGGCGGCGCGGTCTGCAAGCAGCCACCTCTGCCATGGCCTTCTTTGGCTAGTGGAGGTGGGAGGTGGTTGTGCGCGCCGGGGTCGTGGACGGCGCCGTGGAGGCCCGGCCAAATCCGACCTCGCGGCGACATGAGTCGTGGGCGGCTGCCTCAACCGTTCCCTCTTGGTTGGTCGGGGTGGCGGCGCAGTGGCAGAGGTTCGACCCTCTCCTCCTGCCTCACGGGGTGCTCGGTTCTGCGTTGGAGGCGGGCCCAGCGGGTGGTGCACAGCGGCTTGACGTGTTTCGTCTTTGGCTGGCCATGGGGACATGGGCGCTCCGGGGAGATGGCAGGGGTGCCTGTACGGGTCTTGCTCTAGTCTGGGTGGTGACGGCGGCCCGGACCCGATTCGACAAATGGCACGGTGGCTGCGACTTGGTCGGCAACTACCGTTGGCCTTTCCCTCCCCCGATACGGCCGGCTGGGCCCCGTACTTGCCCAAAGGTATCGCTTTGCCTGCAGCAACGTCGGTGGATCATGGTGCGGGTGGTGGGGCGGTCTTGGATGTCGGGATGGAGGCTCTAGTGGTGGCAGAGCGGGCTCGTGGGCGGAACCCGTGGCTCAGGTGCTGCCCGGTGGCCATGGCTGCCAGTGGTGCGGCGTTCGTACCATATGCTGGTCGCGGTGAGCAGTGGCGAGGGTGAAAGCTTGTTATGTCTTAGGCAAACCGATGACGGCTATTTTCATCCCCTTCTTCAAGGTGGCGTCGCGGTTCTCGTCGCCAGTCATATTGCTCCAGGGGAAACCTCGATCCTCGAATCGGACTGTGGCAGCGCTCTGGTGTCGTGACCTTCCTGAAGGCGCCACCTTGAAGCTCACAGTTCATCGTATGTGGCTTCGTCTCCTCACGATGGCGTGCTCACGGCTGAGGATCCTAGTAGCTCTTGTAGTGGTAGGGGGTGGTGTTGCTGCGTTAAGCTTATGCATCCGGCCTTGGGTCTATGTGTGTGTTGGGGTGGCGTGTGTTTGTATCGGATTGTCGATGGTTGTTGCTTTATATATAAAATGGAGCAAAAGTCTTTTTTGGAAATAGAACATTTTGGTTATATGACAAGAAAATGTGTGTTGTGTTGATACCTCTCGCAAAACCCTTGTTACAAAGCACGCGTGTGCGATGTTGTGATCTACTCCTCCATTCCTAAATATAATTCTTTTTAGAGATTTTAATAAGAACTACATACGGATCAAAACGAGTGAATCTATACTCTAAACTACGTCTATATACATCCGTATATAGTCCATATTAAAATATCTTAAAAGACTTATATTTTAAGAACGGAGGAAGTATGACACACGCTGTGTGGCAGCACATTATTTGTGTTCCTGGTTTCTATCGTGCATGCTTGATGACAACCTAAGAGCATCTACAGCTGGACTCAACAAATCCGGCCCCTCAAACGCCCGCAGTCGTGCCTGGGTACGTCCGTGGGCACTGGTCGGGCACTCCTCAAATAATGTACACCTTTATTATCATATCTTAAATCAATGAAAAGTCATGCAACTACACTGATACACACGCATCGTCCGGCTACTCCATCACACTACACTAAACATGCCATCGGACCACCAAAATTTGACATGTTTGGCTATGGTGGAGTTCATCCACGGCCCTTGCCCTTCCCGGTGCCCTTGCCGTCTTTCTCGCGGAAGTATCGGTCGAAGAAGCAGTACAGATCGAGCCGGATCTGCTCGTCGCCGGAGCTTACCTCGCCAGAGTTGTCCGCCTTCTCCTTTGGTGGCAGTCCAGCCAACAGACCGCCCCATTCTGTCCTCGGGTGAGGGCACGCATGTTCCTCCACTGCCGTTTCTTTACAATGTAGGCGCGGATGGCTTCCTCCTCTGCGGCCGCCCGCGCCGCCGCATCAGCAGCCTCCGGTGCCGCCATTTCCACCGCGACACGGGCCTCAGCGGCCCTTATTCTCTCATTCCCACGGCGGTTTGCCCGGTCCCGGTGGGACTCATAGTCTGCCCGACCGGTGATGGGGAAGGAGAGGGATTTCTGCTGCCGGGACCATGAGGATCCAGCCTCGGAGGAACCGAGCACTCGGTGAGCTGAAACTATGGAATCGCGGCGGACATATCCATCTGTCGGCCAGGTGATGTCCTTCCAGGAGCGGCAGAGTGCAATGCGGATTGCCATTGCCTCCTCCAGTACGCACGGGACGACACCCCAGTCGACAGATCTGGACTGGTCGGAGTCCGATCCGCTGCCTGCCATGGCGGAGAAGGTCGGAAACTGCTGAAGGTGAGCTCGGGTGGCGGAGGGGAGTGGAGGGAAGTGAAGTGAAGTGTCTAGGGTTTGCTCTGACGAGCAGATGTGGACGAATATATGTGGGGTCAGGTGGGCCAGCATGGGTCTGGTCCGATGTGGTAGGTGTGCCCAGACGCACCATATCCGAATCATATTTGAGCTGGATGTGAGGGTGCCGGACAACCCGGGCGCTTGATGGCCGTTTGAGGCGTCCGTCTAAGTCGAAAAATCGTGACCGGTTAGTGACCGGGCGAGCCATCCGAGCATTTGAGGGTTTGGGGCGCCCAGCTGTAGATGCTCTAATGTGCGTCATGTTTTCAGCATCGTATGCGGTGATTGTCACAAACGCATGCTTGTTACCTCTCACACAAAAAAAGCGTCTGCGTTGTAGAGGCTCATTGAAAATGTTTTGTTGTATAAAACTGTGTGCAACTTAATGACTAGCACATCAGGTTCATTTTCCCATAGATTAATCCCTGCAATAGGAAATTCCACAGAATTTGAATTCGAACATATTAAAAATCCATCAAACATAGCCAACATATGTTCCATCACCATGGCATAAGCATAATATAGAGAACGCTTAAGTGAAGACTTTAAACCCCAAACACATGCTTATGTAGCTAAGTGATAATCTGCTTTTCTAGGTGATATTTTAATGCTAGCATTATAGTCTTGAAGAGCAACCACATGCTTATAATAGGTAGGCACACTTTCTCTCTCATGGTTGTTCCACTAATGCAATTAGATCTTGTTCGGACAAGCACCTTTGGCTCTTGGGTGTAAATGCACCTAATATGAAAAAACAATAGTAACTAGTAAAAAATTAAAAAAATCTGAAACATTTTTGAAACAAACTTGACCTTCTGTTGTACTTATATAAAAAGGTTTGCCAAGGTATAATTTACATTGTTTCCTGGGTGAAAAAAAATAAAATCAACACTACATACAAGTTACTAAATTCACACCTTTTTGTCCTTGAAAATTTTGCCTGAAGCTGACAAAAGTTTTTCCTTCGCAAAACTTTTTATACGAGTATAACATAAGGTCACTTTTATTTGCAAAAGTGTTTTAATTTTTTTTACTTTTACACAATTACTATATTTTACTCATCTCATGTGCATATACACTTCTACAGGCGAGAGACAAAGGTATTTCCTGATCTCGTTCACAATAGTTTATTCCTATTTCCGCTAGATCGGCCTGGCAATGTCGACTAGCTATCTACTCCCTCCGTAAACTAATATAAGAGTATTTAGATCACTATTTCGTAAACTAATATAAGAGTGTTTAGATCACTAAATAGTGATCTAAACACTTTTATATTAGTTTACAGAGGGAGTAACTAACAATAACAATACTTCTTGCAAAAATGGCATCTACTCCCTCCATTCACAATATAAGATGTTTAGAATATTTCAATGTGGACTAAAATTAGTGAACAAATACACTAAAACATGTCTACATACATCCGATTTAGAAAAAAGTTAGAACATCTTAGATTTATGAATGGAGGGACACTGGTAGAAAAAGAGGCTTCCGTCCAGCCCCATTAGTCGCGAAATTGTAGGAACCGCGACTAATGGAGTCTTTAGTCGCGGTTCGGCAGACGAACCGCGACCAAATGCCTGGGCCCAGGGCGCTCGGTGGCCAGCTGGTGCACGTGAGAGGCTTTAGTCGCGGTTGGCCAGGACAACCGCGACTAAAGGTGCCCAAAGGCCTTTAGTCGCGGTTGGCCAGGCCAACCGCGACTAAAGCTCCTCCCCTATATATACCAGTTCAGCACACTCACTTAGCCATTTGGTGCCACTTCTCTTCGCAAGCTTCACAAGGGGGTGTAGGTTTGCTTTTGGTTCCTCTTATGCACACAAGGTGTTTGATGAAATGCCCCAAAGAGCGTGAAACAAACATGATATGAAGTGTTGGAGCCACACTTGAGGTTCCTCATTTATTTTTTTCTCCTCGATCGCGGTTAGCAACTTGAACCTTTCATGCATGTGTGTCATTGATAAAATATGCATGTGTGTTGTTCATTGTTTAATTTCTATTGTTTATAGCTAGTTAGTTTAACAAATGCATGATGGTTAATTATATATTTTATATTATAATAATGCAGATGAATCGGCAATGGATGTACGGTAACCGACTCTCCCGCGAGTTCACTACGGGTTTGAAAGATTTCCTCGTAGTGGCTAATGCGAACAAGCAGAAGGGTTTTGTTATCTGTCCATGTGTTGACTGTAAGAATCAGAAGGGTTACTCTTCCTCAAGAGAAGTTCACCTGCACCTGCTTCGGCACGGTTTCATGCCAAGCTATAATTGTTGGACCAAGCATGGAGAAAGAGGGGTTATAATGGAAGAAGATGAAGAAGGGGATGATTTCATCGATGAAAGCTATCTTGCTCATTTCGGTGATACTTTCATGAAGGATGCTGAAGGTGAAGGGGAAGGTGAAGGTGAAGAAGAGGCACGTGATGAGACCGTTGATGATCTTGGTCGGACCATTGCTGATGCACGGAGACGCTGCGAAACTGAAAAGGAGAGGGAGAATTTGGATCGCATGTTAGAGGATCACAGAAAGTCGTTGTACCCCGGATGCGATGATGGTCTGAAAAAGCTGGGCTGCACACTGGATTTGCTGAAATGGAAGGCACAGGCAGGTGTAGCTGACTCGGCATTTGAAAACTTGCTGAAAATGTTGAAGAATATGTTTCCAAAGAATAACGAGTTGCCCGCCAGTACGTACGAAGCAAAGAAGGTTGTCTGCCCTCTAGGTTTAGAGGTTCTGAAGATACATGCATGCATCAACGACTGCATCCTCTACCGCGGTGAATACGAGAATTTGAATGAATGCCCGGTATGCACTGCACTGCGTTATAAGATCAGAGGCGATGACCCTGGTGACGATGTTGAGGGCGAGAAACCCAGGAAGAGGGTTCCCGCCAAGGTGATGTGGTATGCTCCTATAATACCACGGTTGAAACGTCTATTCAGGAACAAAGAGCATGCCAAGTTGTTACGATGGCACAAAGAGGACCGTAAGTCGGACGGGGAGTTGAGACACACCGCAGATGGAACGCAATGGAGAAAGATCGACAGAGAGTTCAAAGATTTTGCAGCTGACACAAGGAACATAAGATTTGGTCTAAGTACAGATGGCATGAATCCTTTTGGCGAGCAGAGCTCCAGCCATAGCACCTGGCCCGTGACTCTATGCATCTACAACCTTCCTCCTTGGTTGTGCATGAAGCGAAAGTTCATTATGATGCCAGTGCTCATCCAAGGTCCGAAGCAACCCGGCAACGACATCGATGTGTACCTAAGGCCATTAGTTGATGAACTTTTACAGCTGTGGGGCAGACCTGGTGTCCGTGTGTGGGATGAGCACAAAGAAGAGGAATTTGACCTACGAGCGTTGCTTTTCGTAACCATCAACGATTGGCCTGCTCTTAGTAACCTTTCGGGACTGTCAAATAAGGGATACAATGCATGCACGCACTGCTTACATGAGACTGAAAGTGTACATTTGCCAAATTGTAAGAAGAACGTGTACCTTGGGCATCGTCGATTTCTTCCGAAAATTCATCCAGTAAGAAAGAAAGGCAAGCATTACAACGGCAAGGCAGATCACCGGCCGAAGCCTGCGGAACGCACTGGTGCTGAGGTATTTGATATGGTCAAGGATTTGAAAGTCATCTTTGGAAAGGGTCCTGGCGGACAATCAGTTCCGAAGGGAGCTGACGGGCACGCATCCATGTGGAAGAAGAAATCTATATTCTGGGAGCTAGAATATTGGAAAGTCCTAGAAGTCCGCTCTGCAATCGACGTGATGCACGTTACGAAGAATATTTGCGTGAACCTCCTAAGCTTTTTGGGCGTGTATGGGAAGACAAATGATACAAAGGAAGCACGGCAGGACCAGCAACGTTTGAAAGACCCTGATGACCGGCATCCGGAATGGTTTCAAGGTCGTGCCAGCTACGCTCTGACCAAAGAAGAGAAGGTCATCTTTTTTGAATGCCTGAGCAGTATGAAGGCCCCGTCTGGATTCTCGTCCAATATAAAGGGAATAATAAACATGGCGGAGAAAAAGTTCCAAAACCTGAAGTCTCACGACTGCCACGTGATTATGACGCAATTGCTTCCGATTGCTTTGAGGGGGCTCCTGCCGGAAAATGTTCGAGTAGCCATTGTGAAGCTATGTGCATTCCTCAATGCAATCTCTCAGAAGATAATCAATCCAGAAGTTCTACCACGGTTACAGAACGATGTGATCCAATGTCTTGTCAGTTTCGAGTTGGTGTTCCCGCCATCCTTCTTCAATATTATGACACACCTCCTGGTTCACCTAGTCGAAGAGATTTTCATTCTCGGTCCTGTATTTCTACACAATATGTTCCCCTTCGAGAGGTTCATGGGAGTATTAAAGAAATATGTTCGTAACCGTGCTAGGCCAGAAGGAAGCATCGCCAAGGGCTATGGAAATGAGGAGGTAATTGAGTTTTGTGTTGACTTTGTTCCTGACCTTAAGCCGATTGGTCTTCCTCGATCGCGGCACGAGGGGAGACTAAGTGGAAAAGACACGATCGGAAGGAAATCAACGATATGTATGGACGGCCATTCTCTGACTGAAGCACACCACACTGTACTGACCAATTCCAGCTTGGTGGCTCCGTACTTTGAGAAACACAAGAATATTTTACGCTCGGACAACCCGGGGAAGCCTGAATCCTGGATTAGGAAGGCCCACATGGAGACTTTCGGCAGTTGGTTGAGAAAACATTTAATGAATGACAATGATGTTGTAGATCAGCTGTACATGTTGGCCAAGACACCATCTTCGACTATAACGACTTTCCAAGGGTACGAGATAAATGGGAATACATTTTACACGATCGCCCAAGATAAAAAGAGCACCAACCAAAACAGTGGTGTCCGCTTTGATGCAGCAACCGAGAATGGGCAAAAGGTCACATATTATGGTTACATAGAGGAGATATGGGAACTTGACTATGGACCCTCCTTTAAGGTCCCTTTGTTCCGGTGCAAATGGTTCAAGCTAACAGGAGGTGGGGTAAAGGTGGACCGGCAATACGGAATGACAATGGTGGATTTCAATAATCTTGGTTACCTTGACGAACCATTCGTCCTAGCGAAAGATGTCGCTCAGGTTTTCTATGTGAAGGACATGAGTAGCAAACCGAGGAAACGGAAAGATAAGAAAACGATCAGTACATCATGCGATGATCCAAAGCGCCACATTGTTCTTTCAGGGAAAAGAAACATCGTGGGAGTGGAGGACAAGACAGACATGTCAGAAGATTATAATATGTTTGCTGAAATTCCGCCCTTCAAAGTGAACACCGACCCAAGCATTAAGTTAAATGATGAGGATGCTCCATGGATACGGCACAATCGTAAGCAAGCAGGGACACAAGGGAAGAAATGATGTGTAATAATTTATTACCCGTGATGTGTTTGGTGTCCATTTTCGAATATTTCGAGATACCATTGATGATACATGAAATTTGGAGTGATTTAGTCATACTCCTGCCTAGGCGTATAATATGAAATTTGGAATATTTAAGATTTTGAATTGAATTAGTTTTATTTTTCTGAATTTTTTGATATATTATTTGTATTTTTAACATTTTGAATTGAATTAGTTTTATTTTTCTGAATTTTTTGATATAATATTTGTGTTTTTAACATATTGAATTGAATTAGTTTTATTTTTCTGAATTTTTTGATATATTATTTGTATTTCTAAGATTTTGAAAAAGAAAAAGTATTTTGAAAAATACTTTTAGTCGCGGTTGGCCTGGCCAACCGCGACTAAAGGTTAACCTTTAGTCGCGGGTCGCCTCCCCAACCGCGACTGAAGGGGGACCGCGGGAACGCAAAAACCCGCCAAAAATACCTTTAGTCGCGGTTGGCCTGTCCAACCGCGACTAAAGGTTACCCTTTAGTCGCGGGTCGCCTCCCCAACCGCGACTAAAGGGGGGGCTATAAATACAAGGGCCCGAACCTTCGCCTCCATTTCTCGTCTTCTCCGACTGCCGCGCCGAAGGCCTGCCGCCGTCGCCCTCGCCCTCGACGCCGCCCGCCGTCGCCCTCGACGCCGCCCGCCGTCGCCCTCGCCCTCGACGCCGGCCGCCGTCGCCCTCGACGCCGCCCGCCGTCGCCCTCGACGCCGACGCCTCCCTCGCCGCCCGCCGCTCAACGTATATACACATGAACACACTGCTGGGTGCACTTCCGTGTACCCATAGCAGTTTCTGTATTTAATAATTTGAATTAAATTAAATCAGGATATTAGAAAATGAACCAAAACTTTGAAAATTAATAGAAAATAAACAGTAACTCGGATGGAAAAACTCTGTACATGAAAGTTGCTCAGAACGACGAGACGAATCCGGATACGCAGCCCGTTCGTCCATCACGCATCCCTAGCATAGCGAACATGCAACTTTCCCCCTCCGACCCATCTGTCTGAAAACGCGAAACACCGGGAATACTTTCCCGGATGTTTCCCCCCTTCACCGGTACCACCTCGTACCGCGTTATGGTACCGCCACCGCCACCGCCACTGCCCCCCTTCTTCACTTAATTAATTTGTTTTTACTACATGTTTTCAGGACTGACATAATGGCGGACGATAGAGCTGACCCGATTATGGACAACTATGATCCGGACGGTGAAGCACATATGTTCGGCATCATAAACGGCGATATTCTATATGTGCCGACCGGACAAGAAGAAGATGATATCTCTTCTTATCTGAACCTTGACGGTGAAGATGAAGGGCGCCGTCAGCAAGATGATGCCGAACAAACGTCGATAAACGACGATCTTCAAATGGAAGTAGCAACCACCTCCGGCGCCGAGGTATATATATATACATTGAGCCTCTGGTGATACAAACTAACTGATTTGAATAAATATGTGTGTACTAACGTGCGCGACTCTCTTTCTTATTTTAGCCCTCGGCCGGATCGTCGAAACAATCGAGTACGTCGTCAAAGCGTGGCGCAACCAAGACGATGAAACAAGGAGAAACATGCACCATCGAGGTTGTTGACAGTGCAACCGGCAGGCCGCTGGAGCCCCGCAAGAACGCCACCAAGTTTGTCAACCAATGCGGAGCCGTTGTTAGAGACAACGTCTCGATCACCGTCCAGGAGTGGAATAAGCCAAAGAAGGCACGAATTGCTGGTTTCACTTTTGTCGATAAGAGAACAAAAAAAGATTGCTTCAAGAAGCTTATGGAACATTTCGTTCTACCTCCGGAATACAACAAATTCGATGAGGAGGGTAACAAGATTGAGGAAAACAAGGAGAGGAGGAGGCTAGTCAAACAGTTCGCTCTTCATAAGATGGCCGACGCATTCTGGAAATTCAAGCAAAATCTAGCCTGTGACTTTGTCAAGCAGAACAAGACTCCGGATTTCAAAGGACAATATGAGAAACTGAAACATGATTGGCCAGAATTTGTGAAGCAAAAGAAATCGGAGCAGTTCATTCAAATATCGAAAAAAAATAAGGAAAATGCGGCTAAGAAGGAGTACAATCATATTATGGGGCCAGGAGGGTATCGCCTTTGGGTGCCTAGGTTGGAGAAGATGGAGAACGAGCTGAGGGCGCGAGGAATCCGTCCAGGTACGGAGGGATGGGACCCAAGGGCCAAAAGCTGGTGGTACGGGCATGGGGGAACGCTGAACCCGGAGACAGGGGAGTGTGTTTACCGGGGCAAAATAATTAAACCCACCCAAGCCCTTATTGACGCAATGAGGGATGCTCAAGAGGGGAAGATCAAGTTCAACAGAGAGAACGACGCGCTGACAAAAGCCCTCGGGAATCCTGAACACGGAGGACGTGTACGAGGCATGGGGCACATTCCGTGGAAAATAGGGTTCCCCCAGAACGATGACCCGTACGGTTACAGAAGCCGTAAGAGAAAGATGGATCGGGAAGCAGATGTTGTGGCGCGGTTGGCATCGGAAATGGATGTGATGAAGAAAACCGTGAGTGTACTAGTAGCCGAAAGAGATGCAGCTCGGGCGCAGCATGAAGATCATCCAGCGGATCTCGGAAGCCAGCAGCGGAGAAGCAGCGTGGCTTCCACGGAGGCCCCACCGGCTGGTGCAGATGCACCGACGATCGAAATTACTGCACCGGAGCCTCTGGTGGTCGAAATTACTGCACCGGAGCCTCCTCGCTACCCCGTGGACGATATAAAGGAGATGAAAGAATGTCATCTGTATTATCCTATCGGGAACATGTCCATGAAGGTAGCCATCGGCAGTGCTTTACCATGTTTACCTGGAGCACTCCACCACAACAACCCCATTCAAGATGGCTATGCTCGTGTCACGGTGGAGGACATAGTCCAAGGGTTTGAGGACCTGGAGATTGACATTGCTACACCTGAAGGGGAGAAAAGACTTGGAGATGTCAAGCGCCATTTCATTCTATGGCAAAAGAAGTTTATCAAGTTTCCAGGCGAGGCGCCAAGGACAACAAGTCCACCCCCCTACGGTGGTGGTGGTGGCAGTGGTGGTGGTGGTGGTGGTGGTGGCGGTTCACCTACACCTCCGTCACGTCAGCCGACGCCCCCCAGTCCACAACGTCCGGCGGGTGATCAGACGCCGCCCCCCAGTCCTCGTCCGGCGGGTGATCAGACGCCGCCCCCCAATCCACCTCCGGCAAAGAAGCAGAAGCAGTCCTGGATTATTAACCCGGACCCTTATGTACCTAAGACCACAAAGGTACCGGAGCCATCACTGAAGCCTCTCCCCACAAGGCCTTGGGAACGTAGTGCCGAGGAAACTGCCGCGGCCGCGGCTGCTGATCATGACAAATGGAAGGCGGACTGCAAGAAGAAAAGAGAGCCCGAGCCCAAGCCAGTATTTTCTGATGAGCAAAAGAAGTGGGCTAAGTCATTTTTGAGCACACCGTCCCAAGCCGCGAAGAATCTGCCTGACGACTATGCACGTGAACTTCGTAGGCAGGCACTCATGTTGAAGGAGAAGAAAGAGCGGGCGGAGAACCAGGAGAACAAAGCCTTGGAGGAGGCCGAGAAAACGGAATTAGAAAGTAAAAAAAGCGGGAAACGAGTTGCCCAGCTCGGGGAACAAAGTAAACAATCGATTGCCCCGCTTATAGTGAAAGCCGCCGGTCTGGATGACCCCGATATCATAGCAGCTGCGGCAGCACATGGATTGACTGTAACGAGTGCCAGAGAACAAGCGGCCAACTTAGGTATTACTCTTCGTGAACTGTTAGGCCTTGATGAGGCGCCAGTGAAGGAGGTAGTAATTACATATGTGAAGAATGGGCCTCTCGTCGAGCCTGCGCAGGAAAAGGATCTACCTCCACAAATGAAAGGTCTGCTGAAATGGTACAAGGGTTACATAAAAAATAAAAACGCCAAAGAATATATTTATGCGGAAGTTAGATATGAGCATCACTTCAAACATTACTATGTACAAATTCATCTGAGTGAATTGTTCCAGCTTTTCAATCTGCGCGAGCTCGACAAATCTATCATCAGTTGCTACGTTCTGTAAGTGATTTATTTCTACCCCATCTCGTTCATATTGCCTGCACTATATATATGTCCTAACTATATTGTTGTGTCCGCTATTATACATGCAGAATGAAGATTAAGGAATGCAGAGTAAGGAACATCCATGATGTTGGGTTCATTGACCCACACATCGTTAATGGATATGTGTTGGAGCATCACCCCGCCGACATGGAGGCAGACCTGTGGCAGTTTCTTACAAAGCAGGAACTCAAAAGTGATATTCTATTTCCTTACCATTTTGGGTGAGTGTTTCTGTCTTGAGCACATTCTCTTTTGTTTACTCCATGCATGGTATGTGGCCGGCTAATCGATGAGTTATGCATGACGTACTGTGCATGTATCGTGTCCGCAGGTTTCACTGGATTCTGCTAGTAATTAAAGTTGACACCTCAGAATGTCTCGTCCACGACTCTCTGAATATGGATCCAAAGCTTTGGGGCGGCATGAGAAGAATGCTGCAGAAGTAATTATTTTCATTCATTTGCGCTTTATATCGATCGGCCTATTTCGTTCATTTCCTAATATCAAGTAACTAATAACTCTCTTGTTCATTTAATTTTCTTTGCCTCGTAGGGTTTGGAGACGGTTCGTAGATACAAAGGTCGGTGAATTCAAAAAAGAGCTAGAATTCAAAAAGTCAAAGGCTAAGAATGCTGGGGATATTCAGCCAGCGGGGACCAATCTATGTGGATACTATGTCTGTGAGATGATTCGGAGATACACCTCTGAGCGGGTTCCGAGTGATACCAATGCTCAGAGGAATAACCTCCGGATGATGCTTAGTCCAGAAGCTCGCTTCCGACCACTTCAAGAGGAACTAGCTGGATGGTTCAGCAGGGAAGTCCTCCATTCTAAAGGAGAACACCATTACGAGGACGTAGAACTTTATATGCATTAAATTATGTATGGAAACTTGTTCAAAATTGTATATGGTCATCCGATGATATTGAATGTATATTGTATATTCCTCTTGAATTCTTTTTGGTTCTAATTTCAAATTTGTTTGAAATTGTACATTCATATGCATGTATGTAGTACCGTAGAATATGTGAAACTCCTTCAAAATTAAAATAAAGCACAAAAGAAATAAAACAATACAAATTAAACAGAAAACAGGCTTAGGGGGAGGGCTAAAACCCTAAACCTGTGGCGGCCTTTAGTCGCGGTTGGCCAGAAGAACCGCGACTAAAGGTCCTCCGCCGCGACGGCCGCCTGGCGCCCACGTGGATGAGCCTTTAGTCGCGGTTCTTAAGAAACCGCGACTAAAGTGGGGGTCCTTTAGTCGCACCTATTTGGTCGCGGTTGCGCAACCGCGACTAATGGCAGTTGCGAACCGCGACCAAAGGCCCTTTTTCCACTAGTGGGAGTAGTTGTCTAAATAACAATATCAGCACTTCACTTGATCCATAAAACCGCAGATTAATCTTATGGCGATTTTGGGCCCTAGGACCTTGTGGAAGGCTCAAACAACAAGGATAGAGAAGATGAGGAGGAGGAGAGATCATTTCCTTCATCCCGAAGGTCCAAGGGGCTTCGGATATTAGACAGTTTCGTCTGATCACGATTCTCAATGTGATCTTACGTATCCTAGCTAAGGGGTACACCACTAGGGCAGCCCTTATTGCTCCTAGGATACATCATGCAAACCAGACGACCTTCACTAAGGGCCGTTATATTTTCTATGGGATCCTTGTTCTCCACGAGGTAATCCACCAAGTCAAACGTAAACACCTCCGATCGGTGTTCTTCAAGATTGATTTTCATAAACTTACGATATGGTGCGTTGGTCCTTCCATCGGGAACTAATGATGAAACGTAGCTTTGACCCGCATTGGATAACACGGGTGATGCAGATGGTCACGAGTGGACGCACAACAATCAATATCAATGGAGAGGTTGGTACTTACTTCCCTACGGCTCAGGGAGTCAGACAGGGCGACCCCCTCTCCCTCTTCCTCTTCAACCTTGTGGTGGACGCGTTGGCGAAAATCCTGGATTTGGCCAAGCTCTCGGCCACATTAGGGGTATTTGTCCCCATCTCATCAGAGATGGGGGTTTAACCCACGTTCAATATGCTGACGACACGATACTGATGGTGGAGGGTTCGGAGGAGGATATTCTACCCCTCAAGTTTCTCCTCCTCTGCTTCCAGGAGATGTTGGGTCTCACTATTAACTTTGCGAAGAGTGAGGTGATGGTGCTCGGGTACTCCGTGGAGGATGCTCTCCGAATAGTAATCAAGTTAATTATCACTTGGGATCTTTCCCAACGACCTACCTTGGCATGCCGATTAGTGATGTTCGTCTTCAGGAAAAGGACCTCCGCCCTATGGTTTCCAAACTTCAACATCGGGTGGAGCCTTAGCAGGGACAGTGGCTCTCCAAGGCGACGCGAGTGGTTCTGATGAACTCCTCCCTTATTAGCATACTGATGTACCTCATGGGATTCTATAGCTTGCATGAATCCCTTCATCACGAGATTGCCAAGTACCTATCCCGGTTCTATTGGGTTGGGAAAGGTGATAGGCAGAAATACCACATGGTCAAGTGGTCCGAGATTTGCAAGCCCAAGGACCAGGGCGGCCTTGAGGTAATTTCCTCTAAGCGGATGAATATTGCCCTTCTCGCTAAGTGAGGTGATGGCAGGCTATGGCTAGACATTATCCACGTGAAGTACTTGTGTGGACAGCCTCTAGCTTTCGCCACCAGAGTTGGGGGATCCCAGTTTTGGCAATCAATTATCCAGTTGATGTCGGTTCTTCGGATAGGAACCTCGATTAGCGTGGGATCCCACATCAATACACTATTCCAGGTAGATAGATGGTCCTGAACCAGACCGCTCGCGGAACAGTTCTATGCGTTATTTTCAATCCACACCCGCCCACAACTTACAGTGGGCGCCGCATTGAAAAACTTGGGCTCTATTGCCTTCCGGCGCACCTTTGGGGCGCTGGAACATGAGCAATGGGAGGATTTGTTGGAATGCATAGCCTTGCACACTCCCTCCCTCTAGCGGGACTCCCTAGCATCGCATCTCGAGCCGAGTGGCGTGTTTCCACTAAGTCCTTGTATCATGCCATTGTGGCTACTCCGGGCCCCACCGAGCATACGTTGCTATGGGAGATTAAATTGCTAATGAAGATCCGTATCTTCCTTTAACAATGGTTCTGTGGTCGCTTGCCTTCGAGCACTGAAGTGCTTAAGCGGAATGGTCCGGGTGACGGTCTTTGACCTCTGTGTGGAGTCCCGGAAGACTCCAACCATATTTTCTTTTGTTGCCCGGCAGCAAGATTCCTCTGGAGTTGCTTTCGGGAGGTAGTTGGATGGGTATGGTGCCATGATAATCTCACAGACATGTTCCGGGAGATTCTTAGTTTCCCAAGCATAAGACGCCCCTCCCTTTGGGTAGCCATGTGTCGTGGTGGGTGCACGGTAGATGCCATGGGATGGCTAAAGAGAGGAGGAGGCTCGAGGGCACTGGTGGGCTCCAGAGGCGAGGTCGGCATGAGCGAGCGCGGGACGCAAGACATACCCAGGTTCGGGGCTCTCCGGAGAGATAATACCCCTAGTCCTGCCGAGTGTGGTTGATATGCAACAGTACAGAGTTGCTCCTGGAGCTGTGTGGAAGAAGAAGGGAGACTGGCCAAGGCTTAGGCTGCTCCTTCTCCCTAGGTGTGTTCTACTAATCAGTTGGCTATTTCCCTATGCACTTACTGCTTGCCCGTATGCGTGAGGGCTCCTGGGGGGGTTTTATAGGCCAACCCCCCAGGGGTACAATGGTAATGCTACAAGGCCGTAGGGCCGGGTCATCAGCATCTGGGGACCCGGGGCTGGGACCCACCGGGTGCTTGTGGTTCACCGGGTTCCCCTAGGTGCGGGCCCCACGTGCCTAGGGGAACTGTTCGCTGTCTTGTCGATCGTCAGGGAGTGGCTAAGTCGAGTCGGGTATAGTGGTGCTCCGTCAGGTCGCCGCTTACTGGCATCAGTGATGACGAAGGAGGCACTGTTGCCATGCCGGCCCTGGTCAGCGGGTAGGTGAGGGGCACTGTTGCCACGCTCTGGCTGACCAGAGGCATGGGCGGGGCACTGTTGCCTCGGTCATCGGTGGATGAAGACTCGTCCTATCGTACGGCCTGGATGGGATGGGAGCTGACCCGTGGCTGGGTTGAGTAACACGCCAACGGTGGAGCTGGCTTGTTGGGGAAGTCTTGGTGTGCCGGGTTCGGCTGCCTTGTGGTGGTTGTCGAGGCCGAGTCTAGGAGTTTGGCCGAGTCGAGGGGCTTGGCCGGGTTGAGCGACCCGGCCAAGCGCGGGCCGGCTGGAGGGGCGATGCTGGCCCCATTGTTTTTGAAAAGGATCCGGGTTTCGTTGCCTGCCCGGGGTTCATCCCCCCGACACCATGGGTACCCTTGCCTGGACCTTTTGGAACGTTCACAACAAATTATTCATCAAGCATGTAATCCCTTGTCGTGTGACTGATGTCGTCTTCAAATATGTGGCTTCTTACAGCTATGGAGACCGCTTAGCAAGTGGCGGGACCAGGACAACATTGACGCCATCATCACGGGTCTTCGCTCCACTGCCGCCGCGATGGCGCCACCATCTCTCTGCCACCCTTGGAGCCTGATTAGCACCTAGTTTTTTTTCTTTTGTTGGGGCTTGTTATGTTGTGCCCCTAGCTGAACCTTCCCGTCTATCCTTGCTACTACTTTTCTTTCTGCCTTGGACTTGAACTTCTTATGTTGTCAGATGCTTGGTGCTTGTTTTTTTTTGAACCGAGGAATTGTTCTACAGTAATTTTCATTCAAATCATAACAAAGTTATTTACAAACAAATAAAGAAAAAACAACTGTAGCCATCTAACCAATACCAGCTCTAGGAAAGTTCATGATCAATTAATTTAGGTTATCTGTAATCCATCCACTGAAAGCTTCTCTGTGCTTCTCTTTGGTTCTCAGGATTAACAACTTCAGATCATCTTTGAGTAGCTTTCTCCACCCTTGAAATGATGGAGTTTGAGCTCTGAAAATTTTATCGTTTCTCTACATCCAAATATGCCAGCAACCCATGGTGATGATAGTCATTGCAAACTGGCCGGGCAGATGGATTGATAGCAAGTTGATCTCATCAAAAACATTTATACCTCTGACTTTGGAAGGCACAATTGAATCCCAGCATTGCAGAGCAAAAGGACAGTCCCAAATGAGGTGTAGACTGGTTTCTTCACAAGAACAGTTACAGAGCTCACAGTTGTAGTTTGGCAGATGAAAGTGCTTTCTGGCAAGAAGATTTCTGACATTCACTCTATCATGCAGCAGTAACCAAAGAAAAATCTTATATCTTAACATGGCAGCACTTTTCCAGATCTTCTTAAATAGTGGTGATGCTACTTCTTGGCTTTGCATGTGGTAGTACATTTTGATAGCGGAAAAAACATTGTGACTCTTATTCCATGGAAGGCACCATGTGTCAAGAGTATCATTCAGTTGTGTAGCCTGCAAGAGGGCAGATAGTTCTTGGAATTGTTGATGAGCCTGGGTTGATAATGGAGTGAAGAAATGTTTAGATGCATCTTCAAAATGTTTTATTTTCTGGACAGAAATCTGCTCTTGCCTACTGAAAGAGAACAGCTGTGGGAATCTGTCTTTCAGGATGCCCTGATTCCAGTTGTCAAACCAGAATCTTATAGTGTTACCAGAGCCCAGCTTGGGGACAGCAGCTTGTCTAAACTCAGGCACAAGCTTGAGAATACTTTTCCACCAAAAAGATCCTTGTGGGTTTGTATGAAGCAGTTTGTCAGGATAAAAGCCTCCCAAATTAATTTGACCCAAGGAATATTCTGCTGATTTAAGAACTTGTGGACATGCTTCATAAGTAAACATTTGTTGTGACTGGCAATATCCAACACTCCAAGACCTCCTTTTTCTTTTGGTTGGCAAACTTTGTCCCAGGCAATCAAGGCAGTGCCCCTGTCTTCCATTCCATATTTCCTCCAAAAGAAATGTTTGAGATATTTCTTGATTTGCTCCATAACACCAACTGGAAGTGCTAGTGTACACATGAAGAAGATGGGCAGGCTGGAGAATACAGACTTAACCAAAACCAATTTATCTCCATAAGATAACAGGGAGGAGCAACCAGCCAGCCTTCTTTCAATTCTTTGCATGATGGGCATAAAATCCTCAATCTTTGGCTTGGACAGACAAAGAGGTAAACCCAAATATGTGAATGGGAGAGATCCAACTTTGCACCCCATAATACTAGCCAATTCCAGCATCTTATCATTTGCAGTGTTAATAGGAACAATCACTGATTTTCATAATTGACTCTCAATCCAGTGAATGTAGTAAAATAGAGGAGCAAATTTTTGAGTTGATGCAGCTGGGTAGCATTGACTTGCATGACAAGGACTGTGTCATCAGCATACTGTATTACAGGAAAATCCTGATCAGAATTAGTCTGTATAGGAGCAGAGATTAGACCATTTCTCATAGCTTCATTTAGGATTGTTTGAAGCAGATCAGCTGCTATGACAAACAGAAGGGGAGAGAGAGGATCCCCCTGCCTAACTCCTCTTTTGCAAAGAAACTGTTTTCCGGGCACCCCATTCAGTAGTACAGAAGAAAATCCAGAAGAGAAAATCATATCCATCCACATAATCCACTTGGGTCCAAAGCCTCTAGCAATGAGAATTTTCCTGATAGCTTCATGCTCAATCATATCAAAGGCTTTCTCAAAATCTAATTTTAGAATAATTAAATCTTGCCCAGATTGGTGACATTGGTGAATGAACTCATATGACCAGGCCAGACAATCTTGTATTGATCTCTTCTTAAGGAACCCATATTGATTTTGATGAACCAGCTGTAATATGACAGCTTGCAGTCTATTGGCAAGAAGTTTTGTTATGATTTTTATTGAACAGATGAGCAATGAGATTGGTCTGAAATCATTAGCATTGACAGGAGCATCCTTTTTTGGCAGTAGAGTAATAAAAGAAGAGTTGATACTCTGCAAGTTTAATTTGCCATTGTAGAAGTCTTCTATCAGCTCATAGAAATCTGGAGCAATGATGTCCCAACAGTGCTTAATAAAATCAGTATTGAAGCCATCTGGCCCTGGAGCTTTATCAGATGGAAGATCTTTAACCACTGCATCAATCTCCTCCTTTGTGAAAGGCTTGTCAAGTTCAATTAGTTCTGGTATCCTTGGGACAAGGGATTCAAGGTTGAGAAGATCAAAAGTGGGCACAGAGACATTGAGTCTCTGCTTGAAAGCTTTCCACGGAATTGCAGCTTTAGTCTGATGATCATCTTGCATGTTACCTGCTTCATCCTGCAAATTAGCAATGTAGTTTCTTTTGTAGTTGATGGTAGCTTTTACTTTCAGGTATTTGGTATTAGCCTCCCCTTGCAAGATCCATCTAATAGTTTCTCTTTGCTTCCAGTATGCCCTTTGCATTTCCAACAGATTAAGAAGATGCTTCGTAACAGTGTCCCTGCCATTCCATTCAACAGTGGATAAAGATCTAAAATCTTCAAAAGTGTCATAAAGCAGAATTAGGTCATTACAAGCTTGAATAAGCTTTGACAGCTGTGAGAGCTCTTTGGACCAAATCTTTAGTCCCTTTCTTAATCTCTTAAACTTAGCAGTGATTCTCTTTGCACTATCTGCTTCATTAACATCTTGTTGCCAAATATTTTGCACTGTGTCCTTGAAACTATCAATCTGCATCCAGTAGTTTTCAAACCTGAAGATTTTTGATTTAGGAATCCTGGTGCCAATATTAATGATGCAAGGGACATGATCAGAAATAGGCTTTGAGAGGGGCAACACCATGGTATTAGGGAAGTTTGAAGTCCAAGCTTCTGAAGAAAAGACCCAATCAAGTTTCTCAAGCAAAGGGGCTGTCTGCATGTTGCTCCATGTAAATGCTCTCCCTTTCAAAGGAATTTCTAGAAGACCCAAATTGCTGATTGCTTCATTGAAAGAGAGCATATCATTAAGATTACCTCCTTCTCTGTTTCTGTTTGAAGGATACCTAATATAATTGAAATCCCCCAGCATCAACCAATTGCAGTCATCAGGAATGTGAATGTTAGAAAACCAGTCCATGAAAATAACCCTTTCAGAGGCAAGACAAGGGCCATAGATATTCGATAAAGTCCAGGTATCAGAGGAGAGCTTAGAGGTGAATTGGATGGAAATAGAGAAGGAGTTTTTATAGAGAGTCTCTCCTGTGAACAGAGAATCATTCCAGACCACTAATAACCCTCCTGATGCTCCAACTGATGGTTGGTAGTCAAACTTGTTTAGTCGTTTAGGGCAGAACTGCTTAATATATTTGCTGTCAAATGTTTCCCTCTTTGTTTCTTGGATGCAAATCAAATCACAGTCTGTCTCATCAATTTTGTTTCAAATAGCCAACCACTTATCTTTATCATTGATGCCCCTAATATTCCAGTTCAAGATTTTCCACTGCTTATTCATGATAGAAATGCATAAAAAACTGGATAGGACAAATTTTCATAGCTTTGCATAACTTAAAGATCATAGTCTGCAACAGGACTAAAAGTGCCAGCTCCACCTGACCCCAGAACATTAGTTCACACAAGATCATTACATATAACATAACCAGATCATCCATAGCTCAGAAAGATACTAGACAGGTCTCCTATGATATCATCAGGCAGGGCTGGGCAGTCCCTCCTTCTGTGGGCTCTTCTTGGTCTTCTCTTTCATCTCTTTGTCCTTGTTCCCTCTCTTCTTCTTGGGTTGGTGCAGAGCCTCATCAGAGCAGTCCTTCTCAGGAATCTTGCAGAAAGCAACAGATAGATTTTTAACCACTTTGCTGGGTAATGAAGGGGGGTTAACATTGCAAGGCAAGCAGTTTCTATCCATGCATGTTTTCTTTCTGTAACCATGATTTAATTGCTGAATTCTACAACTCCTTCTCACCTGGGTTTGAACAAGTGGAGCTTTGTCCTTCCTCTTTTTGTACGCTTGGATGGCAGAGGTGCTGGAGGACATCCCCACAGATGAGGTTTTGGAAGGTGGAGTGGTGACCACAGTAGTTGGGAGCACCTCATTCTCATTCTGATTTTTGCAAGTGCTCTGCAGGACAGATTCACATTTGTTAGGAATGACAAAAGGTTTTAGGTTTGAGCTATCTGAATGTTCTGAAATAATTTTCCATAGCTGAGAAGAAAGCAACTGTTTAGCCAACTCAAACTTATCTGGAGTAAGCAGTGCAAGAGCAATGAAATTTGCCCACTCATTAGGTACCTGAATCACATCCCTAGACTGTCCTTCTGGAGCAAAATGCTTTTTCCAAAGCTCTGCTTCTTCAACACCAGTGCAGGCATTGTGTAGCTCTTCTTGCGCTTGGGAGAGGAACATCTTTTGCAGGACTGGGTCTGCTGCGTCAGGCAAAAGTTGACAAGCACCCACATGAATTTGGTCTTTAAAAATGGGCAAAGGGAATCCAGGAGGAGGATTTGAGCTACCTGAATCTGGACTGGGAATTTCTGAAGATGCATCGATTACAGGTTGTTTAATTGTTGCAGAAATAACAGGTTGTTGAATCTCATCTGGAGCAACTTCATCATGCACAACAGCAGTACCATCTCCATGTTGCATAGGATTATCCTCTTGAGCAGCAAAAGGGGCCGGCAACAGGTGGTGCGGAAGCAGGGCATTGTCAGGTAACTGATCTGCTTGGTTGTGCAATTCAGGCATCTCTGGGAGTGCCTGATCCTGCGATAATGCATTTTCATCATTGTCCTGCACATCCAGCGGAACAAACACCTCAACTCCAACTTGAGCGACAGTCAGATCAGCTTGCAGCAGAGCATCAGGTATTACAGGTTGCAATATTTCCACCTCAAGTGGCACATTGAGATCTGGAAGCTGAGCCTGGGGTACCAAAACTGGTTGTTCTTGTGGAGCTAGAAGGTTTCCAAACAGCAGAAGATTGCCTGCACCTTGAACCGAATTTGCTGTGCCAACACTGTTAGAGTCAATGCCTAGGGATAGTGTTAGGTCACTGTGATCCATGTCAGGAGCTTGCGCAACATCAAAGAGTTGGTTCTGCACCGAAAGATTATCTTGTAGAGGAGGCATTGCCCAGTGTCCCCAACCAAGATCATCTGCAGCCAGATCATCATCATTCTGAATATCTTGATTATTCCCAGGCTGCTCATTGTTATCATGCTGCGGAACAGGTCCAAAGAAGAGATTGTGCTGATTGGGATGGTGATGCTGCTCATGAGGCCGAGGGTGCAGATTTCCATCTACCGGTATGGGCTCCTCATCTGGGGGGCCACCGCCCAACAACTCTTCCTGAAATATGATGATTGGGCAAGTCCACGATTCACCTTCAAAATGCCTGTCCCCGGTGACCGCCAAACTGACAGGAACATCAGTCAGAGCATCTATTCTGACCTTAACTGCTACTGCGGCATCAGTGGATTTTACTCTGTCCCAAGATAGCAGCTTCCCAAAACTAGAGACGGCATTATTGAGTTCAGTCATGCATCGCAGATCCGCCGGAAAACCAACTAACAGCAGCCAACAGTCTCTGGCAAGGTTAAACTTCCTCCAGTTCATACCTTGATCATGCTTTTGGAAGATGATGTGGATGTCATCGAACGGGTGTGGGCTCCTATTGACCAATGAATCCCTATCTGCCTTACTGTTGCATCTAACAAATGCCTGACCAAAAGGACACTTGGTGATAGAAGAGAAAACCACCCTTTGCGAAACCAGGAAATCACTGAGAACCTCTCTGATATTGACAAAAGCGACTTCACCTTCGGCCATTGGCACCAGAGTAGCGATGGCCAGATTTTCGTTTGACAGCTGCATGTCACCATGGATGACCCGAGCGCGAGCTGGCCTCCCTTCCACTTCGATCGCTTGGGTGCCAGGTAGCAGGAAAGGAGTTGGATCGAATGGAAAATTCGCCATTGTTGAGGACCTCGCCGGTGCAGAGCTGATGGGATGTAGCAATGAAGAAACCCTGGTTGGACGGAGTGATTGATGAGACTGAGGAGGGCAGAGAGAAAGAATTGGGAAACGGGCGCCAGCAGAGTCCCGAGCAAAGGGCAGTAAATTTTCAGCAGGGCCGTCATTACGGGAAGACGGAACGGTAGAGTCACTGACTACTGGGTCCCGCCTACCATTGTTACCGGTATCCAGATTATTCACCCGAATAGGTGGATTCATCGTGCCAGAAGAGGAAAGCGGAACGGCGATTTCGGGCCGGAATCTACAGTTGCCTGCGATATGCCCCCATCTCTTGCAGGCCTTACAACGGATTTTGTTCTGGCATTTGGGCCTGGAGTGACCCGTCATGAGGCAGCGAACACAGAAAAAGCCCGCTGCATTATTGGTCAGAAGGCCCAAAGATTTAAAACGCGGCGTACCCACCCTACCCAGCGCTGTGTTATTGGGCGAAGTTAAAACTGAATTTAATGGGCCTCTTGAATGCTGTATGACATGATCATGCGAATTAGGCGTGATTTGCGAAGAGAAGAATTGGGGTTGTTGAACAGCTTGAGCATATGATCGACTAGATTTTGTATTGGACACCACGGTCCAATCTTTAGATGCCGCATCATGATAACGCCGATAAAGATCTTTGAGATCATCATCCTCCTCTCCCCAAAGGAGAAAATTCATAGCGTAAAGATCGGTGGACATGTTGCCGCCTCGAATGATTTCGAAACCCACTTCCGGAGAAGAGACACAGAACTTATATGACCAATTGAGGAGATGAGATACCTTGAAAAGATTTGCAGAACCACCGAAACATGCTTGAATGATGAGGCCCACCGATTCTGGATTAAGCTTGATCAACGAACGCTTGAATTCCACTACGAGGAAGAACTTTTGTGATCCAGGCAAGACTTGGGCGTTGACGGCAGCATTGCATTGCTTCTTGATGTACTCCTCGAAAGCTTTCCCAAGAGAGAAGTTGAGATCTGAGAGGGCCATTTGCAGATGAGGCTGACGGGATCAGGGCGATCACCGGCAGGAGGTGGCCGCCGCGGTCGGAGTGACCACCGGCGCAGAAGATTTGGTGGCCGCCGGGGCCGGAGTGGCCACCGGCGGTGGAGCGGAGCGGAGGCTAGGCTAGGCTAGGAGCGGAGCGCCACCGAAGTATCCATCGCACTGACAAGATCCTCGCCGCCTTCTTCGGGCAGACCTCCCACGAGACTGCCGGTATATGTTCCCACGAGACCTCCCACAAGATCCTCGCCGCCTTCCTCGATGCTTGGTGCTTGTACTTTATAATATAAAGCGGGGGAAACCCTTTTTAGTCAGAGATCGCGTCAAGGGGCCTGGTCTTGGCCTGTTGTTGTAGTCCTTAGGGAGGGCTCCTATTTGCCGCCCGCGTGCAGCAAAACTTCTTTTGAATCCCCGAGGGCGGCAAATAGTCGAGGCTTCTCTGAAGGCAGGCGAGAATGGGCCGGCACATTTTTACCATGAGCTGCTTTCTTTTTTGCTCTTTGTTTTTTAGTTTTTTTTTTATAAAAGACGACCTCTTATTTCTTTTGGTGTCGGCGATGCAGGGCAGGGCGCCAACTGGGAGCGGACGCAGAGGCACAATTCCTCCTTAGTGGCCCAGCTTAGAAGACAACTGCATTGGGAGTTTGGGTCCGTTCTGCCTCGCTGGGATGTGGCGGTTGATGTTGATAGCATCTCGTAGGGGTTTTCCAGTCTCCTCCTCTGCGGTGGCCAGGGAGCCGGTGATGCTGTCGCCTCCACAGTCACCACGCTAGGATGAAGGGCACGACTGCTATATATCTCTTATAGCAATCATTTGCATACCGGTCGCTCACTAGTGGTAAGTAGACGAGTAGGCTCATTCTAAATCGAGGCAAAGCGGGCGTCCTGGACTGACCGGTTTTAAGAACTTTTGAAATGTTCCTGGACGGTTTTAAGAACTGTCTGAACGTTCCTTAGACATTTATTTTCTTTTGCTATTCTATCGATTTCCTTTTTGTTTTTTCCTTCTTTTTCTTCTCTTTTTTCTTCCTTCTTTTTTGAAAAAATCACGACTTTCCAAAAATGTTCAAAATCATTAAAAATGTTTGAAATTTCACAAAAATTGTTCATGTTTGTCAAAAACTGCTTGAAATTTCATAAATTGATTGCAATTAAAAAGCTTATATTTTATATAAAATGTTTAGAATTTTTAGAAATTATTCACAATTTCAAAAAGTATTCACAAAATTCAGAATTCGCAAACATTTTTCCAGATCCGTGAAAAATTTGTTAATTCATGAACACTTTTTTGAATTCACCAACATTTTTTCAAATCTACAAACAGTTTTGAATTTATGAACTTTATTTGAATTCTTGAACATTTTTTAATTCATGGTCATTTTTGGAATGCACTAACTCTCTTTCGAATCCACGAACATTTTCTGTATTTCTAAATTATTTTGGAATTTGTGAATATGTTTTGAATTTGCAAACATTTTTTAGTTTACAATAATTTTTTCAATTAGCATTTTTCTAAATTTTGTAGCATTTTCAATTGACAAAAAAAATTATGGCTTCGTGAATTTTTACAACTTAAAAGTAAACATACCGAAATTAAAACAAAATGAGAAAATGGAAGAATTTTTTTTTTGAGAGGTAACTGGGATTTTACTGAATGTTCATAAGATTCGGAATACAAGCAATATCAGGAGTAATTCCCAGCCACACATGGCATCCAACCGACTGAGAAGAAGCCCCCTTGGCAATGGAATGAGCTTCATAGTTGGACTCTCTAAACTAAAAGCAAAACTAACACTATCAAAGTTTAAGCTACTAAACTCAATTTCTCTCAAGATCGAAGCATAGGACGAAGAAGCTCCGTTCTTGATGCTGTTGACGACTTCTAAACAGTCCAATGCGATGATCAACTTCTGAATATTCAGGTCTTGGGCTAGCGCGAGCGCTTCACTACATGCCAGCTCTTCTAAAATTGTTGGGTCTGACAGCCCGGCAAGGACAACAGCTGAAGCACCCCAAAAAATCCCTGAACTATCTCTGCATATTGCCGCTGCCACTCCTGTGCCACCCAGCGTCGACAGGCCTCCATCGACATTTAGTTTAACTACACCATCCGTGGGGGGTCCATCTTCGTTGTCTCTGCATTATCGCATGTGGCATATGAGGACTTGGTTTCTTTGACGATGCAATCTGGAGCTCCTCCAGGTACTTGTTGATGAATCCCATAGTGGTGAGCGGGCTCTGGAATTGGTCGTCATGGATTGCTCGCTGCCTAGCCCACATGGTGATGAAGACCCGCGCTAGCTCTTCTTCCTTGAGAGTTTCAAAAAGACAGAAAATCCACAACCTTGCGTCCTCTGTTTGGTTTGATATCATATGCTCCAAAGTCTCTTCATCGCCGAGCACCCAAACACATCTTGCCATTCGATAGTTAATAAGCAAGTGACGCCACGAATCAACTAAAGCATTGCATATGGAGCACTTTGGCGTAACCGCCATCTTCCTATCGTGCTTCACTAACCCTATTGGGAGCGAAGCATGGGCCAGCCTCTACACAAAAATGCATACCTTCGAGGGATCTTTACATTCCAGAGAGATGACCAAGATTTTTGAGAGGCTTGGGTATTTGAGTTTCTCGGCGTATGATCCAGCCAATCCTCCCTCTGCTTCTTCACAGCAGATAGCATTCTACACGCCGAATGTACGGTGCAAGTCCCTCGTTTTTCATAATGCCAAGGCCAGATATGCTCCTGTACTCTTGAGCTAAGTGGGATGCTGAGAATCACCTCAATATCTAGTGCAATAAGCTGCTCCGTCAGCGCTTGTTTGTCCCAAGATCTAGTGAATGGATTGATCAATTTGGACACCGACTGGGGTGGGTCATTAGATACAGAGCAAATTGGCCCGAGTTTGTAGTCCCTAGGTAGCTAGTTTTCGGTCCAGATATTGGTGGATGTGCCTGATCCAATGCATTTAACAAGACCTAGAGAGAGAGTCTCCCTCCCTTTCAACAACGAGCGCCACGCCTGTGAAGGGGATGAGACCAAAGTAGCATCTATGAGATGACAATCCAGGAAATACCTGGCCTTCAAAACACGTGCACTCAACAATCCAGGGTCTTCTATAATTCTCCAAGTTTGACGAACTAGTACGGCCAAATTGATAACCCAATGTCCCGAAAACCCAAACCACCGGGCATAGTCATTGTTTTCCACCGAACCCTAGCTATTTTGCGCTCTCCTTTCTTGCTTACCCACCAGAACTTTCAGATTAGTCCATTTATGTGTTCACAACGCCCTCGCGGTAGCTTGAAACAAGCCATGGAGTATGTAGTGATTGATTGTGCAACAGACTTTATGAGAACTTCCTTTCCTCCAGCGGACAAGCACTTCTCCATCCAGCCTTGAACATGCTTCCATATTCTGTTTTTAAGATATCTGAAGCACCCTTCTTTAGCTTTCCCACATCAATAGGGAGCCCCAAATACTTCTATGAGAGAGCTTCATTTCGAAATTCCAGCACAATGATATGTCTCCAATGTATCTATAATTTTTTATTGTTCCATGCTATTATATTATCTGTTTTCATGTTTAATAGGCATTTATATGCTATTTTATATTATTTTTGGGACTAACCTATTAACCGAGGGCCCAGTGCCAGTTTCTGTTTTTTGCCTATTTTAGAGTTTTGCAGAAAAGGAATACCAAACGGAGTCCAAGCGGAATGAAACCATCGCGATGATCTTTCTTGGACCGAAAGCAAACCAGAAGACTTGAAGATGAAGTCGGAGATGCAACGAGGAAGCCATGAGGCAGGAGGGCACACCCAGGGGGGTAGGCGCACCCCCCACCCTCGTGGGTCCCTCGTGGCTCCCCTGACCTAGTTCCTTCGCCTATATATATACCCTTATACCCTAAAAATATCGAGGAGAGACACGAAAACACTTTTCCACTGCCGCAACCTTCTGTACTCGTGAGATCCCATCTAGGGGCCTTTTCTAGCATCCTGCCGAAGGGGGATTCGATCATGGAGGGCATCTACATCAACACCATTACCTCTCCGATGAAGCGTGAGTAGTTTACCACAGACCTTCAGGTCAAATGTTATTAGCTAGATGGCTTCTTCTCTCTCTTTGATTCTCAATACCATGTTCTCCTCGATGTTCTTGGAGATCTATTCGATGTAATATTCTTTTGTGGTGTGTTTGCCAAGATCCGATGAATTGTGGATTTTGCCAATATTATTTGGTTCGTCTCTGAATTCTTATATGCATGATTTGATATCTTTGCAAGTCTCTTCGAATTATCGGTTTAGTTTGGCCTACTAGATTGATCTTTCTTGCAATGGAAGAAGTGCTTAGCTTTGGGTTCAATCTTGCAGTGTCCTTTCCCCAGTGACAATAGGGGCAGCAAGGCACGTATTGTATTGTTGCCATCGAGGATAAAAAGATGGGGTTTTCATCATATTGCTTGAGTTAATTCCTCTACATCATGTCATCTTGCTTAATGCGTTACTCCGTTCTTATGAACTTAATACTCTAGACGCATGCTAGCTAGCAGTTGATGTGTGGAGTAATAGTAGTAGATGCAGGCATGAGTCGTTCTACTTGACACGGACGTCATGCCTATGTTCATGATCATTGCCTTAGATATCGTCATAACTATGTGCTTTTCTATCAATAGCTTGGCAGTAATTTGTTCACCCACCGTAATATTTGCTATCTTGAGAGAAGCCACTAGTGAAACCTATGGCCCTCGGGTCTCTTTTCCATTATACTGAAGCTCGTTTACATCCTGCTAGTTTCCGATCTACTATTTTGCAATCTTTACTTTCCAATCTATAAACCAAAAATACCAAAAATATTTACTTTACCGTTTATCTATCTCTATCAGATCTCACTTTTGCAAGTGATTGTGAAGGGATTGACAACCCCTTTATCGCGTTGGGTGCAAGTTGTTGATTGTTTGTGCAGTTATTCGGTGACTTGTGCGTCGTCTCCTACTGGATTGATACCTTGGTTCTCAAAACTGAGCGAAATACTTATGCTACTTTGCTATATCACCCTTTCCTCTTCAAGGGAAAACCAACGCAAGCTCAAGAGGTAGCAAGAAGGATTTCTGGCGCCATTGCTTGGGAGATCTACGTCAAGTCAATCCATACCAAGTACCCATCATAAACTCTTCTCCCTTGCATTACATTATTCGTCATTCGCCTCTCATTTTCCTCCCCCCCCCCCCCCACTTCTAAAATGATTTTCGAAAAGATTTGCCTTTTCTTCGCCTTCTTCCCGTATGTATTTTTGTTTGTGTTTCCATGTGCCTTCTATTTGCTTGCATCTTTGGTTGCTAAAAATCTATTGATATGGATCCACTTAAACTGTTCTACTTGGATCATCTTCGATCTATATGTGCCCGTGTTGAAACCCCAACTAGTTTAGTTGAGGGATAATCTTTAGATGAGCATGCTCATTTTGTGCGTCATCGTTTGTCTGAAAAAGGGAGACTCTTATGGAATCAAATAAACAGTTTGTTGTGCTATGCTTGGTATCTTTGTGAAATTTATGATTTTACTTGTTCCTCTAAGAACCCTAAAAAACACCTTCCCTACCTATGTGAGTTTAATGATAATGAAATCTTATCTTCTTATGCAAAGGGTGTTTATAGTTACTATGATATTGAACAAATTGAAGAATTTGTTGCTTTTAAGGGTGCTTATGAAGTTGCTTCTTTGATTAAAAAGTATTATATTATTCTCTACAAATCTGAAAATTTTGACATACTTAAATATTGCTATGAAAACTATGCTCATAATGTCTATGTTAAATAATTTAATGAAAGAATGACCGTTGCTTTGGAAAAAAAATAATGATATGCATGAATCTATAGATAATTATGATTCCAATGATTTTATTGAAATATCCCTTGATGAACATGATGCTTGCTATTCTTGTGGCCATTATGCCAATATTTATGAAGACGAATTTGATATAGTTCCTTATGTTAAACATGAGATCGTTGCTATTGCACCCATACTTGATAGTTCCTTCGATGAAAAGAATGATTGCAATGATGTTATTATAAATTCTCTTAATGTCAATTGTGTTAATGATATGCAAAACCTCAAGCTTGGGGATGCTAGTTTTTCTATGACTACTATTTCTTGCAATGATCATGATCGGGGTGATTCTTCTTATGATCTTGAAAATTTATTTAAGCCCCATGATTAATATGAGATTGATAATAGTGTTTGCAATATTATTGAAAGTGGGTTTGGAAGAGTGTCAACTTTAGATCCCACATATTTGGAGAGTGTTCAATTTTATGAAATTTTTGATAAAAGTGGGTTTGGAGAGGTCATGACTTTAGTTAATGTTAATCCCACTATTTTGGAAGAGTGTCAACTTTGCATGCATGTGGATCGTGTTAAAAATATTTTATATGATAGCTATTTTGTTGAATTTGCTTATGATCCCACATGTAATTATTATGAGAGAGAAAAATATGGTTGTAGAAATTTTCATGTTACTAAATTACCTCTCATTATGTTGAGATTGCTATTGTTTCTTTCCGCTTCCTTGCGTATGCTATTTGCGTGCTATGATAATTTGTTTGCCTATAATGCCTATGCATAGGAAGTATGTTAGACTTAGATGTGTTTGTCACGTGTTTCATGATGCCCTCTTTGCGATTCAATTCTTGTCTTTCATGTGAGCATCATCGAAATCTCAATGCCTAGCTAGGGGCGTTAAATGATAGCGCTTGTTGGGAGGCAACCCAATTTTATTTTTGTTCTTTGATTTTGTTCCTGTTTAGTAATAAATAATTCATATAGCCTCTGGTTATATGTGGTTTTATGTTTTAATTAGTGTTGGTGCCAAGTAGAACCTTTGGGAAGACTTGGGTGAAAGTTAATTTGATCTTGCTAAAAAAACAGAAACTTTGCGCTCACGAGAATAATTGTCATTTTTAACAGAAGAGTGATTTTAAGTTGATTCTTTTTGAATACGATTAACAGAAGAGTGTTGTTTGCTTATTTTGATGAATCTATGAGTAGTATCGGGGCATATGAACCATGGAGAAGTTGTAATACAGTATATGTTACACCAATATAAATAAAGAATGATTTCACAACAGTACCTTAAAGTGGTGATTTATTTTCTTATACTAACGGAGCTCATGAGATTTTCTGTTGAAGTTTGTGTTGTGAAGTTTTCAAGTTTTGGGTAAGGATTTGATGGACTTTGGAATAAGGAGTAGCAAGAGCCTAAGATTGGGGATACCCAAGGAACCCCAAGGTAAAATTCAAGGACAACCAAAAGCCTAAGCTTGGGGATGCCTCAGAAGGTATTGTAACATCCCAAAATTCTAAATTTTGGAATGTTATAATAAATAGATAGTTTTGATTGTTTGTTTGACTGTTGTGTGATTGATTGAGTGAAATTCGAAACTTTTTGAAAGTTAAATGAGAGGGAATAAAAGGACTTTCCCAAACTTTCATTTTGCTTTTATGAACTTCGTAAATTCAAATTATTTTCATCACAAAACCCTGAAGAGAAGATGACATGACTTCTTCCATTTATTTAAATGACAAAGGGTGTTGAAAAATATTGAATTTCATTTGGGAAATATTTCCAATTCATAAAATTTATGCAACTCAATGATTTTCACGAGAGAAGATAAAATGACTTCTTCAAAACAAATGAAATATGAGTTGGGAGTTTCAAAGAATTAAATTCAAAGTTCTTTTGAATTTATTTTCAATTTGGAGTTATTTGAGTTTTATTCAAATTATTTTTCTCCAAAATTAAAATATATGGAAAATAGGGTAACATGATTCCCTACATCAGAAAAATGGAGAGAAATAAATTTGAATTAATTTTGGTATTTTTTTAAAATGATTTTTATTGGATTTTAGTAGGGCAGAAGCACTCTTTGAGTTATTTGATTTTTCTAGATTTTATTTGAAGCTAGATTAATGTTCACGTTGTAGGAAATCTTTTTCTGAAAATTTTGATATATTATATGCCCATATAATATTTCTGTTTATTTTTTTTTATTTTAGTTTGTGCGGATAAATGTTTTAAAAAAAAAGAGAAATGCCCACCGCCGAACTGGGCCGGCCCAGCACCAGGCCAGGCCACGGCCCAGACGCAGCACCGCCTTCCTCCTCCCGTGCGCGTCACGGACTCGTCGGAGTCCGGCGCTCCTACGTCGCCCGTTGCCCCTCCTCCAAGGCGCCGCCTCCCCCTCCCCTCCTATAAAGGGCGCCGCCCCGGGCCCCTTTCTCCCTCCTCTCGCCGCGCCGCCGCGTCTCGCCAACTGCCGCCGCCCGACGAGATCCGCCGCCGCCTCTTCCTCACCGCCCCGACGCCGCTGCCGCTCTCCGCCGCAGCCCCGCACCGCTCCTCGCCGCCGCCCGCACTGCTGCCTCCGCCCGCGTCTCGCCCCGCCTCGTCGGAGCTCGCCGTCGCCACTGCCATGCCTCGCCGGAGACGCGACTCGCCGGAGTAGCCGCCGCGCCGGTCTTCTCCCTTGAACCGGAGATAAACCAAACCCGGTCCGAACGGTTTATTTTTTTAAGGTTCGGTTTTGTTTAGAAACCCGTTTTTTTATTATTATTTAGCGGTCGTTCTCTGTTTAGGTAAATCTAGCGAACGATTCCGTTCCTTAGCGTTCTATAACGAACGTTCGCTATTTAGATTTTTTCTTTTTCTTTTCGATTTCGGCCAGGGACCTATTCGTGATAATTTTCTTCACAGATTAGTCCCTGTACTTCAAACAATCACAACTTTTACTCGTTTGTCCAAATCCAATGAAACCAATGCCCACTTCTTTGTTATGATCTCGTCTATCCAGTAAAACAACTCAAACATGTTTTTGAAAGTTTAAAATTTGAATTAGATCAGATTTGTATTTGAAGTTCGTTTGATTGTAACTTGAGTTTTATAACTCCGATTTAGTTGATTTTTTTGCAAATCAAAGCTCTTGACCTAAACTTTCTGATAAGGCCAAATTCACATAATTTTGGTACTGTTAGAAATTGTTTTATGTTGCAAGAGTTATTTGCTTGATTTTGAAGTTTTCTGAATCATCTTCTTCGATCTTTCCGATCTTTTGAGTGATTGCTTATGTGTGGTTACCATTGCTTGCTCACGATAGATTGACCAGAGTGTGACGAGTAGAACTATCAAGAGTTTTGAGTGCGAATCATCTTCATCAACATTGCAGGCAAATTCACACTTTGACCATACCCTTTTCTACTACCCAGTTTTTATGCATTAGATCACTCCTCAAACATTGCATGATTAGGATCTAATTAAATTGTGGGATGGGAAGTAGATGCGGTAGTACCTATTACCTGTTTTACTTATGAAACCTTTGGGAGTTACTTCTGCGTTTGCTTATTTTGCCATGCTATGCTAGTAGACGTGGATTGGGTGAGTGATATCCATGACAGAGGTGAGATTGTTAATTAATGGTTTATCTAAGGTGGCAACTTGAATACACATCTGGGTGGATTGAGGCACCTGGGGTTACGAGGACTTGCCTGTTTTTTTGGAAATCCCGGGGGTACCGTGTGATTTTCCTATGGACCGCCACCCAGGCTCAAAGGGATCATAAGATAATTCATACTAGTAACTTACGTGTGCAGCCACAAGCCATTATGGGCTCTGGCATAGTTGACTAAGTCGTGCGAACTCTTATAGTGGTGGACTAGCAGATGTAGGGGATGTAGGTGTACCGGTCTACCCATCGTAAGGTGCTAGCGCTTCTGAAAGACTATGTCTCGGTCATCCGTTTCTCAAACACCATGTAGTGCGAGAAACCAAACGGAGGCGATCGAGTCTTGTGGGGAAAAGTGCGCAAACCTCTGCAGAGTGTACAAACTAATCATGATTAGCCGTGTCCCCGGTTATGGACATCTTGAGTATCTAGTATTTGAATATTCTGTGAATCTCAACATGTTACTCTAATTTAATATTGATGGGTTTGTTAATGAGTACTTTTTAATTGGGATTGAGAATGCTGTCAACCATTCTCAATGTTTAACAACCACCATGATAGTTAAATAAATTTGTTCCTTTGCAGTAGGGAAAAACTGTCTTTATGCAAAAACTGTAACCATAGAGCTTTTCCACCAGCCAAATATGCATGTAGTGATAGACTTTATTCATCATTGCTCTATGGTGTGAATTTGCCAGTACATTCAATGTATTGACCCTCTGTGGCTGCAACGTCTCATGTTGCAGGATCTTACGACGAGTAAGTGATACGTTAGGGTTATGATTTCCTATACTCAACTTTGCCGTTGGTGTTGATGGGAATCCACAAGCTTGTTGCTTTCGCTATATTTTTGGATTGAGGTAATAGTATTTACGTTACTTTATACATGTGATTTACCTCTGTTATAAATCCTCGAGTACTGTGTGTGTCAGCATACTGATCCAGGGATGACACGTAAGCACAGAGACTTGACCGTCTGAGGTCGGGTCGCTGCAAGATGGTATCAGAGCACATGTTGACTGTAGGACGTGACCCTAGAAACTGGCAAGCCCATAGGAAAGATTTTTCTCTACAACTTTCTTTTCAAAAGAATCTTTTACCTCTCTTCTCTTCTGAGCTTATTCAAAATTTCCTTTTAGTGAGACTATACCCCTTTTCCCTTTTGACCACTCGAAGATTCGGTTGATGAGACCACTCCAAGGAGGACCAGATATCGGACAACTAAGACCATTTGGAATGAAGAGTATTTTACCGAGCATTTGTTATAATTGGAAACTACAACTGTTGAAGACTCTGAAGAGTAGGAGAATATGAAGAATTCCCAGATTTGGTATAACCAAGGAATGCTACACTTATGGAACTTGGCAGACTATGGAAGTTGTCAATACCCGAGATCAAGGTGTATCGGAGAAAGACCTGAACATGGAGTGTTAGAACTCAAAGTTTTATCAAGAAAGCCCCAAGACAGGAAATATCAACTAAGGAACGATAGCTCATGATAGAGACATAGTCATAAACATGGATATTCATGATGTTATCGCTCTCTTATGCTATTGTCATCGTGCTGAGTTAAGCATGCAGATGCATGGAAGAATTGGATGGTAGAAGGCTGATGGAGGATCTGTCATCAAAGGATGCAGTTTTTACCTTAGCTGGTGTATCGCCAGGATCTGGAGTATTACATGAAGAAGTTTAAGGTGGATCTGCAGGAAGCCATATTTAACAAGGAGCATTTCGTGAAGAATTCAGGATCCAGAAACTGAAAGTAGCCAAGCTGGAGGAGCAAAACCTTGAGATACCGGAGATTCATCAGGAACGGAAGGACAGTAAGACCATGGTTCATGCCAAGGATGATTGAAACCCGGAAGTTTGGGACGCAACTCCAGAAATATTAAAGGACGTTAGGAGAAACTTCGCGTCAACAGAGATGATTTGGCAAAAGAACTTGAGAAGGACAAGCATGATCAAAAGGAGCCATCGGAGACATGACCAAGACTTGAAGAGTTGATGACGTTGAGATTTATTAACCTTTAGCAGACCAAACCCCGTTGTACCTACGTTAGATGCGACATTTGTGAGCTGTCTTTTGTTTGTTGTTTTTCCGACAGCCACAATAAAATCTGCCTTTTCAAAACTATTGTTTGTATTGTGTGCATCCCTCTCGATCTCCCTTATCCCACCCCAAACCCATGGACCCAATTGAGGATGAATGGAGATGAGCTCATATTTTCTGGACCGATGAGTCAATTGGAGATGGACCAATGGATTCAGAACATGGCGGATCACATGAAGAATAACTCTATAGTCGGAAATGATATGACCCATCATGCTCTTCAGAGTTTTGAAAGAGGTGCTGCTATTTGGTGGAGGATGTACCAAACCGTCAATAAATGGCAAAGAGCAACCATTTGGGAGGAATTAAGTTGACTTTGCTAAAGTCTCGGCTTGTGTCCCAGAAGTTGAAGCCTTATGGAAATGATATGAAGAAACCTTGTGCATGCAAGCTTTGTGGAGAAATAGGGCACAACCATAAAGAAAACAAGGACGAATACCCTCATAAGTGGGGATTTTCAAAGGAGTTAGCCGAGGATCTCAGGGAACTTCGGATGGAGATTGTTCCCGAAGGTTTTGTTGCAGCAATGGAAGTTCAGTCCACATTGTTCGGGAAGATTCGTGAAGCTCAGAAGGATGACAAAGAGATTGCTGAGATAAAAGAGAGGATGATCAAAGGAAAGGCCAAAGGTTTTCGTAAGGATGAGCATGACACCTTATGGTTTGAGGATAGTGTATATGTTCCCAATAATGCAAAGATCAGGAAGTAAATACTTCAGGAGGCTCATGAATCACCGTACTCGATTCGCCCTGGAAACACCAAGATGTATTTGGATTTGAAGGAGTGTTTCTAGTGGACTGGTCTGAAGAAGGATATTGCGGAGTATGTAGTCGTAGGTGATGTATGCCAAAGAGAGTAAAGGAAGAGCATCAGAAGCCAGCAGGATTACTACAGCCTATGCCGATACCCGAATGGAAGTGGGATAAGCTTGGCATGGATTTCATTACCGGATTTCCCATAACCCGAACGGGACATGATTCTATCTGGTTAGTAGTTGATTTGCTTGACCAAAGTGGCTCACTTTATCCCAGTGAAAACCACCTATACAAGTGCGAAGTTGGCCAAGATATATTTGACCAGGATGTATGTCTGCATGGAGTTCCGAGGACCATCGATAGAGGAACACGGTTTACCTCGAAGTTTTGGAATCAGCTGCACCACACTTTGGGTACTAGGCTAGAGTTCAGTACAGCCTTTCATCCGCAGACAGATGGATAGACCAAGAGAGTCAATTAGATTCTGGAGGACATGTTGAGATCGTGTGCGCTAGATTATGGATCTAGTAGGGATGATAATCTACCTTATGCGGAGTTCTCATACAACAACAGTTACCCAGCCAGTTTAAAGATGGCCCCTTTTGAAGCTTTGTATGGGAGAAGGAGCCAGACACCGTTGATGTGGGATGAAGTTGGAGACCTTCAGTTGTTTGGATCAAATGTGATCAAGGAGTCAGAAGAGGATGTTAAGTTGATTCAAGATAGACTGAAGGTAGCTCAGTCCAGGCAGAAGAGTTATGCAGACTCAAAAACGCAAGGATGAAGTCTATGGAATTGGAGACAGAGCGTGTCTTCGTGTGTCCCCTCTGCGAGGAGTTAAACGATTTGGAGTTAAGGGAAAGTTAGCCCCGAGATTTGTAGGACCATACTGAGTTTTGGAAGCATATGGGAGAAGTGGCCAACAAATTGGAGTCACCCGAAGCACTGTCAGGAGTTCATGATGTGTTTCACGTTTCCCAGTTGAAGAAGTGCCATGCAGAGATGGCCAATATTCCCCTGTAAGGACGCTTGACCCTGGAAAGGATAATGATGTTCCACGAACTGGAGTATGGACTTCATAAGTATAAGTTTTTATCTCGGTATGTGGGATATCCCACGAGGTGGAAGAGATGCATTACTATTGGATATAAAGGAGGTATGATGTTGGAAATATGGAGCAATGGAAATTCTATGATGAGTCTGAGTAATCATGTCCTAGTTTGGTGCCTATAGAAGGAAGGAAGACAGTACAATTGGATGGATTCTAAGTATACTAAGAAGCTGGAAGTTGAATGTTGGAATAATGATCAGAAGCCCGAGGATAAGTTCAAGGACTACAAGTGATGAGATGGGCCATAACCCACAGGCCCTAGGACCTGCCGAGAAGCAAGCACATTCTTGCTGAAGGAAAAACCCTGGAAGAAGTTACTATTTTATCGACCGACGATTTTATAGGAGCAACGCAAAACCTGAGAGTTGTTAAGGAACGATAGATGTTTGTTTGGCTTGCAGAATCAATGGATTTATCCGAACTTAGTTCGTTGACAAGAGAAATTCTGCAATTCTTGTGAGGATGACTGAGTGTTAGAATGCGAGATTCACTAAACCGTATACAAGGTAATGATTTGGGTGCGGGATGGATTGATCACCATACCGACTTACTCTTATTATTCGCCTTGCTATGTGGGATGGTAAATCTGAGTGACTTACCTATAGTAGAGAGACGACGATCAAAACCTTGTTTAAACCTTAGAATGGTATACTATTTTTCCCTTGTACAGGCAGTTGTTGCCAATCGTAGGTCATACGGTGAGGTTCAACCCAGACCCATTTTCTGCAGGAGAAACCATAAATTGTTGACCACCATGAGATATCGATTGTTGTTAGTCTTGGCGCCAGACCAGTCAGCTAAGAAGACCCAGTCTCGGAATAATCGTACCAAGATGAAAGGACAGAAGAATTGCGGTAAAGGTTATGCCACTACCGGAAGAGCCCAGAGAAGGAAAATTTTCCGAGAATCTGAGAAGACCAACACTGTCAACAATAAGGATGGAGTATATGAGTTTTGATGGAACCGTAACCATGCTTTTAAGGGTGGTAGCACCCCAGACCCCGGAGACGACCGATGGATTCGGAAGACCCCCAAACCCTAACCTATTTCTTTCTAGCCTCTCCGAATCTCGAGGATGAGGTTCATTTTAAGGGTGGTAGGTTTGTAACATCCCAAAATTCTAAATTTTGGAATGTTATAATAAATAGATAGATTTGGTTGTTTGTTTGACTGTTGTGTGATTGATTGAGTGAAATTCGAAACTTTTTGAAAGTTAAATGAGAGGGAATAAAAGGACTTTCCCAAACTTTCATTTTTGCTTTTATGAACTTCGTAAATTCAAATTCTTTTCATCACAAAACCCTGGAGAGAAGATGACATGACTTCTTCCATTTATTTAAATGACAAGGGGTGTTGAAAAATATTGAATTTCATTTGGGAAATATTTCCAATTCATAAACTTTATGCAACTCAATCATTTTCACGAGAGAAGATAAAATGACTTCTTCAAAACATATGAAATATGAGTTGGGAGTTTCAAAGAATTAAATTCAAAGTTCTTTTGAATTTATTTTCAATTTGGAGTTATTTGAGTTTTATTCAAATTATTTTTCTCCAAAATTAAAATATATGGAAAATAGGGTAACATGATTCCCTACATCAGAAAAATGGAGAGAAATAAATTTGAATTAATTTTGGTATTTTTTTAAAATGATTTTTATTGGATTTTAGTAGGGTAGAAGCACTCTTTGAGTTATTTGATTTTTTTCTAGATTTTATTTGAAGCTAGATTAATGTTCACGTTGTAGGAAATCTTTGTTTTGAAAATTTTGATATATTATATGCCCATATAATATTTCTGTTTATTTTGTTTTATTTTAGTTTGTGCGGATAAATGTTTTTAAAAAAAAGAGAAATGCCCACCGCCGAACTGGGCCGGCCCAGCACCAGGCCAGGCCACGGCCCAGACGCAGCACCGCCTTCCTCCTCCCGTGCGCGTCACGGACTCGCGGAGTCCGGCGCTCCTACGTCGCCCGTTGCCCCTCCTCCAAGGCGCCGCCTCCCCCTCCCCTCCTATAAAGGGCGCCGCCCCGGGCCTCTCTCTCCCTCCTCTCGCCGCGCCGCCGCGTCTCACCAACCGCCGCCGCCCGACAAGATCCGCCGCCGCCGCCTCTTCCTCACCGCCCCGACGCCACTGCCGCTCTCCGCCGCAGCCCCGCACCGCTCCTCGCCGCCGCCCGCACTGCTGCCTCCGCCCGCATCTCGCCCCGCCTCGCCGGAGCTCGCCGTTGCCACTGCCATGCCTCGCCGGAGAAGCGACTCGCCGGAGTAGCCGCCACGCCGGTCTTCTCCCTTGAACCGGAGATAAACCAAACCTGGTCCCAACGGTTTATTTTTTTTAAGGTTCGGTTTTGTTTAGAAACCTGTTTTTTTATTATTATTTAGCGGTCGTTCTCTGTTTAGGTAAATCTAGCGAACGATTCCGTTCGTTAGCGTTCTGTAACGAACGTTCGCTATTTAGATTTTTTCTTTTTCTTTTAGATTTCGGCCAGGGACCTATTCATGATAATTTTCTTCACAGATTAGTCCCTGTACTTCAAACAATCACAACTTTTACTCGTTTGTCCAAATCCAACGAAACCAACGCCCACTTCTTTGTTATGATCTCGTCTATCCAGTAAAACAACTCAAACATGTTTTTGAAAGTTTAAAATTTGAATTAGATCAGATTTGTATTTGAACTTCGTTTGATTGTAACTTGAGTTTTATAACTCCGATTTAGTTGATTTTTTTGCAAATCAAAGCTCTTGACCTAAACTTTCTGATAAGGCCAAATTCATATAATTTTGGTACTGTTAGAAATTGTTTTATGTTGCAAAAGTTATTTGCTTGATTTTGAAGTTTTCTGAATCATCTTCTTCGATCTTTCCGATCTTTTGAGTGATTGCTTATGTGTGGCTACCATTGCTTGCTCACGATAGATTGACCGGAGTGTGACGAGTAGAACTATCAAGAGTTTTGAGTGCGAATCATCTTCATCAACATTGCAGGCAAGTTCACACTTTGACCATACCCTTTTCTACTACCCGGTTTTTATGCATTAGATCACTCCTAAAACATTGCATGATTAGGATCTAATTAAATTGTGGGATGGGAAGTAGATGAGGTAGTACCTATTACCTGTTTTACTTATGAAACCTTTGGGAGTTACTTCTGCATTTGCTTATTTTGCCATGCTATGCTAGTAGACGTGGATTGGGTGAGTGATATCCATGACAGATGTGAGATTGTTAATTAATGGTTTATCTAAGGTGGCAACTTGAATACTCATCTGGGTGGATTGAGGCACCTGGGGTTACCAGGACTTGCCTGTTTTTTTGGAAATCCCGGGGGTACCGTGTGATTTTCCTATGGACCGCCACCCAGGCTCAAAGGGATCATAAGATAATTCATACTAGTAACTTACGTGTGCAGCCACAAGCCATTATGGGCTCTGGCATAGTTGACTAAGTCTTGCGAACTCTTATAGTGGTGGACTAGCAAATGTAGGGGATGTAGGTGTACCGGTCTACCCATCGTAAGGTGCTAGCGCTTATGAAAGACTATGTCTCGGTCATCCGTTTCTCAAACACCATGTAGTGCGAGAAACCAAACGGAGGCGATCGAGTCTTGTGGGGAAAAGTGCACAAACCTCTGCAGAGTGTACAAACTAATCATGATTAGCCGTGTCCCCGGTTATGGACATCTTGAGTATCTAGTATTTGAATATTCTGTGAATCTCAACATGTTACTCTAATTTAATATTGATGGGTTTGTTAATGAGTACTTTTTAATTGGGATTGAGAATGCTGTCAACCATTCCCAATGTTTAACAACCACCATGATAGTTAAATAAATTTGTTCCTTTGCAGTAGGGAAAAACTGGCTTTATGCAAAAACTGTAACCATAGAGCTTTTCCACCAGCCAAATATGCATGTAGTGATAGACTTTATTCATCATTGCTCTACGGTGTGAATTTGCCAGTACATTCAATGTACTGACCCTCTGTGGCTGCAATGTCTCATGTTGCAGGATCTTACGACGAGTAAGTGATACGTCAGGGTTACGATTTCCTATACTCAACTTTGCCGTTGGTGTTGATGGGAATCCACAAGCTTGTTGCTTTCGCGATATTTTTGGATTGAGGTAATAGTATTTACGTTACTTTATACATGTGATTTACCTCTGTTATAAATCCTCGAGTACTGTGTGTGTCAGCATACCGATCCAGGGATGACACGTAAGCACAGAGACTTGACCGTCTGAGGTCGGGTCGCTACAGGTATCCCCTCTTTCGTCTTCGTCTATCGGTAACTTTACTTGAGGCTATATTTTTATTCACCACATGATATGTGTTTTGCTTGGAGCGTCTTGTATGATTTGAGTTTTGCTTTTTAGTTTACTACAATCATCCTTGCTGTACACACCTTTTGGAAGAGACACGCATGAATCATGATTTATTAGAATACTCTGTGTGTTGCACTTATATCTTTTGAGCTAGACAATATTGCTCTAGTGCTTCACTTATATCTTTTTAGAGCACGACAGCGGTTTTATTTTATAGAAGTTGTTGAACTCTCATGCTTCACTTATATTATTTTGAGAGTCTTTTAGAACAGCATGGTAATTTGCTTTGGTTATAAAACTAGTCCTAATATGATGGGCATCCAAGATGGATATAATAAAAACTCTCATATGAAGTGCATTGAATAGTATGAGAAGTTTGATTCTTTATAATTGTTTTGAGATATGAAGATGGTGATATTAGAGTCATGCTAGTAGAGTAATTGTGAATTTGAGAGATACTTGTGTTAAAGTTTGTGATTCCCGTAGCATGCACGTATGATGAACCGTTATGTGATGAAGTTGGAGCATGATTTATTTATTGATTCTCTTCCTTATGAGTGGCGGCGCGTAGTACTTCGTTTCAATAACTAATAGATTTTTGCAATAAGTATGTGAGTTCTTTATGGCTAATGTTGTGTCCATGGATTATACGCACTCTCACCCTTCCACCACTTCTAGCCTCTCTTGTGCCGCGCAACTTTCGCCGGTACCATACACCCACCATATACCTTCCTCAAAACAGCCACCATACCTACCTATTATGGCATTTCCATAGCCATTCCGAGATATATTACCATGCAACTTTCCACCATTCTATTTACTATGACATGCTCCATCATTGTCATATTGCTTTGCATGATCATGTAGTTGACATCGTATTTGTGGCAAAGCCACCGTTCATAATTTTTCACACATGTCACTCTTGAATCATTGCACATCCCGGTACCCCGCCGGAGGCATTCACATAGAGTCATATTTTGTTCTAAGTATCGAGTTCTAATTAAGTAAATAAAAGTGTGATGATCTTCATTATTAGAGCATTGTCCCATGTGAGGAAAGGATGATGGAGACTATGATTCCCCCAAAACTCGGGATGAGACTCCGGATGAAAAATTTAGAAAAAAGAGAAAAGAAAAAAAGAGGCCATAAAATATAAGTCCCAAATAAAAAAATGAGAGAAAAAAGAGAAGGGGCAATGTTACTATCCTTTTCCCACACTTGTGCTTCAAAGTAGCACCATGATCTTCATGATAGAGAGTCTCATATGTTGTCACTTTCATATACTAGTGGGAATTTTCATTATAAGAACTTGGCTTGTATATTCCATTGATGGGCTTCCTCAAAGTGCAAGCAAGTTGTGAGCAAGCAAGTTGGATGCACGTCAAAGTGCAAGCCCAACATTGATGGGCTTGTATATTCCATTGATGGGCTGCCACTAGTATATGAAAGTGACGCCCACTCAAAGTGCAAGCAAGTTGTGAGCAAGCAAGTTGAAAATTCCACATCAAAAATTCTGTTTTTATCATTTACCTACTCAAGGACGAGCAGGAATTAAGCTTGGGGATGCTTGATACGTCTCCAACATATATATAATTTTGATTCTTTCATGCTATTATATTATTTGTTTTGGATGTATAATAGGCATTTATATGCTATTATATTATTTTTTTGGACTAACCTATTAACCGAGGGCCCAATGCCAGTTTCTATTTTTTGCCTATTTTAGAGTTTTGCAGAAAAGGAATACCAAACGGAGTCCAAACGGAATGAAACCTTCGTGATGATCTTTCTTGGACCGAAAGCAAACCAGAAGACTTGGAGATAAATTCGAAGACGCAACAAGGAAGCCACGAGGCAGGAGGGCGCGCCCAGGGGGTAGGCGCGCCCCCACCCTCGTGGGCCCCTCCTCGCTCCCCTGACCTAGGTCCTTCGCCTATATATACCCTTATACCCTAAAAACATCAAGGAGAGCCACGAACCCCCTTTACCACCGCCGCAACCTTCTGTACCCGTGAGATCCCATCTAGGGGCCTTTTTCGGTGTCCTGCTAGAGAGGGATTCGATCATGGAGGGCTACTAAATCAACACCATTACCTCTCCGATAAAGCGTGAGTAGTTTACCACAGACCTTCGGGTCCATAGTTATTAGCTAGATGACTTCTTCTCTCTCTTTGATTCTCAATACCATGTTCTCCTCGATGTCTTGGAGGTCTATTCGATGTAATATTCTTTTGCAGTGTGTTTGCCAAGATCTGATGAATTGTGGATTTATGATCAAGTTTATCTATGAATATTATTTGGTTCTTCTCTAAGTTCTTATATGCATGATTTCATATCTTTGAAAGTCTCTTCGAATTATCGGTTTAGTTTGGCCTACTAGATTGATCTTTCTTGCAATGGGAGAAGTGCTTGGCTTTGGGTTCAATCTTGCGGTGTCCTTTCCCAGTGACAGTAGGGGCAGCAAGGCACGTATTGTATTGTTGCCATCGAGGATAAAAAGATGAAGTTTTCATCATATTGCTTGAGTTAATTCCTCTACATCATGTCATCTTGCTTAATGCATTACTCCGTTCTTATGAACTTAATACTCTAGATGCATGCTGGATAGCGGCCGATGTGTGGAGTAATAGTAGTAGATGCAGGCATGAGTCGGTCTACTTGACACGGACGTCATGCCTATGTTCATGATCATTGCCTTAGATATCGTCATAACTATGTGCTTTTCTATCAATAGCTTGGCAGTAATTTGTTCACCCACCGTAATATTTGCTATCTTGAGAGAAGCCACTAGTGAAACCTATGGCCCCCGGGTCTCTTTTCCATTATATTGAATCTCGTTTACATCTTGCTAGTTTCCGATCTACTATTTTGCAATCTTTACTTTCCAATCTATAAACCAAAAATACCAAAAATATTTACTTTACTGTTTATCTATCTCTATCAAATCTCACTTTTGCAAGTGAAAGTGAAGGATTGACAACCCCTTTATCGCGTTGGGTGCAAGGTGTAGATTGTTTGTGCAGGTATTCGGTGACTTGTGCGTCGTCTCCTACTCGATTGATACATTGGTTCTCAAAAGTGAGGGAAATACTTACGCTACTTTGCTGCATCACCCTTTCCTCTTCAAGGGAAAACCAACGCAAGCTCAAGAGGTAGCACAGAACCTTAACATCATTGCAAAGGGATTCTACTACTCCCTTGCTACAGAAGAGGGATGACTTACCCATATTAATTCTTTGTCCGGACGCATCAAAATATTTGTTTAGTAGATTCCGTACACTCGTAGCATAGCCCGTGGTTGCCTCAAAAAAGAGTAACTGTCATCCGCAAAGAGAAGGTAGTTCACCATCGGCGCTGATGCCGTCACTACCACCCCTCGAACTCCCTCGAATTTTAGCAAACAAGAAATTCCCTCGACCGCCAACAAGAAAAGGTAAGGGGAGATTGAGTCTCCCTGTCATACACCCCTAGATGGTCTGAAAGACTCCATGCAACCACCATTAAACAAAATTGAGAAAGATACAAAAGAAACACATCCCATAACTATCTCTCTAAAACGAGTGCTTATTCCAGCTTTGGCATAACCGCTCTCAGATAGCTCCACTCTAATCTATAATCGGCCTTCATCATATCTAACTTTAGTGCACAAAAATGATTACCTTTGACCCTTCTAGTCTTCATATAATGCAAGCATTCATAGGTCGTAATGAAATTATCAGTGATGAGACGTCTAGGCACAAACGCAGACTGCTCTTCTGAAATTACCTCGGGGAGTAAAAACTTCAACTGGTTTGCCAAAATCTTAGAAGTGATCTTATAGATCACATACACAGGTTTATTGGTCGAAGCTATCCTAGTTGTTTTGGACTGGTTATCTTGGGAATCAAAACAATGAGTGTACGGTTTATCTCCTCTGGTGAATCATCTCTGTCAAGCACTCTAATGATCATGCTCGTAACTTCATTGCCACATAAATCCCAATGCCTATGAAAGAGATGCGTTGGTAATCCGTTCGGGCCAGGTGCCTTTGTTGGGAACATTTGAAACAATGCTTCTTTGACTTCTTCCTGAGTATACATGCATTCAAACGAGAGTTCAAGGCCGCCTCTACCCTGTGCAGTATGTGTGACAAAACTTCCTCCATACCAATGGTCCCTTCTGATGCATATAGATTTGAATAAAAATCATTGGCCATGTCAGCCAGTTCCCTTGGATCCGAGTTGATCGAACCGTCCACACTTTCCTACTTGGATATGTTATTTTTTCTCTCCTCGCGCTTGCTTTTTGCTGAAAAAATGTGTATTTCTATTGCCCTCAGATAGCCACTGAATACGTGACCTTTGGCTCATCATCACGTCCTCGCGATATCACATCTCGATCAGTTCTTCTTCTCGCTTTTTCTCCTCAACCCATGGGCTGACTCGTAGTGGATCCTCCCTAAGCTCCGTGAGTTGCCTCCTCAGCCTCCTTAGCTCTTGGCATACTGAGCTAAAAGTTTTTCCCCCCAACGCGATAGGGACCCAACAATTGTCTCAAGTTTTCTTGCCATTTCATCCACTGTGGAAGCCTGTTGTCCTTCTTTCCAAGCATCCTCCAAAGCACCTTCGAAGCTAGCATTAGATTCCCACATACACTCATAGTGAAAAGGTATCTTGAGTGCTATCTGTAGGTTGTTTGCTTCAAGTTCGTTCAGTACTAGAATGGAACAATGATCCGACTTTGCTGTAGTGAGGTGCTCAACCGTGGCAAATGGGAACATCATGGACCAGCTTGGCATAGTCAGTGCGCGATCTAGGAGGACCCTGCAAAATTGCCCACTGACCACTCTCTTTTCAAAAGTCCAGTCCAAGCCCATTATAGTCCAAGTCAGATAAACCACAGACAACCACTGCCACTATGAATCCTGCAATCTATGCATTGTCCCTGCCGCTCCCCTGTTTCTTGTAGTATGGGCCTCCTTCGATGAGCATAAATGTCCCTGCTACTTTCCCTGTTAGGTGCGGTACGGTTGCTTCCTACTACTTTCCCTGCTTCTGTGGGTTGCTGAAAAATGGAAGAAACAGGCGAGAATTTCTATCGCTAGGTCTGACTGTGCTCACTAGCCCAGGCCCATGTCACGCAGGCAACCCGAGAGACGCGGGCGCGGGTGCCCCTATGTCTCACTTATAGGGGGATCTCGGAGACAATATTTCGCCTTAAGCGAGATGAGGATCACTCGCTCACGGATCACACTCATCGGGCCGGCCCATTCACGCACACGCACGGTAAAATGAAAATGCTAACAGAAAATGGAGCGCACTGGGTTTAGAACCTTGGTCTCCTGGTTCTGCGTCCAGCGGCTAGCCACTGCACTTATCTTCCATTCATAACACAGAAGTAGGGTTGGGCAACTTAAGTCCATATGAGTTGGGGTTTCCACTATTACGTTTTTCCTAGGGTTTTTTGTTTGTTTTTAACCGGATTTCTCTGTTTTCATTGGGTTTTTTCTTCTCTTTCTTTTTTCTATGGTTTCCTTTATTTCTTTCTTGGTTTTCATTATTCTTTCTTTCTTCTTCGTTTTTGTTTATTTCTTTCTCATTTCTCATCAGGTTTTTGTTTTCTTTTTCCATTTCTTTTGTTTTTTGATTGGTTTTCTTCTTTAATCTCATTTTTTTGTTTTTCTTTTGTTGTTTTGTATGTTTCTTTTGGATTTCACACTACATTTTTCGTATATGTCAACATATTTCTAATACACGTTTAACATTTTTCCAATACAATTTTTACATGATCGACATTTTTATATACACATTATCAACATTTTTCAAATGCTTCATTAACACTTTTCCAATACAATATTAATATATTTTTAATACGTGGTCAATATTTTTCCTAAAAACACTTATATTATTTCAAATGCTTGATAAACATTTTTCAAATACCAGATTAACATTTTCCAATACATGGTTAACATTTTTTCTAGTACAAATCTAACATTTTTTCAAATACTTGATTAACATTTTCTAAATGCCATATTAACATTTTTTGAACACATGGTCAACATTTTTTCTATACGCATTTAGCATTTTCCAAATCCATGACTAACATTTTTAAATACTTGTAGAATTTTTTTTCAAATGCTTGATTAACAATTTTTTTATATATATGATCAACAAATTGCCTTATTTTTTTAATATATGTACAATATTTTTTCTATACACATTTAACATTATTCAAATGTTTGATCAACATTTTTCAAATACTTGTTCAATATTTCATCATTTTTTTAATAAGTGATCAACATTTTTTGTATACATATTCAACATTATCCGAATGCTTGTTCAACATTTTTGAAATACTGGTTCAACATGTTTAACAATTTTTAAATATTTTTTAAATACTTGTTCAAAATTATTCAAATACTCGTTCAACATTTTTAAATGCTTGATTAACATTTTTATATACATGATCAAGAAATTTCATCATTTTTTAACACATAGTCAACATTTTTTATATACACATTCAACATTTTCCAAGGGATTACTAACATTTTTAAAAATATTATGTGAAGTAAATTTCTTAAATATATATATGTTTAGAATATTAAAAGTGTAAGTAAAATAAAAAATAGAATCTAAAAACGAATTAGAAAAAGAAAAAAAAGCGGAGAGCAACTGGTTGACGAACGCTCCTTCCGGAGCCCCCCAACGATCACTTGGGGGTGGGCTGAGAGTGCGCCACGTGGCATGCTCTCAGCCACCGCCACGTGTCGTGCTCTGAACGCTCCTTCCGGATTTTGCTTTTATTATGTTTCCGCATGTGTTTTCTGCTTTTAGACGTTTTTTGGTGGTTTTCCGGCTTTTTAGTTTTTCATCAGTCTTTCTTATCTTTTGGAAAAAAAATTAATTTGTTTTTACTTTTGCGTGAAAGAACGCGTTTTTTTGCTTTCATAAGAGGCACGATTTTGCTTCTAGGAGAAATAAAAAAACGCATTTTCCCTATTTTTTTTCCTTCTGTGAAAGGCACGGTTTCGCTTCCGTGAGAAGGACGGTCATGCCTCTCGAAAATGAAAAAGACGTGTTTTATTTTTTTCCTTCTGTGAGAGGCATGGTTTTGCTTCCACGAGAGGCACAGCCATAATTCTTGGAAACGAATAAAACATGTTTTCTCTTCTTTTTTCTTACTCCAAGAGAGGCACAGTTTTTCTTCCGCAAGAGGCATGGCCGTGCCTCTCGGAAATAGAAAAAATGTATTTTATCTTTTCCCCCTTCCATTAGAGGCACGGTTTTGCTTCTGTGAGAGGCACGGCCGTGCCTCTCGAAAACATATAAAACATATTTTCTATTTTTTTTCGTTTCGCGAGAGGCATGGTTTATTTGTCGGGTTTTTTTTTTATGAAAAAAGTTCATCAAAACCTATTAACGTTGGATCTAGTTTTGAAAATCTCGACGCGAGGGATCCAACGATGAAAATGATTTGAGATTTAAACGGACGGTTTAGGAGATAAAATGTTTTGAATAAACGAATTTACAAAAAAAAAAGGGAAACTTTCAGCTTGTGACAAGTGGGGCACATACAACCCGCCACTTTGTCGCAACCTGAGAAGGTGAAAGTGATTTTTGGAAGGAATACTCCTCAATTAGTGATTTTGATGCAAGAAATAGCAACGCCCTAGCGAGATGTAGGGAGCACGCACATCAAGGCGAGCGACAATGGGCCAGCCCAACTCGTTGGAGGCAACAACCTCGGTTGTTTTCCGTTTGTCTTCACGTTTTCTGTTTTCCTTTTTTGCTATATTGCAAAAAAAAACTTTACATAAAAACTTTTGAAAAATGTTAAATAGGTATAGAGAAATGTTTTTCGTGTATACCAAAAATTCAACATGTATGAATTTTTTTGATGATATATTTAAACAATGTTAATCATGCATTTAAAAAATTGTTAATAAAGTACTTAAAAATATTAAATGTGCAAAGAGAAAATGTGACCATGTATGAAAAAAATAGTCTTGCACCCGAAAAATTGTTAATCAAGCATTTGAATAATGTTAAATGTGTATAGAAAAATATTAACCACATATTTGAAAAAATGTTAATCTTAATTAGAAAAATGTTAATAAAGCATTTTATACTATGTGTGGAAAAATGTTGACCATATATTTAAAAAATGTTAATCCTGTATTCGAAAAATGTTAATCACGTTTAAAAATGTTTCAAATGTGTATAGAAAAATTGTTGACCGTGCATGTTAACTTGTATTTGATAAATATTAAACATGTACTAGAAAATTGTTCTTGACGTATTACGAAAATGTAGAATGAAAACCAAAATAAACAAAGAAAACAAAAAATAACCAACGAAAACCAAAAAAGAAACAAAGGAAAGCGAAGAAAAAAGAAAACTGAAGAACAAGTGCAAGAGAATTTAAAAGCAATGAATACCGATAAAGAAACAAAAAAAATAAAGAAAACCGTTGAAAACCAAGAAATAAAAAGACCAAAGGAAAATGAGAAAGAAAGAAAAAACGGAAGAGACCCATGAAAGAAATAAAAAAACCAAAGTATAACGAGAAACAAAGAAACCAAAAAAACAAGAAAAGAAATAAGAAAACCAAACGAAAACAAAAAACAATAAAAAAACACTAACGAACACATCGTCGAGAAGACAGACGACCGACGAGTTACACACTATTGATCTGGCCCATACGCGTTCGTATTGCGGGAGAGCTTAAGGCGAGACGGATACTAGTCTCGCTATAAGCAAGACATAGCATCCGTGGATGCGGGCGATGCGAGTGACCTGCTCACTATGATCAGTACGTAGCACCTCCCCAGGAAGGGGACTTTCCTTTCCTATGGCAACGGAGAGCCAACGGGGTTGGACCCGAGGGGCCTTGGGCGGGAAGGCCGGTTGAGCCAGAAAGGGTTGCAGCTAGTGAATTTGGCTTTACTAGGCATGTTTTGGGTTTAGAGGCTGTTTGGTTTCTAGCCACATCGTGCCACACTTTGCCACACCTTATCTTAAGTAAGTTTGGCTAAGTTAGATAGATGTTTGGTTCTAGCCACACCTAAGGCAAGAAATTTTTTTATGGGTAGTAAACCCCACATGTCATAGACACAAAAAGTGTGCCAAGATTCCCTTAGGCAAACTAAAGTGTGGGTAACAATTTGAGAAACTCAAGTAAGGCAAGTGTGGCAAAAATAATGGGGCAATATATGATAAAGATAGTCACAATCCAAAAAGCCCCTTAGTTCCGCGGACCTACTTACCTGGCCTTTTCCATAGGTTGTGGCCTTTGGGCTTCCATCTGGCACACTAACTAATCTTACGCCCCTCTTATGGCTAGTTCTTTTGAGCCATCCTATGAAAATAAGCTCCTCGGAGAATAAGCCCCAGATAAGGCTGTGTGAAATAAGCTCGAGATAATAAGTCAACCAGTTCTTTTTAATTCCGGTTTTTTCATCTTATTTGTGCCAACTCTTTTTTTTTTTGCAGATACTCTCAGATTAACAACAGAGTTTTGAGTGGTTGGTCCTATAGATGGTGCTAGATTACTATTTTTGGCTACAGTCAATGGTTGGTGCTATACATGGTGCTATGTCAGTGGTATAATTTTTGCCACCATTAATATTGACAAGTTTAATGAAATTGTCCGATCAAAAACAATTCATATTCGTAAATTAATTTTATTCAATCAGAAACTATTCGAAACAACAAAGTGTTAGCAATTTAGTAAACACTTTCTGCCTAAGGTAAATACAGACATTTTAGCACACATCTCATCCACAGTCTGAGAAAAGAACTAGATGAGAGATTCTGTTTGAAGGTATCCATAATCTTGATTTTGTAGAATCCTGCGTGAAAAGAACTGACCCTAGCCTAAGGAAACTCTTAGTTGTGATTGAACTCGTACAATCTTTCGTCCAAGCTATTGATACACTTGCAGTACTGCTGGAGCGCGATCTCGAGCTCCAAGCTATCTATTTCATCGGATATCATGACCTCCAAGATCTAACAACCATGTTGCTCTACTTCGCCGCTGGTGACACATGGGCCTAGGAGGCACTCGAGTCTAACGACAAACGCGTTGGCATCGAGGGGAGCACGGACCATGCCAACGTCGCAGCCGGCGTCCAGTGCAACTCGGGCTGACTTCCGCTGCCCATTCCAGACGGGGAATCAGGCTCCTAACAAGCCGCTACACCGGCCTGTCGAGTAGGACAGGCGGCAAGCGGCAATGGATCCACTCTTGCATTGCACCGCGCCGTGCCTCTTGCTCTGCGACGCGCTACCGCTCTTGTTGTGCTGCGCGCCCCCACCTCTCTGCTCTTCCATGTCATGCACCAAGGGTCTGCTCCATCCTAGCAATTACGCGCAGCACGGCGTCATCCGACGCGTTGATGGGGATGCTCTCGGCCTCAAAGGGCCATGATGCTTTCACCAGATCTTGCTCTCCGACCTGCACATGCGGGAGGGTGATGACGGAGACGGCGCTTCGCCGCGGTGGCATGCTTGGAATGGTATAAGCTGCGCTAGCTCTGTCTGCGTGCTATATGGTGTGTGGTCGCATAGGCTTTTATTTATCACCACTCTTATTGCTGGGGAAAAATGATGGAGGACTGGTGGGAAACAGTGGCGTGTTCAGATAACACTATTGATGAAAAACTTAGAAAAGGAGGAACCTCGAGCTAGCGTAGAAGCGTGTGCGCTGTCACCAGCAAGCACACGCGAGGCTCCTCCAACTATGTGTGTAAAAATATCAAACCTTCACACACGAGTATTCATAACAAGCATGGTGTGCGATGGTTCAAACCATTGCAAACATTTCGTTCCTGTTAAGTGTTTGCCAATGAATGCACACATTTCCAACATACAAACCGTGCGTGTTACAACTATGTATCGCACATGGAGTAGAACCCTTTCCTGTGTGCCCCTTATCACACTCGGCCTTCTTAACAAAATTGTGCCCCATGGATGGGTCATTGCACCGTTTCATTTTCTGGCACACGACTTTATTTTTTACTGTTTGCGATGCCCGCATCGCACACAGTTTGGTCGAATGATGTGTGATAGATGTGTGTCGTCTACGCCCAATCTACAACAGTGTGAATAGAGTTTAGCGAAGTTGAAATTTACATTCACAAGATCAACACATGCTAATGGAAGGTGCTAGAACCAGCAAGTTCCCAACCACCGCATTTGTGGACAATAGATTTGCAATCCACCAAAAATTGAGGCGCAGACGATGTCCAATGAATATCACGATAATTTATACGGAGATACAAATTGGAGTCTACCGGAAGAAATTTCTTATGTATTTCATGAACCTCTAGCCTTTACCCATTTCGGAAGGAGCGATCTTTCACTGGCGATACAAGTTTGGATGAATGGTTAGGAAATCCTAATAGTGCCAGTGAGTACTATCAAACAAATTAATTGCAGTTCCTAATAATATTTGTTCATGCATCCATTGAGAGTGAGTTTCTTCACATCAGGTACTGCATATTTTGCTGAAACAGTTTATCAACCACAATGTTGTAGGCCTTTTCAGTAGGATGAAAGCTGTCCCAGAAAATGTAATCATAAGCATTCGGGCATGCAGGGTGATTTTTAATAAATATTGCTGCATTTAGCACTGTGCTGCCACAACACCCTTCCGTTACCTCCTTGAAACCTATATGACAAGCAGTTCCAAAATATTTAGTAACAAATAATTATGAATTTATGATGACAACATGTCCATCAACATGTATTTCTATACACTATATAAAGCCAAATATTTCTAAACGAAGTATACAAACTAATGTAAACATTTATGTCTACCATTTTAGTTCACTACACAATTCTTGTTACTTCAATCTGCCTGCAGTATTGTAAGATTGATGACATGTTAGAGGTTAATGCTTGTCACTGTTATCTATTAATATGTCTATTGCACCTATACTCTACAGTAATGATTGATGGTATGCTCTAAAATAACAACCGGGTATAAAATATGCACTCACCATAAAAACCAGGTCGCTGAATGAGATCAAGCAGATTGTAGTATATATCAAGATAAATAAACTTGGAGCCTTGAACATTTTGTTGTGCATCTAGCCGATGTATTTCCTTTTCTATTTCAGAATTAAAAAGATTTGCTGCTTGATTCCTCATGGGCTCACATTCTCTTGATCCAAGTTCTCTTTGCGAGGGACAACATCCAATTGGTGGAATGCCAATGAATGCAATCTTCTTTGCACCCATCTCATTTAATTTCTGTATAGAAGAGTATATATGAGCATACTGAATCTTACAAATAGCAGGCCAACTGCTCAAATGCCAATTAAATAATAGATATATGTAGGATGTAAGAAAAAGGTACGCAACTATTAGTACCATGGTCATTATAAAATATCCATATGTTGAAACTTTATCAAGAGAAGTAGATGGCAGATTTTTTTTTAGTAAAGTATTAAATTTACGAACAGGTATTTGTAACCGACTAAAGGAAACTACTTAATGCACAAGAGAAGGAATGGTTTGTAGTTTTTGAGTTTGAGGGAAATATGTGAAACTTGAAAATGTCGAAGAACTAAATGAACAGGAGAACTTTGTGCAAAAAGAGAGTCAAATAAGCTTTATATAAAGCTATGAGATTGCCTGTTTACTACTCCCTCCGTCTCAGTTTACAAGTCCTACGCGTATACCTAGGTTGCCAATTTGACCACCCTAATATAAACTATATAGCACAAAAATTATATCTTTTGAAAATAGAACATCTGAAGTTTATTTTGGTATATTTTTTGTAATATATGACTTGTATTAGGTTGGTCAAATAGATGACCTAGAGATACGCGCACGCCCTGTAAACTGAGAGAGAGGTAGTAGCAGGTTTAGAGTTTCAATAAGTACTCTTACCATGGTAAAGTTGACGGCGGAAGAGACAAGAAATTTCACGTACGAAGGAAGGTCATATTGATGGCGCCTCAAAGGGATTGCAAAATAATTATTTGCAAGGTCATTTGCCCCCATGACTGTGAAGTATATGCCTTCAGAGATAACACGTGTCATCTCCTCTCCTCCGACTAAAGTTCTTAGTCTCTCCTTATATTCAAGGAATAATTCAAGTTGCCCAGTACTCGATGTAGCAGTCTGAAGCATAGGAAATTATTATTTGCAAACTCTATTAACGATTCTTAGCTTCTGGTGAAACCAAAGTGGAATAGACTTTCACAAAAAAACTATGTTGTGAGATGCATGTGACAAATTTTGTTACCGCGGGTATCGAAGTTAAAGGATCGTATCCACTGCCACCAGAAGCAAAGACGACACCAGTGAGTAGCTCACTTAGTGGAAGATCATTTCCATGGTAGGGTGGCAATAGTTCCTTAATTCCCAGCCTAGCAGCTGATCGATCAAGAAAAATTACATCATCAGTAGCTATTCAAGTTTTCACTTGGTGCAAGACTAGCCATTAAATAGTTTCACTTAAAAAGAACACATAGTTTCTGAGTAATTTATCAAGGTTGTACTAAATCCTTGACAATTAATATTACATGATCAATATTGGTTGTTGCCCAACATGCAACTTAATTAGTGCAATATTGGTTGTTGTCCTCGTGACGGAGTTTGTTTCATCTTCTAGTGAACTGCAAATTAATGTTGACAGAGGGGTAGTTGGCTTTGCATTAAATGGAGAAGGAGACAGAAAAAAAAATGCACGACGGATGAAAACCAAGCTGACGGGCCAGTACGACTGAACTGTGCATTTTCCATTAGGAGGTCCTATGTACATGCACAGTGCTCTGATTTGGACGTCAAAATGTCTCCTGCAACAATACTAGAGCAACAGTAGTGCCCAAGACTTCAAAGCAGCTGCCAACGCAACTAGCTACTCCCTGCAAAAGGAAAATGATACTGCGGGAAGTTGGCTCCAAATATAAGTTTGCCCCAATCTGATGTTAGGCACGTCACAATTTTTTAGGTATTTGCTTCATGGATCACCGGCTTGCTTCTCAACTTTTTTCATGAGTTTGCCACACTTTTTAGCAAGCCTCACTTTCTTACCTTACTTGTTAGGTGTTGTAAAGTTGGCCTTCAACTAGACATTCCCGTATATGTTCTCATCTTGGGGTAACCAAAGTTGCATAAAAAACGTACAAGAAGCTACTCCATTAGATCCCAACTTAAACATAGGTGCTGCATGGCGTACAAACCAAAAGTAGCGTAACAACAAAGTTGATACTACTGTAAAAAATAAAATGTAAAAAAGTAATAGCTAGAAAAGTCAGTTGCCGGTTGTTACGACTTACGTGCGTACCTAGCATGTCTCCGGGAACCTTCCCGTTGGAGAACCTCCCGGTGGCCACCCCACCGGGGAAGTCCTGCCCGTACGGCGGGAAGTTGGCCTTCGCCTCCGTCAGCCGGTCGTTGTTGTTGCCGGGATCGACGATTGAATCGCCGAACATGAAGGCTGCGGAGATTTTGCTTCTGGCCATGGTTGCTCCATGAGCGGATGGGAGGAGCACCATCAGCAGCAGCAGCAGGCCTCGGTAGAGAGACGCCATTGCTCGGCTCCGTAGTACTACTACTAATGTAGTATCAGCTAGCTAGCTAGCGGTGTAGTGTGTCGCTGGCTCTGGCTGGTGCAGGGTGGATCACGCCGTGGGAGGTTTTATAGCAAGGCATGGAGAAAAAGTACGAGCGCGTCCGCCGCGCAGTGAGGCGACTCATCATCATGCAGATATGGTTGGTTGCTCGCTGCATGCATTGAATACACCGTTTCCGGTCCTGTCGATTTAATGGGCAGCGTGATGGCGTAAAATTGTAGGAGGCCCAAGTCCGGCTTCTTTGTGATCATGCCACGGCCGGGCCGATCAGTTATTAATGCAATTAGTCGTCCGTGTTTTAGGCACACGTACCGTCTCCCATGGCCTATATGCCAAACAGTGCGGCCAGACTCTACTAGTACTGCAGATCTAATAATGCAGAGTAGAACAAGTCGCCGGCTGCATGTGCTTTGCTGTAGATCTAATAATGCAGAGGAGCTTTAAAATCTATCATTCTGCATATTCTGTGGGAAATTTGGCAAAAGAGAGGAACGAATGAAAGTGCATGGATGAACTCGGGTGCGTATGAACCCACAATATATTTATAAATGCTAAAAAAATCTGCAAAAGGTCGCTAGGTACATCTTCATGTTCTATGTGTGCGAACAAAGTTTCACGGAAAAATAACTTTTTTGTGGCCTGTGCAAAAAAGACAAAAAATTGTGTCGTGAAACGCTATTTAGAAGCATTGAATTTATCTTTTCTGGGGAGACAAAACGAAAAGACATTTTTTCACAAAACTTTGTGCCGCGCACACACATTTACGAACATGTATGCGTGCATTTTTCTTTTGAATTTTTGGACATTTTAAAATGTGCTTAAGATGCATTTTTTGAAAAATGGGTGCATATGCCCATGCGTGCACGAGGTGCCCTGTCGAGGAACGAGAGCACATTCAGAGGCAAGGTTGCATGCTTGGTTGCCATCTCACAACATCTATAGTCGGTCGCCCCAAACCCCCTGACGGACGGCCTGATCACTGACCGATAAGAAAAGCTGACATAGATGGACCCTCATACCGGCCCCAAACGTCGGGTTTGACAGGCACCCCTCATATCTAGACCAAATCATGGGCAGATATAGGGAGGCCCGGGCGCCAGTGGCGTAGCCAGCTCGGTGAGACAGGGTGGTCCAACAATGAACATTTCATGTTATTTCTATGTATTTTCTTAAAATAATTCTTTTTTTCTAACCTATATATTGGCTATGGGGGAAATTTCAGGCTGGTCACCTCCCTGTCCATCCCCTAGCTACGCCACTGCCGGGCGCGCCTAGGCGTGTCCGCCACGTCATATCCGTCTCACGCTGATCTATCCCGACCCCACATATATTCGTCCCTATCCGCTCCTGGGACCAAATCTTAGGCACTCCGCTTCACTCCACTCCGGCCCCAAGCTCTCTTCTGGGGATCTCAGGCCTTCTTTGGCATGGCGGGTAACGAATGTATGTCCTCCATCGGCCGATCTAGTGGCTGGGAGCTCATCCCATGCGTACCCAAGGAGGATATGGCCGTCTCCAATGCGCTCTGCCCACGAGGAAAACGCCCGAAAGTGGTTGGGCTTGATCCGGCGGGAATCCATAGTGTCCGCCTAAATGACGCTTGGATCCGGTATGAGGTCCGTCGTCGTTGCCTCGCTAAAGGTGGTACGGTCCATCTGGTGTCCGAACACCGTAGCGGAGGTGCAGCCCCTTCATTGGTGCGCCAATTCGGAGGCCTTCTGTGTCCTATCTGTCGTGGTTCTAAGTCTGACAGTAGAGTAGGGGGGTAGGAATGGAGAGGCAAGATCCTAGCTATGGAGTAGTTGTATACGCAAGAGGTTTACAAGTTCAGGCCCTTCTCGGAGGAAGTAACAGCCCTACGTCTCGGAGCCCGGAGGCGGTCGACTGGATTATGTGTGTATGAGTTACAGGGGTGCGGACCCTTTACACTGAGGAGGGGGGTGGCTTATATAGAGTTCGCCAGACCCCTCCGGCCCTCAGTTATGCAGGGTTTAAGGTACATTAAGATTGGGCGTTACTGGTAACGCCACCAATAAAGTGCTATGATGACCATAAAGCTACTTAATGACCGACCGTTTGCGCGCAGAGTGACTTTAGATCTCCTGGCTGTCGAGTGGTTGGCTTCATGGTCGAGTGTCTTCGAGTCCGTCGAGTGGAACACTTCTGAGTCGATTGAAAGGTGATTTCTTCTAGAGATGTCCTTGGGGAGGGTAGTTTGGACAGGTCCATGACCCTACCCTAGGTACATAGCTCCAACATTAGCCCCCGAATGGATTGAGGTTTGAGTGGGGAAGGAGTTGAGAACTCTTCCGACCCATTTTTTGTGCTACGAGTATATCTTGTTCTAGATTCATGAACCTAAGTAACGACGCCAACTTCTTTTTCAGTCGCCTTGATCCATTCTTGGTTTTAGTCGAGTGAGTTTCTTTACTTGAAAAGCTCCGAGTGACGGTGTGGAGGAGATCCTTCGTCTGACAAGTTGTTCTGCTGCTCACAGATTTCGCGGGATTCGAATTTTGGGAAGCGCGCGGGGCGGAGGAGGCCGCAGTAATCGGACGGGATAGGGCGGAGACACCTCGATCTCTGCGCCATCTTTTTCGCCACATATCGCGCGCGCGACTGTTGCGGGATTTGACAGGATCATCTGGGCCTACAGGTCAGTCACTCGGAAGCAACTCCATATAAGCCGCTGGCCCAGGGCTTTTGAACAGTGCGCCTTCATTTTTCCCTTTTCTTCTCGAATTCCTCCGCCACCTCTGCTCTCGTCCCGGTGCCATTGGTTTGTTCGAGCTTCGTCTGCGGCGATGGTGAAGGAGAAGACGGCGGCCCTGGAGCGCGCGAAGAAGGCGACGACGCAGGCGAAGGTGAAGAAGTCCGGTCGGGGCGGATATTCCTCGAGGTCTGCCTTGCCGCCGGGCTGGATCCAGGGCGACTGGATGCCCTCGGCGATTCGTCAGGAAGACATTGATGACCTGGGCGAGGGGGGATTCATTCCTCACGAATCTGCGTGCCTCCCGGGGAACGAGATCGAGCCGCAGCCTCTCGAGGGTGAGTGTGTCCTTATCGCCACTCACGTCAACCGTGGATTCTCCCTGCCCCCTCATCCTTTTTTCCGGAGTTTCTTAAACTTTTTCGGGGCGCAACTCCATCACTTTACTCCAACTTCCATCGTGTATCTTGCTGCCTTCGTGTCTTTGTGCGAGAATTTCTTGGGTTGCCGTCGTCATTGGGGCCTCTTCAAGCACATCTTCACTTGTCGTTCTCAGTCCGTTAAGAAAGCCAAGTCGAGTGACGATAAGACGCAAGTGATTCAGATGTGCGGGGGTCTTGGGATCCAGATGAGAAGCAAAAGTTCTTTTCCAGCTATGATCCTTCCTGATTCAGTCCGCGGGTGGCAGTCGACCTGGTTCTACTGCAAAGACCAGCCGACTCCAGGACAGGCAACGGGTCTTCCCCCTTTCTCCCCGAACCGAGCAGAAAAACCTTCTTCTCTGAAAGTGACACCGGAAGAGAAGGCACAAGTCAAAGTGTTGGTTGGTCGAGTGGTTCAGCTTGTTCGCGATGGGGTGACTGGTATGGATTTGCTAGAGGTCTTCCTCCGGAGACGTATCCAACCACTCCAAGCTCGTGACCATCCGATGTGGATGTATTCGGGTCTTGATGACACCACTCGGATTCACCCGGAGAAGGTCGACGAGGCTACGTTGGAGGGGTGGTTGTCAAGTATCACAGGGAACAAAGACAACCCCCGAGGAGCCAGGAGGATTCCTCCACTCGACCAATCATACGAAGTAGATCAGGTCCAATTCTGCATCTCTGACTTTGACCTTGCTTTATTCACTCTGTTTGTTTAAAATCAATCGACTGACTTTTGTCTTGTTTGTTGTCTTCTAGACCATTACTGAGATGTACTTGATGCCCAACGGGGTGCAAGAACAGGCCGAGGAGGAGGAGGCGAGCGGAGGTGAAAGTGAGGAGGAGTGGCAATCAGATGGTGAGGGGGAAGAGGATGACGATGGCTCCAGTGGAGAGGAGGAGGAGGAAGTCGATCCTCCTCGCACGGAAAGGCGATCCAAGCTCATCCACGACCCCGCGAGCGAGCGTGGCAAAGCGGCTGCGCCTGTTGGGCAGTCGTCAAAACGCCCTCGGACGACTTCTCCGGTGCCGACTGAAAAAGCGCCAAAGCATCCACGGGCGGCGTCATCAAAGCCGCCAAAGGCCTTGCCCAAGATGAGAATGACCATTCCCACCATTTCCGGGTAATAGCAGAACTTGTGTTTTCTCGTTTAGCATGGACAAATTCTTGGTCGACTCATTGACTAACCGACTGGTTTCTGAAATCTGCAGTGCTGCTACCTCCGAGACCTCCGCCAGGAACGAAGACCAGGAAATGGAAGACGCTGTCACCTCCAACCTTGGTACGATCTCTGTAGTTTCACTTTTGGTCGATTGGATTTTCGTTTTTAACTTTGGATTTTTCCTGTAGCTCCTCCTCATGTCATTGATCTCCCTGATGATGACGACGAGGCACCGCTGAGGCCGAGGAGGAATAGAAAGGCGTCGGCTGGCAAGACTACTCAGATTGCATCAGTGCCTGAGACACTGGTTCAGGAGGGTGGCAATATCACTCGGACTTCCGTGTCCTTCACTGTGCCGCTGACGAGTGTTCGGCCTTCATCGTCGACTGTTGACCCGCCATCCCTTTTCACCACAAACACGTCCCAGAGGACCAAGTGGGTGCTGCTAAGGAGGCTATACGCCAGGCGGGGATCATGATGGAGCAGGTGAAGGCGGTCCGGGAAGCCAGCCAAGCGGCCTATGATGCTAGCTCAGCTCTTCAGAGCAACGTCTAGGTTAGTTGGTCACGCTTGTTCTGTTAGGATATGCTATCTGAAGACTCTCTTCCCGAAGATCTTTGTATCTGTACACCCACTGGGTGTGTCGATTGAATTTTTGGATTGGTGGGGGCACGCTGAGTGCACTCACTGGGTGTAGTCCCCAAGACTATGGTGGACTTGTTGGAAATATGCCCTAGAGGCAATAATAAAAGTGTTATTATTATATTTCTTTGTTCATGATAATAGTCTTTTATTCATTCTATAACTGTATTATCCGGAAATCATAATACACGTGTGAATACATAGACCACAATATGTCCCTAGTGAGCCTCTAGTTGACTAGCTCGTTGTGATCAATAGATAGTCATGGTTTCCTGGCTATGGACATTGAATGTCGTTGATAACGGGATCACATCATTAGGAGAATGATGTGATGGACAAGACCCAATCCTAAGCATAGCACAAAGATCGTGTAGTTCGTTTGCTAGAGCTTTTCCAATGTCAAGTATCTCTTCCTTAGACCATGAGATCGTGTAACTCCTGGATACCGTAGGAATGCTTTGGGTGTACCAAACATCACAACGTAACTGAGTGACTATAAAGGTGCATTACAGGTATCTCCGAAAGTGTCTGTTGGGTTGGCACGAATCGAGACTTGGATTTGTCACTCCGTGTAAACGGAGAGGTATCTCTGGGCCCACTCGGTAGGACATCATCATAATGTGCACAATGTGATCAAGGGGTTGATCACGGGATGATGTGTTACGGAACGAGTAAAGAGACTTGCCGGTAACGAGATTGAACAAGGTATTGGGATACCGACGATCGAATCTCGGGCAAGTATCGTACCGCTAGACAAAGGGAATTGTATACGGGATTGATTAAGTCCTTGACATCGTGGTTCATCCGATGAGATCATCGTGGAACATGTGGGAGCCAACATGGGTATCCAGATCCCGCTGCTGGTTATTGACCGGAGAACGTCTCGGTCATGTCTACATGTCTCCCGAACCCGTAGGGTCTACACACTTAAGGTTCGATGACGCTAGGGTTATAAAGGAAGTTTGTATGTGGTTACCGAATGTTGTTCGGAGTCCCGGATGAGATCCCGGACGTCACGAGGAGTTCCAGAATGATCCGGAGGTAAAGATTTATATATAGGAAGTCCTGTTTCGGCCATCGGGACAAGTTTCGGGGTCATCGGTATTGTACCGGGACCACCGGAAGGGTCCCGGGGGCCCACCGGGTGGGGCCACCTGCCCCGGGGGGCCACATGGGCTGTAGGGGGTGCGCCTTGGCCTACATGGGCCAAGGGCACCAGCCCCAAGAGGCCCATGCGCCTAGGGAACCCTAGAGGGAAGAGTCCTCAAGGGGGAAGGCACCTCCGAGGTGCCTTGGGGAGGATGGACTCCTCCCCCCCTCTTGGCTGCACCCCTTCCTTGGAGGAAGGGGCAAGGCTGCGCCTCCCCCCTCTCCCTTGCCCCTATATATAGTGGAGGGGAGGGAGGGCATCCATACCTGAGTCCCTGGCGCCTCCCTCCCTCCCGTGACACCTCCTCCTCTCTCGTAGGTGCTTGGCGAAGCCCTACAGGATTGCCACGCTCCTCCATCACCACCACGCCGTTGTGCTGCTGCTGGATGGAGTCTTCCTCAACCTCTCCCTCTCTCCTTGCTGGATCAAGGCGTGGGAGACATCGTCGAGCTGTACGTGTGTTGAACACGGAGGTGCTGTCCGTTCTGCTACGTTCCCCAATAGTGGCATCATGAGCTAGGTCTATTGCGTAGATTCTATGCACGAGTAGAACACAAAGTAGTTGTGGGCGTTGATTTTGTTCAATATGCTTGCCGTTACTAGTCTTATCTTGATTCGGCAGCATCGTGGGATGAAGCGGCCCGGACCGACCTTACACGTACTTTTACGTGAGACTGGTTCCACCGACTGACATGCACTAGATGCATAAGGTGGCTAGCGGGTGTCTGTCTCTCCTACTTTAGTCGGATCGGATTCGATGAAAAGGGTCCTTATGAAGGGTAAATAGCAATTGGCATATCACGTTGTGGTTTTGCGTAGGTAAGAAACGTTCTTGCTAGAAACCCATAGCAGCCACGTAAAACATGCAAACAACAATTAGAGGACGTCTAACTTGTTTTTGCAGGGTATGCTTTGTGATGTGATATGGCCAAGAAGAATGTGATGAATGATATGTGATGTATGAGATTGATCATGTTCTTGTAATAGGATTCACGACTTGCATGTCGATGAGTATGACAACCGGCAGGAGCCATAGGAGTTGTCTTAAATTTATTGTATGACCTGCGTGTCATTGAACAATGCCATGTAATTACTGTACTTTATTGCTAACCGGTAGCCATAGTAGTAGAAGTAATAGTTGGTGAGACAACTTCATGAAGACACGATGATGGAGATCATGATGATGGAGATCATGGTGTCATGCCGGTGACGATGATGATCATGGAGCCCCGAAGATGGAGATCAAAAGGAGCAAAATGATATTGGCCATATCATGTCACTATTTGATTGCATGTGATGTTTATCATGTTTATGCATCTTGTTTACTTAGAACGACGGTAGTAAATAAGATGATCCCTCACAACAATTTCAAGAAGTGTTCTCCCCTAACTGTGCACCGTTGCTACAGTTCGTCGTTTCGAAGCACCACGTGATGATCGGGTGTGATAGAACCTTACGTTCACATACAACGGGTGTAAGACAGATTTACACATGCAATACACTTAGGTTTAACTTGACGAGCCTAGCATGTACAGACATGGCCTCGGAACACGGAGACCGAAAGGTCGAGCATGAGTCGTATAGTAGATACGATCAACATGAAGATGTTCACCGATGATGACTAGTCCGTCTCACGTGATGATCGGACACGGCCTAGTTGACTCGGATCATGTAATCACTTAGATGACCAGAGGGATGTCTATCTGAGTGGGAGTTCATAAGATGAACTTAATTATCCTGAACATAGTCAAAAGATCTTTGCAAATTATGTCGTAAGCTCGCGCTTTAGTTCCACTGTTTAGATATGTTCCTAGAGAAAATATAGTTGAAAGTTGAAAGTAGCGATTATGCGGACAGTAGACAGCTTATGTCCTTAATGCACCGCTCAGTGTGCTGAACCCCAAACGTCGTTTGTGGATGTTGCGAACATCGGACATACATGTTTTGATAACTACGTGATAGTTCAGTTAAACGGTTTAGAGTTGAGGCACCAAAGACGTTTTTTTTTGAAACGTCGCGGAACATATGAGATGTTTCGAGGGCTGAAATTGGGATTTCAGGTTCGTGCCCACGTCAAGAGGTATAAGACCTCCGACGATTTTCTTAGCCTACAAACTAAGGGAGAAAAGCTCAATTGTTGAGCCTGTGCTCAGATTGTCTGAGTACAACAATCACTTGAATCGAGTGGGAGTTGATCTTCCAGATGAAATAGTGATGGTCCTCCGAAGTCATTACCACCAAGCTGCTTGAGCTTCGTGATGAACTATAATATATCAAGGACATATATGATGATCCTTGAGATATTCGTGATGTTTGACACCACAAAAGTAGAGATCAAGAAGGAGCATCAATTGTTGATGGTTGGTGAAACCACTAGTTTCAAGAAGGGCAAGGGAACAAAGGGATACTTCATGAAACGGCAATTCAGCTGCTGCTCTAGTGAAGAAACCCAAGGTTGAGACCAAACCCGAGACTAAGTGCTTCTGTAATAAGGGGAACAATCACTGGAGCAGAATTACCCTAGATACTTGGTAGATGAGAAGGCTGGCAAAGTCGATAGAAGTATATTGGATATACATTATGTTAATGTGTACTTTACTAGTACTCCTAGTAGCACCAGGGTATTAAGATACCGGTTCGGTTGCTAAGTGTTAGTAACTCGAAATAAAAGAGCTACGGAATAAACGGAGACTAGCTAAAGGTGAGCTGACGATATGTGTTGGAAGTGTTTCCAAGGTTGATGTGATCAAACATCGCACGCTCCCTCTACCATCAAGATTAGTATTAAACCTGAATAATTGTCATTTGGTGTTTGCGTTGAGCATAGACATGATTGGATTATGTCTATCGCAATACGGTTATTCATTTAAGGAGAATAATGGTTACTCTATTTATTTGAATAAAACCTTCAATGGTCTTGCACCTAAAGGAATGGTTTATTGAATCTCGATCGTAGTGATACACATTTTCATGCCAAAAGATAAAAGATAGTAATGATAGTACCACCTACTTGTGGCACTGCCACGTAAGTCATATCGGTATAAAACGCATGAAGAAGCTCCATGTTGATGGATCTTTGGGCTCACCTATTTTTGAAAAGTTTGAGACATGCGAACCATGTCTATTGGTGTCTATGCATGAAGAAACTCCATGCAAATGGACCGTTTGAACTCACTTGATCTTGAATCACTTGAGACATGCAAAACATACCACATGGGCAAGATGACTGAAAGCCTCGGTTTCAGTAAAATGGAACAAGATAGCAACTTGTTGGAAGTAACACATTTTGATGTGTGCAGTCCAATGAGTGCTGAGGCATGCAGTGAATATCGTTATGTTCTTACTTCACAAATGATTCGAGTAGATGTTGAGAATATTTACTTGATGAAACACAAGTCTGAATTATTGAATGGTTCAAGTAATTTCCGAGTGAAGTAGAAGATCATTGTGACAAGAGGATAAAATATCTATGATATGATCATAGAGATGAATATCTGAGTTACGAGTTTTGGCACACAATTAAGACATTGTGGAAATTGTTTCGCAATTAATACCGCCTGGAACACCATAGTGTGATGGTGTGTCCGAACATCATAGTTGCACCCTATTGGATATGGTGCGTACCATGATGTCTCTTATTGAATTACCACTATTGTTCATGGGTTAGGCATTAGAGACAACCACATTCACTTTAAATAGGGCACCACGTAATTCCGTTGAGATGACACCGTATGAACTATGGTTTAGAGAAACCTAAGCTGTCATTTCTTAAAAGTTTGGGGCTGCGACGCTTATGTGGAAAAGTTTCAGGTTGATAAGCTCGAACCCAAAGCGGATAAATGCATCTTCATAGGACACCCAAAACAGTTGGGTATACCTCCTATCTCAGATCCGAAAGCAATAAGGGATTGTTTCTAGAATCGGGTCCTTTCTCGAGGAAAAGTTTCTCTCGAAAGAATTGAGTGGGAGGATGGTGGAGACTTGATAAGGTTATTGAACCGTCACTTCAACTAGTGTATAGCAGGGCACAAAGAGTTGTTCCTATGGCACCTACACCAATTGAAGTGGAAGCTTATGATAGTGATCATGAAACTTCAGATCAAGTCACTCCCAAACCTCGTGGGATGACAAGGATGCGTACTACTTCGGAGTGGTACGTAATCCTGTCTTGGAAGTCATGTTGCTAGACAACAATGAACCTACGAGCTATGGAGAAGCGATGGTGGGCCCGGATTCCGATAAATGGCTCGAGGCCATAAAATCCGAGATAGGATCCATGTATGAAAACAAAGTGTAGACTTTGGAAGAACTACTTGATGGTCGTTATGCTATTGAGTACAGATGGATTTTAAAAGGAAGACAGACAATGATGGTAAGTGTCACCATTAAGAAAGCTCGACTTGTCATTAAGATGTTTTCCGACAAGTTCAAGGAGTTGACTACGATGAGACTTTCTCACTCGTAGTGATGCTAAGAGTCTGTTGAAATTATATTAGCGATTACTGCATTATTTATGAAATCTTGCAGATAGGATGCCAAAACATTGTTTCCTCGACGATTTTCTTGAGGAAAGGTTGTATGTGATACAACCGGATGGTTTTGTCAATCCTGAAAGATGCTAATAAGTATGCAAAGCTCCAGCAATCCTTCTAAGGACTGGAGTAAGCATCTCGGAGTTGGAATGTATGCTTTGATGAGATGATCAAAGATTTTGGGTGTATACAAAGTTTATGAGAAACTTGTATTTCCAAAGAAGTGAGTGGGAGCACTATAGAATTTCTGATGAGTATATGTTGTTGACATATTATGGATCAGAAATGACGTAGAATTTCTGGAAAGCATATAGGGTTATTTGGAAAGTGTTTTCAATGGAAAACCTGGATTAAGCTACTTGAGCATTGAGCATCAAGATCTATAAGGATAGATCAAAACGCTTAATGGTACTTTCAAATGAGCATATACCTTGACATGATCTTGAAGGTGTTCAAGATGGATCAGTCAAAGAAGGAGTTCTTGCCTGAAATGTAAGGTATGAAGTTAAGACTTAAAAGCTCGACCACGGCAGAAAAGAGAGAAAGGACGAAGGTCGTCCCCTATGCTTCAGACGTAGGCTCTATAGTATGCTATGCTATGTACCGCACCTGATGTGTGCCTTGCCGCTTGTCTGGCAAGAGGGTACAAAGGTGATCAACGAGTGGATCACTAGATAGCGGTCAAAGTTATCCTTAGAGGAATAAGGATATGTTTCTCGATTATGGAGGTGATAAAGAGTTCGACATAAAGGGTTACATCGATGCAAGCTCTAACACCTATCCGAGTGACTCTGAGTAGCAAACCGGATACGTATAGTGGAACAACCATTCGGAATAGCTCCAAGTGGAGCGTGGAAGTAGCATTTATAATATGACATAGAGAATTGCGAAGTACATACGGATCTGAAAGTTGCAGACCCGTTGACTAAAACCTCTCTCACAAGCAAAACATGATCAAACCCCAGAACTCATTGAGTCTTAATCACATGATGATGTGAACTAGTTTAATGACACTAGTAAACTCTTTGGATGTTGGTCACATGGCGATGTGACCTGTCAGTGTTAATCACATGGCGATGTGAACTAGATTATTGACTCTAGTGCAAGTGGGAGACTGTTGGAAATATGCCCTAGAGGCAATAATAAAAGTGTTATTATTATATTTCTTTGTTCATGATAATAGTCTTTTATTCATGCTATAACTGTATTATCCGGAAATCATAATACACGTGTGAATACATAGACCACAATATGTCCCTAGTGAGCCTCTAGTTGACTAGCTCGTTGTGATCAACAGATAGTCATGGTTTCCTGGCTATGGACATTGGATGTCGTTGATAACGGGATCACATCATTAGGAGAATGATGTGATGGACAAGACCCAATCCTAAGCATAGCACAAAGATCGTGTAGTTCGTTTGCTAGAGCTTTTCCAATCTCAAGTATCTCTTCCTTAGACCATGAGATCGTGTAACTCCCGGATACCGTAGGAATGCTTTGGGTGTACCAAATGTCACAACGTAACTGGGTGACTATAAAGGTGCATTACAGGTATCTCCGAAAGTGTCTGTTGGGTTGGCACGAATCGAGACCGGGATTTGTCACTCCGTGTAAATGGAGAGGTATCTCTGGGCCCACTCGGTAGGACATCATCATAATGTGCACAATGTGATCAAGGGGTTGATCACGGGATGATGTGTTACGGAATGAGTAAAGAGACTTGCCGGTAATGAGATTGAACAAGGTATTGGGATACCGACGATCGAATCTCGGGCAAGTATCGTACCGCTAGACAAAGGGAATTGTATACGGGATTGATTAAGTCCTTGACATCGTGGTTCATCCGATGAGATCATCGTGGAACATGTGGGAGCCAACATGGGTATCCAGATCCCACTGCTGGTTATTGACCGGAGAACGTCTCGGTCAAGTCTACATGTCTCCCGAACCCGTAGGGTCTACACACTTAAGGTTCGATGACGCTAGGGTTATAAAGGAAGTTTGTATGTGGTTACCGAATGTTGTTCGGAGTCCCGGATGAGATCCCGGACGTCACGAGGAGTTCCGGAATGATCCGGAGGTAAATATTTATATATAGGAAGTCCTGTTTCGGCCATCGGGACAAGTTTCGGGGTCATCGGTATTGTACCGGGACCACCGGAAGGGTCCCGGGGGCCCACCGGGTGGGGCCACCTGCCCCGGGGGGCCACATGGGCTGTAGGGGGTGCGCCTTGGCCTACATGGGCCAAGGGCACCAGCCCCAAGAGGCCCATGCGCCTAGGGAACCCTAGAGGGAAGAGTCCTCAAGGGGGAAGGCACCTCCGAGGTGCCTTGGGGAGGATGGACTCCTCCCCCCTCTTGGCCGCACCACTTCCTTGGAGGAAGGGGCAAGGCTGCGCCTCCCCCCTCTCTCTTGCCCCTATATATAGTGGAGGGGAGGGAGGGCATCCATACCTGAGTCCCTGGCGCCTCCCTCCCTCCCGTGACACCTCCTCCTCTCCCGTAGGTGCTTGGCGAAGCCCTACAGGATTGCCACGCTCCTCCATCACCACCACGCCGTTGTGCTGCTGCTGGATGGAGTCTTCCTCAACCTCTCCCTCTCTCCTTGCTGGATCAAGGCGTGGGAGACATCGTCGAGCTGTACGTGTGTTGAACGCGGAGGTGCTGTCCGTTCGGCACTAGATCATCGGTGATTCGAATCACGACGAGTACGACTCCATCAACCCCGTTCTCTTGAACTCTTCCGCTTAGCGATCTACAAGGGTATGTAGATGCACTCTCCTTCCACTCGTTGCTGGTCGCTCCATAGATAGATCTTGGTGACACGTAGGAAAATTTTGAATTTCTGCTACGTTCCCCAACAGGACTGCTGGCAGTCGACTGTAGTCTTTTGTACTTTGAGTTTCTTCACTCTAAATTCTTCACTCGGTCTTGTCGGACCATGTCGAATAGAATCTTGGAACCAGTGGGGGCACACTGAGTGCCCCACTGGGTGTGGTCCCCGAGACCATGGTCGACTGTTGGCAGTCGACTAAGGTCTGAAGAACCTGTGTTTTTTGGTAGATCATGATGAGACCATGCCTGACTGCTGGCAGTTAGCTATGGTTTAGGATCATAACCTCTTTGTCCCTTTCGGTCGACTGATCGGACCAAGTCGGTAGAACCAGTGGGGGCACGCTGAGTGCACCCACTGGGTGTAGTCCCCGAGGCTACGGTTGAATATTTTGATTCGGCTGTAGTCTTAGAAATGTTATGATTTTTCTCTTAGTCACTCGGAAGCAACCTACCTTTGATGTCTGTCGACTGACCCTTTGCAGAAATCCTGCGAGCTTGTGGCTCGCTATACTGAATTGGAAAACAAACAGATCCAGCTCAACCTTGACTTGAAGCTTGCTCAGGAGAACTTTCAGAAGGCGAAAGACGAAGCAAAAGGTATGGCTGGTGAGAACTTGACTATTGTCTTTATCTTTCTGCCCATTCCTGATTCTGATCTCATTGTCATTTTGCAGATAAAATGAAGGAGGCTCTGAAGAAGAAGGATCATGACCTTGCCGAGGCGCAAAAGGCGGCTTTGGACAAAACGAAGCTTGCGGAAGAAAAACTGGCTTCAGTCGGTAAACTTGAAGAGGAGAACGCCAATCTGAAAGCTACTCTTGACGCGGCCAACAAGGAGGTCAGCCGTCTGAAGAATGATAAGATAGCTCTAAATGACAAGGCTAGTGAACTGGTTGGGAAGAAGAACGATCTGGAGGCTTATCTGGGAGGGCTCGCCAAGAAGTTATTCATCATGCTTGAGGGTAATCTCTCCTACCCAACTGACTTGTTATCATCGACTCGTCGTAGAACTGCTGGTTTATCTTTGAATTGTGTTTACAGAATTCTGCCAAAACTTCGAATAGGAGACCAGTCGAGTGGAGACAAGCTTGGACCCCATTAACTCTCCCGTGAAGGATGAAACTACTATGAACGTGCTCCGACTGGAGTCTCGTGTTGCTGGTGTGGTTGACTACCTTGCTCGACTGAAGGTTGTGATGCCGCGTATCGACACGACACTCTGGCCAGGAGCTACGCTTCAAAATGACCTCGAGTCTCTAATGACTCGACTGAATGAAGTTCCAGGTCGAGTGCAAGAATGGAAGAAGTCTTCTGCCAGATGCGGCGCTGACGTTGCTCGCTCCCTGGTCCGTGTTCACTGCAAGGATGCGCGAGAGGAAAAGCTGGCGTCCATCAAAGTTGCCAATACCAAGAAGCACGACTTCCAATCTTTCATGGAGACCTTCATTGCTGCTGCCACTCGGATCGCTGACGGAATTGACTTGGATCAGTTTGTTGCGCCCTCCAGTCCTCCACCCGAGGAGTAAGAAAAACTTCTATGCTTCGCCTTAAATTTGCATCGGAATGCTGAGTGGTTTTGTAACCGATAAAATTTTACAGGATTGACGCCTGAGCACATATGAATCCGTAGGATGTTATCTGAACTTGGCTTATCGTTGAATATGCTTGCATTTGCCTTTGAGCGAACTTTGTTCTTCACTTGGAATATACTTTAGTGCTTGAGACTCAGCTCTGAGGTGGAAAATCCAGTCGACCTACACTTCATCATTCTTGCAGATAGGGATGGAGCACAGATTGCAGTCGACCTGCGTCCTTGCGGATCGGGATGGAGCGCAAGTTGTACTTGTGGTGCAGCTCCGAAGGAGGAGGTAGCAGTCGACCTGCACCTCGTCATCCTTGCAGATCGGAATGGAGCGCACGTTGAATTTGTGGCGTAGCTCCAAAGGAGAAGGTAATAGTCGACCTGCACCTCGTCATCCTTGCGGATCGGAATGGAGCGCACGTTGTACTTGCGGCGCAGCTCTGAAGGAGAAGATAGCAGTTGACCTGCACCTCGTCATCCTTGCGGATCGGAATGGAGCGAATGTTGTATTTGTGGCGCAGCTCCGAAGGAGAAGGTAGCAGTCGACCTGCACCTCGTCGTCCTCGCGGATCGGAATGGATTTCATACTTAGGCGAATACTTGAACTGCAGCTAAGCCCCCGAGTGGGAGGGTTGCTCTCCACTCGGTAGGATTTTTAAATACTTAGGCGAGTACTGGACTGTAGCTAAGCCCCCGAGTGGGAGGTTTGCTCTCCACTCAGTAGGATTTTCAAATACTTAGGCGAGTACTGGACTGCAGCTAAGCCCCCGAGTGGGAGGTTTGCTCTCCACTCGGTAGGATTTTCAAATACTTAGGCGAGTACTGGACTGCAGCTAAGCCCCCGAGTGGGAGGTTCGCTCTCCACTCGGTAGGATTTTTAAATACTTAGGCGAGTACTGGACTGCAGCTAAGCCCCTGAGTGGGAGGTTTGCTCTCCACTCGGTAGGATTTCTAAATACTTGGGAGAGCACTGGACTGCAGCTAAGCCCCCGAGTGGGAAGATTGCTCTCCACTCGGTAGGATTTTTAAATACTTAGGCGAGTACTGGACTGCAGCTAAGCCCCCGAGTGGGAGGGTTGCTCTCCACTCGGTAGGATTTTTAAATACTTAGGCGAGTACTGGACTGCAGCTAAGCCCCCGAGTGGGAAGGTTGCTCTCCACTCGGTAGGATTTTTAAATACTTAGGCGAGTACTGGACTGCAGCTAAGCCCCCGAGTGGGAGGATTGCTCTCCACTCGGTAGGATTTTTAAATACTTAGGCGAGTGCTGGACTGCAGCTAAGCCCCCGTGTCGGTGTCAAAACCGGCGGATCTCGGGCAGGGGGTCCCGAACTGTGCGTCTAGGCGGATGGTAACAGGAGACAAGGGACACGATGTTTTTACCCAGGTTCGGGCCCTCTCGATGGAGGTAAAACCCTACTCCTGCTTGATTGATATTGATGATATGGGTAGTACAAGAGTGGATCTACCACGAGATCAAGGAGGCTAAACCCTAGAAGCTAGCCTATGGTATGATTGTTGTAATGGTTGTGTCCTACGGACTAAAACCCTCCGGTTTATATAGACACCGGAGAGGGCTAGGGTTACACAGAGTCGGTTACAATGGTAGGAGATCTACATATCTGTATTGCCAAGCTTGCCTTCCACACCAAGGAAAGTCCCATCCGGACACGGGACAAAGTCTTCAATCTTGTATCTTCATAGTCTTGGAGTCCGGCTGACGATAATAGTCCGGCTGTCCGGACACCCCCTAGTCCAGGACTCCCTCAGTAGCCCCTGAACCAGGCTTCAATGACAATGAGTCCGGCGCGCATATTGTTCGGCATTGCAAGGCGGGTTCCTCCTCCGAATAATTCATAGTAGATTGTGAACACCAGGATAATGTCTGGCTCTGCAAAATAAATTCCACATTCCACCGTAGAGAGAATAATATGTACACAAGTTCAATCTGCTGACGTATTCTATGGCATGACGTCATGCCACTACCAAGCCTTTACTTGAATCATTTTTCATTATACCACCTCAGCGCGTTTAGCGAAGCGGTTTCATTGGCACGTCTTGTCGAAGCAGAGATCGTGTTCCCCTTATTCCGGGATTCCCATCAATACGGACGTGGGTAACTCAACCGCGCCCGTTGCCACGCCCCCTCTATCGGAGGCGAGTCCCAAACGGTCACGGGGACGGCTCTTGGTATTCTCCCTCTTTATAATGGGACCAAGGCTTGTTTCTTTTCTTCAATCCTCAGTCGAATCTTCTCCTCGCCCCGAGTTCCAACACCCAGAGCCCCAGATTCGAGCGCTTCGGACCTTCAACAATGTCCGGCTCCGACCTACAGGGCCGGTGGATGCCCTCCTCCGTCACGGAAGAAGACGTGCTAAAGCTGAGAGAGGCCAAGTACCTGACTTACGAAATTTCGCATAGGTTGCCCGCCGAAGGGCAAGTCATCCCCACCCCCGAGCCCAGCGAGTATGTCGTGTTTGTATCCCACCTCCGTCGGGGTTTAGGCTTCCCGACAGATCCTTTTGTGAGAGGGCTCATGTTTTACTATGGGTTGGAATTCCACGACTTGGCTCCGGAGTCCATCCTCCATATCTCTTCATTCATTGTCGTCTGTGAAGCCTTCCTCCGTGTTACCCCTCACTTCGGCTTGTGGCTTAAGACCTTCGACGTGGAGCCGAAGATGATCGAGGGGCGTCAAGCAGAGTGCGGCGGGGCAGTTGTAAGCAGAAGGGCCGACGCTCCATGGCCCGAGGGCTCTTTTCAGGAGGAGCTCGGCTTGTGGCAGCAGGAGTGGTTCTACATAACCGCTCCCAGGGGCAGCAGGCAGAAGCCGCCGCCCATCTTCCGCTCGGGCCCTCCACAGCGGCTGATGTCATGGGTCAGCCAAGGGCTCAACTGGGGGCCGTCAAAGGACGTGCCCCTATTTCAGGGCTGGATTCAAGACCTCCAAGCGAGGGAGACCGATCTGGTCGTGGTGATGTAGGTGATGCTGATTAGGCGTCTCCTGCCCTGCAAACGCCGTCCTCTCCGGTTGTGGGAGTTTAATCCGGAGGGACCACGAATTCTCCAACACTTCATGGGTACGACACCCGTGGAGATGTACAAACTGTTCTTCGGATCACGAGAGGCGTGTCCGGAATTGACCGAGGACGCCGGCCTGAGCTGCAATCACCCGGATACACAGGTAAGTAGCTCCGTGTCCGGACATACCATTTTTTTGCCTTTCTATGATTCTCCTTTTGACCAATTGCCCTCTAAACAGGAGTGGATAGCGCAAGCAAAACTGATACGGTGTCCGGCCCCCCTCCCAGAGACCGCGCCGGATCCCGTGCTGGTCAGGATGCTGGAGGTTGCGCCTTCAGAGGAAGGCGAAGGGGAGAATAGAGGAACTACTGCCTCAACCAAGGAGGCTTTTGAGGAAGGGGGATCGAGAATCCCTCCTTCCAAGGGGAGAAGAGGACCGCCTCCGAAAACCCGGAGGCTAAAGCCCCGAAGCGGGGGAAGAGATCTTCACCAGAGGGTCTTGCGTCCGGAGAGGCTCCGGCCGCACAATCTCCCCTAAAGAATCAGCCCTCCAGCGAGCCGTAAGTAGAAAAAAGGGAGTTTTGTAATAAGGGGCATCCCTATTTGTGCTTCTGAGGATAACTTAAGTTTTTACCTTGTAGTTCGGATCTCCGTCCTTCTCAGATGAGCTTGTCTTCGGGGAACTCCGTCCGGAGATGATGGAGAGTGAGACGCCTCCATCTGCCGCACCATCAGATAGGGAGGACGAGCCTGAAGTGTCATCACGGAGGGTATCCCCGAGTCCGGCAGGGCCGAATAGTTCGGCACCAACTGGAGAGCTGAAGGATCTGCTTGAGAGGGCGTCCATCTCAGAAGGTCACCGTACACTGACGAGTACGGTGATTGAAAGAATTTCATCCACCGAAGGCGGATTGCGTGATGCCGTCAGGAGTTCGCTGGCGGGGTTTGAGGTACGTAAAAATGACATACCCTTTGACAGTTTTACACATAAAGTGCGCCCTGTATAGATAGTAGCCCCTGAGACTCGGTAGGGTGACGAGAACGACAGCGTGCCGAGGATCAAAATCCCAGGTATTGATTTTCGCCTTTCCTATGCAGGTGGCGGATAGTTCGGTGGCTAGCCGGACTGATGGAGTTGCCGAACTAAAGCGGCAGCTCGACATTGTGGATGTGGACATCGCGCTGGTCAATAAGCGACTTGACGAGTCACAAGGTAGGTTTTTTCTCCGTGGTCACCTAGTAAGGGAGCCGAAGCCCACTCCTTACAACATGTGTGCTAAATGCAGATGGTGCCGCTGCTGTGGAGAGCCTTCGGGCAGAACTTGCTCAAGCCAAGGAGCAAGCCAGAAGGAGTGATGCGGCTGCCTCGAGGGCGGCCGAAGAGCTAGAAGCCGAAAGGGCTGCACACTGCCGAAGTAGGGAGGAGATGGCCGAAATGGCCGTAAAGTTAAAAGATGCTACCGACCGCAATGAGGTTCTTGAAAAGGAGCGCCTAGCGGAGTGAGAAGACCTGGGGAAGGCCACCGCCAAAGCCAAGGATGCCCGTTCTGCAATGCGGGCTATAAAGGAGGAGCTGCGCCAGGCCGGAGACATTGTGGCTGGCAAGCCCTTTCTGCTGCGCCGAAGGTTTACAGATCCAAAGTATGCTCAGCTTGGCCAGCTGTGGGGTTCGGAGGATCCTTATATGGACTTAGCAGCGAGTGCGGCAGATGCCGTTGTGCACTTCCGAAGTCAGAAGGATCACAAGACGGAAGAGCTGTTTTGGTCTCAATTCCATAGTCCGGAGCGTTCACTTCCGCTGACCGATCGGTTGGCCGAGTGGGCTGAGCTGAATAGGTTGTCCGGACTTGCCATGACGGATATCGTGACTCATGTCTGGCCGGATAAGCCCAAACCGAAGAGTTATTTTGGCTTATTGCAACAATTTCTTGGGGCGGTGCCGCATATCAAGGCGATGAAGCGGTCGGCCTGCATAGAGGGTGCACGGATGGCCCTCGCCCGTGTGAAGACACATTGGACAGAGATGGATGCCACCGCTGTTGCGACCCAGGGTTCGGACGAGAGCCGGTTACCCGCCGAGCACTATTTTGGGGAAGTTCTGTGTGGTGCTCGTGTAATAGAGTCGCAATGCTCAAAAAATGTCATGTCCAAATGAACGTTTTGGTTTGTAAAACGATGTTTATGATGTAAGCGCTTTTTGGTACTTGTGCGTTCAAGTATTGAAATATCTCCTGTGCGGCCGTTTATGTATACATGTGTATAACCTGAAAGATGGCAGTCGTCGGCTTCAGCCCCCACGCACAAGGTGCGGGGGTGTTCGCAAAAATAGCGCATTTTCACACTTAATCCGACGTCTCGGTCCTGTGAAGGAGGTGGTGGCGTAGCAAACGAGGCAACCGGACTATAATGCTTTATCACTTTAAGTTAGCCATAGGAGTTCGAGGGTGGGGCTACGATATAGCCCCTAGGGGCACCGCGCTCTCCGAATTTGAGGCGCGTATGTGCCTGACCGGGAAACGGTTCTTCGTCAAAGCGGAGGAATTCTAAACATTCCGGTAGTCGATCGAGTGGTTGACCAGTCTCTCGCTGTATCATGACAGTTAGTTTTCGGCTTTCTCTACTGAGGTGCTCGCCCGGCCGAACCGGGGCACAATCGGAGTAGTTCTCCTGGTGCCGCGTTAGCCGATGATACGGAACGTAAGGCAGCAAAACACAGGAGCCGGGCAAACCCAACATTTGACCAAAGACATGATTCGGAGCTGATGCATATAAGGCCTAACTCGAGACGCCGAACACTCCCTAAGGTATTCGGTCTTTATGATAGCGGGCAGAACAATGCCCTAAGCCCCTAGTGTCCAGGTACACGCAAGGTCCTCTGACGCGGCCGATGCCAAAACGTCAGTCTCCTCTCTAGTTATAATGAGAAACCAGGGGATATATAGCAACAAGAGACAGTAAAAAAGGTTTACGCAGGGTCTTAATCTGAAAAGAATCCTTGCAATGGGTCCCTACTGCACGTCTGCACCTGTGTCTCCGTTGTGCTGTATCCTGGACGGGTGTAACACGCTGTTCATCTGTAAAAGAGAGGAACTTAGTTTGAAAAGTAATCGCGCGAAAAATGAATTAAAAATCGAAATAAGAATGAATGAATAAAGCTGAGCTTATATTAGCTCATACGCACAGCCCCTTGTAAAGGGGTGTGCGGCTAGGGAGCTGAGGGAGTCCTGGACTAGGGGGTGTCCGGACAGCCGGACTATCATCGTCCGCCGGACTCCAAGACTACGAAGATACAAGATTGAAGACTCCGTCCCGTGTCCGGATGGGACTTTCCTTGGCGTGGAAGGCAAGCTTGGCGATACGGATATGTGGATCTCCTACCATTGTAACCGACTCTGTGTAACCCTAGCCCTCTCCGGTGTCTATATAAACCGGAGGGCTTTAGTCCGTAGGACAACATACATTACAACAATCATACCGTAGGCTAGCTTCTAGGGTTTAGCCTCCTTGATCTTGTGGTAGATCCACTCTTGTACTACCGATATCATCAATATTAATCATGCAGGACGTAGGGTTTTACCTCCATCAAGAGGGCCCGAACCTGGGTAAAACATCGTGTCCCTTGTCTCCTATTACCATCCGCCTAGACGCACAGTTCGGGACCCCCTACCCGAGATCCGCCGGTTTTGACACCGACATTGGTGCTTTCATTGAGAGTTCCTCTGTGTCGTCACCGATAGGAAGGATGCCTCCACCCGTCTTCAAGGACGGTATTTTCGCCAAAGGGGCCTTGGCCGCCGGCCAAACTATCCGGCTAGGTGGTTTTCTCATGACCGCCTGTCCGGCCACTGCTTCGACAATGACTTCTCAAGTCGTCAAAAGCAATCTTCACGTCAGAACGGAATTTGCCGAGCGGCTGGATCCGATAGAGCTCTCGTCTGTCAACGAGCTCTTGGATCGCATCGCCGCCCTGGGAGTCGCTACGGACTACAATCAGATTGGGCTTAAAACCGATCTAAGAGAGATTAACTCTCCCCAGGTCACCCACCACGTCACAGTGGTAGAGGAACAATACGACGACTCCTCTCCTGTATTGAAAACTAGTCAAGTCCGGGCTCCCGAACCCTCCATGCCGGATTTCCCGGAGGAACAGATTTCGATCGAGCACTGAACTTAAAGTCAGGCATAGAACCGGACTCGTTAGACAACGTCCAGCAATCCAAGCTTCCAAATTTGGAAACTTCACGGCCTTTAAGCCCCGAGATGGGTAGGGATCCGGATTTTATTCCACCCACCCGCCCAGACATATGCGATCTATCCCTAATACGGCAAGAGCCCGCTGAAACAATACATCACTACTGGGCCAGATTCCTCCTGGTTATGGACAGGATAAAGGACTGCCGAGAGGAAAACGCAATCTCAATCTTTTGCAATAATTGCACGGACAAGGGAATATTGAACACCATCAGCCATCATAAAATTACACGCTTCACCGATCTGGCGTCCATAGTACGAAAGTACTGCGCGATGGAGAGTTTCCGGAAAACCGAAAACCAGTTTTGGGACAATCCGGCCCCGAATACAACCCTAGTCCGCAACAAAAGGGTGCATCATACTCAGGCCCCAGATACAAAAAACAAAAGCAAAAACCCCATAGAGGGCACGGAACCGTACTGGAGGGATGGCTCAGCGGACCCTGTAAGCTTCACAGTACAGAGGGCGCCGTCCCAACACATAGCCTTCGAGCATGTTGGATATTACGGCAGGTGGCCAAAAGTGGCGAGGAGCTTCTAGCCCCGGAAAACCACTCCAACAATACCGGTACGGTATCAACAGTCTTCGAGACCTTCGCATCAAATAATATGCGAAAACGAACAATCCGCGGCCTCGCCGAAGTCTACCAAGTAGCAACAGCAAATCCATGGAGCGACACAGCCATCACCTTCAACGCCAGTGACGAACCTAAATTCCGAACAGCCCGAGCACCAGCCGCACTGGTGCTTAGTCCCATAGTGGACGGCTTTCGACTTACAAAGGTCCTCATGGATGGCGGCAACGGACTAAACCTCATCTACGAGGAAACCCTTCAAAAAATGGAAATAGACTAGAGCCGTATTGAGCGAAGCAGCACAACCTTCAGAGGAATAATCCCTAGCCGGGAAGCGCGCTGCACCGGAAAAATCACACTCGATGTGGTGTTCGGCTCGCCGGACAATTACAGATCCGAAGAAGTCACGTTCCATGTGGCCCCGTTCAACAGCGGATATCATGCTATATTAGGGCGAGAGGCATTCACAATTTTCCAAGCCGTACCCCATTACGGGTACATGAAGCTCAAAATGCCCGGGCCCGGTGGAATAATCACTCTCGTTAGTGATCCGGACATAGCACTCCGCGCCGAAAACAAGACAGCCACACTAGCCCTGGAGGCACTATCCGAAGCCCTAGCGGTAGAAGAACTCACCGCGCTGCGCTCTACGGTGAATAGGGACGATGTGATACTCGATAAAAGATCCAAGTCCACCTCCTTCAAACCAGCAGATGAAATAGTAAAATTCCAGGTCCATCCAACGGACCCAACAAAGACGGCCTCCATTGGGGCACAATTGAACCCCGAAGTAGACGCCGCACTGCGAGAATTCCTTCGAGAAAATTGGGACATTTTCGCCTGGCATCCTTCGGATATGCCCGGAATCCCACGCAGATTGGCAGAACACAGCCTAAACATCCTAAAAGGATTCAAGCCGGTCAAACAGGCTCTTCGACGATTTTCCGAACCTAAAAGACAGGCAATGGGAGAAGAGCTAGCCAAACTATTGGAAGCCGGATTCATCAGAGACATCAAACATCCGGATTGGCTAGCAAATCTGGTAATGGTACCAAAGAAGGACAAATCCTGGCGCCTATGCGTCAATTTTAAAGACCTCAATAAGGCTTGCCCAAAGGACCCCTCCCCCGCATCGACCAAATTATCGATGCTACCACAGGGCACGATTCGTTGTGCTTCCTCGACGCATACTCTGGCTACCATCAAATCAAGATGGCGGAAGCAGACCAAGCCGCAACGGCATTCATCACTCCATATGGACCATTCTGCTTCAACACGATGCCCTTCGGACTTAAAAACGCCGGCGCAACATATCAGCGCATGATTCAAACATGTCTGGCCACCCAGATTGGCAAAACAGTTGAGGCATACGTAGACGACGTAGTCATCAAAACCAAACACGTCGAAACTCTAGTAGACGATTTGAGGCTCACATTCGACAACCTCAGAGCATATGACATCAAGCTGAATCCGGAAAAATGCGTTTTCGGCGTACCAGCCGGAAAGCTGCTGGGCTTCATTGTATCCGGTAGAGGAATTGAAGCAAACCCAGCCAAGATCCGAGCTCTGTCATAGTTGGATATTCCAAAAAACCTCAAACAGATACAAAAATTGACCGGATGCGTGGCAGCTCTAAGCCGTTTTATCTCCCGCTTGGGAGAAAAGGCACTGCCCCTTTATCGCCTCCTTAGGCGCATGGAACACTTCGAGTGGACGGATGCCACCACAGCCGGACTCGAAGAAATAAAGGCCATATTGGCAACAAATCCGGTCCTAGCTGCGCCAAACCTAGGCGAACCTATGTTGTTATACATCGCAACAACACATCAAGTTGTAAGCGCGGTACTCATCGTTGAACGAGAGACAGAAAGGCATAAATTCCCTCTTCAAAAACCAGTGTACTATGTATCCACTGTGTTAACCCCCTGCAAGTCCCATTACCCGCACTATCAAAAGATAGCGTACGCAGTGTTCATGGCATCCCGGAAGCTCCGACACTACTTTCAAGAGTGTTCGATAACAGTGGCCTCCGAAGTACCACTCAATGACATTATAAACAACCGCGACGCAACGGGCAGGATTGCAAAATGGGCCATTGATCTCCTACCATTCGATATAACCTACAAACCTCGGCGAGCTATAAAGTCACAAGTTTTGGCTGACTTTGTCGCTGAATGGACCGAAGCCGAACTCCCTAAAGAGTACGGCGCATACTCCAATTGGACTATGCACTTCGACGGCTCCAAAACGTTGGCCGGACTGGGGGCTGGCGTCGTCTTGACGTCCCCAACCGGGGACATAGTCTAATACATACTTCAAATAATGTACACGGACTCCAACAACGCAGCCGAATACGAGGCCCTTCTACATGGTCTCCGGATGGCAATCTCCATGGGCATTCAACGCCTAGAGGTGCGCGGGGATTCAAACCTCGCAATATCCCAAATAAACGGAGACTTTGACGCCAAGGATCCGAAAATGGCAGCATATCGCAACGCTGTCTTAAAAATGTCAGCTCGGTTTGAAGGACTCGAATTCCATCACGTAGCCCGAGATAATAACCAAGCAGCCGACGTACTGGCACGCATCGGCGCAAAACGTGACGCTGTCCCTCCAAATATCTTCCTGGAACGACTCTTCAAGCCATCCGTACTATGGGAAGGGGAGTCCGGAAATGACAAACCGGAAACAACCGCGCCAACCGGCGATTCAGCCGATGACATAACACCTTCAGCCCACGACATAATGGCAGTAATCGCCCCGTGGACAGAGCCATTCCTAGCCTACTTGCTTAGGCAGGAACTTCCCGAAGACCAAAATGAGGCCCGCTGCATAGTCTGGCGATCGAAAGCCTACAAGGTCCACGAGGGAGAACTTTACAAGAAAAGTACAACCGGAGTCCTTCAAAGGTGTATCTCCGAAGAGGAAGGGCAAAACCTCCTGGCTGAAATTCATGCCAGACTAGGTGGACACCACACAGCAGCCCGGGCCCTTGTAGGAAAGGCATTCCGTACAGGATTTTATTGGCCGACGGCCCGGGCAGATGCCCAGGACTTAGTCCAGAGATGCGTCGGTTGCCAGCTCTTTGCTAATCAGAGCCATATGCCACCCACCGCCCTCAAAACTATACCCATTACCTAGCCGTTCGCGGTCTGGGGGCTTGATATGGTTGGACCCCTTAAAGGGGGAACCCACAAGCAAAGGTACCTATTGGTCATGGTGGATAAATTCACCAAATGGATAGAGGCCAAACCGGTCAAAACGGCAGAGTCCGGACCAGTGATAGACTTTATATCCGGGGTTGTACACCGTTACGGTGTCCCCCACAGCATCATCACCGACAACGACACGAACTTCACGGCCGACGAGGTTAAGTCATGGTGCAAAAACATGGGCATTAAGCTCGATTACGCTTCAGTCTATCACCCTCAAACCAACGGTCAAGTGGAATGAGCAAATGGTCTAATAATGAGCGGCATTAAACCCAGACTAGTGCGGTCACTTACGAAATCTGACATGCACTGGGTAGAGGAGCTCGACTCTGTACTCTGGGGGCTGCGGACAACACCCAACCGTACTACCGGATTCACACCATTTTTTATGGTATACGGCGCAGAGGCAGTTTTGCGACATCATTCATGACTCACCTCGAGTGCGCATGTACGAAGAACGAGAAGTCGAGCTGGATCGACAGGACAGCTTGGACGCATTGGAGGAGGAACGCGACGTCGCCAAGGCTTGTTCCGCATTTTATCAGCAGCAGGCCCGAAGATATCAAAGCAGATAAGTACATGCCAAGACTTACAACGTTGGCGAACTAGTTCTACGCCTGCCGGACAAGAAAAAGGACAAGCTCAAGCCCAAATGGGAGGGCCCCTTCATTATCGACCAAGTCCTGACCAGTGGGGCGTACCGTCTGCGAAATGCATCGGACAACCGACTCGAGCCGAACCCATGGAACGCAGCCCGCCTCCGAAGATTCTACGCCTAGCGCCGGACTAAGAGTTCGTCCCCTTCCCCCGTCCAAATTTTTTACACTCCAGCTGCACTTTGTTTCTCTTTGTTGTCTTAACCTTTTTTCATAAAAAGCCCTTAAGGGCCCGCTTGCGCATTGTCCGCACACACTTGACGTGCCATTAGCACTGATTATACCTGGGGGCTTCTTTTCAAGAAGCTCAATTGTAAGGGCTTCACGCCTAGCACATGTGTCAAGCTTCCACATGTACCTTTTAATCACCATTATATGCATCGATATGACTTAAGTTTTGGCCAAGCTGGGTTGACTGGCTCCTGTGCTTACCCCTACGTTCCCGATCGTTCGGCTAGGAGGTAAAGGGAGCACCTCTGCGATTGTTACTGCCGGGTCAGCCGGATGTGTACCTCAGACTGGGTAAAGCCGAAAGCTAGCATTCTTAAGGGAATATTCGGTCGGTGACTTGAAAGATGATTTTTTTACCTACCTATTTATCTGCCCCCAGATGTTTTTCTGCTTTTTTCGCAGTCCGGACATGCACTTTAGGGCATGCCTCCCAGGGAAAGGAACCCTTAACGGAACTATTCTCCCTGGAAGATGTTTCTTACTAACCATGTAATATAACATAACTGGTTGGGCACTTGTCTGATAAAGCACTAATGACCCCTACGCCTGGTCTCCATGCATACCCCAGTTGTTTCTCAACCAAACAGGTATTCGGACACACTCCGGACTCTAGGGTCCCGAGGTCGAAGCGAAAAGGTCAGCAAAGACAAACGATCTACAATCCGGCTAGAAGGCATTTCACATGTCATTTTAAAATACATTATCAAAATTACTGATTGTATTCCTCCTCAATCCCGTCTAACAGGCTGTCCAACTTACAGTCCCGTTGGGAAAATTTAGCAGCCAACTCTACTTGGCTGTGTACTAAACTCACAGGGATCTCCTTCCCATCGGGCCCCACCGGTCCAACCTCGGCCATGTGGTGGGATCCGCCTTCTTGTACCGCGTCTTCACCATGGCCCAAGCCTCCCTGGCACCTTGGCGGCAAGCCGAAATCTTCCATAAACGGAGGCGCTGCTGCACTCCCTGGAGCTTCTCCGCAAGCTCCCCAAGGCCCTCGGGTAGGGAGAAGGCTGGCCATAATGCCTGGACAACGCCGCTCATCGCCTGCCGAACTCGTTCGAGTAGCTGCAACAGCTCGGGAAGTTGATCACCCGTTCATACGGGCATCTCCTCTGTAGGGCGACCTGTGAGTATACCTATAAGACATATTCTGTCAATTGACTTCCTCGCCGAACTCTTCTTTTCAAAGGAGTTCGCTCAAGCACTTACTATAGATGCCGCGACGAAGTCGCTGATTCTCCTTAACAGAGCCGGACAGCTCGACCCGAACGCCTTTCAGCTCTTTTCCAAGCTGGGCGTGGGCATCTTGGAGCCTGTTCCTCTCCTGCTGTACTCTATTCAGCACCCTCTCGCCAGCCTTCAGCTGGCGCAGCAGTTCCTGCCTGTCCGGATCTTGTCCAGAAGCACCTGCAATGTCATTATTAGACTCGCGCGCACGCCGCACAACGGTTATATTTAAAACAAATGTGTTACCAGGAGGGGCCTTTGTGTTTCCTCCTGCGGCAGCAAGTGCGGCCTCAAGTTGGGCCTTGCATTCTTGCAGCTCCTGAGACAGCTGGGTATTCTTCTTGGTAAGAGCCTGCGTTTCAAATGATCCTTAAATCAGTTGACATAACTACTTTAATTCTCGGGGGCTACTGGCATATATAACCATTAAATTCCCTTACCCGTATGTCTTTTACATACTGTTCCGTGGCTCTGGTAAAACCATCTTGAGCAGCACGGAGGTGCGCGTCCCCCGCGTTAAAGGCGTCCAACGCCTCAGGGGAGAAGCACGCTTCACGGAATACTGTTCGAAGGCGCCTGTGGTTCATGGCGCTCTCCACCTCAGACTTGGTGGCGGACAGTCTGTCGGCATCCTCCGTTGGAGGAGTATCCGGCCCGCGCCTTGCGCTCGCCTCCACCTCCAGACCGGGCGCTGGAGCCTGGCTGGTGTAGGTCGGATCGGCAACCTCTACGCCCGCAGTCCGGCGGGCGCTTTTTCTCCTACAAAGATCATGAGCACTCAGACACTTCCTAGGAACGTTGCTCTGAATATTTAAATACGAGCTATACCTTTGCGGCGACATTTCAGTCCGTGCCGCGCTCCTTTTCCGCCTGCTGGTCCGGACTGGCCTTTGTTGGTCAGCCGCCGCGGGCTCGGCTTCCCGCCTTGAAGGCGCTTCTTGTGAAACACCATCGTTCGCGAAGGTCAGAAATGGGCAAGGAAGAGATAATGGTGTCTGGACCTCGGTCATAGTCACTTGGAAAGCCGTATATAATCCAGGGTAGTCCGCCGTAATGGCGACCAAAGCATTATCCATGCTGAGCTGGTGGAACACCCCGTCGATCAGCTCCACCTTGATATCCGAGTCCTCTTCGGAGGCCGGATCCTAGGATCTCTCTGGATCCTCGGGTTGCGGAGCTGGACTTACCATGCCCTCCACAATCCGGCGCAGTTCCTGCGCCGAAGACATAATGTAAGAAGCTTAAACTTTGAAAGCATGGGTTGAGCCCTTAAAAGTGTTCGCTTACCCAGCCCCGAGGGTTATTCATGCAAAACCCATTCAAGGGGTTCGTTCGAAGGAAGTCCTCCTTCTCCCCCTTGTAGAGACCGGACAGGATCTGCACCAGATCCTCGGTCGAATCCGGCCCTTTGCGGCCATGACGGGTGGCATCGTCTTCCCCGTTGAAATCCCACATGGGGTGGCCTTGTATTGCAATGGCTGTACCCCCCGCAGGATGCATGTTGCCATGACTCCAATTATGGTCAACCCAGAATGGGCTAATAATCTTATTCGGCCCATCAGATAATGGACGCTCTTGTCTTCCTCCAATTGGGGGCTCCGCGGGCGCCAACTAAGGCGTTTCTTCAGAGGAGCAGCACTGAACTCTGGGAGGCCGACCCGGACTGGGTCCGGCAGCGGAGCGTCTTCTATGTAAAACCATTCCGAAGGCCAGTCTTCGGACGCCTTCTTAGGGGTCCCGGATGGATATCTGGTCCCGGCAATGCGCCATACTTCGGCGCCGCCCACTTGATATATGGACCCCTCATGAGAATGGGGTACGAGGCAGAACAACCTCTTCCACAGTGCAAAATGGGGCTCGATGCCCAGGAATAGCTCGCAAAGAGCTACGTAACCTGTGATATGCAGGACAGAGGCGGGTGTAAGGTGATGGAGCTGGAGTCCGTAGAACTCCAGGAGCCCGCGGAGGAACGGATGTATCGGAAATCCGAGTCCCCTTATCAGATAGGGGACGAAGCATACCCGCTCCCCTTTGTTGGGATTTGGGGCAGCCTCCGCTTGCTTCCCACCTTGATAGGTGGCCAGCCCGGCTCGAACCGGGACCATGAAGGCCGGGGGGAGATATCCCCCCGCTTGGAGCTTCACTAGCTCGTTGTGTGGAACAGAGCATCTCCTCCAATCTCCTAGCGGTGGGCTGGGAGCGCGAGAAGAGGAGCCACGTCGACGGTCCATGATGGAATGGATTTTTGGGTCAAAGGCGCTCCGATGAATATTCGCGGAAGGAGGATGGTGTGATTTGGATCTGGATTTTTGCCTCTTTTATAGGCAGATGACTTGCACGACTAGGGGGTGAAACATAAAGGACACCCTGACTTTTCGCATTCGTGCGACGCGTGGAAGAAGGCCATTATTGGGCGTAGAAGCCAAGAAGCACAACTTTTATGAGGAAGCCGAACACTGTTCGGCAGGTACATGGAACTTAAAGGGAGAACCCGCCTTGCAACACCGAAGACTATATACGGGCTGGACTCATCGTCATTGAAGCCTGGTTCGGGGGCTACTGAGGGAGTCCTGGACTAGGGGGTGTCCGGCCAGCCGGACTATCATCGTTCGCCGGACTCCAAGACTACGAAGATACAAGATTGAAGACTCCGTCCCGTGTCCGGATGGGACTTTCCTTGGTGTGGAAGGCAAGCTTGGCGATACGGATATGTGGATCTCCTACCATTGTAACCGACTCTATGGAACCCTAGCCCTCTCTGGTGTCTATATATACCGGAGGGCTTTAGTCCGTAGGACAACATACATTACAACAATCATACCATAGGCTAGCTTCTAGGGTTTAGCCTCCTTGATCTCGTGGTAGATCCACTCTTGTACTACCCATATCATCAATATTAATCAAGCAGGACGTAGGGTTTTACCTCCATCAAGACGGCCCGAACCTGGGTAAAACATCGTGTCCCTTGTCTCCTGTTACCATCCTCCTAGACGCACAGTTCGGAACCCCCTACCCGAGATCCGCCGGTTTTGACACCGATAGGAGCCCCTGGCTTATTTATGCCGGACTCGTCTAGCCGTGTCCGGGGTCTTGAACGACCTTTTAATGAGATGATGCCGCGTGGACCGGGCATTTTAAGTGTAAGAGACGCGTAGTGTGGTATTGCATTAAAGCGGACAAAAGCTTCACGTCCCAATAGTGCTTGATGGCTACTTTTGAATGGGTCGACATGAAAGATTAGCTTTTCGCGTCGGAAGTTGTCGGGTGACCCGAACACAACTTCTAGTAGTAAGGAGCCCGTGCACTTGGCGTAAGGGCCTGGCGTCACTCCTTTGAAGGAAGTGCGGCTATGTTGAATTTTAGTAAGGACTATCCCCAACTTGCGGATTGTGTCCGGATATAGCAAGTTTAAATCACTGCCGCCGTCCATCAGGACTTGTGTAAATTGTAGTCCGTCGATTATAGGATCCAATATCAGAGCAGTCCATCCTGCATTTCGAATGCTTCCGGAATAGTCCAGGTGGTCGAAAGTAATTGGTTTTGACATCCAATCTCGGGATTCCGCTGGGGTGGGCCGTGTGACACCTACTTTGGCGGGTGCCGCATTGTTGTTCCGTGTGATCACATGAAGTGAGTTTACTGTTTTGACTTCTTGTGGGAAAGTCTTCTGTTTTCCGGCGCTCTGCTGGTGGGGTTCGTCATCATCCTCGCTTGGCGCGTCGAGCCCCTTGTGTTCGGCGTTGAGTCGGCCGGACTGTTTGAAGACCCAACAATCTCGGTGGGTGTGGTTTGCAGGCCTTCCGGAGGTGCTGTGGATTTGACATATCCGATCCAAAATTTTGTTTAAGTTGGATAGCTCTTCACTGTTGTCCTTAAGAGGCAGTGTTTTGTTGTTCGGCCGCGAGCTTTTGAATCCAGCGTTGACCGCCGTATTCTTTGGCCTTTTTTCTTTATTTCGGCGCTGGTCCTTTCTGCGCCGTGATTTTCCGTTTCCATCTCTGATCTCGGATGTACTCGGGTCGCTGGTGCTGCATCTTGCTAGCCAGCTGTCTTCCCCTGCGCAAAAGCGGGTCATGAGGCTTGTTAGCGCGGCCATAGTTCTCGGCTTCTCTTGGCCGAGGTGTCTGGCGAGCCATTCGTCTCAGACATTATGTTTAAAAGCTGCTAAGGCTTCGGCGTCCGGACAGTCGACTATTTGGTTCTTTTTGTAAGGAACCTGTTCCAGAATTTGCGCGCTGACTCTCTGGGCTGTTGAGTTATGTGACTTAAATCATCTGCATCCGGAGGTCGGACATAAGTCCCTTGAAAATTTTCTCCAAACGCGTCCTCGAGGTCTTCTCTACTTCCAACAGTATTTTCTGGGAGGCTTTTGAGCCAATGCCGAGCTGGCCCTTTGAGCTTGAGGGGTAGATATTTTATGGCGTGGAGATCATCTCCTCTAGCCATGTGTATGTGCAGTATGTAATCCTCAATCCAGACTCCGGGGTCTGTTGTTCCGTCGTATGCCTCTATGTTTACGGGTTTGAATCCCGCTGGAAATTCATGATCCAGCACCTCATCGGTGAAACATAGTGGGTGTGCGGCGCCCCTGTATTTAGGCGTGCCGTTATCTTCAAACATGCGGTGTGTTGTGTTGCTTCCTGGAGCCCTCTTTTTTGGCCCATAAATGGACCTGACCGGGCCATCTGTTTTACGAGGAACATGTGTCGTCTTGTGTGCGGGGCCGCTTGTCGCTTTTGGCCTGTCATCTGGTCGTCTATCCGGCCAGGCGGCCTCTTCGCTTTTTGACTGTGGGGGCTCTTTGGCCTCCTCGTCGAATTCTGGCAGCAGCTTGTGCTTTGGGTAGCTCTTTGTTTGGTGGCTATTGCCATATTTGTCTGCGGTCTTGAGTACCTTGCTCCACCTCATTCTGAGTATGTCTTCCGCTGTTTTGAGCTTCCGTTTTTCCTTTTTCAGACTTCTTGCAGTGGCGAAAAGTCTTTTGTCCGGCGTGAGGTCGTCTGGACTGTTGTTTTCGCTGGGCATGGATTGATTATCCGATTCGTCCTGTTCGGATGGTTGCTTGGTTGCATGTTCGTCGTCCACTGGTTTGCCCTGCTCTATTGCTGGGTCATTAAGAGTGCTGTTTTTGTCGAGGCGGGACTTAGGGCGGTGTCTGCGTCGCCGTTTTGGTTGTTGTCGGTGGAATTATCCTTTGCCACGTCCCGTTGTTCCTCGTTATCGCTTCCTTTTGGGGTGTCCACCATATATACATCATGGGTTGGGGTGGCGTTCCAGTGCTCGGTAGGTGCTAGTTCTTGGTAGTCTCCGGCATCGTCATCCATACCGTCGATGTCTTCGGAGTCGTAGTCTAGCATGTCGGTTAGATCGTCGACCGTGGCCACATAGTGGGTGGTGGGTGGGCTTTGAATTTCTTTGTCGTCCGCATCCCAACCATCCTGACCGCAGTCCGGCCAGGGTTCTCCTGATAACGAAATATGCTTTAGTGAGTTCAGGATGTCGCCAAAGGGCGAGTGCTGAAAGATGTCCGCAGCGGTGAACTCCATGATCGGCGTCCAATCAGATTCGATTGGTGGGGGCGCAGGGGGTTCGGAGTCTGGCAAGGAGTCCGGCACCTCGGAGTCACGAGCTTCATAAGGGCGAGGTCAGTATTCGGCTCCATCACCGTAGAAGTTGCAGCTCCCGAGGCGGTGTCCAGCCACCTGTCCTCGATCTGTGCGGTCGGCTCCGAACTATGGGTCGGAGCAGATTCGTGTGCGGCCTCCAAGGTACTGTCCGGCGGCAGAGCTAGATCATACCCATCGTGACAGTGCGTCACGCTCGGCTGTGGCTTGAATCCGTCGAAGATCAAATCTCCGCGGATGTCGGCCGCGAAGTTTAGGCTTCCAAATCTGACCTGATGGCCAGGGGCGTAGCTTTCGATCTGCTCCAGATGGCCAAGCGAATTGGCCCGCAGTGCAAAGCCGCCGAATACGAAGATCTGTCCGGGGAGAAAGGTCTCACCCTGGACTGTGCTGTTGTTGGTTGAAGAAGCCATCAAGCCTATCGGTGACGACACAGAGGAACTCTCAATGAAAGCACCAATGTCGGTGTCAAAACCGGCGGATCTCGGGTAGGGGGTCCCGAACTGTGCGTCTAGGCGGATGGTAATAGGAGACAAGGGACATGATGTTTTTACCCAGGTTCGGGCCCTCTCGATGGAGGTAAAACCCTACTCCTGCTTGATTGATATTGATGATATGGGTAGTACAAGAGTGGATCTACCACGAGATCAAGGAGGCTAAACCCTAGAAGCTAGCCTATGGTATGATTGTTGTAATGGTTGTGTCCTACGGACTAAAACCCTCCGGTTTATATAGACACCGGAGAGGGCTAGAGTTACACAGAGTCGGTTACAATGGTTGGAGATCTACATATCCGTATTGCCAAGCTTGCCTTCCACACCAAGGAAAGTCCCATCCGGACACGGGACAAAGTCTTCAATCTTGTATCTTCATAGTCTTGGAGTCCGGCTGACGATAATAGTCCGGCTGTCCGGACACCCCCTAGTCCAGGACTCCCTCACCCCGAGTGGGAGGTTTGCTCTCCACTCGGTAGGATTTTCAAATATTTAGGCGAGTACTGGACTACAGCTAAGCCCCCGAGTGGGAAGGTTGCTCTCCACTCGATAGGATTTTTAAATACTTAGGCGAGTACTTGAACTGCAGCTAAGCCCCCGAGTGGGAGGGTTGCTCTCCACTCGGTAGGATTTTTAAATACTTAGGCGAGTACTGGACTGCAGCTAAGCCCCCGAGTGGGAGGTTTGCTCTCCACTCGGTAGGATTTTCAAATACTTAGGCGAGTACTGGACTGCAGCTAAGCCCCCGAGTGGGAGGTTTGCTCTCCACTCGGTAGGATTTTCAAATACTTAGGCGAGTACTGGACTGCAGCTAAGCCCCTGAGTGGGAGGTTTGCTCTCCACTCAGTAGGATTTTTAAATACTTAGGCGAAACGGATTCGCAGCTAAGCCCCCGAGTGAGAGGCTTGCTCGTCACTCGGTAGGATTTTTTTACAAACTTAGGCGAAACGGATTCGTAGCTAAGCTACCCACTAGGGGATTTCTCACGTAAACAAAAGCAACAACAATCACTGGGAAAAGTATAACACTCTTGTCTTTGATAGACAAATTACAGAGGTACTTTTTATTACATCTCATCCGAGTGAGTACTTAAGTATAAAAGGGGTGGAGCAGCTCCGCATTCCAAGCTCGTGGCTCATCAATCTGGTGATCGACATTGTAAAGATGGTACGCTCCATTGTGGAGAACTTTTGTGACGATGAAGGGGCCTTCCCAAGTAGGAGCGAGCTTGTGTGGTTTTTGTTGATCCACTCGGAGGACCAAGTCTCCTTCTTGGAAGGCTCGACTCTTCACGTTTCTGGCATGGAATCGACGCAAGTCCTGCTGATAGATAGTCGATCAGATCATGGCCATCTCTCTTTCTTCTTCCAGAAGGTCGACCGCGTCCTGCCGGGCTTGTTATGCTTCATCTTCAGAGTAGAGCTCGACTCGGGGTGCATTGTGAAGCAGGTCACTCGGCAGAACTACTTCAGCTCCATAGACCAGAAAGAATGGAGTTTGTCTAGTTGACCGATTAGGAGTGGTCCTCAATCCCCAAAGAACTAATGGAAGTTCATCGACCCACGCGCCTGCTACATGCTTGAGATCACGCATCAACCGGGGTTTCAGTCCTTTGAGAATTAGGCGGTTTGCTCTTTCTGCTTGTCCATTCGACTGGGGTGAGCGACGGAAGCGTAGTCGACTCGCGTGCCTTGAGAAGCGCAAAAGGCTCTGAATTTGTCGAAATCGAAGTTTGACCCATTATCAGTGATGCTGCTGTGCAGAACTCCATACCTGAATATCAACTCTCTGATGAAGCTGATAGCAGTGCAGGTATCAAGATTCTTGATAGGCTTAGCTTCAATCCACTTAGTGAACTTGTCGACTGCCACCAGTACATGGGTGAAGCCGCTCCTGCCAGTTCTCAGTGGTCCAACCATATCCAATCCCCAGACAGCGAAGGGCCAGACGAGTGGAATGGTCTTCAAGGCTGAGGCGGGTTTGTGTGACATATTGGAATAGAACTAACATCCTTCACACTTGTCGACTATCTCTTTCGCCATTTCATTTGCTCTTGGCCAGTAAAACCCCGCTCGGTATGCTTTAGCCATGATGGTCCGAGAGGACGCATGATGACCACATGTCCCCGAGTGGATATCGTCAAGAATTATCTGACCTTCTTCTGGTGTTATACATTTCTGGCTGACTCCAGTCGCGCTTTCCTTGTACAACTGTCCCTTTATCATAGTAAAGGCCTTGGATCGACGGACGATCTGTCGAGCCTCTTCTTCGTTCTCTAGGAGCTCTTTCCTTAGGATATACACGATGTACGACACTGTCCAGTCGGGAGTGATGACCAAAACTTCCATGACCAGGTCGACCACAGCTGGGACCTCAACTTCAGTCGGATCCGTGACACTTTTTGGCTGCGGGGCTTCTTCGGTGAAAGGATCCTCTTGAACTGATGGTGTGTGGATGTGTTCCAAAAACACTTTACTGGGAATGGCTTCTCTCTTGGAACCTATTTTTGCCAAATCATCAGCCGCTTGATTTTTCAGTCGGGGTATATGATGAAGCTCTAACCCCTCGAATTTCTTCTCTAGCTTTCTCACTGCATTGCAGTAACCAGTCATGGCCGGACTTATGACGTCCCACTCCTTCATCACTTGATTAACCACCAAATTTGAGTCGCCATAGACCATGAGGCGACTTGCGCCGAGTGAAATTGCCATACTCAACCCATACAAAAGTGCTTCTATTCTGCTTCGTTATTGGAGGAATCAAAGTGAATCAGGAGCACATATCTGAGCTTATCTCCTCGGGGGCAAACCAACACTACCCCAGCACCGGAACCATTCAGCATCTTAGAACCATCAAAGAACATGGTCCAGTGCTTCGAGTGAACTTGAGTCGACAGTTTCTGTTCAATCCACTCGGCGACGAAGTCTGCTATTGCTTGGGACTTGATGGCTTTATTTTCCTCAAACTTGATATCAAGGGGAAGGAGTTCAATCGCCCATTTTGCCACTCGGCCAGTTGCATCTCTGTTGTGCAGAATCTCTGACAATGGAGCGTCGCTGACGACTATAATGGAATGGTCAGAGAAGTAATGAGCAACCTTCTTCGTGGTCATATAAATCCCATATACAGGCTTCTGATAATGAGGATATCTTTGCTTTGATGGGGTCAAAACTTCAGAAACATAATATACTGGGCGCTGAACTTTAAAGGCTTTTCCTTCTTCTTCCCGCTCGACCGTAAGTACTGTACTGACGACTTGTCCTGTGGCTGCAATGTAAAGCAGCAAAGGCTCTTTGCTGATTGGGGCAGCAAGCACCGGCTGGGTGGAAAACAGGGCTTTTAGCTCTGCAAACGCTGCATCAGCTTCGGGAGTCCACTCGAACTTGTCTGACTTCTTCATCAGTCGGTAAAGAGGCAATGCCTTTTCACCGAGACGAGAGATGAATCGACTTAAAGCGGCCAAGCAACCAGTAAGCTTCTGGACATCGTGCACACGCACATGACGTTTCATTCGGAGTATAGTACCAACTTTTTCTGGGTTGGCATCGATTCCTCGTTCGAAAACGAGAAAACCGAGTAAATTTCCGCCAGGAACTCCGAATGTGCACTTTGATGTATTAAGCTTGATATCATACCTCCTGAGGTTGGCAAATGTTTCAGCAAGTTCAGTCAGCAGGTCGGAACCCTTCCGTGACTTGACCACAATATCATCCATGTATGCTTCCACATTCCGACTGATTTGAGTGAGCAAACACTTCTGAATCATCCTCATGAACGTGGCTCCGGCATTCTTGAGGCCGAATGGCATGGTGACATAACAGAAGCACCCGAATGGAGTGATGAAAGCTGTTTTGATCTCGTCGGGTCCATACAGACGGATCTGATGGTAACCGCAATAGGCATCTTAAAAAGACAGGCACTCACATCCCGCAGTCGAGTCGACTATTTGGTCGATGCGGGGGAGAGGAAAATGATCTTTCGGGTAGGCCCGATTGATATGTTTGAAGTCAATGCACATGCGAAGTTACTTGTCCTTGGGGACCATGACAACATTGGCGAGCCACTCGGAGTGGTAAATCTCTCGGATAAACTCCGCTGCTAAGAGCCGAGCCACCTCCTCGCCAATGGCCTTTCTCTTCTGGACAGCGGACCGTCGAAGATGTTCTTTGACAGGTTTCACTTTTGAGTCGACTCGTAGACGGTGCTCAACCAGCCCCCTGGGAACGCCCGGCATGTCAGAAGACTTCCATGCGAAGATGTCCCAGTTCTCACGGAGGAATTGGATGAGCGCTTCTTCCTATTTGGAGTCGAGTGTTGTAGAGATATGAGTCGGAGCAGCACTGGGGTCGGTCGGGTGAATGTGAATCGGTTTTGTCTCACCGGACGACTGAAATGCTGATTCCGTAGCGGGCTTCTTGGCTCGCAACAAATCACTCGAGTCTGCAGTTTTCTGGTATTCCTGCAGCTCTACCACTGCCATCTGAGCATCGACGATCTTTGAGCCTTTCTGAAAGCACTCTTCCGCCTTCTTCCGATTGCCAGTAATAGTGATCACACCTTTGGGACCAGGCATCTTCAATTTGAGGTACACATAACATGGTCGAGCCATGAAACGTGCATAAGCTGGCCTACCCAAAATAGCGTGATAAGCACTCTGGAAATCCACAACTTCAAACGTCAACTTCTCTTTATGGTAATTCTTAGAATCACCGAAAACCACATCAAGAGAAATTTGGCCGACTGACTCAGCCTTCTTTCCAGGAATGACTCCATGGAAACTCATGTTGCTGGTACTGAGTCTGGACATCGGAATGCCCATCCCTTTCAAAGTCTCTGCATATAGTATATTCAGGCCACTGCCACCATCCATCAAAACTTTAGTCAGTCGAGTGCCTTCGACGACGGGGTCGACCACCAAATTTTGCCTCCTAGGGGTGGCTATGTGTGTAGGATGATCGGGCTGGTCGAATGTGATGGCTGTCTAAGACCATTTTAGATAACTGGGTGTCGCCAGAGCAACCATATTCACTTCTCGGTTGATAACTTTCAATCGACTTTTGCTTTCAACATCAGCAAAAATCATCAGGGTGGAATTGACCTGGGGATATCCATCATCACTATCTTCTTTGTCCTCAACTTTGTCCGACTCCTTTTCTTTATCTTTGGGATGTTTCCCCTGGAATTGCTGGATCAAGAGGCGACATTGTCGAGTGGTATGTTTCGGGTAAATGAGTTTACCCTTTTCATCTTTCTTTGTGTGAATGTGGCATGGCAAATCCAACACATCATTTCCATCTTGGTCTTTCACCTTCTTAGGATTCCAAGGCCCTTTGGGCTTCCCTTTAAACTTTCCTTGAGTCACGGCCAAGGCTTCTCCAGGAGCAGCTGGCTCGGCTTTCCGCTTCTGCTTCCGGATGGAGTTCCCTCCTCCGGTTTCGTGGGCGACTGACTTGTGCTTGCCACTCCGGAGCCGATCCTCTTCTTCACCATTGGCATACTTGGTGGCAATCTCCATCATTCGACTCAGAGATATGTCTCCGGTTCGACCGAATTTCAGGTTTAGCTCTCTGTACTTAATGCCTTCCTTGAAGGCACAGACTGCCTGGTGATCAGATACATTCTCTACCATGTGATGCAACGTGATCCATCTCTGGATGTAATCCCTCAAAGTTTCATTCAACTTCTGCACACAAGATTGCAGCTCTGTCAACCCTGCTGGTCGCTTGCAAGTTCCTTCAAATGTTCTGACAAACACTCGGGCAAGATCTTCCCAAGTGTAAATGCTGCTGGGTGCTAACTGATTCAACCATGCTCTGGCCGAGCCCTCCAACATAAGAGGTAGGTGTTTCATGGCCACTTCATCGTTGCCGGTGCCAATCTGAACAGCCACTCGGTAGTATTCAAGCCAAGTATCAGGCTTGGACTCACCAGTGAACTTACTGACTCCAGTCGCCAACCTGAAGTTGGGAGGAATCACCGCGGCCCTGATGGCTCTGCTGATGCACTCTGGTCCTGAGACATGTACTCTGCTGCTGGTGGGTATATCTCTGTCATGACCTTCTCGGTGGGCTCTGTTCCTATCGACCAAACCTTGAACGAGAATGGATCTGCATCAAAGCCTGGTTCCCTGGGGTCGACTAGAATCCTTTGCCCAACACTATGAGGGCGTCTGTCATCCTGCAGTCGAGGCGCATACGATCCACTCCTTGGGGGAGGGGTGGGCACTCGACGCCGATTTCACGGTCGAGTCTATGATCATACTGCTCACGGTTCTTGTACTGATCACGCTGGTCCCCACGTCCCTCACGCCTCGGGGGTGATCTTGGGCTATGGGCCGATTGGACTGTATTTGCAGCGACGGATCTGTTGTGGATCCTATTCCGCGACTGTGATACAACTGAATTTTGATCTCCTGCCGCCCGGAGTAATGCTCTGATCTATAACAAGCCTCTGCCAGCCTCTGACTGGGAAGGCTGAATCGACTCCGCTATACGGGCTGCAGCTGCTAAATTCTGAATCGGAGTTCGATATACCTGAGTCGGTGGTGGAAAGAGTTGACGATGACTGGATTCTGGAACCCGTTGTCGTGCATGCTCGTCGAGTGCTCGCTGGAGGTTCTCCAGTCGAGTGCGCTCAGCCAAGTTGGCCAAGCGCGCGTCCTCTAAGGCACGAGCCTTGGGGGTTTCTCCAACGATAGGAGTGTGCAACGCATCCATGTTCCGGCGGCGAAGTTCTTCCCTCTGCCGCAAAGTGAGGGGCTCGGGGAGATACTCTTCATGGGCATGCGACGGATCGCCTCCGCCGTCGCCTCCATCAGTGCGGGGAAAACCGGGAGGATTGCGTGGTCCATCGACCATCAGAACCTCCACCGCCGGATCACTGCTGTCGCACTCGAATGCAGTCTCTGCGGAGCCAGTCGACAGGTCGAACAGGCCGTAGAGAGATTCGTCGGGCTCGATCACCGCGACTTGGGGGGTGGCCGACTGGTGATCCACCGCGTGCCTCACCCACCGCTGAAGCCTCGACCGACTGGAGCGCTTGCGCTGGCGGGAGACAGGGAGGGAGGACAACATAGGGCCCGACCGATACTGGGTCGACGGTTGACGCAGGAGGGCGTCGCGGACGCACGCACGAAAGTGCATCGCCCCGCGGTTAGGGAGCGCGTCAATGTCGAGCGGAGCCTCCTGAAGCCAAGCGGAATCGTCGGCGATGAACGTGAGCGCGCTGAGACGGATCTCGCGGCCCTCAACCAAAACTCTGCCTGTAACCATGATGAAGGAGATCGGAAAAATCGCAACTTCTCCAATAAGTCGCTAAGACACCTGCCCCACAGTGGGCGCCAACTATCGTGGTTCCAAGTCTGACAGTATAGTAGGGGGGTAGGAATGGAGAGGCAAGATCCTAGCTATGGAGTAGTTGTATACGCAAGAGGTTTACGAGTTTAGGCCCTTCTCGGAGGAAGTAACAGCCCTATGTCTCGGAGCTCGGAGGCGGTCGACTGGATTATGTGTGTATGAGTTACAAGGGTGCGAACCCTTTACACTGAGGAGGGGGTGGCTTATATAGAGTTTGCCAGACCCCTCCGGCCCTCAGTTATGCAGGGTTTAAGGTACATTAAGATCGGGCGTTACTGGTAACGCCACCAATAAAGTGCTATGATGACCATAAAGCTACTTAATGACCGACCATTTGCGTGCAGAGTGACTTTAGATCTCCTAGCTGTCGAGTGGTTGGCTTCGTGGTCGAGTGTCTTCGAGTCCGTCGAGTGGAACACTTCTGAGTCGATTGAAAGGTGATTTCTTCTAGATATGTCCTTGGGGAGGGTAGTTTGGACAGGTCCATGACCCTACCCTAGGTACATAGCTCCAACACTATCCGCGTCGGGGGCTAATATGGCGCGACATGCCCACCGCATGAGGCAGAGGGCACAAAAGGCCGAGGAAGTCCTCGCGGTAGACACCGGCGTGGCGGAGTCGCACTCTTCGGTGTGGATATGGGTGACAGACAATCCTTGGCACTGCAATCGCGTCGGAGTGGGCGTGTCGTGCTCCGACCATGCCGGATCCATCGTCGACCTCACTTTGACCGGCAACATGCAGGCCAGATGCTCCAATGAGGAAGAGTAGGGCATCAAAGACGGTGGCGCCTCAAGTCTCATGAGCCAGTGCATGTTCCATGTCCTACTCTCACTACTGCAGGAATGCCTAGCGGTGGCGGGCGCAAAAAGCCTAATAGGGGTGGGCAAGGCTCTGAGAGGCACCCGCTAATGACCTCCTGCCACTGCTGCCGCCTCATCCACCACTGATTATGTACTTACCTGTGGCAGGCATCCGATTGCGCCCACCATAGTTGTCTTATGACAGCCCAAAAACCTGTCATGGCAACATTTTGGGGCGTCGTTGCAACTTATTTCAGTTTAGCAATAATATTAGTACCCTAAAATCGTAAATAGCATACTTCAAATATACACTTTAGTTCAACAACTCTCTAATGTTTAATACTTACATACTATGATATAATAAGTGCATATAACATATATATGTTCAATAAAGTGGTAGCTAGTACCATCCAAGTACTCGTACAACATCCGGATCACCACCGGAACTATACGTACTATGGTGATTGCGGGACATGGTACCACAGATAGATTTTGTTGCTGATGTGGTCCTTCTCAAATTCGTGAAGTAATAGTAAGAACGCTTTCCCAGCTTGTATCCCTAATACTGTGGCAATCTGAATCCAACTTGGACCACTGAGATATGTTCTCCCTCCCTCGTTGGTGATACTGAGGGTTAAGGGTATGCCATTTTTAATAACATCGTGTCAAACTACACTATGCCCTCCACATTGATGGGCCAGTTGGCCACATGCATGAACTCGGCCCTTCACTAGCAAGAGATACGCTGAGCATGATAAAAATAAAACAGAAATTCGACAATTATGGACGCAACATTAAGAAACAATAAGCTTTGAATGAAACATACAACCATGTCTGGTTAAAGATACTCTAAGGCATCATGACAGTCGATTGTCTAGTTGCAGAGCTATTTTCTATTCTAGAAACCGAGCACACGATTAGTAAGAGCATCTACAACCACAAAGACCAAATTCCGTCCCCCAAACGCCCGCGGACCCCGGGCGTGCCCGCGGAGAATGACCGGACGACACAAAAAACCGTTTTCATAACCGGATACCCTATTTGCAAATTCTCAAATCCATATTATTACATGCGCGTGAAACCTAATCTAAAGGGATCCCATCCAGCTCCGCCGTGTTCATGTCCAGTGGCCAGCTGTGCCCGCCCAAATGTTGGTCCAGTCGCCGGCGAGGTAGAGTAGGACATGGGACATGGACCGGCTCACGGGAATCGAGGCCCCGCCGACTCCCATGCCCTACTCTTCTATCAAAGTCTGAAAATTTCACGATGCTGGTGTGTTGGAGATATGCCCTAGAGGCAATCATGTATGATGATATTTCCTATGTGTTTATGAATAAAAATAGTCCTTGAACATTATCAATGATGTGTATCATTAAGTACATGACTTGTTTGTGGGACTATGCATTGTATGATGGCTGTCCTAAAAGGTCCCTCGTCGAAAGGGCTGTGTGGATGCGCAGCCGACTAGACTAGCATATAACACGGTTGATGGCTTGGTCTCACTAGCCATGGAGCATTGGATACTAACCAGATAATATGGACTCGGAAGGATCTGGTCGGATTCTACATAGTTGAATCCGAGTCGAGATAAGGTCTGAGTCAGATAGACCCAACTATGAGACGCAGCGATATGTCATATGTGAGTCTCTAGTACAACTTATGTTCTGTGTCCTAAGACCTGAGCTGACGCATGTACTCGGGATGGTGACAGACTTGCTTTGGGCCGACCAAACGCTACTCTGTGACTGGGTAGTTACAAAGGTAGGTTTCAGGTTTGTCCAGTCCCATGCTGCGAGACATGGTCGAGCAAGATGGGATTTGCCCCTCCGATCAGGAGAGATATACTCTGGGCCCCTCATGTGATCCAACCAGGATAAGCATGGCCATGCGACAAGGATTATGAGATAATCCGGATAGTGGTCGGCATCACTGGAACGAGAAAGAGGTCGGGCTACCACAAGGATGACAGACTCGCCTTGAGCCCGACAACATATATCGTGTGGCAAAGGGAACAGAAGTATGATGTACAGGTTCGCCTAACCAGCTTCTTAGTCTACTTGGTGGTCGGCACGCCTTGCTAGAGGCCGCTACCAACCAAGTAGGTCGGAGGTGATTCAAATTGTGACCAAGACGACTTGAACCTAAGGGGTCGCACGCTTAAGGGAAGGAACCTACGAGGTCGGTTCAGAGGACGCTGGTCGGATGTGATCCGAGCTGGACTTGGAACGCGACCGAGTAGACTTTGGGCTTTAGGGTCCGTGCAAGGCCCAAGTGTTGAGCCCGCGACGGATGCCTATAAATAGTGGAGGTGCGGCACACTCATGTAATTGATTGCTTCGGTGCTGCGACTAGGGTTTGCATGAGTTGCGAATCCACCTCCACTCGCCGCCGGTTGTGTGATCGGACCTAGCAGTCCGCCGCACGACGTTCGTCCTGCACGCACAGATACCGTTAGAGGCAGTGCACTTGTGCCGCTCCAGCGAACTTGTACGTGGGATCAGACGACCGGCTGTTCGAGGGAGATCGAACGAGGAGGAGATGATACACGCGGACAAGCTGCCTCAACTCTACTTCCGCTGCACGGCACTACGCGTCTAGTGGTAACGAACTGTGATCCATCTCCCGTAGCATGTTCTTGGTTGTTCTATGCGTAGGAAATTTTTAATTTGCAGTCGACACACCCTACCGTAGATCCCAACTGTGGTATCAGAGCCTCTGCTATAGGATTTGGATTCAGATCGTATGCATATTAGATATGTGGAGGCAGCAGACGAGATCTGTAGTCCTTGAAGAGATCGGGTATGTTCACGGTTGATGAGATCAATTGCACATGGGGTCTGAAGAGGCTATGTTTTTTGATGATCGGAGTCGATGAGGTCGTGACACAACCTACCCCTACCAGTCGTTCATCCGCCATCAGGGTTAACAGTGAAACATAAACCCGAATCGTACTCATGATGATCGATAAGATCGGTCAGATCAGAAAAGTTGGCGTGATTGGAGTTCAGATGTGATCTGTGATTTCCGAAAACGGCAGGCGCTGCCCGCACCCGCGAGGGGCGCTGCCCCTTCGATCCCTGCCCGCTAACTGGCTAGCGGGACCACCGTGTGCGTAGCACCTTGTATTTCATACACGATCACACAAACCGGTAGAATGCGATTCTATGCATAACTTTATTTTGCAGGGTTTGATTTGAATAATATGGCTCATGTGTATGTGATGCATGTGTGTAATTTATACATGGCCTGCGTGTCATGTTTGTCAGCCGGCAGGAGCCAAAGTGCTGTCATTATATTGTATAACGACCTGCATTTCGACTTGTGACTCTATGTAAAATTCATTACTAGTTGTAGTAGTTGGATAATAGAGATCAGGTTGGTGGCTTGGCGTCCCGGCGTGAAAAACAAGATGGAGTTCGTAGTTGGTCATCGGAGTCGGAGCCGGCCTGGAAGAACGTCCATGAAGGAGCCATACTATTTCACGATATGTGTTAATTTGTGATTGTTATGCTTCTTTGGTTCTATGCATGTTAGAATGGTAGAATAATCCCTCATGAATATCAAGGGAATTGCCATCCCCGATGTTGCACCGTCGCACGTCAAGTACGTCTAGTAGTGGGCTCATAAAATTGGGGTGCTGCTATGTGTCCTTGAACTAAAGGGTTCGTGTCGGACACGGACATGCACTGCGTCAGGTTAACTTGACAAGGCTATAGAACGGTTTTGGGCCTTGTGGCAAAGGAGGTTGGGAGCCGGGGTATGAGATACCTTCCCGACCGACAGGAGTCGTATAGAGATACGATTAGCAAGGAGTTACTTACCGGATAGGTATGTTGGCTAGCAGTGATGCTAAAGCTCACTAGTCGCATGTGCTAGTCGGATCCTGAATCACTGAGAGTTTACGGAGGAATGCTAACTTCAGTGGGAGTATTTCTATTTAGGCTTGAATTACTCTACATAAACACATTGCTTAGTGATTGCATATTTTCTGTTGTAGATCAATGGCACCACATTCTCAAACCAACTTTGCATTGAAATCAATTCTGGAAAAGGATAAACTGAATGGAACAAACTTTACCACTTGGTATAGAAATCTGAGAATTGTTCTCAAGCATGATAAAAAGGAACATGTTCTAGAGGATCCACTTCCAGAGGAACCTGCCGATAATGCTAATGCCATAACTAAGAATGCCTACCAGAAACTCGTTAATGAATCAACGGAGATCACCTGTCTGATGCTGGCTTGTATGGAGCCCGATTTGCAACAGCATTTCGAGAATGTTGAGGCTTACAATATGATCAAGAGTCTCAAGAGCATGTTTCAGACACAGGCTAGGACCGAAAGGTTCAACGTCTGGTGATCCTTGATGGATTGCAAGCTGAAGGAAGGTGATCCACTGACCCACATGTGATCAAGATGATCGGATATGTGCAAGCTTTGGATCGGTTGGGCTTCTCGCTCTTGGATGAGCTGGCTACTGATGCTGTTCTAGATTCTCTTCCACCCAGCTATGGGACGTTCATCTCGAACTATCATATGCATGGCATGGATAAGAAGCTCACTGAATTGCATGGGATGCTCAAGGTGGCAGAGCAAGATATTAAGAAAGGCATGCATCAAGTGTTGATGGTGCAGAAATCGGCTAAGTTCAAAAAGAGTTAGTCCAAGAAAAAGGCTAAGGCAAAGGGAACGGAGACGGTAACCTCCGCCGTTGCGCCAAAGTCTGGACCAGACTCGAAGACCGTTTGCTATCACTGCAAGTAGACCGGTCACTGGAAGAGGAACTGTAGCAAGTGGCTTGCAGAGCATGGCAAGAAGGCCGGAAATGCTTCTTCGGGCAAAGGTACACTTGTTGCATATGTTATAGACATTTACCTTGCTGACATACCTAGTAGCTCTTGGGTATTTGATACTCGATCAGTTGTTCATATTTGCAACTCAATGCAGGGGCTGGTAAGAACTAGGCGTGTGGCACAAGGGGAGATTGACGTCAGGGTCGACAACAAAGCAAGAGTTGCTGCATTGGAGGTCGGCACGGTGCAGCTCCAGCTTCCTTCCAGCACGATGCATTATGGAATTGAATAATTGTTATTATATTCCTGCACTTAGTCGGAACATTATTTCTGCCTCATGTTTGATGAGTCAAGGTTATGAATTCAATTTAAAGGACAATGGTTGTTCGATATTTTTGAATGGTATGTTGCACGGCTATGCACCCATTGTTGATGGGCTATTTATATTGAATCTAGAACAGGAACCGGTCTATAATGTGAATGTGAAGAGGCATAAGCCTAATGAGATAAATCCGACATACTTCTGGCATTGCCGGCTTGGACACATTAGTCTGAAACGCATGAAGAAGCCCCATGATGATGGGCTCCTAACTTCATCCGACTTTGAGTCGTTCGAGACATGCGAATCATGCTTGCTCGGCAAGATGACTAAGTCTCCTTTCGCAAAGAGTTGCGAGAGGGCGTCCGAGCTACTGGAACTTATACATAGTGATGTGTGTGGTCCAATGAGCACAACTGTCAGAGGTGACTATCAGTACTTCATGACTTTTACCGACGACTTGAGTAGATATGGATATATCTATTTGATGAGGCACAAGTCGGAAACTTTTGAAAAGTTCAAAGAGTTTCAGAACGAGGTTGAGAATCAGCTCGGTAAGAATATAAAGCTTCCATGATCAGATCGTGGAGGTGAGTACATGAGCCAGGAGTTTGATGATCATCTGAAAAGCCGAGGTATAGTACCTCAGCTCACACCTCCGGGTACGCCACAGAGAAACGGTGTGTCGGAACGGAGGAATAGGACCTTGTTGGACAAGGTCCGGTCTATGATGAGCAAATCGGATTTATCCTTGTCATTTTGGGGATACGCTCTAGAAACCGCAGCTTTCACACTTAATAGGGTACAATCAAAATCCATAGACAAGACACCGCATGAGATGTGGACCGGGAAGAGTCCCAGTTTGTCTTTTCTAAAGATTTGGGATTGTGAAGCATTTGTCAAGCGACTTATGTCAGACAAGCTTACACCTAAATTGGATAAATGCATATTCATGGGATATCCGAGGGAAACCTTGGGATATAGCTTCTACAACCGGGAAGATACCAAAGTGTTTGTTGCTCGGAACGGGGTTTTCCTTGAGAAAGAGTTTCTCAGTCAGGAGGCCAGTGGGAGGACGTTCCGACTCGAAGAAATTCTAGGACCACTCGGGGACGGCTCGGCTGGTGATGAGATCATACCGGAGTCAGTTAGGGAACCCGTAGTGGAAGCGGCACCGGAACCATGGAGGTCGGAAAGATTGCGCAGAGTGCGTGATGTATTGTTGCTAGAAAGCAACGAGCCGGCCACGTATGCGGAAGCAATGGTGATCCCAGATTCTGAGGCATGGCTAGAGGCCATGAGATCCGAGTTAAAGTCCATGGATGAGAATCAAGTCTGGGACTTGGTTGATCCGCCACCTGGCGTAACTTCCATTGGTTGCAAATGGGTCTTTAAGAAGAAAACCGATGTGGATGGAAATGTTCAGATCCACAAAGCTCGGCTTGTCGCTAAGGGTTATGGACAAGTTCAAGGAATTGACTACGACGAGACTTACTCACCGGTAGCGATGCTAAAGTCGGTGAGGATCGTACTAGTTATAGCTGCATATTTTGATTATGAGATATGGCAGATGGATGTCAAAACGGCTTTCCTTCACGGAAATTTAGTCGAGGACGTGTATATGATACAGCCCGAGGGTTTTGTCGATCCGACTAGCACTAGTAAGGTATGCAAGCTCAAGAGATCCATTTATGGGTTGAGGCAAGCATCTCGGAGCTGGAATATTCGTTTTGATGAAGTCGTTACTGGTCTCGGTTTCATCAAAAGCGAAGAGGACTCTTGTTTATACAAGAAGTTAAGTGGGAGCTCGATAGTGTTTTTGATCTTGTATGTGGATGACATACTACTGATCGGGAACAATGTTTCGATGCTAAACTCAGTCAAGGAATCATGAAATAGAAAGTTTTCGATGAAGGACCTTGGTGAGGCAGTCTATATATTAGGCATTAAGATCTATAGAGATAGATCGAGGAGGCTGCTCGGCTTAAGCCAGAGCACGTACATAGATAAAGTGTTGAAGCGGTTCAACAGGAGTGAGGCGAAGAAAGGGTTCTTGCCACTCTCACATGGTATAAGGCTAAGCGAGACTCATAGTCCTTCGACATCTTATGAGCGAAGTAGGATGAGTAGGATTCCGTATGCCTCGGCAATCGGATCCATCATTTATGCCATGATATGTACAAGGCCTGATGTTGCTTTTGCAATAAGCCTAACAAGTAGATACCAGGCTAACCCAGGTGAGAGTCACTGGGCAGCGGTAAAGACTATTTTGAAGTACTTGAAAAGGACTAAAGAGATGTTCCTAGTTTATGGAGGTAAGGAAGAGCTCGTCGTAAGGGGTTACATCGATGCTAGTTTCCAAACCGACAGAGATGATTGTCGATCATAGTCCAGATTCGTGTATGTCCTGAATGGAGGAGCAGTGCACTGGATGAGTTCCAAGCAGGATATGATGGCCGATTCTACCACAGAAGCCGAATACATTGCAGCTTGTGAAGCTGCAAAGGAAGGTGTTTGGATCCGGCATTTTCTGGATGATCTTGGTATTTTCCCAGCCTCGGTGAAACCGTTGGACCTTTATTGTGATAGTTCTGGTGCCATCGCACAAGCCAAGGAGACGAGGAATCACCACAAGGTCAGACACATAGATCGGAAATATCACCTGATATGAAAGATCGTAAAGAATGGTGATGTAGAGTTATGCAAGATTCACACGGATGCAAATGTTGCAGATCCGTTGACTAAGCCGCTTCCACAACCCAAGCATGAGGGGCACGTTAGAGCTATGGGCATTTGATGTCTATTTGATTGACTCTAGTGCAAGTGGGAGACTGTTGGAGATATGCCCTAGAGGCAATCATGTATGATGATATTTCCTATGTGTTTATGAATAAAGATAGTCCTTGGACATTATCAATGATGTGTATCATCAAGTACGTGACTTGTTTGTGGGACTATGCATTGTATGATGACTGTCCTAAAATGTCCCTAGTCAAAAGGGCTGTGTGGACGCGCAGCCGACTAGACTAGCATATGACACGGTCGATGGCTTGGTCTCACTAGCCATGGAGCATTGGATGCTAACCGAATAATATGGACTCGGAAGGATCTGTTGGATTCGACGTAGTTGAATCCGAGTCGAGATAAGGTCCGAGTCGGACAGACCCAACTATGAGACGCAGCGATATGCCATCTGTGAGTCTCTAGTACAACATACGTTCTATGTCCTAAGACCTGAGCTGACGCATGTACCCGGGATGGTGACAGACTTGCTTTGGGCCGACCAAATGCTACTCCGTGACTGGGTAGTTACAAAGGTAGGTTTTGGGTTTGTCCAGTCCCATGCTCTGAGACATGGTCGAGCAAGATGGGATTTTCCCCTTCGATCAGGAGAGATATACTCTGGGCCCCTCGTGTGATCCGACCAGGATAAGCATGGCCATGCGACAAGGATTATCAGATAATCCGGATAGTGGTCGACATCACTGGAATGAGAAAGAGGTCGGGCTACCACAAGGATGACAGACTCGCCTTGAGCCCGACAACATATATAGTGTGGCAAAGGGAACAGAAGTATGATGTACAGGTTCGCCTAACCAGCTTCTTAGTCTACTTGGTGGTCGGCACGCCTTGCTAGAGGCCGCTACCAACCATGCAAGTCGGAGGTGATCCGAACTGTGACCAAGATGACTTGAACCTAAGGTGTCGCACACTTAAGGGAAGGAACCTACGAGGTCGGTTCAGAGGATGCTGGTCGGATGTGATCCGAGCTGGACTTGGAACGCGACCGAGTAGACTTTGGGCTTTAGGGTCCGTGCAAGGCCCAAGTGTTGAGCCCGCGACGGATGCCTATAAATAGTGGAGGTTCCGCACACTCATGTAATTGATCGCTTCGGCACTGTGACTAGGGTTTGCATGAGTTGTGAATCCACCTCCACTCGCCACCGGTTGTGTGATCGGACCTAGCAGTACACCGCACGATGTTCCTCCTGCACGCGTGGATACCGTTAGAGGCGGTGCACTTGTGCCGCTCCGGCGAACTTGTACGTGGGATCGGACGACCGGCTGTTTGAGGGAGATCGGACGAGGAGGAGATGATCCACGCGGACGCGCTACCTCAACTCTACTTCTGCTGCACGGCACTACGTGTCTAGTGGTAACGAACTGTGATCCATCTCCCGTAGCATGTTCTTGGTTATTCTATGCGTAGGAAATTTTTAATTTGCAGTCGACGCACCCTACGGTAGATCCCAACATGGTGGACGTGAGATTGATGATGGATCCGTCTTGAGAAGAGCTAGCGACATCCACCACAATGTTTTGTGGTACCCGAGGTGGCCGTGCACCATGAGGCACCGGAGAATGCGACTCCGCCTCGCCAACGTCCGTTGCCACATGGGTTGCCGTCGCCTCCCGTGCCCACTGCCTAGCATTGGCGTGTAGTGTTGGGGAACGCAGTAATTTCAAAAAAATTCCTACGCACACGCAAGATCATGGTGATGCATAGCAACGAGAGGGGAGAGTGTTGTCCACGTACCCTCGTAGACCGAAAGCAGAAGCGTTAGCACAACGCGGTTGATGTAGTCGTACGTCTTCACGATCCGACCGATCAAGTACCGAACGTAGGGCACCTCTAAGTTCAGCATGTTCAGCTCGATGACGTCACATGAACTCTGATCCAGCAAAGCTTTGCAAGAGAGTTCTGTCAGCACGACGGCGTGATGACGGTGTTGATGATGCTACCGACGCAAGGCTTCGCCTAAGCACCGCTACAATATTACCGAGGTGGAATCTGGTGGAGGGGGGCACTGCACAGAGATCAATTGTTGTGTCTAGAGGTGCCCCCTGCCCCCGTATATAAAGGGTCAAGGGGGAGGGGCGGCCGGCCAGGAGTAGGCGCGCCAGGGAGGAGCCCTACTCCCACCAGGAGTAGGACTCCCTCTTTTCCTAGTTGGACTAGGAGGGGGGAAGGAAGGGAGAGAGGAGAGGAAGGAAAGGGGGGCGCCGCCCCCCTCCTTGTCCTATTCGGACTAGAGGGGGAGGGGGCATGCGGCCTGCCCTGGACGCCCCTCCTCTTCTCCACTAGGGCCCATTAGGCCCACTAAACCCCCCGGGAGGTTCCGGTAACCCCCCGGTACTCCGGTATATGTCTGAAACCTCCCGAAACACTTTCGGTGTCTGAACATAGTCATCCAATATATCGATCTTTACGTCTCGACCATTTCGAGACTCCTCGTCATGTCCGTGATCATATTCGGGACTCCAAACTACCTTCAGTATATCAAAACACAAAAACTCATAATACCGATCGTCACCGAACTTTAAGCGTGCGGACCCTACGGGTTCGAGAACTATGTAGACATGACCGAGACATGTCTCCGGTCAATAACCAATAGCGAAACCTGGATGCTCATATTGGTTCCCACATATTCTACGAAGATCTTTATCGGTCAAACTGCATAACAACATACGTTGTTCCCTTTGTCATCGGTATGTTACTTGCCCGAGATTCGATCGTCGGTATCTCAATACCTAGCTCAATCTCGTTACCGGCAAGTCTCTTTACTCGTTACGTAATGCATAATCCCGTAACTAACTCATTAGCTACATTTCTTGCAAGGCTTATAGTGATCTGCATTACCGAGAGGGCCCAGAGATACCTCTCTGACAATCGGAGTGACAAATCCTAATCTGGAAATACGTCAACTCGACAAGTACCTTCGGAGACACCTGTAGAGCACCTTTATAATCACCCAGTTATGTTGTGATGTTTGGTAGCACACAAAGTGTTCCTCCGATAAGCGGGAGTTACATAATCTCATAGCCATAGGAACATGTATAAGTCATGAAGAAAGCAATAGCAACATACTAAACGATCAAGTGCTAAGCTAACAGAATGGGTCAAGTCAATCACATCATTCTTCTAATGATGTGATCCCATTGATCAAATGATAACTCATATCTATGGTTAGGAAACTCAACCATCTTTGACCAATGAGCTAATCAAGTAGAGGCATACTAGTGACACTTTGTTTGTCTATGTATTCACACATGTATTATGTTTCCGGTTAATACAATTCTAGCATGAATAATAAACATTTGTCATGATATGTGGAAATAAATAATAACTTTATTATTGCCTCTAGGGCATATTTCCTTCAGTATCCCACTTGCACTAGAGTCAATAATCTAGATTACACAGTAATGATTCTAACACCCATGGAGCCTTGGTGCTGATCATGTTTTGCTCGTGGAAGAGGCTTAGTCAACGGGTCTGCAACATTCAGATCCGTATGTATCTTGCAAATCCCTATGTCTCCCACCTGGACCTGGTCCCGGATGGAATTGAAGCGTCTCTTGATGTGCTTGGTTCTCTTGTGAAATCTGGATTCCTTTGCCAAGGCAATTGCACCAGTATTGTCACATAAGATTTTCATTGGACCTGATGCACTAGGTATGACACCTAGATCGGATATGAACTCCTTCATACAGACTCCTTCATTTGTTGCTTCCAAAGCAGCTATGTACTTCGCTTCACACGTAGATCCCGCCACGATGCTTTGTTTAGAACTGCACCAACTGACAGCTCCACCGTTCAATATAAACACGTACGTATCCGGTTGGCGATTTAGAATCGTCCGGATCAGTGTCAAAGCTTGCATCGACGTAACCATTTACGACTAGCTCTTTGTCACCTCCATAAACGAGAAACATATGCTTAGTCCTTTTTAGGTATTTCAGCATGTTCTTGACCGCTGTCCAGTGATCCACTCCTGGATTACTTTGGTACCTCCCTGCTAAACTAATAGCAAGGCACACGTCAGGTGTGGTACACAGCATTGCATGCATGATAGATCCTATGGCTGAAGCATAGGGAACATCTTTCATTTTCTCTCTATCTTCTGTAGTGGTCGGGCATTGAGTCTGACTCAATTTCACACCTTGTATTACAGGCAAGAACCCTTTCTTTGCTTGATCCATTTTGAACTTTTTCAAAACTTTATCAAGGTATGTACTTTGTGAAAGTCCAATTAAGCCTCTTGATCTATCTCTATAGATCTTGATGCCCAATATATAAGCATCTTCACAGAGGTCTTTCATTGAAAAACTTTTATTCAAGTATCCTTTTATGCTATCCAGAAATTCTATATCATTTCCAATCAACAATATGTCGTCCACATATAATACTAGAAATGTTACAGAGCTCCCACTCACTTTCTTGTAAATACAGGCTTCTCCAAAAGTCTGTATAAAACCATATGCTTTGATCACACTATCAAAGCGTTTATTCCAACTCCGAGAGGCTTGCACCATTCCATAAATGAATCGCTGGAACTTGCACACTTCGTTAGCACCTTTTGGATCAACAAAACCTTCTGGTTGCATCATATACAACTCTTCTTCCAAAAATCCATTCAGGAATGCAGTTTTGACATCCATTTGCCAAATTTCATAATCATAAAATGCGGCAATTGCTAACATGATTCGGACAGAGTTAAGCATCGCTACGGGTGAGAAAGTCTCATCGTAGTCAACCCCTTGAACTTGTCGAAAACCTTTCGCAACAAGTCAAGATTTGTAGACAGTAACATTACCATCAGCGACAGTCTTCTTCTTGAAGATCCATTTATTCTCGATGGCTTGCCGATCATCGGGCAAGTCAACCAAAGTCAGCACTTTGTTCTCATACATGGATCCCATCTTAGATTTCATGGCCTCAAGCCATTTTGCGGAATCTAGGCTCATCATCGCTTCCTCATAGTTCGTAGGTTCGCCATGGTCAAGTAACATGACCTCCAGAATAGGATTATCGTACCACCCTGGTGCGGATCTTACTCTGGTTGACCTATGAGGTTCGGTAGTAACTTGATCTAAAGTTTCATGATCAATATCATTAGCTTCCTCAATAATTGGTGTAGTCGCCACAGGAACCGGTTTCTGTGATGAACTATTTTCCAATAAGGGAGCAGGTACAGTTACCTCATCAAGTTCTACTTTCCTCCCACTCACTTCTTTCGAGAGAAACTCTTTCTCTAGAAAGGATCCGAATTTAGCAACAAAAATCTTGCCCTCAGATCTGTGATAGAAGGTGTACCCAATAGGCTCTTTTGGGTATCCTATGAAGACACATTTCTCCAATTTGGGTTCGAGCTTATCAGATTGAAGTTTTTTCACATAAGCATCGCAGCCCCAAACTTTAAGAAACGACAACTTTGGTTTCTTGCCAAGCCACAGTTCATACGGCGTCATCTCAACGGATTTTGATGGTGCCCTATTTAACGTGAATGCAGCCATCTCTAAAGCATAATCCCAAAACGATAGCGGTAAATCAGTAAGAGACATCATAGATTGCACCATATCTAGTAAAGTACGATTACGATGTTCGGACACACCATTACGTTGTGGTGTTCCGGGTGGTGTGAGTTGCGAAACTATTCTGCATTGTTTCAAATGTAGACCAAACTCTTAACTCAAATATTCTCCTCCACGATCAGATCGTAGAAACTTTATTTTCTTGTTATGATGATTTTCCACTTCACTCTGAAATTCTTTGAACTTTTCAAATGTTTCAGACTTATGTTTCATTAAGTAGATATACCCATCTCTTCTCAAATCATGTGTGAAGGTGAGAAAAGAACGATACCCGCCGTGAGCCTCAATATTCATCGGACCACATACATCAGTATGTATGATTTCCAACAAATCTGTTGCTCGCTCCATAGTTCCGGAGAACGGTGTTTTAGTCATCTTGCCCATGATGCATGGTACAAGTACCAAGTGATTCATAATCAAGTGATTTCAAAAGTCCATCAGTATGGAGTTTCTTCATGCGCTTTACACCAATATGACCCAAACGGCAGTGCCACAAATAAGGTGCACTATCATTATCAACTCTGCATCTTTTGGCTTCAACATTATGAATATGTGTATCACTACTATCGAGATTCAATAAAAACAGACCACTCTTCAAGGGTGCATGACCAAAAAAGATATTACTCATATAAATAGAACAACCATTATTCTCAGATTTAAATGAATAACCATCTTGCATTAAACAAGATCCAGATATAATGTTCATGCTCAATGCTGGCACCAAATAACAATTGTTCAGGTCTAAAACTAATCCCAAAGGTAGATGTAGAGGTAGCGTGCCGACGGCGATCACATCGACTTTGGAACCATTTCCCACGCTCATCGTCACCTCGTCCTTAGCCAGTCTTCGCTTAATCCGTAGTCCCTGTTTCGAGTTGCAAATATTAGCAATAGAACCAGTATCAAATACCCAGGTGCTATTGCGAGCTCTGGTAAGGTACACATCAATAACATGTATATCACATATAACTTTGTTCACCTTGCCATCCTTCTTATCCGCCAAATACTTGGGGCAGTTCCGCTTCCAGTGACTAGTCTGCTTGCAGTAGAAGCACTCAGTCTCAGGCTTAGGTCCAGATTTAGATTTCTTCTCTTGAGCAGCAACTTGTTTGCTGTTCTTTTTGAAGTTCCCCTTCTTCTTCCCTTTACCCTTTTTCTTGAAACTGGTGGTCTTGTTGACCATCAACACTTGATGCTCCTTCTTGATTTCTACCTCCGCAGCCTTTAGCATTGCGAAGAGCTCGGGAATTGTCTTGTTCATCCCTTGCATATTATAGTTCATCACGAAGATCTTGTAGCTTGGTGGCAGTGATTGAAGAATTCTGTCAATGACACTATCATCAGGAAGATTAACTCCTAGTTGAATCAAGTGATTGTCATACCCAGATATTTTGAGTATATGTTCACTGACAGAACTATTCTCCTCCATCTTGCAGCTATAGAACTTATTGGAGACTTCATATCTCTCAATCCAGGCATTTGCTTGAAATATTAACTTCAACTCCTGGAACACCTCATATGCTCCATGACGTTCAAAACATCGTTGAAGTCCTGGTTCTAAGCCGTAAAGCATGGCACACTGAACTATAGAGTAGTCATCAGCTTTGCTCTGCCAGACGTTCTTACGTCATCAGTTGCATCTGCAGCAGGCCTGGCACCCAGCGGTGCTTCCAGGACGTAATTCTTCTGTGTAGCAATGAGGATAATTCTCAAGTTATGGACCCAGTCCGTGTAATTGCTACCATCATCTTTCAACTTTGCTTTCTCAAGGAACGCATTAAAATTCAACGGAACAACAGCACGGGCCATCTATCTACAACAAACGTAGACAAGCAAAATACTATCAGGTACTAAGTTCATGATAAATTTAAGTTCAATTAATCATATTACTTAAGAACTCCCACTTAGATAGACATCTCTCTAATCATCTAAGTGATCACGTGATCCAAATCAACTAAACCATAATCGATCATCACATGAAATGGAGTAGTTTTCAAAGGTGAACATCACTATGTTGATCATATCTACTATATGATTCATGATCGACCTTTTGGTCTCAGTGTTCCGAGGCCATATCTGCCTATGCTAGACTCGTCAAGTTTAACCCGAGTATTCTACGTGTGCAAAACTGGCTTGAACCCGTTGTAGATGGACGTAGAGCTTATCACACCCGATCATCACGTGGTGTCTCGGCACGACGAACTTTGGCAACGGTGCATACTCAGGGAGAACACTTCTACCTTGAAATTTAGTGAGAGATCATCTTATAATGCTACCGTCAATCAAAGCAAAATAAGATGCATGAAGGATAAACATCACATGCAATCAATATAAGTGATATGATATGGCCATCATCATCTTGTGCTTGTGATCTCCATCTCCGAAGCACCGTCATGATCACCATCGTCACCGGCGCGACACCTTGATCTCCATCGTAGCATCGTTGTCGTCTCGCCAACTATTGCTTCTACGACTATCTCTATCGCTTAGTGATAAAGTAAAGCAATTATAGGGTGATTGCATTGCATACAATAAAGAGACAACCATATGGCTCCTGCCAGTTTCCGATAACTCGATTACAAAACATGATCATCTCATACAATAAAATATAGCATCACCTCTTGACCATATCACATCACAACATGCCCTGCAAAAACAAGTTAGACGTCCTCTACTTTATTGTTGTAAGTTTTACGTGGCTGCTACGGGCTGAGCAAGAACCGTTCTTACCTATGCATGAAAACCACAACGATAGTTCATCAAGTTAGTGCTATTTTAACCTTCTCAAGGACTGGGCATAGCCACACTCGGTTCAACTAAAGTTGGAGAAACTGACACCCGCCAGCCACCTATGTGCAAAGCACGTCGGTAGAACCAGTCTCGTGTAAGCGTACGCGTAATGTCGGTCCGGGCCGCTTCATCCAACAATACCGCCGAACCAAAGTATGACATGCTGGTAAGCAGTATGACTTTTGTCGCCCACAACTCACTTGTGTTCTACTCGTGCATATAACATCTACGCATAAAACCAGGCTCGGATGCCACTATTGGGGAACGTAGTAATTTCAAAAAATTTCCTACACACACGCAAGATCATGGTGATGCATAGCAACAAGAGGGGAGAGTGTTGTCCACGTACCCTCGTAGACCGAAAGCGGAAGCGTTAGCACAACGCGGTTGATGTAGTCGTACGTCTTCACGATCCGACCGATCAAGTATCGAACGTACGGCAACTCCGAGTTCAGCACACGTTCAGCTCGACGACGTCCCATGAACTCCGATCCAGCAGAGCTTTGCGGGAGAGTTCCGTCAGCACGACGGCGTGATGACAGTGTTGATGATGCTACCGATGCAGGGCTTCGCCTAAGCACCGCTATGATATTACTGAGGTGGAATCTGGTGGAGGGGGGCACCGCACATGGCTAAGAGGTCAAGAGATCAATTGTTGTGTCTAGAGGTGCCCCTGCCCCCATATATAAAGGATCAAGGGGGAGGGGCGGCCGGCCAGGAGTAGGCGCGCCAATGAGGAGTCCTACTCCCACCGGGAGTAGGACCCCCTCTTTTTCTAGTTGGAGTAGGAGGGGGGAGGAAGGGAGAGAGGAGAGGAAGGAAAGGGGGGGCGCCCCCCTCCTTGTCCTATTCGGACTAGAGGGGGAGGGGGCGCACGGCCTGCCCTGGTCGCCCCTCCTCTTCTCCACTAGGGCCCATTAGGCCCACTAAACCCCCCGGGGGGGTTCCGGTAACCCCCGGTACTCCGGTATATGTCCGAAACCTCCCGAAACACTTCCGGTGTCCGAACATAGTCATCCAATATATTGATATTTATGCCTCAACCATTTCGAGACTCCTCATCATGTTCGTGATCATATCCGGGACTCCGAACTACCTTCGGTACATCAAAACACAAAAACTCATAATATCGATCGTCACCGAACTTTAAGCGTGCGGACCCTACGAGTTTGAGAACTATGTAGACATGACCGAGACACGTCTCCAGTCAATAACCAATAGCGGAACTTGGATGCTCATATTGGCTCCCACATATTCTAAGAAGATCTTTATCGGTCAAACCGCATAACAACATACGTTGTTCCCTTTGTCATCGGTATGTTACTTGCCCGAGATTCGATCATCGGTATCTCAATACCTAGTTCAATCTCGTTATCGGCAAGTCTCTTTACTCGTTACGTAATGCATCATCCTGTAAGTAACTCATTAGCTACATTGCTTTCAAGGCTTATAGTGATGTGCATTACCGAGAGGGCCAGAGATACCTCTCCGACAATTGGAGTGACAAATCCTAATCTTGAAATACGTCAACTCAACAAGTACCTTCGGAGACACCTGTAGAGCACCTTTATAATCACCCAGTTACGTTGTGACGTTTGGTAGCGCACAAAGTGTTCCTCCGGTAAGCGGGAGTTACATAATCTCATAGTCATAGGAACATGTATAAGTCATGAAGAAAGCAATAGAAACATACTAAACGATCAAGTGCTAAGCTAACGGAATGGGTCAAGTCAATCACATCCTTCTTCTAATGATGTGATCCCATTGATCAAATGATAACTCATATCTATGGTTAGGAAACTCAACCATCTTTGATCAATGAGCTAGTCAATTAGAGGCATACTAGTGACACTTTGTTTGTCTATGTATTCACACATGTATTATGTTTCTGGTTAATACAATTCTAGCATGAATAATAAACATTTATCATGATATGAGGAAATAAATAATAACTTTATTATTGCCTCTAGGGCATATTTCCTTCATGTAGGTCGCATCATATTTGCGTCGGCAGATGCCCATGCGTTTAACTCCACCTCGGCGTGCCAATGAAGTAGTTGCACATCTATAGGCGTGTTCAGGCGATAGACGGACTGCACAGCCTTCTGTAAGGCAACGGCAACACACCTCATGCCAGATCCATGCGCCATTTGGGCCGACGCAATGGATTCCCGGTGGAAGGAATCCGAGCGCCGTCGTTAGGCGGCCTCCTCCCGGGAGCGGTAGAGCGCACGACAGATAGTCATGTCCTCCTCAGAGCCACATGGGATGAGCTCAGGGTCAACAGAGCTGGAGGTGTAACACTCTGATCCGCTGCCTGCCATGCCGGAGAAGGTAGGAGATCGTCGGACGGGAGCTTGTGGGCGAATGGAATGGGCTAGAAGGGAGCGGAGTGGAGTGGAATGCGGTTAGGGTTTCAGCCAGAGTGTGGATAGGGTCCATTATATGTGGGGCTAGATGGGGAGCATGGGCCGGATCCAACATGGTAGACGTGTCCCCATATCCACCCCAGATAGTCCGGGCGTTGGGGTAGGCTATGAGGAGACCGATTGTTGGCGTTTTGTTGTCCGGATAATGATCGGGCAGCCCGTCCGGACGTTGGGGCGGGTGCTACGTCTTGATAAAAGAAATAGTAACACTTCAAGCATACTAATCAAAGCAATCATTTCTTCTCAAAATAACATGGCTAAAGAAAGTTCATCCCTACAAAATCATATAGTTAGGCTATGCTTCATTTTTGTCACACAAAGATGTTCCCAACTTCTATACTCCCGATGACAAGCCAAGCAATTGTTTCATACTTAAATAATCTCAAACTTTTTCAACCTTCACACAATACATGAGCGTGAGCCATGGATATAACACTATCGGTGGAATAGAATATGATGATGGGGATTGTGTGGAGAAGACAAAAAAGGAAAAAGTCACACATTGACGAGGATAATCAACGGGCTATGGAGATGCCCATCAATTGGTGTCAACATGAGGAGTAGGGATTGCCATGAACCGGATGCACTAGATCTATAAATGAATGCTCAACAAAATAAAACTAGTGGGTGTGCATCCAACTTGCTTGCTCACGAAGACCTAGGGCATTTGAGGAAGCCCATTGTAGGAATATACAAGTCAAGTTCTATAATGAAAAATTCCCACTAGTATGAAAAAGACAACTTATGAGACTCATTATATGAAAAACATGGTGCTACTTTGAAGCACAAAAATATGAGACTCGCTACATGAAGAACAAGGTGCTACTTTGAAGCACAAGTGTGGAAAAAGAGATAGTAACATTGCCCTTTTTATTTATTTTCTTTTTTTCCTTTTTTCCCTTTTTTTGGGCCTTTTTTGGTCTTTCTTCTTTTTTTTGTTTGGGCGATGTTCTAATAATGATGATCATCACACTTCTATTGATTATAACATATGAATTACAACTCGAAACTAGAACAAGATATGACTCTATATGAATACCTCCGGCGGTGTACCGGGATGGTGCAATGAATCAAGAGTGACATGTATGAAAAATTATGCATGGTGGCTTTGCCACAAATACAATGTCAACTACATGATCATGCAATGGCAATATGACAAAAGTAAAGTATGTCATGATGATGATGAACAGAATGGTAGAAAGTTGCATGGCAATATACCTCGGAATGGCTATGGAAATGCCATAATAGGTAGGTATGGTGGCTGTTTTGAGGAAGATATAAGGAGGTTTATGTGTGATAGAGCATATCGTATCACGGGGTTTGGATGCACCGGCGAAGTTTGCACCAACTCTCGAGGTGAGAAAGGGCAATGCACGGTACCGAAGAGGCTAGCAATGGCGGAAAGGTAAAAGTGCGTATAATCCATGGACTCAACATTAGTCAAAAGAACTCATATACTTATTGCAAATATTTAGAAGTCATCAAAAAACAAGTACTATGCGCATGCTCCTAGGGGGATAGATTGGTAGGAAAAGACAATCGCTCGTCCCCGATAGCCACTCATAAGGATGCACAAGCCAGGTACACTTCATGTTTCAAATTTGTTACACAACTTTAACCATACGTGCATGCTACGGGACTTGCTAACTTCAACACAAGCATTCTTTAAATTCATAATCACCCAACTAGCATGACTTTAATATCACTACCTACATATCTCAAAACAATTATCAAGTATTAAATTGATCGTAGCATCCAATTCACTTCCTATGATAGTTTTTGTTATACCCAACTTGGATGCCTACCATTCTAGGACCAATTTTATAACCATAGCAAATACCATGCTGTTCTAAAAGACTCTCAAAAAGATATAAGTGAAGAATGAGACACTAGCAATTTCTTCAAAATTAAGTCACCACCGTGCTCTAAGAAAATAAGTGAAGCACTAGAGCAAAAACTATCAAGCTCAAAAGATATAAGTGAAGCACATAGAGTATTCTAGCAAATTCTAATCAAGTAGGCTTCTCCCAAAAGGTGTGTACAGCAAGGATGATTGTGGTAAACTAAAAAGCAAAGACTAATATAATACACGACGCTCCAAGAAAAACACATATCATGTGGCGAATAAAAATATAGCTCCAAGTAAAGTTACCAATGAACGAAGACGAAAGAGGGGATGCCTTCCCGGGGCATCCCCAAGCTTAGGCTTTTGTCTATCCTTGAATATCTTGGGGTGCCTTGGGCATCCCCAAGCTTAGGGTCTTGCCACTTGTTGGTGTCAAAACCGGCGGATCTCGGGTAGGGGGTCCCGAACTGTGCGTCTAGGCGGATGGTAACAGGAGACAAGGGACACGATGTTTTTACCCAGGTTCGGGCCCTCTCGATGGAGGTAAAACCCTACTCCTGCTTGATTGATATTGATGATATGGGTAGTACAAGAGTGGATCTACCACGAGATCAAGGAGGCTAAACCCTAGAAGCTAGCCTATGGTATGATTGTTGTAATGGTTGTCCTACAGGCTAAAACCCTCTGGTTTATATAGACACCGGAGAGGGCTAGGGTTACACAGAGTCAGTTACAATGGTAGGAGATCTTCATATCCGTATCACCAAGCTTGCCTTCCACGCCAAGGAAAGTCTCATCCGGACACGGGATGAAGTCTTCAATCTTGTATCTTCATAGTCTTGGAGTCCGGCTGACGATGATAGTCCGGCTATCCGGACACCCCCTAGTCCAGGACTCCCTCAGTAGCCCCTGAACCAGGCTTCAATGACGATGAGTCCGGCGCGCATATTGTTCGGCATTGCAAGGCGGGTTCCTCCTCCGAATAATTCACAGAAGATTGTGAACGCCAGGATAGTGTCCGGCTCTGCAAAATAAATTCCACATTCCACCATAGAGAGAATAATATGTACACAACTTCAATCTGCTGACGTATTTTGTGGCATGACGTCATACCACCACCAAGCCTTTACTTGAATCGTTTTTTATCATACCACCTCAGCACGTTTAGCGAAGCGGTTTCCTTGGCACGTCTTGTCGAAGCGGAGATCATGTTCCCCTTATTCCGGGATTCCCATCAATACGGACGTGGGTAACCCAACCGCGCCCGTTGCCACGCCCCCTCTATCGGAGGCGAGTCCGGAACGGTCACAGGGACGGCTCTTGGTATTCTTCCTCTTTATAATGGGACCAAGGCTTGTTTCTTTTCTTCAATCCTTAGTCGAATCTTCTCCTCGCCCCGAGTTCCAACACCCAGAGCCCCAGATTTGAGCGCTTCGGACCTTCAACAATGTCCGGCTCCGACCTACAGGGCCGGTGGATGCCCTCCTCCGTCACGGAAGAAGACGTGCTAAAGCTGCGAGAGGCCAAGTACCTGACTTTCGAGATCTCACATAGGTTGCCCGCCAAAGGGCAAGTCATTCCCACCCCCGAGCCCGGTGAGTATGTCGTGTTTGTATCCCACCTCCGTTGGGGTTTTGGCTCCCCGATGGATCCTTTTGTGAGAGGGCTCATGTTTTACTATCGGTTGGAATTCCACGACATGGCTCCGGAGTCCATCCTCCATATCTCTTCATTCATTGTCGTCTGCGAAGCCTTCCTCCGTGTTACCCCTCACTTCGGCTTGTGGCTTAAGACCTTCGACGTGGAGCCGAAGATGATCGAGGGGCGTCGAGCAGAGTGCGGCGGGGCGGTTGTAAGCAGAAGGGCCGACGCTCCATGGCCCGATGGCTCTTTTCAGGAGGAGCTCGGCTTGTGGCAGCAGGAGTGGTTCTACGTAACTGCTCCCAGGGGCAGCAGGCAGAAGCCGCCGCCCATCTTCCGCTCGGGCCCTCCACAGCGGCTGATGTCATGGGTCAGCCAAGGGCTCAACTGGGGGCGTCAAAGGACGTTCCCCTATTGTAGGGCCGAATAAAAGACCTCCAAGCGAGGCAGATCGATCTGGTCGTGGTGATGCAGGTCATGCTGATTAGGTGTCTCCTGCCCTGCAAACGCTGTCCTCTCCGGCTGTGGGAGTTTAATCCGGAGGGACCACGAATTCTCCAACACTTCATGGGTACGACACCCGTGGAGATGTACAAACTATTCTTCGGATCACGAGAGGCGTGTACGGAATTAACCGAGGACGCCGGCCTAAGCTGCAATCGCCCGGATACACAAGTAAGTAGCTCCGTGTCCGGACACATCGTTTGTTTGCCTTTCTATGATTCGCCTTTTGACCAATTGCCCTCTAAACATGAGTGGGTAGCGCAAGTAAAACTGATACGGTGTCCGGCCCCCCTCCCAGAGACCGCGCCGGATCCCGTGCTGGTCAGGATGCTGGAGGTTGCGCCTTCAGAGGAAGGCGAAGGGGAGAACAGAGGAACTACCGCCTCAACCAAGGAGGCTTTTGAGGAAGGGGGGATCGAGAGTCCCTCCCTCCAAGGGGAGAAGAGGACCTCCTCCGAAAACCCGGAGGCCAAAGCCCCGAAGTGGGGGAAGAGATCTTCACCAGAGGGTCCTACGTCCGGAGAGGCTCCGGCCGCACAGTCTCCCCTAAAGAACCAGCCCTCCAGCGAGCCGTAAGTAGAAAAAAAGGGAGTTTTGTAATAAGAGACATCCCTATTTGTGCTTCTGAGGATAACTTAAGTTTTTACCTTGTAGTTCGAATCTCCGTCCTTCTCAGATGAGCTCGTCTTCGGGGGAACTCCGTCCGAAGATGATGGAGAGCGAGACGCCTCCATCTGCCGCACCATCAGATAGGGCGGACAAGCCTGAAGTGTCATCACGGAGGGTATCCCCGAGTCCAGCAGGGCCGAATAGTTCGGCACCAACTGGTGTCCGGCCAGGGGAGCTGAAGGATCTTCTTGAGAGGGCGTCTATCTCAGAAGGTCACCGTACACTGATGAGTACGGTGATTGAAAGAATTTCATCCGCCGAAGGCAGATTGCGTGATGCCGTCAGGAGTTTGCTGGCGGGGTTTGAGGTACGTAAAAATGACATACCCTTTGACAGTTTTACACATAAAGTGTGGCCTGTATAGATAGTAGCCCCTGAGACTCGGTAGGGTGTCGAGAACGACAGCGTGCCGAGGATCAAAATCCCAGGTATTGATTTTCGCCTTTCCTATGTAGGTGGCGGATAGTTCGGTGGCTAACCGGACTGATGGAGTTGCCGAACTAAAGCGGCAGCTCGACGTTGCGGATGCGGACATCACGCTGGTCAATAAACGACTTGACGAGTTACAAGGTAGGTTTTTTCTCCGTGGTCACCTGGTAAGGGAGCCGAAGCCCACTCCTTACAACATGTGTGCTCAATGTAGATGGTGCCGCTACTGTGGAGAGCCTTCGGGCAGAACTTGCTCAAGCCAAGGAGCAAGCCAGAAGGAGTGATGCGGCTGCCTCGAGGGCAGTCGAAGAGCTAGAAGCCGAAAGGTCTGCACACTGCCGAAGCAGGGAGGAGATGGCCGAAATGGCCATGAAGTTGAAAGATGCTACCGACCGCAATGAGGTTCTTGAAAAGGAATGCCTAGCGGAGCAAGAAGACCTGGGGAAGGCCACCACCGAAGCCAAGGAGGCCCGTTCTGCAATGCGGGCTATAAAGGAGGAGCTGTGCCAGGCCGGAGACATTATGGCTGGCAAGCCCTTTCTGCTGCGCCGGAGGTTTACGGATCCAAAGTATGCTCAGCTTGGCCAGCTGTGGGGTCCGGAGGATCCTTATATGGATTTAGCGGCGAGTGCGGCAGATGCCGTTGTGCACTTCCGAAGTCAGAAGGATCACAAGACGGAAGAGCTATTTTGGTCTCAATTCCATAGTCCGGAGTGTTCACTTCCGCTGACCGATCAGTTGGCCGAGTGGGCTGAGCTGAATAGATTGTCCGGACTTGCCATGACGGATATCGTGGCTCATGTCTGGCTGGATAGGCCCAAGCCGAAGAGTTATTTTGGCTTATTGCAGCAATTTCTTGGGGCGTTGCTGCATATCAAGGCGATGAAGCGGTCGGCCTGCATAGAGGGTGCACGGATGGCCCTCGCTCGTGTGAAGACATATTGGACGAAGATGGATGCCACCGCTGTTGCGACCCAGGGTTCGGATGAGAGCCGGTTACCCGCCGAGCACTATTTTGGGGAAGTTCTGCGTGGTGCTCGTGAAATAGAGTCGCAGTGCTAAAAAAATGTCATGTTCAAATCAATGTTATGGTTTGTAAAACGATGTTTATAATGTAAGCGCTTTTTGTACTTGTGCGTTCAAGTATTGAAATATCTCCTGTGCGGCCGTTTATGTACACGTGTGTATAACCTGAAAGATGGCAGTCGTCGGCTTCAGCCCCCACGCACAAAGTGCGGGGGTGTTTGCGAAAATAGCGCATTTTCACACTTTATCCGATGTCTCGGTCCTGTGAAGGAGGTGGTAGTGTAGCAAACGAGGCAACCGGACTATAATGCTTTATCACTTTCACTTAGCCATAGGAGTTCGAGGGTGGGGCTACGATATAGCCCCTAGGGGCACCGCGCTCTCCGAATTCAGGGCGCGTATGTGCCTGACCAGGAAACGGTCCTTCGTCAAAGCGGAGGAATTCGAAACATTCCGGTAGTCGATCGAGTGGTTGACCAGTCTCTCGCTGTATCATGACGGTCAGTTTTCGGCTTTCTCTACTGAGGTGCTCGCCCGGCCGAACCGGGGCACAATCGGAGTAGTTCTCCTGGTGCCGCGTTAGCCGATGATACAGAACGTAAGGCAGCAAAACACAGGAGCCGGGCAAACCCAACATTTGACCAAAGACATGATTCGGAGCTGATGCATATAAGGCCTAACTCGAGACGCCGAACACTCCCTAAGGTATTCGGTCTTTATGATAGCGGGCAGAACAATTCCCTAAGCCCCTAGTGTCCAGGTACATGCAAGGTCCTCTGACGCGGCCGATGCCAAAACGTCAGTCTCCTCTCTGGTTATAATGAGAAACCAGGGGATATATAGCAACAAGAGATACTAAAAAAGGTTTACGCATGGTCTTAATCTGAAAAGAATCCTTGCAACGGGTCCCTACTGCACGTCTGCGCCTGTGTCTCCGTTGTGCTGTATCCTGGACGGGTGTAACACGCTGTTCACTTGTAAAGGAGAGGAACTTAGTTTTGAAAAGAAATCGTGTCAAAAAATGTATTTAAAACAAATCATGAATAAATGAATAAGGTTGAGCTTTTATTGGCTCCTTGTTGTTCATACGCACGGCCCCTTATGAAGGGGTGTGCGGCTAGGGAGCCCCTAGCTTATTTATGCTGGACTGTCTAGCCGTGTCCGGGGTCCTGAACGACCTTTTAATGAGATGATGCCACGTGGACCGGGCATTTTAAGTGTAAGAGACGCGTAATGTGGTACTGCGTTAAAGCGGACAAAAGCTTCACGTCCCAGTAGTGCTTGATGGCTACTTTTGAATGGGGCGACATGAAAGATTAGCTTTTCGCGTCGGAAGTTGTCGGGTGACCCGAACACAACTTCTAGTAGTAAGGAGCCCGTGCACTTGGCGTAAGGGCCTGGCGTCACTCCTTTAAAGGAAGTGCGGCTATGTCGAATTTTGGTAAGGTCGACCCCCATCTTGCGGATTGTGTCCGGATATAGCAGGTTTAAATCGCTGCCGCCATCCATCAGGACTTGTGTAAATTGTAGTCCGTCGATTATAGGATCCAATATCAAAGCAGTCCATCATGCGTTTTGAATACTTCTGGAATAGTCCAGGTGGTCGAAAGTAATTGGTTTTGACATCCAACCTCGAGGTTCCGCTGGGGTGGACCGTGCGATACCTACTTTGGCGGGTGTCGCACTGTTGTTCCGTATTATCACGTGAAGTGAGTTTACTGTTTTGACTTCTTGTCGGAAAGTCTTTTGTTTTCCGGCGCTCTGCTGGTGGGGTTCGTCGTCGTCCTTGCTTGGCGCGTCGAGCCCCTTGTGTTTGGCGTTGAGTCGGCCGGACTGTTTGAAGACCCAACAATCTCGGTGGGTGTGGTTTGCAGGCCTTCCGGAGGTGCTGTGGATTTGACATATCCGATCCAAAATTTTGTTTAAGTTGGATAGCTCGTCACTATTGTCCTTAAGAGGCAGTGTTTTGCTGTTCGGCCGCGAGCTTTTGAATCCAGCGTTGACCGACGTGTTCTTTGGGCTTTTTTCTTTGTTTCGGCACTGGTCCTTTCTGCGCCGTGATTTTCCGTTTCCATCTCTGATCTCGGATGTACTCGGGTCGCTGGTGCTGCATCTTGCTAGCCAGCTGTCTTCCCCTGCGCAAAAGCGGGTCATGAGGTTTGTTAGCGCGGCCATAGTTCTCGGCTTCTCTTGGCCGAGGTGTCCGGCGAGCCATTCGTCTCAGACATTATGTTTAAAAGCTGCTAAGGCTTCGGCGTCCGGACAATCGACTATTTGGTTCTTTTTGGTAAGAAACCTGTTCCAGAATTTGCGCGCTGACTCTCCGTGCTGTTGAGTTATGTGACTTAAATCGTCTGCATCCGGAGGTCAGACATAAGTCCCTTGAAAATTTGTTCTAAACGCGTCCTCGAGGTCTTCCCAACTTCCAACAGTATTTTCTGGGAGGCTTTTGAGCCAATGCCGAGCTGGCCCTTTGAGCTTGAGGGGTAGATATTTTATGGCGTGGAGATCATCTCCTCTAGCCATGTGTATGTGCAGTATGTAATCCTCAATCCAAACTCCGGGGTCTGTTGTTCCGTCGTATGCCTCTATGTTTACGGGTTTGAATCCCGCTGGAAATTCATGATCCAGCACCTCATCGGTGAAACATAGTGGGTGTGCGGTGCCCTAGTATTTAGGCGTGCCGTTATCTTCGAACATGCGGCGTGTTGTGTTGCTTTCTGGGCCCTCTTTTTTGGCCCATAAATGGACCTGACCGGGCCATCTGTTTTACGAGGATCATGTGTCGTCTTGTGTGCGGCGCCGCTTGTCGCTTTTGGCCTGTCATTTGGTCGTCTATCCGGCCAGGCGGCCTCTTTGCTTTTTGACTGTGGGGGCTCTATGGCCTCCTCGTCGAATTCTGGCAGCAGCTTGCGCTTCGAGTAGCTCTTTGTTTGGTGGCTATTGCCATATTTGTCCGCGGTCTTGAGTACTTTGCTCCACCTCACTCTGAGTATGTCTTCCGCTGTTTTGAGCTTCTGTTTTTCCTTTTTCAGACTTTTTGCAGTGGCGACAAGTTTTTTGTGAAGGTTCTTATGCTCCGGTGGTGTGTCCGGCGTGAGATCGTCTGGACTGTTGTTTTCGCCGGGCATGGATTGATTATCCGATTTGTCCTGTTCGGATGGTTGCTTGGTTGCATGTTCGTCGCCTACTGGTTTGCCCTGCTCTATTGCTGGGTCATTAGGAGTGTTGTTTTTGTCGAGGTGGGACTTAGGGCGGCGCCTGCGTCGCCGCTTTGGTTGTTTGTCGGCGGGATTGTCTTTTGCCGCGTCCCGTTGTTCCTCGTTATCGCTTCCTTTTGGGGTGTCCACCATATATACATCATGAGTTGTGGTGGCCTTCCAGTGCTTGGTAGGCGCTGGTTCTTGGTAGTCTCCTGCATCGTCGTCCATACCGTCGATGTCTTCGGAGTCGTAGTCTAGCATGTCGGTTAGATCATCGATAGTGGCTACACAGTGGGTGGTGGGTGGTCTTTGAATTTCTTCGTCGTCCGTATCCCAACCATCCTGACCGCAGTCCGGCCAGGGCTCTCCTGATAACGAGAGATGCTTTAGCGAATTCAGTATGTCGCCAAAGGGTGAGTGCTGAAAGATGTCCTCGGCGGTGAACTCCATGATCGGCGCCCAATCGGATTCGATTGGTAGGGGCGCAGGAGGTTCGGAGTCCGACAAGGGGTCCGGCACCTCGGAGTCACGAGCTTTATAAGGGACAAGGTCAGTATTCGGCTCCATCGCCGTAGAAGTTGCAGCTCCCGAGGCGGTGTCCAGCCACCTGTCCTCGATCTGCGCGGTTGGCTCCGAACTATGGGTCAGAGCGGATTCATGTGCGGCCTCCAAGGTACTGTCCGGCGGCAGAGCTAGATCATACCCATCGTGACAGTGCGGCACGCTCGGTTGTGGCTCGAATCCGTCGAAGATCAAATCTCCGCGGATGTCAGCCGTGAAGTTTAGGCTTCCAAATCTGACCTGATGGCCAGGGGCGTAGCTTTCGATCTGCTCCAGATGGCCAAGCGAATTGGCCCGCAGTGCAAAGCCGCTGAATACGAAGATCTGTCCGGGGAGAAAATTCTCACCCTGGACTGGGTTGTTGTTGATTGAAGAAGCCATCAAGCCTATCGGTGACGACACAGAGGAACTCTCAATGAAAGCACCAATGTCGGTGTCAAAACCGACGGATCTCGGGTAGGGGGTCCCGAACTGTGCGTCTAGGCGGATGGTAACAGGAGACAAGGGACACGATGTTTTTACCCAGGTTCGGTCCCTCTCGATGGAGGTAAAACCCTACTCCTGCTTGATTAATATTGATGATATGGGTAGTACAAGAGTGGATCTACCACAAGATCAAGGAGGCTAAACCCTAGAAGCTAGCCTATGGTATGATTTTTGTAATGGTTGTCCTACGGGCTAAAACCCTCCGGTTTATATAGACACCGGAGAGGGCTAGGGTTACACAGAGTCGGTTACAATGGTAGGAGATCTTCATATCCGTATCGCCAAGCTTGCCTTCCACGCCAAGGGAAGTCCCATCCGGACACGGGACGATGTCTTCAATCTTGTATCTTCATAGTCTTGGAGTCCGGCTGACGATGATAGTCCAGCTATCCGGACACCCCCTAGTCCAGGACTCCCTCACCACTCGTTATTCCATAGTCCATAAAAGGTCTACCCAAAACTTGAAAACTTCACAACACAAAACTCAACAGCAAATCTTATAAGCTCCGTTAGTGAAAGAAAACAAAAGCACCACATAAGGTACTGTAATGAACTCATTCTTTATTTATTTTGGTGTTAAACCTACTGTAATCCAACTTCTCTATGGTTTATAAACTAATTTACTAGCCATAGATACATCGAAATAAGCAAACAACACACGAAAAACAGAATCTGTGAAAAACAGAACAGTCTGTAGCAATCTGTAACTAACGCAAACTTCTGGAACTCTAAAAATCCTACCAAAATAGGAAGTCCTGGAAAATTTGTTTATTGATCAGCATCAAAAAGAATCAACGCAAAAGAACGTTTCTGTGATTTAACAAAATTAAATTCTTGCGTGCAAAGTTTCTGTTTTTTCAGCAGAATCAAATCAACTTTCATCATAGGTTATCCTATAGGTTCTACTTGGCACAAACACTAATTAAAAGGTAAAAACACATCTAAACAGAGGGTAGATGCAAGATTTATTACTAAACAGGAGCAAAAACAAATAACACAAAGAAAATTGGGTTGCCTCCCAACTAGCGCTATCGTTTAACGCCCCTAAGCTAGGCATAAAAGCGAAGATAGATCTAACGAGTGCCATCTTTGGCACTAAATTCATAAGTAGCCCGCATGATAGATTCATAAGGTAATTTGACTTTCTTTCTTGGAAAGTGCTCCATGCCTTTCTTTAATGGAAATTGGAATCTAATATTCCCTTCCTTCATATCAATAATCGCACCAATCGTTCTAAGGAAAGGTCTACCAAGAATAATAGGGCAAGAAAGATTGCAATCTATATCAAGAACGATAAAATCCACGGGCACCAAATTTCTATTTGCAACAATGAGAACATCATTGATCCTTCCCATTAGCTTTTTAATGGTGGAATCCGCAAGGTGCAAATTTAAAGAGCAATCATCAAGATCATGGAAACCTAGAATATCACATAAAATTTTCAGAATCGTGGAAACACTAGCACCCAAATCACACAAAGCAAAACACTCATGATCTTTAATTCTAATCTTTATAGTAGGTTCCCACTCATCATTAAGTTTTCTAGGTATAGAAACTTCCGAATTAAGTTTTTCATCATAAGATTGCATCAAGGCATCAACAATATGTTTGGTAAAAGCTTTATTTTGACTATAAGCATGAGGAGAATTAACAACAGATTGCAACAAGGAAATACAACCTTCTAAAGAACAATTATCATAATCAAAATCCTTGAAATCCGAGATAGTGGGTTCAATGCTTTTTAAAGTTGTGACCTCTCCAATCCCACTTTTACCGAATTTAGCATCAAGATCTAAAAACTCCGAATTCTCGGGACGCCTTCTAGGTAAAGTTGACTCATCATCAGTCCCATAATTATCAAGATTCAGATTGCAAAACATAGATCTAATAGGAGACGCATCCATAACTTTAAGATCCTCATCATTATTTTCATGGAAACTAGAAGAACACGCTTTTATAAAGCTATCTTTTTTAGCACGCAATCTAGCGGTTCTTTCCTTGCACTCGTCAATGGAAATTCTCATGGCTTCGAGAGACTCATTGATATCATGCTTAGGAGGAGAAGATCTAAGTTTAAGAGAATCAACATCAAGCGAAATTCTATCAACGTTCCTAGCCAAATCATCAACTTTGAGCAATTTTTCTTCAAGCAAGGCATTAAAATTCTTTTGAGAAATCATAAATTCTTTCACACTATTCTCAAAATCAGAGGGAATCTTATTAAAATTACCATAAGAATTATTGTGGGAATTTCCATAATTATTAGAGGAATTACTAGGGAACGGTCTAGCATTAAAGTTTCCTCTATAAGCATTGTTTCCAAAACTATTCCTACCAACAAAATTCGCATCCATAGATTCATTATTATTCTCAATCAAAGAAGACAAAGGCATATCATTGGGATCAAGAGGAGTATTTTTAGTAGCAAACAATTTCATAAGTTCATCCATCTTTGCACTCAAAACATTGATTTCTTCTATAGCATGCACTTCCTTACTAGAAGATCTTTCGGTGTGCCATTGAGAATAATTAGCCATAATATTATCAAGAAGTTTTGTATCATCTCCTAACGTGATTTCCATAAACATGCCTCCCACGGCAGAATCTAAGAGATTTCTAGCAACAAAGTTTAAACCGGCATAAATTTTTTGTATGATCATCCATAAATTCAAACCATGAGTAGGGCAATAGCGAAGCATCAATTTCATTCTTTCCCAAGATTGGGAAACATGCTCATGATCGAGTTGTTTAAAATTCATAATATCATTCCTAAGAGTGATAATCTTAGCGGGAGGAAAATACTTAGAGATAAAAGCATCTTTGCACTTGCTCCAAGATCAATACTATTTTTAGGCAAAGACGAAAACCAAACTTTAGCACGATCTCTAAGTGAAAATGGAAATAACTTCAATTTAACAATATCATTATTCATATATTTCTTCTTTCGCATATCACACAAATCAACAAAGTTGTTTAGATGAGTAGCGACATCTTCACTAGGAAGGCCGGCGAATTGATCTTTCATAACAAGATTCAGCAAAGCAGTATTGATTTCACAAGACTCAGCATCATTAAGAGGATCAATCGGAGTACTAAGGAAATCATTATTATTGGTATTCGAGAAATCACACAATTTGGTATTATCTTGCGCCATGGCAACAAGTAATCCAACACACAAGCAAACAGAAAAAGGCAAGCGAAAAAGAGAGGAGAAGATTGGGAAAGAGAGGGCGAATAAAACGGCAAGGGTGAAGTGGGGGAGAGGAAAACGAGAGGCAAATGGCAAATAATGTAAATGCGAGGGAGATGAGTTTGTGATGGGTACTTGGTATGTCTTGACTTGAGCGAAGACCTCCCCGACAACGGCGCCAGAAATCCTTCTTGCTACGTCTTGAGCTTGCGTTGGTTTTCCTCGAAGAGGAAAGGGTGATGCAGCAATAGTAGCGTAAGTATTTCCCTCAGTTTTTGAGAACCAAGGTATCAATCCAGTAGAGGCTCCTCAAAAGTCCCACGCACCTACACAAAGAAACAATGAACTCGCAACCAACACAATAAAGGTGTTGTCAATCCCTTCACAGCCACTTGCAAAAGTGAGATCTAATAAAGATAATATGATAAGATAAATATATTTTTGGTATTTTATAATATAGATGCAAAAAGTAAAGATGCAAATAAAAGTAGATTGGAAGCAAATATGATAAGAGATAGACCCGGGGGCCATAGGTTTCACTAGTGGCTTCTCTCAAGATAGCATAAGTATTACGGTGGGTGAACAAATTACTGTCGAGCAATTGATAGAAAAGCGAATAATTATGTGATTATCTAGGCATGATCATGTATATAGGCATCACGTCCGTGACAAGTAGACCGACTCCTGCCTGCATCTACTACTACTACTCCACACATCGACCGACTCCTGCCTGCATCTAGAGTATTAAGTTCATAAGAACAGAGTAACGCATTAAGCAAGATGACATGATGTAGAGGGATAAACTCAAGCAATATGATATAAACCCCATCTTGTTATCCTCGATGGCAACAATACAATGCGTGCCTTGCAACCCTTTCTGTCACTGGGTAAGGACACCGCAAGATTGAACCCAAAGCTAAGAACTTCTCCCATTGCAAGAAAGATCAATCTAGTAGGCCAAACTAAACTGATAATTCGAAGAGACTTGCAAAGATAAATCAATCATATATAAAAGAATTCAGAGAATATTCAAATATTATTCATAGATAAACTTGATCATAAACCCACAATTCATCGGATCTCGACAAACACACCGCAAAAAGAGTTTACATCGAATAGGTCTCCACAAGAGAGGGGGAGAACATTGTATTGAGATCCAAAAAGAGAGAAGAAGCCATCTAACTAATAACTATGGACCAGTTGGTCTGTGGCAAACTACTCACAACTCATCGGAGGGGCTACGGTGTTGATGTAGAAGCCCTCCATGGTCGATTCCCCCTCCGGCAGAACACCGGCAAAGGCTCCAAGATGAGATCTCGCGGATACAGAAGGTTACGGTGGTGGAAATTGTGTTTCGTTTGCCCCTTGGATGTTTTCGGGGTACGTAGGCTTATATAGGAGGAAGAAGTACGTCGGTGGACGCCCGAGGGGCCCACGAGACAGGGGCGCGCCCTATAGGGGGGCGCCCTCCTATCTCGTGGAGTCCTCGGTTGCTTCTTGACTTGCACTCCAAGTCATCTGGATCACGTTCGTTCCAAAAATCACACTCCCGAAGGTTTCATTCTGTTTGGACTCCGTTTGATATTCCTTTTCTTCGAAATACTGAAATAGGCAAAAAAACAGCAATATGTGCTGGGCCTCCGGTTAGTAGGTTAGTCCCAAAAATGATATAAATGTGTAAAATAAAGCCCATAAACATCCAAAAGGGGTAATATAATAGCATGGAACAATAAAGAATTATAGATACGTTGGAGACATATCAGCGGGTATGGGGTCCGATTGTAGATGCTATAAGAGCATCTACAGCCGGAGTAGGCAAATCCAGACATTGACCGGTCAAGCCTCAAATTAACTCATCTGCATCCGGATACCTCATACTTGAAATCTTAAATCCATACAAAAGCATGCAAAGAAAGAAAAAACCTAGCTAGTCCGCGTCGGAGATGTCCACTATCTCTGTGCCCAACGCCTAGTACATGGGAGGCAGCCGCAGCTCCGGCTTCTGCGGCAGCATGCGCATCCATCTCCGCTTCGACCTCGTCGAAGAGGGCATTGGTCGCCGCTCGTTTCTACCGAATGAACCGTCGGTTGGCCTCCACATAGGCCTCATCCTGGATGGACTCTAGGATGGCATGTTGCTCTGCCATCTCGTCCGCTTGGGCGACGCCGAACGCCGCCTCCGCCTGCTCCATGTTGAAGCATGGAGCCGGCGCCAGCTCCTACTCCGGTTGCTCCGCCTCGTTGTCATCCTACTAAGAAAAAGGGTTTCCCCCCGCTTTATATTATAAAGCAACGGACCAAGCATCCAACACGTCAGTACAAAGTACAATCAAGTCATAAAGTCACGCTGGGGGCACAGCAGGACAAGCCCCAAAGAAAGCTAAAAAAAGAGTAATCCAGCTCGGGAGGTGGTGGCGGTGGAGCAAAAGCTGATGCCAAAGAACGAAGACCCGCAATGATGTTGTTGATGACGTCTCGGTCACGCCGCTTGCTAAATGGTCTCCAAAGCTGTAAGAAGCCACACATTTTGTAGATTGCATCAGTCACACGGCACGGAATCACAAATCAGCCACCTCCATCGGAGCCGACTGCTCCTCCTCTCCCTCTTCCTCCTCCACCACCTCCTCCTCCACCACGACCACCACCACCTCCTCCTCCTCCTCCTCCGGCTCCGGCGAGTCCAGAAGCATCCTAGCAGTGGTGCGGGTGGCGCGCGCGGTGTGCCTAAGCCGGATCTCCTGCTCGATCTTGTACCAGCGCTTTGGCGTGAGCATAAAGTAGGTGGTTTTCTTCTTTCGGATCATGGCGAAGCCGGAAAGCGTGGGAAGAGCGCCAGAGCGGGGGAGAGGAGGTGGATGGGCTCGGGTTAGCGACGCGGAGAGGGAGGAGGTGGATGGGCTAGAGTTGGGGGATGCCGGCTGGCTTAAATAGCCGAATTTGACCTCAGGCGGCATGCCGGACCGCTGCCACGCGACGTTCACACCCCCCTCTTGCCGGAGAAGCCGTCTGTCGGACCGCCGAGTTTCTGGGTGGTTCCACGTGGGACCCCGACGTCAGTCCGACGTGGCGGACACGCCCGGGCGCCCCCATATCCGTCCTAGATTTGGGCTGGATATGAGGGGTGCCGGTCAGCACGGAAGTTTGAGGGTCGTTTGAGGAGCCCGTCCGAGTTGAATTTTCTTGACCGGTCAGTGACCGGGCCGTCCGTTCGGACATTTGAGACGAGTTTAGGACGTCCGGCTATAGATGCTCTAAGCCCAATGAACCATAGCAAGCGCATCTGCAGATTCAATTGATTTTGTGTCCATTAGACTAGCCACAATGGGAGTAACATAGGTGGTAACATCACATATATCTAGATAAAATAGATGATGTCGCAAGCAACAAATGAAGAAAGAGAGGCATGTGGTAACATAGCTAGTTACTACTAGTATGAGTAACATCACACATATCAAGACAAGATGAGTCTATAGCCTAAGGCTGTCCGTAATGGGAGTATTATAGGTAATATCATGCAAGCCAACTAAGCACTCTTGATGAGGCGACATAGAATTAAATGAAGAAAGAGATGCTTGAGTATCATATCATGATACCGTATCATATTTATACCTGGCCATACCTCGGGCCGGGCCGGGCTTCAGGCCGGGCCTAGCCAAGCCCGACGCAAAAAACCCAGGCCCGGGCCCGGCCCGGCCCGGCCATCGGGCCTGTTTTCTCGGCCCGAGCCCGGCCCGAACACGCAAAAGCCCGTCGGGCTCCAGGCCGGCCCGGCCCGACCTTCAGAAAAACGCAAAAATGACGGGCCCGGGCCCAGCCTTCGGGCTTAAAATCTAGGCCCGAGCCCGGCCCGGGGGCAGTGTCAGGCCAGGCCGGGCAAGGCTTTTTCGGGCCGGGTCAGGCCGGGTTGCCCATGGCCAGGACTAATCATATTAAATGATATGCTACTTTGTGTCATGCATGCTAATAAGTGTAGCCCTCTATGATACAAACATATCATACTATGCATTACGGATGTAGTATCCTACACTAGTATCATATGCATGATACTAGTATATGATACACCCATTACAACCAGCCTAATACATGAAGTGTTGCATGTTACACATATGTTACTAACATAGAGTAGTAATGACTAGCCACAACGGGGAGTAACATACATTAGTAACATACATATATCCCTAGACTATGTTACTACCTTCATAGTGGGTTTTACATAAGTGTGATAACATGTACAGCTTCATTTATTAGGTTATGGACTCATATTGCATTGGGACATGTGATGTTAGGTTGGTCATAGTGGGAGTAACTTAGCTAGTAACATAGCGCTATTCGAAAAAATTCTGCTTATGTGGCAAGTAATTAATGAGAGGTGGTAACATAATATGTTACTGTAACATAGCGCTTTCCAAGACAAGATGAGTCTATGAGCTAGTAAATGAAGCCATTTATGATACTACTATTATGTTACTTTGCATTATGAAGGTAGTAACTTAGACTAGTGTCATATGCATGACACTAGTCTAAGTTACTTCCCACTATGACCAGCCTTACAGTAACTAGGTAAGTTACTCAAACTATCTCTCTCCTCATTAACTCATTGCCACATAAGCAAATTTGCTGAGTTGGACTCAATCTTACTGCCGAAGTTACTCCCACTATGTTACTACCCATTATGGCTAGTCTTAACTTCGAACTATAGCAAGACAACAAGTACTACGAAACACTGGTGCTTAATTATACTGCTAGTCATAACAATGGTACCAGTGTACGACGTCAACCACATAGGGGCCGAGGCTGCCCATTTTCTTCCTGTATGCAGGAGACGTGCACGCCTGCACGATGAGTCTAGGCCCCCCATCCGCTTGGTGACTTCCATGATTGTTGTGATTCTCTAGTATTGTTGCCATGCTTTTCTAGCTAGAAAAACCCGCCGGGTCATAATTTTTCTCTAGAAAACCTTTCTTTCTGAAGAAATGCAATACAGACACAGATACTTACATGTGCGCACACACTCGTCTCTACGAAAACACATCAACGCACCCTATCTCATGAGCTCTTTCGAGAAATTACCATGTTTATGAAACTATAGTTATGAAATATGTATACAGAAAATATTTATTCCATGCTTAGGTAGGCCGGCGACAATATAAATGTATTTACATATTTGATAAGTTTAAAAAAATAAATGATTCACTGGGTCTACTTACTTAAGTGATCATTTTGACGTTGTTCAGCAATTTTCACATACCGGTCTTGGTTTGAAAACCTGAATGGTCTATAGATTGAGTAAGTCGTTGCAGGCGTCTCGTAGTTGCAAATATGCAGTAGCCGAAAGAATAGCGTCAGAAACTTTGTATAAATTCAGGATAATGTGGCCACCAGTGACACCAAGTTTGGAACTTGAACCCGGATGGACAGGTTCTATCACAAAGAACCAGCCATCTGAACTATGTTTAGTTCACTTTATTAGATACCCAATAGTGAGGTAAAACTAGCCTAAAAATTGTCTTATATTTTGAGACGGATGTATTGTTTCTATTTTATTTCTGCAAATAGGAGGTATTATATATTAGGAGCATGTACAATGGTCCTTCGTTGGTGATGCCATCTAGAATAATCAGTGATGTGAAAGATATAGAGAAATGAAAAAAGAAGTGTGTGTTCTCATAGCTAAAATATGATACTTTAATAAGAAAGATAAATCATTTTTCTCCATTATACAAAAATGTTTTGGGGTGTTTTCTAGTTACCATGTAATCTTCATAACTTTAGGTTCTTCATACTCGAAAGGAGGACTATGATATACTTTTTGTCTCCTGGTTGGATTTTCCGCTGCATTCCTTTGTATTCCTCATGTTTATCAAATAAATCTAAATGCCAATTGGCCGAAACAAAAATTGCCGAAGAAACTGCCAAGTCGTCTGAAAAAAATGCCACCCTTCACCACTTCCTCACAACTAAAACTGCCACAAAATCGGTCACATATGCCGCCCTCTCCGGAGGCGTTCGCCAGCTAACGTCGTCCTATATCTAAATGCCAGTTGGCCAATTAATAGCTAGCCCTCCTTTCAAGTGTCACATGCCCGACATCGTGGGGATGGAGGAGAATGCCTTACAACAATGACGCCGCGTCACATGCCCTCATCATTCCTCGCATGCTACTTAGTACTGTTTATGATTATCAAGTTATAGCTACATGAATGGGACTGAGATAATAATAGCAACCAAACATAGGCAGCCGAAGATACATCGTATTCAACGTGACTGCCAGGTTCGTTACGTACGGTCCTGCATATAGAACTGCGTCTTTTTTGTTTTGTTTTTGAATGACATCATATATAGAACTGCGCGTCCGTTTCGAAAAATATATAGAACTGCGTCTTGATCTACCTTGCGATGAATAGTACGTCCTTGGGCCGGCTCAGTAGAGCTACTTCGCTCCCAGAGAAAAACGTACGATTCACGTGTCCCCAGAAAACCGGTGGAGGTTTTTGTTTGCCATTTTAGAACCGGTTTCTGGGAAAGGACGACTGCGATCCCCACCGGTTAAAAACCTGCAGCTCCCTTTAAAAGAACTGATTTTCTTGACCGGTTCAAAATATGTTTTTGAATTAAAAAAATGTTCGTGAAGTATGAAAAAGTTCATATATTAAAAAAATATCATTGACCTATAAAATATTTGTGACTTATAAAAATTGTTAATTGACCAAAAATATTCACAAATTTAAAATTTTCTCATGATTTTTAAAATTTTCTATGAATTTTATAAAAATTTCATAAATTACAAAAATAAAAAAAGTAGAGAAAATTACATCAACTTTTCAATTGTTCACTAATTTAAAAATGCGTATGATTTTTTAGTTTTCTTTACAAATTTAAAACATGTGTTGCGGATCGCAAAAAATAAAATCATAAATTTGAGAAATATACGAAAGAAATAAAAGGATAATGAAAAATAAAAAAATAAAATTAAAAAGAGAAATAAAAAACCAAAAGATAACTGAAGAAAAAACGTAGAAATGAACCCAGTGAAAAATTCTAGCCGAAAACCACCCATGCTAGCTCACCCGTTGAAAATCACCGGTACGAATAACCACTCTAAAGAAAACCACCTTACCGACAGAATACTTCGTGGTTAGCATAGAATAGGATATTTCTACTCGTTGATAGCTTTGGTAACATCGACTAATGCACATGGATGGAACTTAAAACTAATGTCAGACATATTTCATGCATGACAAGTTGAAGACAAGGTGTTTCAGCCTTTCTGGGATAGGACAACGCTACAAGCCCCACGTGACCCATGGGCCTTCATTTGCAAACTAACAAGAAAAGTGCATCTACAAGGGAATGTACCCCTCCCCCACCACTATCCATCCTCGGACATCACTGGCTTGTCGCCAAAACCATCCTTCCCAACGACATCTCCCATACCCCCCAATATGTGTGGCCCATATATTCTTTTCACTATTTTCATCATATTGCGTACAATCCACGATAAATATGGAGCCCAACAATCTCAACACATTCACCAATAAATATTATGCACACATAATTCAATAATTCGAAAGTAGTAAAAAAACTAATGAATCAGAGATCATGGCACATATTAATGTCATTTCACATCATGTGGAACTACTCGTTGGCTTTAGGGTCCATGATGCATGTGTGCAACATGATCCTCGACTCATCGGTGATCCTAACGAGCCTACCTTACTCGGCCTCGGTTTCACTCTCTTTGCTACAATGATTGCCTTTTTTCTTTCTCTGTCGCTCTCAATCTCAACCTTTCCCTCACCTTCTCCTTCCCAAGCTCTAGCTTCTCCATTTGGACATTGCGAGCTTGTTTGTGGGCGTGTCTCTCCATGTTCAGTAACCATGCCATCAGCTGCCCCGGACTCCACCGAGGAGATATCCATGCGGCAGGGCAGACGGCATAGACATGACGTTGGGAGCGGTGGTAAACAATGAGGAGGGAGGTGGGCAGCGAAGAAAGACGGAGAGGGGGGTGTAGATTGGGCACGGACTTGGGATGTAGCACTCGTGCAGAAATGCTTACTAGTTGCGTGCCAAAAAAACTATTAGTGGTGTGATGGTTGAACACTACTAGTATCACGCCACTAATAAATGTTACTAGTGTCGTGCATTCCACATGACATTTTTAACCCAAATACTAGTGGTGTGGCCATTTTGACACACCACTACTAGCACTTACACTAGTGGCGTGCTACACGCGGGCATGCCACTAGAATTTTTTGTAGTTTTCAACAAATAATTACTAGTTCTAAATAATGTCATGTATATGTAACTGAGCATGCCACTAGTGATGAGGAACATTACTGGCATGCCTTTTCTGTCACACGCCACTAATATATTTTCCAGGCCTAGAAAATAGTACCACGACAACGGAACTTGATGAGATAATGGTTCAGTTTCAAACACATCGCTCCCACCATGATAGAGTTCATTTATTCAATTTTTGTTAGGGGACTTTTTTCACCTATAATCCTATATAATCTGACAGCTCTAGATGCGAGCATCCTTAGATGCTTCGTATTACAAGCTATCCTTCAACAACAAGAAATGAAGCAAAATATAGTGTTCGCAAATCCAAGCATTATCTATGATGCTCACATAGTGAAGTGTCAGAGGCACTTTGAGGATTACATTGTCCACTTAATGAACATTAACCAACATGAAAATATCATTGCTTTTCCCTTCAATAGAGGGCAAGTCTACTTCTCCCTGTACAGTTTCTTCCTTTTGAACCACTGAAATAACATCGATTAGGTAAATGTTACATATATTTTGTAGGTACCTTTGGATTCTTGTTGCTATATTTTTGGATGAAGGGAAAGAATATTATTTGGACTCTTATATGTATAGTCAGTCAAGGTCTAGTTTTGAGGACTTGGAAAAGCTACTTGACAGGTACATTTCTGTACGCATCACTCTTTATGACATATAAACATACAAATTAAACACTAAATGATTATAATCTCACATTTCTTGTTTGCATTTTCAAAGCATTTCAACTATATATTCATGAAGGAGGGAGAACAAATTCAGCCTTACATGAGTTTATACATATCTGTGATGTTCCAATGAGTATCCTCCTAATGTTCCAAAAGCATTTTGTAACATATTGTACTTTATTTGTTGGATAATATCATCAGACGTCTCTGCAATATGTATCAGGGTCACTGGCAGCTAGATGCAACACTTTTGTGTGGGTTCCATGTTGCATGCCACATGAACCTTCTGATGGGTAGGGCTTCAGCAGGAAAGTGTATATGCAGTGATGTATTTGAATTGGAACTTACTTTATTATTTTTAGTTCTTGATAATGGCTCATATCAATCATTGCAGATTTTCCAAAACATCCCTGAAAGGAGTTTGCGACTAAGTGACATAGCGTCAATACGCGCCATGGTAGCTTGTTCTTGGTTGAACATGTCACCACAAAAGAAGGAGAGTTTCACCACCATGCAACTGACTCCTGAAGAATTTTTGGTATTAGTGATTGTTACGACTCATAATATATTCTTTCATTCTTACTACATTCAAATTGTTGTTTGTACATCGTAAAATGCCATAGTTTTGATCCTTGGGTCTACTTTCATATACTTGTGTTCTTTCATATGTGGCACTTGATCTTTTTCAACAAGTTTTATGTGATGTGATATGGCACTTGAGTTGTATGTGTTGTGATATGATCCTTGTATGTGATGTTGTATGAGTTTTGGCTACCAAATCAAAGACTTATATGTAGGGTGGTGGCTACAACAACTAATTTGAAAAAAAATGATATGATCAGTATTGCAGGTAGTTCTAAAAGACAAATTATCTCCACGTCATAGAGTATTGTAGGTGGTTAGTAACCGCCTCTGGTTCCATAACATTGCAAGCGGTTGTTAAGAATAAACCTACTGGACCGAAAAATACTTATTGGGGTGGTTTCTCCACGAAGGAATCGCCTGCAATGTGCGAATAGCGCAGGAAGTTTAGAAAACCGCTTGTGAGCCCCATGAGTATTAGCAACACAGAATTTGAGGCGGATCGAGGAAGCGTCGGTGGCCATGTACGAAAACCACCGACAAAGTCAATTTTTATAATAGTGAATCGACTTGGGCTCTTTATAACCTTAACCTGGCCCATCTATACATGGTGAGGCAATGACCCGCGATTGGTACCTCATACTCTCTCAACACAATAACTTATGGTATACCCATTGTACACAGCAGCAAACACTAGCCCCCATATGAGGTTAAGATCAATACCATCAACAAAGGCAGAACTAGGGAATTACCACCACGCTTAGGGCCCTAACCTAGGTAAATCTTTGTCTCATGTGCATCCCACTGTTTCATTGGTGTGTGTGTGCGCGCGCGCGCGTGTGTGTTGCCGGATGCTCGGTATTACCAATAAAATACACATACTCTAAGGCCTTTGGACAATGGCATTTGACTGCCAATCTTCATCTCCCTGCCGGTGTATCTTCTGGCCGAAAGGAGTATGTTTGTAGCTACACCTATTTCTCATATACTACTATGTGGTAGTATATATATACTACTTTATCATTTTTAGTATGTTCATATACTATACCTAAGATACTCCAAAGCGAGTTATGTGAAAAAATTGCATGTGAGCCTATGTTTTTATCATATTTGTGAAAATACGTACATATTTGTATGTAAAAAGAATTATGCTAAAAATATACTACATACTACTAAAAAATAGTATATATACTACCTAAATATTCTTACATACTACATAGTACGCATACATACACTGCGGTATGGTAAATACTACCTAAAACGTACAAAATAAAAAATGGGTGTAACTTCATCCGGTAGTAGGAAAAATTTGTCATATATATATAAACTTATGAAACTTCGCTGGAGCGGTTGCAATCACGAGCACTCATTCGTGTTGGGATCTGGTCCCTCCACTTTCCTTCTTTGCATTTTCGTGTTATTAAGCTTTAGGTGGTTATTTCGGGAGCTCCTAGTCAACGCCTTCGGCGCCAACTAGGAGTTCTGGCGCCCACGCTGCCGCGCTTATGGGCCAGCCCAAAACGAGGCACAACCAAAACGAAACAAAACAGAAAATGACGCGCGGGAGAAGGATCGGCACTAATTCGTGTTGGGATCTGGTCCCTCCACTTTCCTTCTTTGCATTTTCGTGTTATTAAGCTTTAGGTGGTTATTTCGGGAGCTCCTAGTCAGCGCCTTCGGCGCCAACTAGGAGTTCTGGCGCCCACGCTGCCGCGCTTATGGGCCAGCCCAAAACGAGGCGCAACCAAAACGAAACAAAACAGAAAATGGCGCGCAGGAGAAGGATCGAAGCAACGACCTCCTGTCACAGGGTACAACACGCTAACCACTCCGCCACTTAGGCACATCTGATAGCATACATCGTTTCCCACTTTTCTTGTTTCACTTTTCCTTTTTCCTTTTTCTATTTTTTGTTTATGTCTTTTCTCTTTTCTTCCTTATATGATGAATTCTTTTCAAATACGTGAACTCTTATCAAACCGATGGTTTTTTTTATTTTGTCGATGAACTTTTATCAAATTCGATGAAATTTGAAAAAGTTCATAAATCCGAAAAAAGTTCATCGGATTTGAAAAAAGTTCACAAATTTGAGAAAAAGTTAATCGGACTTGAAAAAAGTTCATTGGATTTTAAAAAAAGTGCATAAAATTTGAAAAAAGTTCATCAATTTTGAAAAAAGTTCATCAAACTTGAAAAAGTTCAACGAATTTGAAAAAAAGTTCATCAAATTTGTAAAAGAGTTCACCAAAAAATAAAAATAGTTCATGAATTTTTTAAAAAAATCATCAATTTGGAAAAAAGTTCATAAATTTTAAAAAGTTCATTGATTATTTTATAAAAACACAAAATGGAAAATCATCAATTTGGAAAAAACGAATTTTAAAAAAGAAAAACGAAAGAAAGACCAAATAAAAACCGACCCGGAAATGACAACAAACTGGGAAAAAGCCGGTTTGGGAAGCTTCTAGAAGCTTCCCAAAACCGGACGATTCCCGCGACTGTAGAGAACAATAACAGGAAAACAAGTTACATAACAGTTGTTCCACGATGGCGCAGTGGTTCTGTCGTGCGACATTCCTGAAGATATCAGGAGTTCGACTCCCGGTTGCGCCACGTTTTTTGAACGTTTTTACATAATAAAAACAACATGCATGGGCCGGCCCAGCTCGCCAGCGGGAGGGAACACCAAATAAGAAACGCCGGTTATTTCCTCTTATAGCGACGGCAGGACCACGCTGTCTGTGAGAGCCCAGTAGTACGCAGGCACTAGGCTGGCTCGATGCCAGACCGGCAGACAGGGCCCGTCCGCGTTCGGTTTCAGCCGTTCTGGAGAACCGTCTGCCCAAGGTGCGAACTTTCCAGCCCCAAGTTTATTTTTCTCACGCGTGTTTTTCCTTAGTGGCACTGTCTCGCTTTAGCAGGCCTATTTCAATGTCTCAAAAAATAAGCAGGCCTATTTCATGGTCGAGTTTGTATGCCAGTTGTCCACCCTCCACCATCGCCTTCTCTACCTCACCTCCTCCTACAACCTGTGCTACAGCAGCAACGTCCCACCGTCCCCCAGCCATCACCAGCCACACTCTTCTCCGATCTGAACCTGTCGCGCTCTATGGAGGACCAGAATCACCATGACCCCCACCGGTGCTAGATCCAGCTGCCTCCATGTGACGACCCAATGAAAATTAGATCGCACGAGAGGAAAGGGGATGAGATGCAGGAGAAAGGAGGGAAGCTTTACTTGCAGGAGAGGAAGGTTCAGAGTATAGGTGAGAGAGACAGTGATCACATACACACAACACGCATGCCTCACGCGCCCATGCAGGGGCTGGCAATATAGCCACTCGCGACTAGGCCCACTGATGATCTGGCCAGCGATGACTTGTCCCTCCCTTTCCTATTGGCTACTCAGGTCCATCGTGGCACTTGCAGGTGCAGGTGTGACATTTCCCCCTCCATCAGAAGGAGCGTCACCTGGCGCTCCGGCCGCCCCTTGCCAGATCGCGGCGGTCAGGAAACGAAGCTTGAGTGTGTCGTAGTCTTCCCATGTCACTGCTGAAGGCGAGGAGGAGTTCCAGCGCACTCGAATTTGCACCAGCGCCGCGTTTCCTCGCTTGACCATGCGTCTGTCGAGGATCTCCACGGGCGCCGTCTCGACCATGGACGACAGGTGTGTAGTTGGGTGTGTACGGCTTCAGCTGGGAGACGTGGAAGACATTGTGGATGCGGTTGTCCGGCGGCAGAATCAACTTGTAGGCGAGTGTCCCGATCTTGGCCTCCACCTTGAATGGCCCGAAGAACTTGTAAGCTAGCTTGGCGCAGGGTCGATTGACGATGGAGGATTGCGTGTACGGCTGCAGTTTCAGCAGCACGTCCTCGCCGACCTGGAAGCTTCGCTCCGTGCGATGGCGGTCCGCTTTCTTCTTGAAACGGTGTTGAGCTCGCAACAACTGCGCGTGGAGGCGGGCGGTGTGCGCGCCCCAGTCCCACAGCTCGTTGTCGAGGACCGGCGCCGGCTTGTCGTCCCAGAGCGCTGTGGCACCCAAATTGGGCTCGGTGCCATACGGTGCTTTGAACGGGGTGCAGTTAATGGGTGCATGGAAGGAGTTGTACCCGAATTTGGCGGCCAGAAGCCACCGGCGCCAGTGACAGGGTCGTTGTGGGTCGCGCAGCGCAGGTACATCTCCATGCATTGGTTGACCCGCTTGCTCTGCCCGTCAGTCTGCGGGTGGTAGGCCGTAGAGTACAACAACTTGGTGCCCGCGACCTCGAACAGTTTGCGCCAGAGCGTGCTGGTGAAGACGCGATCGCGGTCGGAGACGATCGAACTTGGCAAGCCGTGGAGCTTGACGACGTTGTCCCAGAACGCGTGCGCCACCTTGGTTGCGTTGAATGGGTGGCGAAAAGGGATGAAGTGGGCGAACTTGGTGAGACGATCGACGACCACCATGATGGAGTCGTATCCTTCCGATGTAGGCAGTCCTTCAATGAAGTCCATTGTCAGCTCCTGCCATGGTGCCGTGGGGACAGGCAATGGAGCCAATCGGCCGGGCGGCCGGCAGTGCTCGTGCTTGGCCTGCTAGCACACCAAGCACTGCTTGACGAACTCGTCGATGTCGCGCTTCTGTCCAGGCCACAGGAAGAGCTTCTTGACGTGCTGGTGAGTGGAGGTGATGCCCGAGTGGCCACCCACCGCGCTATCGTGGAAAGCGCTGATGAGTTTGGTGCGGAGCGCCGTATTGCTTCCGATCCAGAGCCGGTCATCGCGACGAATCAATCCCTTATGCAGCTCGAACCCCTCCTCATTTGGACTGTGAATGGCGAGGCGGGAGAGCATCTCATGCGCTGTGGCGTCAGTCGCGTACGAATTGGCGACCTCCTGCACCCAAGCTGGTTGGCAGAGGGAGAGCGCGGCCACGCTCAGTGCAGCGCCCACCCGAGACTGAGCGTCTGCCGCGCCATTCTCTGCTCCACGCCTGTACTGGAACATGAACTGCAGTCCCACCAGTTTGGACATCACCTTGCGTTGCAGATCCGTCTCTAGTTGCTGATCCCCAAGATTGGACAAGCTCTTGTGATCTGTAAGGATGGTGAACGGCCCGCGCTGCAGGTAGGTACGCCATTTCTCGACGGCCATCATCACTGCCAGAAATTCTTTCTCGTATGCAGACAGCTTCTGGTTGCGAGCACCCAATGCCTTGTTGAAATACGCCACTGAATGGCCCTCCTGGACAAGCACAACGCCGATGCCGGTGTCGCACGCGTCGGTCTCGACGACGTACGGCTTGTCGACGTCGGGTAGAGCGAGAACAAGTGTGCTTGCCATGGCGCGCTTGAGCAGGTCAAAAGCGGCCTGCGCCTGTTTAGACCACGCAAAACCCTTCTTCGTTAGTAAGTTAGTGAGCGGCTTGGCAATGATGCCATAGCGCGCTACAAACTTCTTGTAGTAGCCGGTGAGGCCGAGGAACCCGCGGAGCTCAGTAGCTGTCGTCGGTATAGGCCACTGCAGCATCGCCTGCGTCTTGTCCGCGTCCGTGGCCATGCCCTCCTTGGCGATGATGTGCCCCAGGTATTCGATGTTGTCTTGCGCGAATGAACACTTTGAGGCTTTGACGAACAGCTTGTGCTGACGAAGAAGCTCGAACACTTGCCGCAGGTGCTCGACGTGCTCTTCCAAGGTGTCGCTGAAGACCAGGATGTCATCGAGGAAGATGATGACGAACTTGCGTGCGTGCTTGCCGAAGATCGCGTTCATCAGACACTGGAAGGTTGCCGGCGCGTTCGTCAGACCGAATGGCATGACACGGAACTGAAAGTGCCCGTGGTGGGTTTTAAACGCCGTCTTGTGCTCGTCCTCCTCGCGCATACGAATTTGGTGGTAGCCGGCGCGGAGGTCGAGTTTGGAGAAGTAGGCCGCGCCGGCAAGTTCGTCGAGCAGCTCGTCGACGATCGGAAGGGGAAACCGATTCTTGATGGTGATTGAAGGAAATATGCCCTAGAGGCAATAATAAAGTTATTATTTATTTCCTCATATCATGATAAATGTTTATTATTCATGCTAGAATTGTATTAACCGGAAACATAATACATGTGTGAATATATAGACAAACAGAGTGTCACTAGTATGCCTCTACTTGACTAGCTTGTTAATCAAAGATGGTTATGTTTCCTAACCATAAACAAGGAGTTGTTATTTGATTAACAAGGTCACATCATTAGTTGAATGATCTGATTGACATGACCCATTCCGTTAGCTTAGCACCCGATCGTTCAGTATGTTGCTATTGCTTCCTTCATGACTTATACTTGTTCCTATGACTATGAGATTATGCAACTCCCGTTTACCGGAGGAACACTTTGTGTGCTACCAAACATCACAACGTAACTGGGTGATTATAAAGGTGCTCTACAGGTGTCTCCGAAGGTACTTGTTGAGTTGGCGTATTTCGAGATTAGGATTTGTCACTCCGAATGTCGGAGAGGTATCTCTGGGCCCTCTCGGTAATGCACATCACTTAAGCCTTGCAAGCATTTCAACTAATGAGTTAGTTGCAAGATGATGTATTACGGAACGAGTAAAGAGACTTGACGGTAATGAGATTGAACTAGGTATTGGATACCGACGATCGAATCTCGGGCAAGTAACATACCGATGACAAAGGGAACAACGTATGTTGTTATGCGGTTTGACCGATAAAGATCTTCGTAGAATATGTAGGAACCAATATGGGCATCCAGGTCCCGCTATTGGTTATTGACCGGAGACGTGTCTCGGTCATGTCTACATTGTTCTCGAACCGTAGGGTCCGCACACTTAAGGTTTCGATGACAGTTATATTATGAGTTTATGTATTTTGATGTACCGAAGGTTGTTCGGAGTCCCGGATATGATCACGGACATGACGAGGAGTCTCGAAATGGTTGAGACATAAAGATTGATATATTGGACGGATATATTTGGACACCGGAAAGGTTCCGGGTGAGATTGGAAATATACCGGAGTTCCGGGAGGTTACCGGAACCCCCCGGTAAGTATATGGGCCTTATTGGGCCTTAGTGGAAGGGAGGGAGAAGGAGCAAGGGAGGGGGCGCGCCCCCCCAAGCCCAATCCGAATTGGGAGGGGGCCCGGCCCTCCCTTTCCTTCTCTCCTCCCCCCTCTTCCTTCCTTCTCCTACTCCTAATAGGAAAGGGGGGCCAAACCTACTTGGAGTAGGTTTGCCCCCCTATGGCGCGCCTCCTCCCTAGGCCGGCCTCCTCCTCCCTCCCTCCTTTATATACAGGGGCGGGGGGGCACCCTAGACACACAAGTTGATCATTGAGATCGTTCCTTAGCCGTGTGCGGTGCCCCCCTCCACGATATTACACCTCGATCATATTGTAGCGGTGCTTAGGCGAAGCCCTGCGATAGGAGAACATCAAGATCGTCACCACGCCGTCGTGCTGACGGAACTCCTCCCCGCGCCTCTGCTGGATCGGAGATCGGGGTGCGTCATCGAGCTGTACGTGTGTCAAGAACTCGGAGGTGCCGGAGTAACGGTGCTTGGATCGGTTGGATCGGGAGGACGTACCACTACTTCCTCTACATTGCGTCAACGCTTCCGCTTCGGTCTACGAGGGTACGTAGACAACACTCTTCCCTCTCGTTGCTATGCATCACCATGATCTTGCGTGTGCGTAGGAAATTTTTTGAAATTACTACGTTCCCCAACAGTGACATCCGAGCCTAGGTTTTTATGGTTTGATGTTATATGCACGAGTAGAACACAAATGAGTTGTGGGCGATATAAGTCATACTGCTTACCAGCATGTCATACTTTGATTCGGCGGTATTGTTGGATGAAGCGGCCCGGACCGACATTACGCGTACGCTTACGCGAGACTGGTTTTACCGCCGTGCTTTGCACACAGGTGACTAGCGGGTGTCAGTTTCTCCAACTTTAGTTGAACCAAGTGTGGCTACGCCCGGTCCTTGCGAAGGTTAAAACAACATCAACTTGACAAACTATCGTTGTGGTTTTGATGCGTAGGTGAGATTGGTTCTTGCTTAAGCCCGTAGCAGCCACGTAAAACTTGCAACAACAAAGTAGAGGACGTCTAACTTGTTTTTGCAAGGCATGTTGTGATGTGATATGGCCAAGACATGATGCTATATTTTATTGTATGAGATGATCATGTTTTGTAACCGAAGTTATCGGCAACTGGCAGGAGCCATATTGTTGTCGCTTTATTGTATGAAATGCAAACGCCCTGTAATTGCTTTACTTTATCACTAAGCGGTAGCGATAGTCGTAGAAGCAATAGATGGCGTAAACGACAACGATGCTACGATGGAGATCAAGGTGTCGCGCCGGTGACGATGGTGATCATGATGGTGCTTTGGAGATGGAGATCACAAGCACAAGATGATGATGGCCATATCATATCACTTATATTGATTGCATGTGATGTTTATCCTTTATGCATCTTATCTTGCTTTGATTGACGGTAGCATTTTAAGATGATCTCTCACTAAAAATTATCAAGAAGTGTTCTCCCTGAGTATGCACCGTTGCCAAAGTTCGTCGTGCCCAGACACCACGTGATGATCGGGTGTGATAAGCTCTACGTCCATCTACAACGGGTGCAAGCCAGTTTTTGCACACGCAGAATACTCAGGTTAAACTTGACGAGCCTAGCATATGCAGATATGGCCTCGGAACATGGAGACCGAAAGGTCGAGCATGAATCATATAGTAGATATGATCAACATAAGATGTTCACCATTAAAAACTACTCCATCTCACGTGATGATCGGTTATAGTTTAGTTGATTTGGATCACGTGATCACTTAGATAACTAGAGAGATGTCTGTCTAAGTGGGAGTTCTTTAGTAATATGATTAATTGAACTTAAATTTATCATGAACTTAGTACCTAATAGTATCTTGCTTGTCTATGTTGGTTGTAGATAGATGGCCCGTGCTGTTGTTCCGTTGAATTTTAATGCGTTCCTTGAGAAAGCTAAGTTGAAAGATGATGGTAGCAACTACGCGGACTGGGTCCGTAACTTGAGGATTATCCTCATTGCTGCACAGAAAAATTACGTCCTGGAAGCACCGCTGGGTGCCAGGCCTGCTGCTGATGCAACTGACGACGTTAAGAACGTCTGGCAGAGCAAAGCTGATGACTACTCGATAGTTCAAAGTGCCATGCTTTACGGCTTAGAACCGGGACTTCAACGACGTTTTGAACGTCATGGAGCATATGAAATGTTCTAGGAGTTGAAGTTAATATTCCAGAAGAATGCCCGGATTGAGAGATATGAAGTCTCCAATAAGTTCTATAGCTGCAAGATGGAGGAGAATAGTTCTGTCAGTGAGCACATACTCAAGATGTCTGGGTATTGTAATCACTTGATTCAACTGGGAGTTACTCTTCCGGATGATAGCGTCATTGACAGAATTCTCCAATCACTTCCACCAAGCTACAAGAGCTTCGTGATGAACTATAATATGCAAGGGATGGATAAGACGATTCCCGAGCTCTTCGCAATGCTAAAGGCTGCGGAGGTAGAAATCAAGAAGGAGCATCAAGTGTTGATGGTTAACAAGACCACTAGTTTCAAGAAAAAGGGCAAAGGGAAGAAGAAGGGGAACTTCAAGAAGAACAGCAAACAAGTTGCTGCTCAAGAGAAGAAACCCAAGTCTGGACCTAAGCCTGAAACTGAGTGCTTCTACTGCATGCAGACTGGTCACTGGAAATGGAACTGCCCCAAGTATTTGGCGGATAAGAAGGATGGCAAGGTGAACAAAGGTATATGTGATGTACATGTTATTGATGTGTACCTTACTAGAGCTCGCAGTAGCACCTGGGTATTTGATATTGGTTCTATTGCTAATATTTGCAACTCGAAACAGGGACTACGGATTAAGCGAACACTGGCAAAGGACGAGGTGACGATGCGCGTGGGAAACGGTTCCAAAGTCGATGTGATCGCGGTCGGCACGCTACCTCTACATCTACCTTCGGGATTAGTATTAGACCTAAATAATTGTTATTTGGTGCCAGCGTTGAGCATGAACATTATATCTGGATCTTGTTTGATGCGAGACGGTTATTCATTTAAATCAGAGAATAATGGTTGTTCTATTTATATGAGTAATATCTTTTATGGTCATGCACCCTTGAAGAGTGGTCTATTTTTGATGAATCTCGATAGTAGTGATACACATATTCATAGTGTTGAAACCAAAAGATGCAGAGTTGATAATGACAGTGCAACTTATTTGTGGCACTGCCATTTAGGTCATATCGGTGTAAAGCGCATGAAGAAACTCCATACTGATGGACTTTTGGAACCTCTTGATTATGATTCACTTGGTACTTGCGAACCGTGCCTCATGGGCAAGATGACCAAAACGCCGTTCTCCGGTACTATGGAGAGAGCAACAGATTTGTTGGAAATCATACATATAGATGTATGTGGTCCGATGAATATTGAGGCTCGTGGCGGATATCGTTATTTTCTCACCTTCACAGATGATTTAAGTAGATATGGGTATATCTACTTAATGAAGCATAAGTCTGAAACATTTGAAAAGTTCAAAGAATTTCAGAGTGAAGTTGAAAATCATCGTAACAAGAAAATAAAGTTTCTACGATCTGATCGTGGAGGAGAATATTTGAGTTACGAGTTTGGTCTACACTTAAAACAATGTGGAATAGTTTCGCAACTCACGCCACCCGGAACACCACAGCGTAATGGTGTGTCCGAACATCGTAATCGTACTTTACTTGATATGGTGCGATCTATGATGTCTCTTACAGATTTACCGCTATCATTTTGGGGTTATGCTTTAGAGACGGCCACATTCACGTTAAATAGGGCACCGTCGAAATCCGTTGGGATGACACCTTATGAACTATGGTTTGGCAAGAAACCAAAGTTGTCGTTTCTTAAAGTTTGGGGCTGAGATGCTTATGTGAAAAAGCTTCAACCTGATAAGCTCGAACCCAAATCGGAGAAATGTGTCTTCATAGGATACCCAAAGGAGACAGTTGGGTACACCTTCTATCACAGATCTGAGGGCAAGACATTCGTTGCTAAGAATGAATCCTTTCTAGAGAAGGAGTTTCTCTCGAAAGAAGTGAGTGGGAGGAAAGTAGAACTTGATGAGGTAACTGTACCTACTCCCTTGTTGGAAAATAATACATCATAGGAACCGGTTTCTGTGACGTCAAAACCAACTAGTGAGGAAGTTGATGATGATGATCATAGAACTTCAGATCAAGTTAATACAGAACCTCGTAGGTCGAACAGAGTAAGATCCGCACCAGAGTGGTACGGTAATCCTATTCTGGAAGTCATGCTACTAGATCATGATGAACCTATGAACTATGAAGAAGCGATGGTGAGCCCAGATTCCGCAAAATGGCTTGAAGCCATGAAATCTGAGATGGGATCCATGTATGAGAACAAAGTATGGACTTTGGTTGACTTGCCAAATGGTCGGCAAGCAATTGAGAATAAATGGATCTTCAAGAAGAAGACTGACGCTAACGGTAATGTTACTGTCTACAAAGCTCGACTTGTTGCAAAAGGTTTTTGACAAGTTCAAGGGGTTGACTACGATGAGACCTTCTCACCCCTAGCGATGCTTAAGTCTGTCCGAATCATGTTAGCAATTGCCGCATTTTATGATTATGAAATTTGGCAAATGGATGTAAAAACTGCATTCCTGAATGGATTTCTGGAAGAAGAGTTGTATATGATGCAACCAGAAGGTTTTATCGATCCAAAGGGAGCTAACAAAGTGTGCAAGCTCCAGCGATCCATTTATGGACTGGTGCAAGCCTCTCGGAGTTGGAATAAACGTTTTGATAGTGTGATCAAAGCATTTGGTTTTATACAGACTTTTGGAGAAGCCTGTATTTACAAGAAAGTGAGTGGGAGCTCTGTAGCATTTCTAATATTATATGTGGATGACATATTATTGATTGGAAATGATATAGAATTTCTGGATAGCATAAAGGGATACTTGAATAAAAAGTTTTTCAATGAAAGACCTCGGTGAAGCTGCTTACATATTGGGCATTAAGATCTATAGAGATAGATCAAGACGCTTAATTGGACTTTCACAAAGCACATACCTTGACAAAGTTTTGAAGAAGTTCAAAATGGATCAAGCAAAGAAAGGGTTCTTGCCTGTATTGCAAGGTGTGAAGTTGAGTAAGACTCAAAGCCCGACCACTGCAGAAGATAGAGAGAAAATGAAAAGTGTTCCCTATGCTTCAGCCGTAGGCTCTATCATGTATGCAATGCTGTGTACCAGACCTGATGTGTGCCTTGCTATAAGTCTAGCAGGGAGGTACCAAAGTAATCCAGGAGTGGATCACTGGACATCGGTCAAGAACATCCTGAAATACCTGAAAAGGACTAAGGATATGTTTCTCGTATATGGAGGTGACAAAGAGCTCATCGTAAATGGTTACGTTGATGCAAGCTTTGACACTGATCCAGACGATTCTAAATCGCAAACCGGATATGTGTTTACGTTAAACGGTGGAGATGTCAGTTGGTGCAGTTCAAAGCAAAGCGTTGTGGCGGGATCTACGTGTGAAGCGGAATACATAGCTGCTTCGGAAGCAGCCAATGAAGGAGTCTGGATGAAGGAGTTCATATCCGATCTAGGTGTCATACCTAGTGCATCGGGTCCAATGAAAATCTTTTGTGACAATACTGGAGCGATTGCCTTAGCGAAGGAATCCAGATTTCACAAAGAACCAAGCACATCAAGAGACGCTTCAATTCCATCCGGGATCTAGTCCAGGTGGGAGACATAGAGATTTGCAAGATACATACGGATCTGAATGTTGCAGACCCGTTGACTAAGCCGCTTCCACGAGCAAAACATGATCAACACCAAGACTCCATGGGTGTTAGAATCATTACTGTGTAATCTAGATTATTGACTCTAGTGCAAGTGGGAGACTGAAGGAAATATGCCCTAGAGGCAATAATAAAGTTATTATTTATTTCCTCATATCATGATAAATGTTTATTATTCATGCTAGAATTGTATTAACCGGAAACATAATACATGTGTGAATATATAGACAAACAGAGTGTCACTAGTATGCCTCTACTTGACTAGCTTGTTAATCAAAGATGGTTATGTTTCCTAACCATAAACAAGGAGTTGTTATTTGATTAACAAGGTCACATCATTAGTTGAATGATCTAATTGACATGACCCATTCCGTTAGCTTAGCACCCGATCGTTTAGTATGTTGCTATTGCTTCCTTCATGACTTATACATGTTCCTATGACTATGAGATTATGCAACTCCCGTTTACCGGAGAAACACTTTGTGTGCTACCAAACGTCACAACGTAACTGGGTGATTATAAAGGTGCTCTACAGGTGTCTCCGAAGGTACTTGTTGAGTTGGCGTATTTCGAGATTAGGATTTGTCACTCCGAATGTCGGAGAGGTATCTCTGGGCCCTCTCGGTAATGCACATCACTTAAGCCTTGCAAGCATTTCAACTAATGAGTTAGTTGCAAGATGATGTATTACGGAACGAGTAAAGAGACTTGCCGGTAACGAGATTGAACTAGGTATTGGATACCGACGATCAAATCTCGGGCAAGTAACATACCGATGACAAAGGGAAAACGTATGTTGTTATGCTGTTTGATCGATAAAGATCTTCGTTGAATATGTAGGTACCAATATGGGCATCCAGGTCCCGCTATTGGTTATTGACCGGAGACGTGTCTCGGTCATGTCTACATTGTTCTCGAACCGTAGGGTCCGCACGCTTAAGGTTTCGATGACAGTTATATTATGAGTTTATGTATTTTGATGTACCGAAGGTTGTTCGGAGTCCCGGATATGATCACGGACATGACGAGGAGTCTCGAAATGGTCGAGACATAAAGATTGATATATAGGACAGATATATTTGGACACCGGAAAGGTTCCGGGTGAGATTGGAAATATACCGGAGTTCCGGGAGGTTACCGGAACCCCCCGGTAAGTATATGGGCCTTATTGGGCCTTAGTGGAAGGGAGGGAGAAGGAGCAAGGGAGGGGGCGCCCCCCTCCCCCAAGCCCAATCCGAATTGGGAGGGGGGCCGGCCCCCCTTTCCTTCTCTCCTCCCCCCTCTTCCTTCCTTCTCCTACTCCTAATAGGAAAGGGGGGCCAAACCTACTTGGAGTAGGTTTGCCCCCCCTATGGCGCGCCTCCTCCCTAGGCCGGCCTCCTCCTCCCTCCCTCCTTTATATACGGGGGCGGGGGGGGGGGCACCCTAGACACACAAGTTGATCATTGAGATCGTTCCTTAGCCGTGTGCGGTGCCCCCCTCCACGATATTACACCTCGATCATATTGTAGCGGTGCTTAGGCGAAGCCCTGCGACGGGAGAACATCAAGATCGTCACCACGCCGTCGTGCTGACGGAACTCCTCCCCGCGCCTCTGCTGGATCAGAGATCGGGGTGTGTCATCGAGCTGTACGTGTGTCAAGAACTCGGAGGTGCCGGAGTAACGGTGCTTGGATCGGTTGGATCGGGAGGACGTACGACTACTTCCTGTACGTTGCGTCAACGCTTCCGCTTCGGTCTACGAGGGTACGTAGACAACACTCTTCCCTCTCGTTGCTATGCATCACCATGATCTTGCGTGTGCGTAGGAAATTTTTTGAAATTACTACATTCCCCAACAGTGATGTCATTGAGTCGCCTGTAGTCGATGCAGAATCGCGAGGTACCGTCCTTATTCTTGACGAGGAGTACTGGCGCCGTGAAGGGGCTCACGCTGTGGGCGATGACGCCGGATTGCAACATCTCTTCGACTTGGCATTCGATCTCGTCCTTTTGCAACGGCGAGTACCGATACGGGCGATCATTCGCCGGTGGTGCGCCGTCCACCAGAGTGACCGCATGGTTGTACTGCCGGTGCAGTGGCAGCTTCTTGGGTTCACCAAACACGTCGGCAAAGTCGTCGAGGACTGCTTCACTGCTGGCGGCGGGGGCTCGTTCTTGTTCGCGCTCAACGCATGCCAGTCCACAACCGCCATGTACCAGATGTCGTTCTCGGCGTGCCACTTGGCGAACTATCCGGCTCGATGTAGTCGATGTTGGTAGTGGTGCCCTTGGGACGAACGCCTTGCAGTGTCACGGTCTCTCCCTGGTGCGCGAAGGAGATGGTCTTCTCCAGCCAGTGACAGTTCATGGGACTGTTTTGCTCGAGCCAGTCCATGCCCAGCACGCCGTCATACGCCCCGAGCACTAGCTGTCGCATGTCCATGCTGAATGTGTGTCCCTGGCACCACCACTAGACAGCTGGAATCATGTTGTCGTAGATCAGGCGCTCACCGTTGGCAACACGCACATCCACGGGCGGCAAGGGCGTGCTGTAGCTTTGATCCGCTCCGCGAACGCCTAAGAGATGAAGCTGTGTGCACTGCCCGAGTCCACGAGGAGCAACATCACCAGATTCCTCACCATAGCTCGAAGGCGAATCGTGCGCGGCGAGTCCCCGCCAGAGACTGCGTGTGTGGAGATGAGGCAGCATTCTGGTGCGGGTTGCTCCGGTACAGGCGCGTCCAGAAGATGGAGCGTGTGCATCGCATCGTCAGGTAGTCGCCCACTTGAATGGTGAGCAACTGCGTCTGCTGCTTGCAACGGTGCTCGCGGGAGTATCAGTCGCCGCACTTGAAACAGAGCCCGTTGGCGCGCCGGAAGTCGCGGAGTTGGCGCTCGCGGGCGAACTCGTCGTTGGTCGGCCGAGGCGCTGCTGCCGCTGCTGGTGGCCGCGGGGGAACCGCGGTGGGCAGGGGCGGGGGACGTCCGGCAGGAATCAGTCGAGGGCACGGGCTACGGGCGTCGTTTTCTTCCTCCTGGATACGGGCCAGCACCGAGGCACGCGTGATGCTAGTCGGAGCCTGAAGACGAACAGCAGCGCGTAGATCGTCTCGCAACCTGAGGAGGAACTGGGTGACGAAGAAGCGCGGGCTCAACGAGGCGTCGAGGGCGAGGAGATGGTACATGTGAGCTTCGAACGCCCCTCTGTACTCTGCCATCGTGCCGGTTTGCCGTAGTTGCAGGAGTTGATGCATCTCCAGCTCGAACTCGTCCGCCCCAAATTCTTCGCGGATCGCAGCACAGAAGGCGTCCCACCTGAGCGCGCGATGAGCTTGACGGTACGCTTGAAGCCAGTGAGCTGCCTGTCCCTCGATGTACAGCGTCGCTATGGTCACCCAATTGTGTGGCGGTACACGGTACAGTTCGAAGTAGGCGACGCAGCGATCGATCCACAGGTACGGGGCTGAGCCATCGAACCGTGGAAAATCATGCTTGGGCGGCTTGGTGAAATACTCCTCTTGCCGCGGCATCTCCATGTCGTGGTGGCCCGGAGCGAGGTCGCGGGGGTGTGGACCGTCGATGCGGCCCCCTCCGTGCCGTAGTTGAAGAAGAGGTGGTCCGTTGTTGATGAGGCGAGGTTGCGGCGCGTGTGGATCCACCGGTGCCGCGGAGGAGCCGGTCAGGGGGCCGCCCTGTGGCGTACTTGGAGGGCGGCCGCGCGGCGAGATCGCGGGCGGTGGTGGTGCGGTGTCGCGCTGTTGAAGCACCTCGTCGACGTCGGCCTGCGTCAGATCCACTTGCTGACGCAGGGGGGCGAGATCGACGGAGACCTGCTTGTTGAAAGCGATCTGCGCCTCTGCTTGCTTGTCGCCGACGAGTTTGCTCTCATCGAAGCGGTTGAGCAGGGACGAGAGCATGGACTTGAGTTCCTCCGACGATTCCGCCATGGAGAGGAGGATATGCTTGGTCTGCGCCGAAGGCTTGGAAGATGGCGCCGTGCCGGCTCGATCGATCTAACCCCACTTATGATTTTGCGTCGATTTGCCGAAGCAATTCAACACCCAAGCAGTGGATGTTACAGATCAATCGGAGCGAAAGCGGGAGGGGGGGGGGGAATCGGCCGGAATTGGAATGGCTCTGATAACCAGTTGTGATGACCTGATGAAGATCAGATCGCACGAGAGGAAAGGGGATGAGATGCAGGAGAAAGGAGGGCAACTTTACTTGCAGGAGAGGAAGGTTCAGAGTACTGGTGAGAGAGACAATGATCGCATACACACAACACGCATGCCTCACGCGCCCACGCAGGGGCTGGCAATATAGCCACTCGCAACTAGGCCCACTGATGATCTGGCCAGCGATGACTTGTCCCTCCCTTTCCTATTGGCTACTCAGGTCCACCGTGGCACTTGCAGGTGCAGGTGTGACACTCCACCCTCATCCTCCTGATTTGAGATCCGTGGACGGATTGAGATCCTGGCTGCCGCCCACCACTCCCTCTCAAATCTCTACAGGACGGTGGCAAGCCCGCTGGTCTACGGGGAGGGTCCGCCTTGAGCTGCAGTAGGAGGAGGAGCTCCCAGACCCCCTTTCACCCCCCCTTGCCCCATGTCACCACCACCAAAAGGAGGCCGACCACCATGGACTTCTGTGTAAATTTGGTCGAAATTAAGCATATCCTCTACTTAGTTTGAGCTTATGTATTCCTCTGATTTTTCTGTAAGTTTAGAGTTTTAGAAGTTAAAAGTTACAGTCATGGTTTACTGTAATTATAGTTGTTCTCTGAACTTTTCTATGTGTTTACAGATTCAGAAAATTTAGCATTCGTGACTTGGTTGCTAGCTTCATAGGCCAGTGTAGTTGGTTACTTTATGCATGTCCATCGCTTGTAGCATCTAATACTGTTTTTTACAGTGCTAGTGTTTATGATTTACATTGTGTACCATGTAAATTTGGTCAAAATTTTAGTATGTTCTTTGTAAAGTTTCAGTCTTTGATCTTTTCTCTTTTTCTTACTGGCTTGTTCTCTATTTATTTTGGGTGACACACCAAGATAAATCCTCCATCAACTGCATATTTCATCGGGAGGGCGTATTATAGGCTGTGAAGAAATAATAACAAGGAGTAGTATGGCGTGGATCTACTGTTTTCAGGTTAACTTTATTTGTAGCAGGCCGTTCCATTCTCTCCTAGGATTTTATCTTGTTAGAAGTGGGTACACTATACCTACTGTGATTCTATAATTTGGTACTTACTATACTCTTTATCGCCTTGTTTTCTGGCTCAGTTAGTGTGTTCAGAATACCATTTCTTTACAGAATGTTGTGATTATAGGAAATTTTATGGAAGTCCCACAGTTTTGTTTCTTACTGCAGTTACCCGTGTTCTGATTTCTTGTTTGAAACTGTTGGGTGTCCTTATTAGTAAACCTTCACCATCTAGTGAAGAATGGATGCATCAACTCTCATGTCATTCACCAAATGAGGAACAGTCCTGTCTCTATTTTAAATTTCCCTTTTAGGTACTATTCATACTAGTAAATGGCACGTGTTGTGAAATGTTATATTTTGAAGACAACTGCTGGACATAAGAATATTTTTATTTGGTATTCATTAACTTATTTGCTTCAAGTAAGATCCTAAACATGCATAAACATGGAGAGTCAGCAACTCATTACTTTATTAATTAATTATCAACAGTAAAAGCATAAATAAAAATGTACTGATGCATCATTGGTTTATACACGGGGAAGTGTAGAGAGTATTAAGTCTCTTATTTATCGTTATACATTACTTCCTCTGTAAAGAAATATAAGAGCGTTTAGATCACAACTTTACGGAGTGAGTAGATGATTATTTGAACAACGACTACATATGTTAGATCGGTTCAAATATACAAAACTTCTAAATAAAAACAAAGGGAATACCATGCCATAACATTTGTAAAATGGATTTATTAAGTGAAGGTAAACCATATTAAGTCCCAACATTTATCACATTCATACTTCCGTTTTACTTGCAGTTCTCTAATTTGATACACGCATTTCTGGATGTTGTACCGCTGCATGTCACTAATACTACTACTAACGTGAGCATGCCAGATGTTTTTAATCTGTATCTCTCATGTTTGCTTGCTATAGTAGTTGCTATACTACACGTGACATGCCAGAACTTTCTAAACAGAGAAGAATCATCCGTACATACTCCCTCCGTTCCGATTTACTCGTCATGGTTTTAGTTTAAATTTAAACTAAAACCACGACGAGTAAATCGGAACAGAGGGAGTACATGCCTGTTCAGATAGGAGGCATGCTGCAGCACAGTGGCGTGGCTGCAGCGAATCCCTGCACTATGTGCCGTTCAATTAGTCTATCCAACGGTCTAAGTTGCAGCCAGGTTGTCCTCTAGCCAAAGATAGTTAATGTGGGCCGTCAGATAAGAAATATCCTACGGTTCATATGGGTTGATATTCATACACTATATAGGAGTATAGATATTTCACCATCCAGTGAAGAATGGCTGCCCTCGGGATGTCGTCGAACTCGGCGAGGATTGCTTCCTTCACCGTCCCTGGGTCGACTCATGCCGCGGTGATCACGAGTGCGGCGGCTCGGAGACGTTTCTCTTCTTCCACCATAGCGGGTGTGCGCTCAATCATGCAATGAGACATGAACGGACAGTTGTTTGAGTCGGAGCAAACGACATCAGCGAGCTCACGTTCTCCATTGCTGGTGTTGTTTTGGGTTGGTGTCTACCACTGAAGCGTAACGCAAAGGTTGTTTGTAACGACCTGGGTTGTGCCCACGAGGTGTGCGTGAGTGGCCTGCTGGGCCGGCCCACTGTGGCCTGTAATGATGTCTACTTATAGGCTAGTGTGAGGAGAGGAGGACATCGATCTGTAAACTGAATATCATTATTCCTAATCCCAAGCCTTCCTCTGTGCTTCTTCTTCCTCTCCAAGCTAATTCCCCTCTGTCTCCACCTACCACATCCTGGCGTGACGCAAGGAGTTGCTGCGATCCCGTAGCATCTGGTACTCAGAGCCCAAATCGATCCGCGTCCTCTGATCCAAGAAATTTTTCGCGATCTTCAAATCAATCCATCGATCAGCTCCTAATTCCAGGCAAAAGGTGCGGATCCCCTCGGGTGATTCTGCGAAAAACACTCCGGTGTACCTGTGTCGGGTCGAGCAGATCGATCGGCAGCAACGGCGCGCTCCAACAAACCGACCTTCTCTGCGCGGATGACGACGGCAGAGCTCTCCCTGGCGAACCTGCAGAAATTGGTGCAGGCCACGATCCAGCAGAGCAAGGCGGTCTCAGATGCGGGGATAGCCACATCGGAGAGGGTGACCGAGCTCCAGGACTTTCTCAACAAATACGCATCCTCGTCCGCCAAGGCATTCGATGCGCTGGCGCAGACGACCACGGCCGCGCTGGGCCGTACGGAGGCCACCCTCGGCCGCGTCCTCATCGCCAACAATTCACTTGACGCAGCGATGGCGGAGATGAAGCGCGCGCTGGATGGAGTGGTACGTCGAGTGGACCAGTTGGAGAGAGCTCCAGCAACGGGCCCTGCACCACCACCACTACCACCACCGCCACCACCGCAACGCTTCAGGCCGCTGCGCACGGAGGGACAGAGCAGCCTGCAAGCGCCGCAGGCGACGGATCTGCGGGGGCCTCGTCAGAATCTTCCCCAACCACACGCTGGTGAGCTATCTCAGACCCGACCCGCAGCCATCAAGTATTTCTCGGATGATCAGGAAGATCCAGATCGCTCCACGGAGTACGGGCACCGATTGCATCACAACAGATACAGACCACGCATTCCTCGGTCTGAATTTCCTAAGTTTGATGGGGAGGATCCTAAGTGGTGGAAACAGCAGTGTGAGAAGTACTTCCGGATGTACAATGTGCAGCAGGATTTATGGGTCGATTTTGCAACAATGCATTTTGCAGGCAATGTAGCGCGTTGGCTTCAGACTTACGAAGCCATGCACACAGTTGACAGTTGGGCAGCCTTGTGTGTTGCAGTGTTCGCCAAATTGAACAGAAACAAATACACCAGAGACATTGATATATTCTTCGCACTGAAACAGATTGACACAGTGGATGAGTATGCCCACCTCTTCGAAGAGCACATGCACAAGATGCTGGTCTATAATCAATCTTATGATGAGACGTTCTTCATCAACCGTTTTGTTCAAGGTCTCAAACCAGGAATAAGAGCACCTGTGAAGCTGCAGCAGCCAAGCACAGTGGATTTGACTTACTCTCTGGCACAAACACAAGAAGCACTCCTGGTCGAAGACACATCTAAATTCAGCAAGAAGTGGGAGCCACGGTTCAGTTCCAAACCATATGTGCATCAGGGTATAATGGGCGCCTCACCAGCTGACAAACGGTCAGAAGAGCAAGCTAAGGTGCCGGACAAAGTTGACACACTCAGAGCTCAGCGTAGGGCAAGAGGAGAATGTTTCAAGTGTGGGGAAAAATATGGCCCGGGACAGAAATGCCCCAGCAAGGTGCAATTACATGTGATGGAAGAATTGTGGGATGCATTGCAGGTGTCTAAATCAGCTTCTAGTGAGTCTGACAGCGAGCAAATGGTCTCTCCACCTGCAGATAAGGACAGTGACGATTGTATGAAACTGTCAGTGCAAGAAGCCACAGGCACATCTTCTAAAGAGAGTATTAAGTTGCAAGGCATGGTGGGAAAACGTCAGCTCTTAATACTGGTAGATTCAGGCAGTTCTACCAACTTCATTAGAGCTGATTTGGCAAAAGAACTCAAGTGCATAACTGAAGAAATCCCTGCAGCAACTGTAGCTGTGGCAAATGGAGGCACTCTACTCTGTAATACTCAAGTGCCAAACCTACAGTGGTTTTGTCAAGGAAACACCTTCAATACTCAGTTCAAAGTGCTTCCCTTAGGCACTTATGATATCATATTAGGAATGCAGTGGCTGGAAACAATGAGTCCTATGTGGGTTGACTGGAGAAAGAAGGTCATGAGGTTTAAGTACCAAGGAGCAAGAATCACACTCAGAGGAGTTAAAGATAAATTCAACTCCTGCACAGCTATTTCTGGAAAACACTTACCAGGCCTCCTCAACACCGGAGCAGTTGAGCAAGTAATCCACCTTTGTCATATGGCAGAGAAACCTATGTCAGAAACCTGCATTCCACCTGAAGTTCAGCCACTTCTTGACAAGCATCATCAATTGTTCACTACTCCTGACTCCCTTCCTCCCCATAGGGAATTTGACCATAAGATACCTCTATTACCTGGAGCAAAACCTATGAATGTTAAACCATACATGTATAATCCCATGCAAAAACAGGAAATAGAAACACAAGTGACCACCATGCTTAATCAGGGAGTTATACAGCATAGCACCAGTTTCTTTGCTTCCCCTGTGCTGCTGGTCAGAAAGAAAGATGGCACCTGGAGATTCTGTGTAGATTATAGAATGCTCAACTCAGTTACAGTGCAATATAAATATCCCATGCCTGTTGTGGAGGAACTGCTGGACGAATTAGCAGGAGAAAAATACTTCTCAAAGTTGGATTTGAGAGCTGGCTATCATCAGATCAGATTGGTGGAGGGAGAGGAACACAAAACTGCTTTCAAAACCCATCATGGCCTGTATGAATTCAAAGTCATGCCATTTGGGTTAACCAATGCCCCTGCAACTTTTCAAGCTGCCATGAATATGCTGTTTGCACTGTTACTGAGAAAATGTGTCCTAGTTTTTATGGATGATATCCTTATATATAGTGCAACTTTGGAAGAGCACCTGCAACACTTGGAACAAGTCTTCACCATTTCGCACGAAAACCAACTATATGTCAAGCTGAGCAAGTGTTCTTTTGCCCAGCAGGAGTTGGAATACCTTGGTCATGTAATCAGTGCAGCAGGAGTTCAGACTGACCCTTCTAAAATCTCAGCTGTCAGAGATTGGCCAGTACCAACAAATGTGAAGCAAGTGAGAGGGTTTCTAGGCCTTACTGGATATTATAGAAGGTTCATTAAACACTATGGAATTATCAGCAGGAGCCTCTCTGATTTGCTCAAAAAGGATGCAGTGTTCACCTGGACACCTACTACAGAAGCTGCATTTCAGAGCCTAAAAACTGCCTTAGCCCAAGCTCCTGTACTAGCTCTGCCTGATTTCAAGAAAACCTTCATGATTGAAACTGACGCCAGCAACAATGGAATTGGGGCAGTATTAATGCAAGAAGGGCACCCCATTTCCTATCTAAGCAAAGCACTGGGCCCCAAGGCTCAAGCACTCTCCACCTATGAGAAAGAGTGTTTAGCTGTCATTCTTGCTGTGGATAAATGGAGAAGTTATCTGCAGCATGCCCCATTTACATTGGCAACAGACCATAGGAGTCTGACACACTTGCAAGATCAAAAAATCAGTAGTCCTATGCAACAGAAAGCACTATTGAAGTTGCTGGGCCTGAGGTATAATATACTATACAAAAAAGTACAGGAAAATACAGCAGTTGATGCTCTCTCAAGATCACCTTCTCCTAGTGAGCTGCATACAATTTCCTTCTGCACACCTAAGTGGCTGGCTGTGGTCTCTGAAGGATATCAGCAACATGAGGAAGACAAACAATTGCTTCAAGAACTAGGTCTCTCGGGCTCAAATGACAAGGGATATGTGTTGCATCAAGGTATCATCAGATACAAGGACAGAGTGTGGTTAGGTCATAACAATGAGGCTCACAAAGCAATTATGTTATCCTTACATGCTAGTGGAGTGGGAGGTCACTCAGGGTTCCAGGGTACTTACCAAAGGATTAAAGCCTTGTTTGCCTGGCCTGCTATGAAGCAAGATATTCAGAGCTATGTGAAAGAGTGCACTGTGTGTCAACAAGCAAAAGCTGAACATATTAGGAAACCTGGCTTGCTCAGCCCTCAGCCAGTACCTAAAGAAGCATGGAACTTTTTTACTATGGATTTTATTGGAGGCCTTCCCAAGAGCAAAAATTTTGACACTATTCTGGTGGTCATTGACAAGTTTAGCAAGTATGGCCATTTCCTCCTTCTGGCTCATCCATTCACTGCTCTCCAAGTAGCACAACTTTACCTGGACAATGTGTACAAACTCCACGGCCTTCCTATGGTGATAGTCATCGATCGAGATCCTATCTTCACAAGCACTTTGTGGCAAGAGCTGTGCAAATTAACTGACACAAAAATGAATATGAGTTCTGCAAGTCATCCAGAAACTGATGGTCAGTCTGAGAAACTCAACCAGTGTTTGGAAACATTTCTCTGGTGCATGGTACACTCTGCCCCAAAGAAATGGGCTTATTGGCTGCCACAAGCAGAGTACTGGTACAACACTAACTACCACTCAGCGCTGGGCAAAACACCATTTCAAGTCCTCTATGGATATCAACCCAGACACTTGGGTGTTGCAAATCTTCAGAGCTCGCTATCATCTGATCTGTCAGGCTGGTTAGCAGAACGCAACCTGATGCAAGGCCTGATCAGGGAGCACCTGTTGCGTGCTCAACAGCGCATGAAAGCACAAGAGGATAAACACCGGTCAGATCGGCAGTTTGCAGTAGGGGAATGGGCATACCTAAAACTTCAGCCCTATGTGCAACAGTCAGTAGTCCCAAGATCCAATCACAAGCTCGGATTCAAATACTTTGGCCCTTATCAGATTTTGGAAAAGTGGGTGAAGTGGCTTACCATCTTGCCCTGCCAGCGTCCAGCAAAATACATCCAGTGGTCCACGTCTCGCTGTTGAAACCAGCACAGCCTCCAGTGCAGAATGACAGCACCACTGATCTGGCTGCCCTTCAAATCTCAACACCGCTGAATCCGGCTCAGGTATTATAGTCTCGTTTGGTGCAAGTAGGCAGACACACTCGGGCGCAAGTCAAGATTGCTTGGCGTGGCCTTCCTCTCTCGATGGCAACCTGGGAGTGGGCTTCACTGCTGGCACCAGCGACAACGGCAAGATGATGAATAGTATGAGGGTGTCCTGGTTCTCAAGGGGAGGGGCATGTAACGACCTGGGCTGTGCCCACGAGGTGTGCGTGAGTGGCCTGCTGGGCCGGCCCACTGTGGCCTGTAATGATATCTACTTATAGGCTAGTGTGAGGAGAGGAGGACATCGATCTGTAAACTGAATATCGTTATTCCTAATCCCAAGCCTTCCTCTGTGCTTCTTCTTCCTCTCCAAGGTATTTCCCCTCTGTCTCCACCTACCACATCCTGGCGTGACGCAAGGAGTTGCTGTGATCCTGTAGCATTGTTTTATGGTTTTGGCACGACCCGCGGTCTATCTTATATAAACATGCACGCCTTCAAATGAATGTGTCACACACTGAGCCTGCCGACAGCTGCCAGGCTACGGTTTGAAATGAGAGCCATCAAACCAGGACACACATCTGAACGCCACGTACAGAAGACAGTAGTCACCAGGCGCGCTCCAAATTACTCCCTCCGTCCCATAATGTAGGCATTTTTTTGACACTACACTAGTATAAAAAAATATCTTACATTATGGAACGGAGGGAGTAGGTACTGTGTGCGTATCAATGACACACAGATGTGTGTTCTGAACGGCAGAATGGACAAATCTAACCTCGAGACGAAAGTATTTCACAAACTGAACGGTTTGAAAAAAAATCATTCAGCTGACCCTTTTATGTAGCGCCCTACATCCAGATGCCACACTATACTGTGCAGCGTCTAACTCTCAGGCGCTACATATCTGACCAGCATGATATGCATCTGCTGTCTAAAAATCGCTAAGTCAATGTGTAACGCCTAAGAGTTAGACGCTACTGTTGGAATTTGCTAGTGGGCTTTTGGCCCAAAGCACAACTAAAATTCTGAAATTCTCTTGGCCCATTCATGCACACATGTGAGTGGAGTGAGTGAGGCTAAAGTTTAGTCCCACCTCATAAGTTGAGAGAGAGTTGCACCTCTTTATAAGGTGAGCTCTCCTACCACTTGTATGAGCATGAGAAGAGGAGACCTAAACTCACGCTCCTCCTCCTCGCTCGCCTCGCCACGCCACGCCACGCCTCGCCTCGTCACGACGCACCGCGCCGCGGGTTTGAGCCGAGCCGAGGATAGAGCTATGCACGTTGTCTATATTTTTGCTGCTTGGAAAAAATTAATGAGTCATTAATTAATAATTAACGGATGCGTTAATTACTGAACCGTTTCCGATTCTTTTGGATCGTGACGACTCGGACGTGGGGTTTACTCCCACGACCTACCCGACCCGCACTATATAGTCAGGCAGACGTCTACCCTAGCCACGGTCGCTTCGTATGGTTTCTCACCATCGTTCTAGACCATTCGCCGCCAAGCAAGTCTTCTCCATCCCTCCTTTCGGCGTGCACCGGGAGAAGGGACAATAGGCCTCCGGAACCCCGCCTCTCGTGATCCTGTACGGGAGAGGTGCGATGAGGATTTTGGGGAGCGCACTCGCGTGACTGCTGGCAGCGACGACTTCTCGAACGACGACTTCTTCCCTGACCTCGGCAACCTCATCCTCGTCGACATGGGCGACAACGTCAATGCCAGCGGTGCTGCTCCCGCTGCACCGTATGTGATTCTATCTTTCCTGTTCGAGATCGTGGTAGAATTCATGTTTCTAGTATGTGCCCTAGATGTGATCTGTTCATCTACTATGCTACTTCGCATGATTATTTCAATCTCTGCCACTGTAGTCATGATTTATCTTCTGCTAATTCGGATTAAACCTCATAGTAATTTGCTCGTATTTCCAACAATCCAAAAACCTGAGTATAGGCAATTTGCTCCGAGTGGTTTTGCTGCGCATCTGAAGCCGCATGCCTTTAAGGGGGCGCAATATAAAAGGTGGCGCACGAGAGCAGTCTACTAGTTTCAGACCATGGGCTGCTATGACGCCATCAAGGGCAAGCCTGAGGGCGATCTTAATCCGGCACAGCTGGAAACTTTTGAGAAGATCGATACTCTCTTTAAAGGCGCTCTTCTGGGTGTTCTTGATGACTCCATTGTGGACTCATATATGTCATTTGAGAACGGCAAGGACATGTGGGCTGCGCTCGAGGCCAAGTTATATGGATAGAAAGAAGAAAAGTTAGGATATTGTACCTTCTCTAACATTCCTTATCAATGTTAGAGGATCTGGTTCCGGCTGAGAAACTGGGGAAGACAGGGGTGAGGGGCGGTGTGGAGGAGGATGTGGGTGGGTGGGGGCGTGGCATTTGGACCAATGGATATTGAATGAGTTCAATACCTGTTCTTGCTTTCTTTTGTAGGGATGCCGAGCTGGTTGTATGCCGTACATTTTCCAGGCTGCCAGTGTAAAAAGGAGCACGCACCCATGATCTGCCGTGAGGCATACAGATCATGATCAAAAGGACGAACAATAAAAATGATAGGCAATGTGCACAAGGATGCATGTGGGCGGATCGTAGAAAGACAAAACCATTTTATCTCGTTTTTTTAGCCTCCAACTCCACCGCACGACCCCGAACGGATGTCTGATTTGGCCGGATTTTATCCCTTTGGGGCACCAATGGGTACGCCCGTGTCCGGTCTTGTCCGTTGGGTCGTGCGTGCGCCCACCGCGCGGCCGCACCCCAAATCACGTCTGTGTTGGACATGATTAAAAAAACAGAAAAACGTAAATAAAATGACTAAAATAAATAAATAAGCGCAGTTTAATAAAAATAAAACTTAGTTAGGGTGGTCACGGCCACAAAACGGCCCAGTTTAGCAGTTCACACAGTGCCATAATTAACATAAAAAAAACACTGCCGCGCGCTCCAGCCGCACCGTCGATGCCATGGCCCTCGCCGTCTTCATCAGTGACCGCCGGTGTCATCGTCGTCGCTGACGAGGTCGACATAGGCCGGCGGCGTCCAGAGGTGGGGCGACAACGTGTGGTACATGGGGCCGGCCTGGAAGGCCGGAGGTGCCTGCACCACCTCCTCCCGTGGTGAGGTATCCTGAGGGAGTCCTAGACTAGGGGGTGTCCGGACAGCCGGACTATCATCGTCCGCCGGACTCCAAGACTACGAAGATACAAGATTGAAGACTCCGTCCCGTGTCCGGATGGGACTTTCCTTGGCGTGGAAGGCAAGCTTGGCGATACGGATATGTAGATATCCTACCATTGTAACCGACTCTGTGTAACCCCAGCCCTCTCCGGTGTCTATATAAACCGGAGGGCTTAGTCCGTAGGACACAACATACATTACAACAATCATACCATAGGCTAGCTTCTAGGGTTTAGCCTCCTTGATCTCGTGGTAGATCCTCTCTTGTAATACCCATACCATCAATATTAATCAAGCAGGACGTAGGGTTTTACCTCCATCAAGAGGGCCCGAACCTGGGTAAAACATCGTGTCCCTTGTCTCCTGTTACCATCCGCCTAGACGCACAGTTCGGGACCCCCTACCCGAGATCCGCCGGTTTTGACACCGACATTGGTGCTTTCATTGAGAGTTCCTCTGTGTCGTCACCGATAGGCTCGATGGCTTCTTCAATCAACAACAACGCTGTCCAGGGTGAGACTTTTCTCCCCGGACAGATCTTCGTATTCGGCGGCTTCACACTGCGGGCTAATTCACTTGGCCATCTGGAGCAGATCGAAAGCTACGCCCCTAGCCGTCAGGTCAGGTTCGGAAGCCTAAACTTCACGGCCGACATCCGCGGAGACTTGATCTTCGACGGGCTCAAGCCACAGCCGAGCATGCCGCACTGTCACAATGGGCATGATCTAGCTCTGCCGCCGGACAGTGCCTTGGTGGCCGCACACGAATCCGCTCCGGCCCTCAGTCCAGAGCCGATCGCCCAGATCGAGGACCGGCGGCTGGACACCGCCTCGGGGGCTGCAACTTCCGCAGCGATGGAGCCGAACACTGACCTTGTCCCCCATAAAGCTCGTGACTCCGAGGTGCCGGACTCCCTGCCGGACTCTGAACCTCCTGCGCCCCAGCCAATCGAATCCGATTGGGCACCGATCATGGAGTTCACCGCTGCGGACATCTTTCAGCACTCGCCCTTTGGCGACATCCTAAATTCGCTAAAGCATCTCTCGCTATCCGGAGAGCCCTGGCCGGATTATGGCCAGGATGGTTGGGAAGCGGACAACAAAGAAATTCAAAGCCCACCCACCTCCCACTTTGTAGCCACTGTCGACGATCTAACCGACATGCTAGACTATGACTCCGAAGACATCGACGATATGGACAACGATGCCGGAGACGATCAAGAACCAGCGCCTACAGGACACTGGAAGACCACCCCAACACACGACGTATACATGGTGGATACCCCAAAAGGAAGCGATAACGAGGACCAACGGGGCGCGACAAAGGATAATCCCGCCGATAAGCAACCAAAACGGCGGCGCAGACGCAGCCCCAAGTCCCGCCTCGATAACAACAGTGCTCCTAATGACCCAGCAATAGAGCAGGGCAAACCTGTGGACGACGAACATACAGCCAAGCAACCGTCCGAACAGGACGAGTCGGATAATCAATCCATGCCCGGCGAAACCAACAGTCCAGACGACCTCACGCCAGACACACCACCGGAGAATAAGGACCTTCGAAAAAGACTCGTCGCCACTGCAAGAAGTTTGAAGAAGGAAAAACGGAAGCTCAAAACAGCGGAAGACATACTCAGAATGAGGTGGAGCAAAGTGCTCAAAACCGCAGACAAATACGGCAATGTCCATCAATCAAAGAGCTACCCGAAGCGCAAGCTGCTACCAGAATTTGACGAGGAAGCCATAGAGCCCCCACAGTCAAAAAACGAAGAGGCCGCCTGGCCGGATAGACGGCCAGATGATAGGCCAAAATCTACAAGCGGCGCCGCGCACAAGCCGACTCATGACCCTGGGAAAACAGATGGCCCAGCCAGGTCCATCTACAGGCCAAAAAAGAGGGCCCCAGGAAGCAACACAACACGCCAAGTGTTCGAAGACAGCGGTACACCCAAATACAGGGGCGCCGCACACCCACTATGTTTCACCAATGAGGTGCTGGATCATGAATTCCTAGCAGGGTTTAAACCCATAAACATAGAGGCTTACGACGGAACAACAGACCCTGGAGTCTGGATAGAGGATTATATACTACACATACACATGGCCAGAGGAGATGACCTCCACGCCATAAAATACCTACCCCTCAAGCTCAAAGGGCCAGCTCGGCACTGGCTCAAAGGCCTCCCAGAAAACACTGTTGGAAGTTGGGAAGAGCTTGAAGACGCGTTTAGAGCAAACTTTCAAGGGACTTATGTCCGCCCTCCGGATGCGGACGATCTAAGTCATATAACTCAACAACCCGGAGAGTCAGCGCGCAAATTCTGGAACAGGTTCCTTACTAAAAAGAACCAAATAGTCGACTGTCCGGACGCCGAAGCCTTAGCAGCTTTTAAACACAACGTCCGAGACGAATGGCTCGCCAGACACCTCGGCCAAGAGAAGCCGAGGACAATGTCCGCGCTAACAAGCCTCATGACCTACTTTTGCGCGGGGGAAGATAGCTGGCTAGCAAGATGCAGCACCAGCGACCCGAGTACATCCGAGATTAGAGATGGAAATGGAAAATCACGGCGCAGAAAGGATCAGCGCCGGAATAAAGAAAAAAGCCCAAAGAATACGGCGGTCAACGCCGGATTCAAAAGCTCGCGGCCAAACAACAAAACACTGCCTCTTAAGGATAACAGTGATGAGCTATCCAACTTAAACAAAATTTTGGATCGAATATGTCAAATCCATAGTACCCCCGGAAGGCCTGCAAACCACACCCACCGAGATTATTGGGTTTTCAAACAGTCTGGCCGACTCAACGCCGAACACAAGGGGCTCGACGCATCGAGCGAGGATGATGATAAATCCCACCAGCAGAGCACCGAAAAACAAAAGACTTTCCCACAAGAAGTCAAAGCAGTAAACTCACTTCATGTGATAATACGGAAAAACAATGCGGCACCCGCTAAGATGGGTCTCGCACGGTCCACCCCAGCGGAAACTCGAGATTGGATGTCAAAACCAATCACTTTTGACCACCTGGATTATTCCAAAAGTGTTCGAAATGCAGGATGGACTGCTCTGATATTGGATCCTATAATCGACGGACTATAATTTAAAAAAGTCCTGATGGACGGAGGCAGTGATTTAAACCTGCTATATCCAAACACAATCCGCAAGTTGGGGATAAACCTTACTAAAATTCGACACAGCCACACTTCCTTTAAAGGAGTGACGCCAGGCCCTTACGCCAAGTGCACAGGCTCCTTATTACTAGAAGTTGTGTTCGGGTCACCGAACAACTCCCGACGCGAAAAACTAATCTTTCATGTCGTCCCGTTCAAAAGTAGCTATCAAGCACTATTGGGACGTGAAGCTTTTATCCGCTTCAACGCCATACCACATTACGCGTCTCTCACACTTAAAATGCCCGGTGCACGTGGCATCATTTCATTGCGAGGGTCATTCAAAGACCCCGGACACGGCTAGACGAGTTCGGCATAAATAAGCTAGGGGCTCCCTAGCCGCACACCCCTTAACAAGGGGTTGTGCGTATAAGCAACAATGAGCTAATATAGACTCTGTTTTACTTATTAATATTTTTCATATACTTTTTCTCGCACGATTTCCTTTCAAACTAAGTTCCTCTCTTTTTACAGATGAACAACATGCACACCCGTCCAGAATAACGGCACAACGGAGATACAGGCGCAGACGTGCAGTAGGGACCCGTCGCAAGGATTCTTTTCAGATTAAGACCCTGCGTAAACCTTTTTTTACTGTCTCTTGTTGCTATAATCCCTTGGTTTCTCATTATAACCAGAGTGGAGCCTGATGTTTTGGCATCGGCCGCGTCAGAGGACCTCGCCCGTACCTGGACACTAGGGGCTTAGGGCATTGTTCTGCCCATTATTATATAGACCGAACACCTTAGGGAGTGTTCGGCGTCTCGAGTTAGGCCTTATATGCATCAGCTCTGAATCATGTCTTTGGTCAAATGTTGGGTTTGCCCGGCTCCTGTGTTTTGCTGCCTTACGTTCCGTATCATCGGCTAACGCGGCACCAGGAGAACTACTGCGATTGTGCCCCAGTTCGGCTGGGCGAGCACCTCAGTAGAGAAAGCCGAAAACTGACTGTCATGATACAACGAGAGACTGGTCAACCACTCGATCGACCACCGGAATGTTTAGAATTCCTCCGCTTTGACGAAGGACCATTTCCCGGTCAGGCACACACGCGCCCTGAATTCGGAGAGCGCGGTGCCCCCAGGGGCTATATCGTAGCCCCACCCTCGAACTCCAATGGCTAAGTGAAAGTGATAAAGCATCATAGTCCGGTTGCCTCGTTTGCTACGCTACCACCTCCTCAACAGGACCGAGACGTCGGATTAAGTGTGAAAATGCGCTATTTTTTGCGAACACCCCCGCACCTTGTGCGTGGGGGATGAAGCCGAAGACTGCCATCTTTCAGGTTATACACACGTATACATAAACGGCCACATAGGAGATATCTCAATACTTGGAACGCACAAGTATAAAAAGCGATTACATCATAACCATTGTTTTACAAGATAAAACGTTCATTTGAACGTGACATTTTTCGAGCACTGCGACTCTATTACATGAGCACCACGCATAACTTCCCCAAAATAGTGCTCGGCGGGTAATCAGCTTTCGTCCGAGCCCTGGGTCGCAACAGCGGTGGCATCCATCTCTGTCCAATGTGTCTTCACACGGGCAAGGGCCATCCGCGCACCCTCTATGCAGGCCGACCGCTTCATCTCCTTGATATGTGGCACCGCCCCAAGAAACTCCTGCAATAAGCCAAAATAGCTCATCGGCTTGGGCCTCTCCGGCCAGACATGAGTCACGATATCCGTCATGGCAAGTCCGGACAACCTATTCAGCTCAGCCCATTCGGCCAACCGATCGGTCAGCGGAAGTGAACGATCCGGACTATGGAATTGAGACCAAAATAGCTCTTCCGTCTTGTGATCCTTCTGACTTCGGAAGTGCACAACGGCATCCGCCGCACTCGTCGCTAAGTCCATATATGGATCCTCCGGACCCCACAACTGGCCAAGCTAGGCATACTTTGGATCCGTAAACCTACGGCGTAGCAGAAAAGGCTTGCCAGCCACAATGTCTCCGGCCTGACGCAGCTCCTCCTTCATAGCCCGCATTGCAGAACGGGCATCCTTGGCTTCGGTGGTGGCCTTCCCCAGGTCTTCTCGCTCCGATAGGCACTCCTTTTCAAGAGCCTCATTGCGGTCGGTAGCATCCTTCAATTTCACGGCCAATTCGGCCATCTCTTCCCTGCTTAGGCAGTGTGCAGCCCTTTTGGCTTCTAACTCCTCGGTCGCCCTCGAGGTAGCCGCATCACTCCTTCTGGCTTGCTCCTTGGCTTGAGCAAGTTCGGCCCGACGGCTCTCCATAGCAGCAGCACCATCTGCGTCAAGCATAAATATTGTAAGAGGTGGGCTTTAGCTCCCTTAAATAGGTGACTGCGGAGAATTAATTTACCTTGCGACTCGTCAAGTCGCCTGTTGACTAGCGCGATGTCTGCATCCGCCACATTGAGTTGCCGCATTAATTCGGCAACTCCATCAGTCCGGCTAGTCCCAGGACTATCCGCCACCTACATAGGAAAGGCGACTCTCAATACACGCGATTTTGATCCTCGGCACGCTGTCGCTTTCGACAACCTACTGAGTCTCAGGGGCTACTATCTATACATGGCGCACTTTCATGTGCAAAACTATCAAAAAAAAGGCGCGTCGTTTTTACATACCTCAAAACCCGCCAGCAAACTCCTGACGACATTATGCAATCCTCTTTCGGCGGACCAAATCCTTCCAATCACCGTACTCATCAAGGCACGGTGGTCTTCTGAGATGGACGCCCTCTCAAGCAGATCCTTCAGCTCCCCCGGCCGAACACTAGTCGACGCCGAACTCTTCGGCTCTACCGGGCTCGGGGATACCCTCTGTGACGACACTTCAGGCTCATCCGTCCTATCCGACGGTGCAGCAGACGGAGGCGTCTCGCTCTCCACCATCTCCGGACGAAGATCCCCCGAAGATGAGCTCATCTGAGAAGGTCGCAGGTCCGAACTACAGGGTAAAAATTTCGGTTATCCTCAGAAGCACAAATAGGGATGTTTCTTATTAACAAACTCCCCCTTTTTTTACTCACGGCTTGCTGGAGGGTTGATTCTTTAGAGAAGACTGTGCGGCCGGGGCCTCCCCGGACGCAGGACCCTCTGGTGAAGATTTCTTCCCCCGCTTAGGGGCTTTGGCCTCCGGGTTTTCGGAGGTGGTCCTCTTCTCCCCCTGGAGGGAGGGATTCTCGATCCCCCTTCTTCAAGCGCCCCCTTGGGCGAGGCGGTAGCTCCTCTGTTTTCCCCTTCGCCTTCTTCTGAAGGTGCAACCTCCAACATTCTGACCAGCACAGGCTCCGGCGCGGTCTCTGGGAGCGGGGCCGGACACCCTATCAGCTTTGCTTGCGCTATCCACTCCTGTTGAAGGATAACGGGTTAAAGGGCGAATCATAGAAAGGCAAACAAATGGTACGTCCGAACACTAAGCTACTTACTTGAGTATCCAGGCTATTGCAGCTTAGGCCGGCATCCTCGGTCAATTCCGGACACACCTCTTGTGATCCGAAGAACAACTTGTACATCTCCACGGGTGTCGCACCCATGAAGTGTTGGCGAATCCGTGGTCCCTCCGGATTGAACTCCCATAGCCGGAGAGGACGGAGTTTGCAGGGCAAGAGATGCCTAATTAGCATGACCTGCACCACCACGACCAGATCGATCTCCCTCGCTTGGAGGTCTCGAATCCGGACCTGCAATAGGGGCACGTCTTTTGACGGCCCCCAATTGAGCCCTTGGTTGACCCACGACATCAACCATTGTGGAGGTCCGGAGCGGAATGGAGGCGGCGGCTTCTGCCTGCTGCCCTTTGGAACGGTGATATAGAACCACTCCTGTTGCCACAAGCCGAGCTCCTCTTGGAAGGAGCCCTTGGGCCACGGGGCATCCGCCCTCCTGCTTACGGCCGCCCCGCCGCACTCTCTTGACGCCCCCCGATCATCTTTGGCTCCACATTGAATGTCTTCAGCCACAGGCCAAAGCGGGGGGTGACGCGAAGGAAGGCTTCACAGACGATGATGAATGCGGAGATATGGAGGATGGACTCCGGAGCCAAGTCATGGAATTCCAACCCATAGTAAAACATGAGCCCTCTCACAAAAGGATCCGTCGGGAAGCCTAAACCCCGACGGAGGTGGGATACAAAGACGACATACTCGCCGGGCTCGGGGGTGGGGATGGCCTGCCCTTCGGTGGGCAACCTGTGCGAAATCTCGTAGGACAGGTACTTGGCTTCTCGCAGCTTTAGCACATCCTCCTCCGTAACGGAGGAGGGCATCCACCGGCCCTGAAGGTCGGAGCCGGACATTGTTGAAGGTCCGAAGCGCTCGAATCTGGGGCTCTGGGTGTTGGAACTTGGAGCGAGGAGAAGATTCGGTGGAAGATTGAAGAAAAGGAACGAGCCTTGGTCCTATTATAAAGAGGGAGAATACCAAGAGCCGTCTCCGTGACCGTTCGGGACTCTCCTTCGATAGAGGAGGCGTGGCGATGGGCGCGGTTGGGTTACCCACGTCCGTATTGATGAGAATCCCAGAATAAGGGGAACACGATCTCTGCTTCGACAAGACGTGCCAAGGAAACCACTTCGCTAAACGCGCTGAGACGGTATAATAAAAAACGATTCAAGTAAAGGCTTGGTAGTGGTGTGACGTCATGCCACAAAATACGTCAGCAGATTGAACTTGTGTATATATTATTCTCTCTATGGTGGAACGTGGAATTTATTTTGCAGAGCCGGACACTATCCTGGTGTTCACAATCTTCTCTGGATTATTCGAAGAAGGAACCCGCCTTGCAATGCCGAACATTATGCGTGCCGGACTTATCGTCATTGAAGCCTGGTTTAGGGGCTACTGAGGGAGTCCTGGACTAGGAGGTGTCCGGACAGCCGGACTATCATCGTCCGCCGGACTCCAAGACTACGAAGATACAAGATTGAAGACTCCGTCCCGTGTCCGGATGGGACTTTCCTTGGCGTGGAAGGCAAGCTTGGCGATACGGATATGTAGATCTCCTACCATTGTAACCGACTCTGTGTAACCCTAGCCCTCTTTGGTGTCTATATAAAATGGAGGGCTTAGTCCGTAGGACACAACATACATTACAACAATCATACCATAGGCTAGCTTCTAGGGTTTAGCCTCCTTGATCTCGTGGTAGATCCACTCTTGTAATACCCATACCATCAATATTAATCAAGCAGGACGTAGGGTTTTACCTCCATCAAGAGGGCCCAAACCTGGGTAAAACATCGTGTCCCTTGTCTCCTGTTACCATCCGCCTAGATGCACAGTTCGGGACCCCCTACCCGAGATCCGCCGGTTTTGACACCGGCACCTCCCGCTCCAGTGACCGCGGCGGCGTGGGGCACCAGTTCACGCCCCCCCACGGCGTCGGCCATCTCCAGCGCGGTGCACGACCAACTCCATTGCTGGCCCACCAGGCCCGGGTGGAACGCGACCACCGGCTCCTCCTCCATCGCCTCCTCCCTCCTCTCCTCCTCCTTGACGGCCGCCATCTGCAGCTCGGGGAAGGCTACGTCGCCGGTGGCAGAGAGTGCCATGGCCTCCTTCAAGCCGTCCCATTGGCGCTCGTCAAGCGTGAGCCGGGCCTCCTCCTCCGCTGTCATGCAAGGAGGTGGAGGTGGTGACGGAGACGGGGAAGGCAACGGCGTGGGCGTGAGGCTGCGCACCCGCGTATGCCCGCACGCCTCTAGACGTGGCCGACGCGGCCCCGACATCGTGCCGGCGAAGTACGACGCGCGGCATGTGTCGTGCTCGTCCTGAAGCCATGTGTCCCACAGCACGGAATCGGGGGCGTACCTGTCGTCATAGTATAGGTCGTCAGGGAGGAGGCGGCGGTGGCGCTCGATCTCATCGCGGCGCGCACGGCCGCCCACTAGCACCGACGGGATCGGGACCCGGTCGGCGCTGAGGTGCCATCTGTCGGGGAGGTGGACATCGCTCCACGGGACCGGCGTCCTCGTCTCCCAGTAGTGCCGGCACACGTCCGTGCAGAGGTACTACCGGTCGCGCTCGCCGGCGGGCCTAAGGGCGCTGGTGAAGGCGGCCGACGCGGGGGCTCGACGGGAGGAGCTTGGCGGTGATGCGGGATCCTCCTTCTTCACGGAGCCGCGGCGGTGGCCCGAGGAGGAGCCGGCCTCGCGGTCGTGCTTCCCCTTGCGGCCGTAGTTCCATAGCCCCATGGTTGCAGCCGGCCGGCGAGTTCGAGGACGGGGAGCGGCTAGGGTTTGGTCGTGTCGGCTTTCGAGGGGGCAGAGAGGGGCCGGAGTGGGGAAGTGGATATGAGGACGACGATCGGTCCACGGGTCCCATTTAAGAAGGACGGCGACCGTCCGGTGGCCGGATGACAGGTGGGGCCACCCGCCCGTGCGCATTTATGTTGCTAGATGGGAGGTAGGTGGCCGCCTGCCACGCGGCCCCGACGCGGACGAGCACATGTCTGTTTGCCATCCGCTGTGACCCAAACCAGGCACAAGTTTGCGCTCGAAATGGGTCGGCCCGGACACGAAACGGACAAGATGGGTCCGGGCCCTCGCGCGCTGGGCCGCCCGGTTTGTCCCTTTTACCCCAAACGTATGGGGCCGGACGAAATGGGGTCGCACGGTGGAGTTGGCCTTACAGGGGGAGGCCGTGCTCTCGTGTCACTCCTCTTACGGGTGAAGTGAGGTGACATTTTTATATAAAAAAACATAATGCACATGGACATTCGCCGCCGCACCGGAGGGGGGGTGCATCTTATGGGGACTCTTAACCGTCATTGATGGGGAAGAGGTAGAGAGCAATTGACCCTCATTTTCAATTTTGACAAAATGTATAGTTCAAAGGGGGGTGCACTCGTCTTACACGTAAACGGGAATCGACCATCCATTTTTAATGGACGTCTGTGTTGCAAGCACGTGGGACATCCATTTTACAATTTGAGAACTTTAAGCAATTGCACCTTTACCAACTTTTCGGGTGTATGAACCTTTCTTTCTAGGCGTGTGTTTGGCTACCTAATGGAGTGTTTGAGAGATGCTGGGTAGGCAGAGAAAGAGAGATGATTGATGTAGGATGTGAGATCAATATACAATACAATTGCATCATTAGGGCGTTTGGATGGGGGCCACGTCATATGGGTGAATGAGACATCCCCTTCGACCACATCGACATACTCCCTCCATTTATTTTTTCTCTGCACATAACTTTTGTCCATTTTTCCCTAATTAGCCTGCGTGTTACCTTTCGCTTCGGGTTGTTTCCAACTATGCCCCGCATCCGCCGCGCATGCATGCGTTGTTTTATCAGAGGCAGCAGCGCTCCAGCCAATGGAAACGCCATGCAAATAGGCCCATAGCCTGCGCGTGGGTGAGAGAAAACAACACTGATGCGGCCACCCAATCCGTTGCATGCAGGAATTAAATAACTTTGACTTTCTCAGTGCATGCATAGGGGTAAACTGGTCCAAAAAGACGCGCGAAGGCTTTCCTTGGTATCCGTGTTCGTAGTTATGCACAGAGAAAATAGGATCGGAGGGAGTACCACTCGGCACCTCCGTCATGCATTGCAAGAACCATTAATACACCTACAGTAGGAACCCTTTTTTTAAGGAACGAGAACCCTTGCACATAACGTAGACCGTGAGCATATCGACAACTCTTACTCGTCGTTGATGGGAAAGAGGACGAGAGAGATCAACCCTCATTTTTCAATTTGGTCGGAATGTCACATAGTGCACACATGGTGGCACTCCCCTTACAGGTGAATGATACACCGAGGTGACATTTTTATCAAAAATAAAAAGCCATAGTGCACATGGGCTTTCGGGGGGGGGGGGCATTTTATGGGTGAGCAACACCCCTCCCCTTGGTCGACCGCATCGACATATCACGCGAAACCTCCGTCATGCACTGCGAGAACCATCAATACACCTATAGTAGGAACCCTTTTTTAAGGAACGAGAACCCTTCCACATATCGTAGATTGTGAGTATATCGACAGCTCTTACTCGTCATTGATGAGAAAGAGGGCGAGAGCGATCGGCCCTCATTTTTCAATTTGGTCGGAACATCGCATAGTGCACATTGGGTGGTACTCCCCTTACAGGTGATCGAGAAAACGAGGTGACATTTTTATACATGGGCCTTCGGGGGGGCACATCTTATGGGTGAACGACACCCCCCTTCGACCGCATCGACATATCACGCATAACCTCCGTCATGCACTGCGAGAACCATCAATACACCTACAGTAGGAACCTTTTTTAAGGAACAAGAACCCTTCCACATAACATAGATTGTGGACATTTCGATAGCTCTTACTCGTCATTGATGAGAAAGAGGGCGAGAGCGATCGGCCCTCATTTTTCAATTTGGTCGGAACATCGCATAGTGCACATAAGGTGGCACTCCTCTTATGGGTGAAACAGAAACTGAGGTGACATTTTTATCAAAAAATGCATAGTGCTCATGGGCTTTCGAGGGGGGGGGGGGGAGGGGGCGCATCTTATGGGTGAACTACACCCCCCTTCGACCACATCGACATATCACACGTCACCTACATGATGCACTGCGAGAACCACCAACACACGTACAATAGGAAGCCTTTCTTAAATGACGCGAACCCTTGCATATAATGTAAACTGGGAGCATATTGACGGCGCTTACTCGTAGTTGATGGGAAAGAGGTAGAGAGCAATTGACCCTCATTTTCAATTTTTACAGAACGTTGCATAGTTCAATGGCAGAGGGTGCACTCATCTTTTGGGTGAATGAGAACTGACCCTCCATCTGTGCAAGAGGTTGAGAACTGTAAGCAACTGCATGTTTACCAAATTTCTTGGTGTATGAGAACCTTTCTTTCTAGGTTCACGTTTGGCTAACTAATGGAGAGTATTTGAGAGATGATGGGTAGGAAGAGAAAGAGAGATGATTGATGTAGGATGTGAGATCGATATACAATACAATTGCATCATTAGGGCATTAGGATGGGGGCCACATATTATGGGCAAACAAGAGACCCCCCTTCGACCGCATCGACATATCAGGCGGAACTTCTGTCATGCACTGCAAGAACCATCAATACACCTACAGTAGGAACCCTTTTTTTACGGAACGAGAAGCCTTATAAATAACATAGATCCTGAGCATATAATCGACTCTTACTCGTCATTGATGGGATACAGGAGAGTGATCGAACCTCATTTTTCAACTTGGTCGGAACACCTCATATTGCACACGGCCTTGTGAGAGATGGGGAGAGAGGGAGAGGTAGCAAGAGTGGGCAAGAAATTGAGAGAGAGGTTGAAAGATATGTATGGGGATGGAAACGGAAAAATGGAAAGGGGAATGATGCATGCATCCATTTTATTAAACATAGATGAAGTTTAAGTCATCGAGTACCATAGAATAGTATAAATACAAAGGAAACACGGCCACAATCGGTCGGATCCAGGATTATATAGGCCATTCGTCATGGGGTAACATGTGGAAAGAGTGTGGAGGATTTATAGATGGTGGCGGCACTTTCTGTCATGATGTCGAGCACTTTCAACCATGGTGTAGGCACCCTCCATATGTACATTGCGCTCTTTCCCTTGTTTGGTCAAAAACTGTCCTCGTTTGGTTTTTTTTCCTATTGGACATGCACTCGCACTACCATATAAGGTCTGCTATGTGTACAAAAGCCAAGAAAGAACTTGCATTCTAACTTTTTGATGGTTAGAAACACTGATAGAGAGGGAAGAAACATAAACAATGTGTGTGTGAGAGTGAGTGGGCAAGAAATTGAGAGACAGATTGAAAAGGATGTATAGAGGTGAAAAAAGGAAAAAAGGGATTACCCGGTCTCCGGTCAGCGCTGCCCTTCGGTCACATCACGGGTTTCAATGTTGGCCACTATAGGCCAACATGAAAGTGGCATGGGAATCGCGCGTCCGTCAGAGAGAAAGCATGGAAGAGAGTTTTGAGTGGGGTCAGGTTGTCAAACACATGCAGGGTAGTGGTCCAGACGCCTGCAGTACCCCACACCTGGTTTGCTTCCGTTTTGCGGGAAAAGAGACGTTGGGACAGGCTTGCGGACGGATACATGACCGCGTTAGGGCGGTCCGGACGTGATTTCTCCTGCAAATAAAAGACAAACATGGGGGGGGGGGCTTTGCGGGAGTCTGGACCTCTCACTGCCTCCACAACTGAAGCGACGCAACAGCCAAGGGCGCCGCCCGCGACGTGCCTTTTGTGTTTGCACCTGTTCAGTGCCGGAGATGCGTGACTAGATGGGACGGGACAAATATCTAGCACGCCATTTCAAGGCCATTGTCCATTCGTATGCTACCATTAAGCAGGTTCATCGGCCGAGAAACCCACTCCGGCGCTGCGCATTGACGCACCTGGACGCCTCGCCTCACTGGAATCCGCTATATAAAGGCAGCAACATCCGGCTAACTCCACACCACAACACAAGCCCCTCCCCATCCTTATCCCTTGCACTGCATCCGCCATGACTGCAGACGGTTGAAGGAAATATGCCCTAGAGGCAATAATAAAGTTATTATTTATTTCCTTAATTCATGATAAATGTTTCTTATTCATGCTAGAATTGTATTAACTGGAAACTTAGTACATGTGTGAATACATAGACAAAACATATAGTCCCTAGTATGCCTCTAATTGACTTGTTTCCTAACCAGGGATATGTGTTGTCATTTGATGAACGAGATCACATCATTAGGAGAATGATGTGATGGACATGACCCATCCGTTAGCTTAGCGTTATGATCGTGTTAGTTTCATTGCTACTGCTTTCTTCATGACTTATACAAGTTCCTCAGACTATGAGATTATGCAACTCCCCAATACCGGAGGAACACTTTGTGTGCTACCAAACTTCACAACGTAAAAGGGTGATTATAAAGGTGCTCTACACGTGTCTCCGAAGGTGTTTGTTGGGTTGGCATAGATCGAGATTAGGATTTGTCACTCCGTGTTTCGGAGAGGTATCTCTGGGCCCTCTCGGTAATACTCATCACTATAAGCCTTACAAGCATTGTGACTAATGAGTTAGTTGCGGGATGAAGTATTATGGAACGAGTAAAGAGACTTGCCGATAACGAGATTGAACTAGGTATTGAGATACCAACGATCGAATCTCGGGTAAGTAACATACCGATGACAAAGGGAACAATATATGTTGTTATGCGGTTTGACCGATAAAGATCTTCGTAGAATATGTAGGAACCAATATGAGCATCCAGATTTCGCTATTGGTTATTGACTGGAGACGTGTCTCGGCCATGTCTACAAAGTTCTCGAACCCGTAGGGTCCACACGCTTAACGTTCGATGATGATTTGTATTATGAGTTTATGTGTTTTGATGACTGAAGGTTGTTCGGAGTCCCGGATGAGATCATGGACATTACGAGGAGTCTCGAAATGGTCGAGACATAAAGATTGATATATTGGAAGGTTATATTCGAACACCGAAAGGGTTCCGAAGTGTATCGGATATTTTTCGGAGTACTAGGAGGTTACCGGAACCCCCCGGGGAGTCAATGGGCCTTAATGGGCCCTAGTGGAGATAGGAGGCAGCGGGCAAGTGGTAGGGCGCCCCCCCAGGCCCAAACTGAATTGGTTTAGGGTTTGGGGGCCCGGCCCCCCTTTCCTTCTTCTCTCCTCCTCCTTCCTCCTTCTCCTAATAGGAATAGGAAAGGGGGGAGTCAAACATACTTGGAGTAGGACTCCCCCCCTTGGGCGCGCAACCCCTTGGCCAGCCTCCTCGTCCCTCCCTCATATATATACGTGGGAGGGGGGCACCCATAGGACACACAAGTTAATCTTTTAGCCGTGTGCGGTGCCCCCCTCCACAGTTACACACCTCGATCATACCGTTGTGAAACTTAGGCGAAGCCCTGCGTCGGTAGCATCATCATCACTGTCACCACGCCGTTGTGCAGACGAAACTCTCCCTCGGTCTCAACTGGATCAAGAGTACGAGGGACGTCTCCGAGTTGAACATGCGCTGAACGCAGAGGTGCCGTACGTGCGCTGCTTGGATCGGTTGGATCGCGAAGACATTCGACTACATCAATCGCGTTAACTAAATGCTTCCATTTTCAGTCTACGAGGGTACATGGACACACTCTCCCCTCTCGTTGCTATGCATCACCTAGATAGATCTTGCGTGATTGTAGGAATTTTTTTGAAATTACCACGTTCCCCAACAGTGGCATCTGAGCTAGGTTTATGCGTAGATGTTATATGTACGAGTAGAACACAAAGTGTTGTGGGCGATAATAGTCATACTGCTTACCAGCATGTCATACTTTGATTCGGCGGTACTGTTGGATGAAGCGGCTCAGACCAACATTACGCGTACGCTTATGCGAGACTGGTTCTACCGACGTGCTTTGCACATAGGTGGCTGGTGAGTGTCTGTTTCTCCAACTTTAGTTGAATCGGGTGTGGCTATGTCCGGTCCTTGTTGAAGGTTAAAACAGCACACTTGACAAAAAACCGTTGTGGTTTTGATGCGGAGGTAAGAACAGTTCTTGCTAGAAGCCCGTAGCAGCCATGTAAAACTTGCAACAACAAAGTAGAGGACGTCTAACTTGTTTTTGCAGGGCTTGCTGTGATATGATATGGTCAAGGCATGATGTGATATAATTTGTTGTATGAGATGATCATGTTTTGTAACAAATTTATCAGAAACTGGCAGGAGTCATATGGTTGTCGCTTTATTTTATGCAATGCAATCGCCATGTAATTATTTTACTTTATCACTAAACGGTAGCGATAGTCGTAAGTAACAATAGTTGGTGAGACGACAACGATGCTACGATGGAGATCAAGGTGTCGCACCGGTCACATTGGCCATATCATGAGCACATATTTTGATTGCATGTGATGTTTATCCTTTATGCATCTTATTTTGCTTAGAACGTCGGTAGCATTATAAGATGATCCCTTACTAAATTTCAAGGTACAAGTGTTCTCACTGAGTATGCACTGTTGCTACAGCTCGTCGTGCCGAGAAACCACGTGATGATCGGGTGTGATAACCTCTACGTTCACATACAACGGGTGCAAGCTAGTTTTGCACACGCAGAATACTCGGGTTAAACTTGACGAGCCTAGCATATGCAGATATGGCCTCGGAACACTGAGACCGAAAGGTCAAGCGTGAATCATATAGTAGATATGATCAACATAGTGATGTTCACCATTGAAAACTACTCCATCTCACGTGATGATCGGACATGGTTTAGTTGATTTGGATCATGTGATCACTTAGATGATTAGAGGGATGTCTATCTAAGTGGGAGTTCTTAATTAATGTGATTAATTGAACTTTAATTTATCATGGACTTAGTCCAGATAGTATTTTGCAAATTATGTTGTAGATCAATAGCTCACGTTGTAGCTTCCCTATGTTTTTTATATGTTCCTAGAGAAAACTAAGTTGGAAGATGATAATAGCAATGATGCAGACTGGGTCCGTGATCCGAGGTTTATCCTCATTGCTGCACAGAATAATTATGTCCTTGATGCACCGCTAGATGACAGACCAATTGCTGGAGCAGATGCAGACGTTATGAACGTTTGGCTAGCTCAATATGATGACTACTTGATAGTTTAGTGCACCATGCTTAATGGCTTAGAATCGGGACTTCAAAGACGTTTTGAACGTCATGGACCATATGAGATGTTGCAGGAGTTGAAGTTAATATTTTAAGAAAATACCCGAGTTGAGAGATATGAAGTCTCTAACAAGTTCTAAAGCTAAAAATTGGAAGAGAATAGCTCAAGCAGTGAGCATGTGCTCAGATTGTCTGGGTACTACAATCGCTTGAATCAAGTGGGAGCTAATCTTCCAGATAAAATAGTGATTGAAAGAGTTCTCTAGTCACCATCACCAAGTTACTGGAACTTCGTGATAAACTATAATCTGCAAGGGATGACGAAAACGATTCCCGAGCTCTTCGTGATGCTGAAATCGACGAAGGTAGAAATCAAGAAAGAGCATGAAGTGTTGATGATTGACAAGACCACTAGTTTCAAGAAAAGGGCAAAGGAAAGAAAGGGAACTTCAAGAAGAATGGCAAGCAAGTTGTCACTCCCGTGAAGAAGCCCAAAGCTGGACCAAAGCCTGAAACCGAGTGATTCTACTACAAAGGAAATGGTCACTGGAAGCGGAAATGCCCTGAATATTGGGTGGATAAGAAGGATGGCAAAAGTGAACAAGGGTATATTTGATATACAGGTTATTGATGTGTACCTTACTAGTGTTTATAGTAGCCCCTGGGTATTTGATACTTGTTCGATTGCTAAGATTAGTAACTCGAAACAGGAGTTACTGAATAAACAAGAGACTAGTTGAGGGTGAATAGACGATGTGTGTTGGAAGTGGTTCCAAGATTGATATGATCATCATCGCACACTCCATGTACTTTTGAGATTAGTGTTGAACCTAAATAAATGTTATTTGATGTTTGCGTTGAGCATCAATATGATTAGATCATGTTTATTGCAATACGATTATTCATCTAAAACAGAGAATAAATTGTTATTCTATTTACATGAATAAAACCTTCTATGGTCATACACCGAATATTGATGGTTTATTGAATCTTGATCATAGTGATACACATATTCATAATATTGATGCCAAAAGATGCATAGTTGATAATGATAATGCAACATATTTGTGGCACTATCGTTTGGGTCATATCGGTATGAAGTGCATGAACAAACTCCATAAAGATGGACTTTTGAAATCACTTGATTATGAATCATTGATGCTTGCGAACCGTGCCTTATGGGCAAGATGACTAAAACTCCGTTCTCCGGAACAATGGAACGAGCTAGTGACTTATTGGAAATAATACATACCGATGTATGAGGTCCAATGAGTGTTGATGCTCGTGGCGGGTATTGTTATTTTCTGACCTTCACAGATGATTTGAGCAAATATGGGTATATCTACTTAATGAAACACAAGTCTGAAACATTTGAAAAGTTCAAAGAATTTCAAAGTGAAGAAGAGAATCATCGTAACAAGAAAATAAAATTTCTACGATCTGATCGTAGAGGAGAATATTTGAGTTATGAGTTTGGCATTCATTTAAAACAATGTGGAATAGTTTCACAGCTCACGCCACATGGAACACCACAGCGTAATGGTGTGTCCGAACATCGTCACCGCACTTTATTGGATATGGTGCGATCTATGATGTCTCTTACTAGGTTACCACTATCATTTTGGGGTTATGCATTAAAGACAGTTGCATTCATTTTAAATAGGGCACCATCAAAATCCATTGAGACGACGCCTTATGAACTGTGGTTTAGCAAGAAACCAAAGTTGTTGTTTCTTAAAGTTTGGGGTTGTGATGCTTATGTGAAAAAGCTTCAACCTGATAAGCTCGAACCCAAATCATAGAAATGCGTCTTCATAGGATACCCAAAGGAAAATGTTGGGTACACCTTCTATCACAGATCTGAAGGCAAGATCGTTGCTAAGAATGGATCCTTTCTAGAGAAGGAGTTTCTTGATGTCTACTACACAACCTTCTTCTTGTAGACGTTGTTGGGCCTGCAAGTGCACAGGTTTGTAGGATAGTAGCAAATTTCCCTCAAGTGGATGACCTAAGGTTTATCAATCCATGGGAGGCGTAGGATGAAGATGGTCTCTGTCGGTGTCAAAACCGGCGGATCTCGGGTAGGGGGTCCCGAACAGTGCATCTAGGCGGATGGTAACAGGAGACAAGGGACACGATGTTTTTACCCATGTTCGGGCCCTCTCGATGGAGGTAAAACCCTACTCCCACTTGATTGATATTGATGATATGGGTAGTACAAGAGTGGATCTACCACGAGATCAAGGAGGCTAAACCCTAGAAGCTAGCCTATGGTATGATTGTTGTTCGTCCTATGGACTAAAACCCTCCGGTTTATATAGACACCAGAGAGGGCTAGGGTTACACAGAGTCGGTTACAATGGTAGGAGATCTACATATCCGTATTGCCAAGCTTGCCTTCCACGCCAAGGAAAGTCCCATCCGGACACGGGACGAAGTCTTCAATCTTGTATCTTCATAGTCTTGGAGTCCGGCCGATGATGATAGTTCGGCTATCCGGACACCCCCTAGTCCAGGACTCCCTCAGTAGCCCCTGAACCAGGCTTCAATGACGACGAGTCCGGCGCGCATATTGTCTTCGGCATTGCAAGGCGGGTTCCTCCTCCGAATAATTCATAGAAGATTGTGAACACCAGGATAGTGTCCGGCTCTGTAAAATAAATTCCACATACCACCGTAGAGAGAATAATATTTACAGAAGTTCAATCTGCTGACGTATTTTGTGGCGTGACGTCACACCACTACCAAGCCTTTACTTGAATCATTTTTATTATACCACCTCAGTGCGTTTAGCGAAGCGGTTTCCTTGGCACGTCTTGTCGAAGCAGAGATCGTGTTCCCCTTATTCCGGGATTCCCATCAATATGGACGTGGGTAACCCAACCGTGCCATTGATTGTGGCGCTTGGGAGATAAGCGAGTTTTACCAGGCTAGTGGGGACGCATAGTCTTCGTGCGCCCATATATAAGGGGATAAGGATCCACCTCTTTTACCTACGCCTTCTTCCTCCTTTGCTTATCCATCTCCGCGCACTCGAGCTCCAGCGCCCAAGTCCGCACATCTCACCTCGACCTTCTCCAGCCATGTCCGGAGCGGGAGGCAAGTGGATGGCCTCCTCCGTTATGGAGGGGCACATAGAGAAGCTGCGCAGTGCCGGATATCTGTCCAGCGACATCGCGCATCGGCTCCCCGACGAGGGGCAGCTCATCCCCACCCCCAGGCCCCATGAGAGGGTGGTATTCCTTCCCCATTTCCTCCGCAGACTGGGCTTCCCACTCCACCCCTTTGTCCGGGGGCTCATGTACTACTACGGCCTGGATTTCCACGATCTGGCCCCAAATTTCATCGTCAATATCTCGGTGTTTATCGTCGTGTGCGAGGCCTTCCTCTGCATCCAGCCCCACTTCAGCTTGTGGCTAAAGACCTTCAATGTCAAGCCGAAGGTTGTGAAGGGCAGCCAAGCGGAGTGCGGAGGCGCCATGGTGGGCAAAATGCCCAATGTTACTTGGCTTGAGGGTGCCTTCGTGGAATCCATCAAAGGGTGGCAATCGGGGTGGTTCTACATCACCGAGACGCGTGACCCTAAATGGGCAGCGGCCCCCGAATTCAGATCTGGCATCCCCATGCAGCTCACCTCCTGGAAAGAGAAGGGCTTGCTTTGGGGTAGTTCAGAGGAGCTGACCGGACTCCAGTCCTGTCTCCAGACCCTGGTGAACAAGAAGCTCAAGCTTGTCAACGTGATCCAGATCATGCTCGTCCGCCGGATTCTCCCCTGCCAGCAACGGGACTTCAATTTGTGGGAGTTCGATCCGGCACAGTACCGGACCTTGAGTGGGCTCTTTGACACTACATACGAAGCTGCCTGGAGGGTGCTGTTCAAGGGCACCGAAGCTCCCGCATCCGCAACCGAAGATCGCGGATTCAGCACGCAGCGTCCGGCTGGCGAGGTAAGCTATGTTATCCTTTATGGGACACTCGCTTTTCATAGTTTGACTCTATGCGGGATCTAAACTCCCAATACCTTTAACAGGCCTGGCAGAAGATGTCCGGACAGGTTAACTGTCTGGCCCCCCTTCCAGAAGATCCAGCGGACGCCCGTTTGACAGGGCTGCTGGTCCAGGCACTTTACATAGTGCCGGAGAAGAAGGCCAAGAAGAAGGCCACGGGAACCCGAAGGAGTTCCCGACGTCAGGTGGTATCGGACTCATCGTTCGATGACTCTGAGGCGGACTCCTCCCACGAGGACGAGGAGGAGAAGAAAGAGGCCTCTCCCCCAGCGGGGGGAGAGAAGAATAGGAAGGCCTCCCCAACGAGGGAGGCCGAAGGGTCCAAGAAGGGAAGGACCCTTCCCCCGGACTGTTCCGCCAACGTTGGCGACGGCAACGAGGAGTGGCCCTCAAGGGCCAAGCCCCTGGTGAGATCGTAAGTATCCGGACTCCTAGATGATTTATAATTTTTCTTTTTGCCACACGGTGTCTTTCTAATGCCGCATACAACATGTAGTCCGCCCAAGGACGATCTTCCCGCTTCGTCGAGCGGGTCCTTGGGCACGTCAGATATGGATTCTCTTCCGGGCACCTCCACCCCCCGTGACGCTGATGATGTCGAGGTGGGATCCCAGGAAGGGACCCTCCAGGAGGAGGAGGCCCCGGAGGTGCCGCAGGGCAACCTCCCGGACTCTGTACCGGACTCCGCACCGGAACCTGCAGTGGTTCCGAAGTCCGGCGAGCGGCCCCTTCGTAAGAAGTGCAAAACTGTGACACCGGCAGCCTCCGTCCAACCGGAGGCGCCGGATAACTTGCTGGAGGCGCTCAACAGCGCTTCCATCGAAGAAGGACACTGCACTGTCATGAGTGTGGTGATTCAGAAGGTTCAGCACGCCAAGAGCGGGCTGACCGAAGCCTGCAGCAGCCTTCTAACAGGCTTTGAGGTAAGAATTTTAAGATATGTAATATAATACCACATAGATAGTAGCCCCTGATGCTCGGTTCAGTGTTCGGAAACGAAAGCCGGACTGAGGATCTAAAAAGATATACGCAGGAGTCTGAAAAAATATGTCAATATGGGATTGCAGGCTGCGCTGCTGACCTTTGCCGCATTGACTGCGGAGGTCAATACCTTGAAGTAGAGCCTCGAGCGGTCCGAGAGCGAGCTCGGCCGTGCCAAGAAGCAGCTCGAGGACAAGGAAGGTAAGTAACACCGTATTAAATTTGTACCTTATAGAAAAGGATTTGGTTGCAAGAGAAATAACGAGGACAACGTGGGTACTCCAGGGGCTACGAATGAGGTGGCAACCCTGAAAGAGGCGGTGTCCGTGGCCGAACGCAATGCGGCCGCGGAACGGGCCGAGCAAGAGAAGCTGGAGGCGCGGGTGGCGGAGGTTCAGCAAGAGCTCCAGGCTCTCGTGGAAAAGCACGAGAGTTTGGAGCGTGACTCGAAGACTCAAGAGTCCGAGATTGCGTCATCCCTCGAGAGTGCCAAAGCCGCTAAGGCCGAAGCCCACAAGGCCCTCCAGGAGATCGAGGCGTTGAAGAAAATAGCGGCGGGTAAGGCATTTTTCATGCAAAGAAAGCATGTGAATGTGAATTACCTATTACTTACCCGAATTCGGAGCTCTCCAGGAGCGTTCGCAGATCTACCTTGCAGCGTGTCCGATGCTGCCGCTTTCTACCAGGCCGAGGAGGGGAGCTCAACGGAGAAGGTCTTCTGGTCTCAGTATGCTGAGGCCGGACATCCGGTGCCCCTTAGCGACCAGCTGAAGCAGCTGGTCGAGCTCCACAAGGTGGCCGAACAGGCCATGAAGGGCCTCATAGTTCGGCTATGGCCCAAGGAGGCCATGCCTGGGAGCTACTTCGGCCTGGTACGGCGGCTGGTGGATGCGTGTCCCTGGGTTGAAGTCGTCAAGCACTCTGCCTGCATTGAAGGTGCCCGTCGGGCCCTTGCCCGTGCAAAGGTGCACTGGGGCAGGATGGACGCTGAGAAGCTTGTGACGAACGCGCCACCGACGGGCAAGGAGTATCGCACGCCCGAGATGTATTATAAGAGTGTCCTGAAGGGTGCCCGCATGATTGCGGGTGAGTGCTCCAAAGATGTAATATTTGAGTAGACTCGCATTTTGTTATCCTGTGCGCTGAAAACTTTGTTCATATGCGCTAAGCAACGCTTGTTAATTTAAAATATTACCTTCTGTGCAGCCGTTTATCAAATCTGAGAGATGGCAAGTCGCCGGCTTTAGCCCCCATGCCACGAGTGCTGGGGTGGTCGGGATAAACTTGGGCGCTCTTGTTCCCATTTTTGGGTCCATCTAGGGAGGCGCTCAACACAACGAACGAGGCAACCAGACTTATAATGCTTGAACACTCTCACTTAGCCATAGAATTCTATAATTTTAAATTTCGGCGAAGCCCCTAGTGTTCGGAAGACCGAGTTCGGGGCGCTATCCACACCTGGGCCGGACAAAGCCGGCTCCTCGCTCTAAGCGGCATAAGTCTTTAGGGACTCGAAAAAACCTCTCGAACAGCGACCAGCTCTCGCCTTATCATGACGCTCAGTTTTAGCTTTCTCCACTGAGGCGCTCGCCTAGCTCAACTGGGGCGCAATCGCAGTGGTTCTCCCAGTGCTACCTTAGCCGATACAACGGAACATAAGGTACCAAAACATGGGAGCCGGGCAAACCCAACTATTGACCCAAGACATGATTCGGAGCCGATGCATATAATGCTATAAGTTCGGGGTGCCGCACTTGTGAAAGTGTTCGGACTTATCACACCATAATGTGGGGAACTTAAGCCCCTGGTGTATTTAGGCGTACCAAAGTGTACGGATGCAACATGTCATAAATGAACACATGTATAAGAAAGAAATGCAATTATAAGCAAAAAGCGATGCATTGTTTATTCAAGAAATACTGCCATGAATGCAGAACGATACAAATAGTGCGGTAAGCAAGGGATGGGACTATTTAACATGTCCCCCTCCAGGGGTAGGCTGCGGAATGGTGTATAAAACAGATTTAATGCTCGTAATGGAGACCACCTGGATACTAGTCATAGCCTTTATCCTTCCCTGGCTGTTGCATCGTGAGTTCGGCAGGTCTACTGCCGGACAGGGCCTCTGGTGAACGGAGTCCTGTGGGTAAGAAAAAAGAAAAAGGAAAAAGAATGACACACTTGGGAGCCCCTGGTGTGGTTAAGCCGCATTCTGGGCCTGTCGTGGTCGTGCCCCTCCCCCTATGCCCATGGTATCTCCAGAGCGTAATGATGTACTTGAAGGGCCAGTCTTGCAGTTTTGCAAGGGTTGGGGTTGGGGCCGCATTGCTACGTGTGCTCGGAACGTGCCAGGTGGTCTTGTTGTAGGTTACTCCGGGCGCGTTTAGCCGTGTCCGGTCGTTTAACGGCCGGACTTGAGAATTGCCTTAAGAGGCTGCTCTGTACTTCTGTCGCGAGAGCCGCTGTGTGTTCCTCCGTTCGGAGGGAGCATTCAGTGTTTTCATTGACCGTGATGACTCCTCGAGGGCCTGGCATCTTGAGCTTGAGGTATGCGTAGTGCGGCACCGCGTTGAACTTTGCAAACACGGTCCGTCCAAGCAGAGCATGATAGCCGCTGCAGAACGGAACTATGTCGAAGATTAACTCCTCACTTCGGAAGTTATCCGGGGATCCGAAGACCACTTCAAGTGTTACTGAGCCTGTACAATTGGCCTCTACACCTGGTATGACGCCTTTGAAGGTCGTCTTTGTGGGTTTAATTCTTGAGGGGTCTATGCCCATCTTGCGCACTGTATCCTGATAAAGCAGGTTCAGGCTGCTGTCGCCGTCCATCAGGACTCTGGTGAGGTGAAATCCATCGACGATTGGGTCTAAAACCAATGCGGCGAATCCGTCGTGGCGGATACTGGTGGGGTGGTCCCTCTGATCAAAAGTGATCGGGCAGGAGGACCATGGGTTGAACTTCAGGGCGACTGGCTCCATCGCGTATACGTCCCTGAGTGCACGCTTCTGCTCCCTCTTGGGTATGTGGGTTGCGTATATCATGTTCACCGTCCGCACTTGTGGGGGGAAACGCTTCTGTCCTCTATTGTTCGGCGGTCGGGTCTCTTCCTCGTCATCGCCATGCAGCCCCTTGTCATTGTTTTCGGCAATTAGCTTGCCTGCCTGCTTGAATACCCAACAGTCCCTGTTGGTGTGATTAGCTGACTTTTCGGGGGTGCCGTGTATCTGGCACGAGCGGTCGAGTATTCGGTCCAAATTGGACGGACCCAGAGTGGTTCTTTTGAATGGCTTTTTCCGTTGACCGGGTTTGGAGCCTCTGAATCCGGCGTTGACTACCGTATCCTCAGTGTTTTCGCCGTTAACGCGGCATTTGTTCTTGTTTCGACACGACCTGCCATTGCGGTCCTTGGTATCCGGACTGCCAGAATTTTTGCTGAGGTTGTTACTGCGGGCTAGCCAGCTGTCCTCTCCCGCGCAAAAGCGGGTCATGAGTGATGTGAGGGCTGCCATGGATTTCGGCTTTTCCTGTCCTAGGTGCCGGGCAAGCCACTCGTCGCGGATGTTATGTTTGAAGGCTGCGAGGGCCTCTGCATCCGGACAGTCGACGATTTGATTTTTCTTTGTTAAGAACCATGTCCAGAATTGCCTGGCCGATTCGTCTGGCTGCTGAATTATGTGGCTTAGGTCATCGGCGTCTGGTGATCCCACATACGTGCCCTGAAAGTTATCAAGGAATGCGGCTTCCAGGTCCTCCCAACACCCAATTGATTCTGCTGGCAAGCTGTTAAGCCAATGCCGAGCTGGTCCTTTAAGCTTGAGTGGGAGGTATTTGATGGCGTGAAGATCGTCACCGCGGGCCATGTGGATATGAAGGAGATAGTCTTCGATCCAAACCGCGGGGTCTGTTGTGCCATCGTAGGATTCAATGTTCACGGGTTTAAACCCTTTGGGGATTTGATGATCCATTACTTCGTCTGTGAAGCATAGTGGGTGTGCGGCGCCTCTATATTGGGCTATATCACGACGTAGCTCAAGTGAGCTTTGTCTACTGTGTTCGTCCCGACCGGAGTTACTGTATCCGGCACGATGGTCATCGTCGCGCATCGTGGGGCGCCCACGAGATCCGTAGATCGATCTTGATTGTCTTGCCTTATCCTCCAATATGTCTCGCAAGTCCGGCACATTCCCCCGTGGCTTCGTACTTTTCGAGCGGTGCCGGGGTACAGTTCTAGTGGAGGGCCTAGAGGCCTCTTTGTCGCGGCCACGAGGTGGTCGGTCAGCAGTATTGTGCGCTGGTGATGCAGGTTTATATGCCTCCTCTAATCGGGGGAGCAGCTTGCGTTTGGGGTAGCTTTTGGAGGGGCGTTCGAGTTCATGCTCTTCGGCCGCAAGGACTTCAGTCCATCTGTCGGCTAGAAGATCTTGATCAGCTTTAAGCTGTTGCTACTTTTTCTTGAGGCTGCTTGCCGTGGCCATAAGCCTGCGTTTAAAACGCTCTTGTTCAACGGGATCCTCAGGCACGACGAATTCGTCGTCGTCGAGGCTTGCCTCGTCCCCAGAGGGAGGCATGTAGTTATCATCCTCTACCTCTTCGTCTGCCGCTCTCTCGTGAGGGCTGGCGTCTCCATCCTCCTATGCTGAATCTTGCTGGAGGGGGTTGTCGTCGGCACTGTCAGGGGTGTTATTGTCTCCGGTGCTGGAATCTCCATTCTTGCTGTGGCGGGATTTAGAGCGGCGCCGCTGACGCCGGCACTTGGGCTGTTTCTTGGAGGAGTCTTCCTCCGCTGCTTCCTCGCCATTCCCATCCTTTGGGATGTCCACCATGTATATGTCGTATGACGAGGTGGTCTTCCAGTGCCCCGTAGGCGCTGGTTCTTGGTTGTCTCCGGCATCGTCGTCCATACCGTTGATGTCTTCGGAGTCGTAGTCTAGCATGTCGGTTAGATCGTCGACAGTGGCTACAAAGTGGGTGGTGGGTGGGCTTTGAATTTCTTCGTCGTCCGCATCCCAACCATCATGACCGCAGTTCAGCCAGGGTTCTCCTGATAACGAGAGATACTTTAGCGAATTCAGGATGTTGCCTAAAGGTGAGTGTTGAAAGATGTCCGCGGTGGTGAACTCCATGATCGGCGCCCAATCGGATTCGATTGGAGGGGGCGCGGGAGGTTCGGAGTCCGGCGAGGAGTCCGGCACGTCGGAGTCATGAGCTTCACAAGGGACAAGGTCAGTATTCGGCTCCATCACCGTAGAGGCAGCAGTCCCCGAGGCGGTGTCTAGCCACCTATCCTCGATCTGCGCAGTCGGCTCCGAATTAGGGGTCGGAGCGGACTCATGTGCGGCCTCCAGGGCACTGTCCGGCAGCAGAGCTAAATCATGCCCATCGAGACAGTGCGGCGCGCTCGACTGTGGCTTGAATCCGTCGAAGATCAAGTCTCCGCGGACGTCGGCCGTGAAGTTCAGACTTCCGAATCTGACCTGACGGCCAGGGGCGTAGCTTTCGATCTGCTCCAGATGGCCAAGCGAATTGGCCCGCAATGCAAAGCCGCCGAATACGAAGATCTGTCCGGGGAGAAAAGTCTCACCCTGGACTGCGTCGTCGATGATCGAAGGAGCCATCCAGCCTATCGGTGAAGACACAGAGGAACTCTCAATGAAAGCACCAATGTCAGTGTCAAAACCGTCGGATCTCGGGTAGGGGGTCCCGAACAGTGCGTCTAGGCGGATGGTAACAGGAGACAAGGGACACGATGTTTTTACCCAGGTTCGGGCCCTCTCGATGGAGGTAAAACCCTACTCCTGATTGATTGATATTGATGATATGGGTAGTACAAGAGTGGATCTACCACGAGATCAAGGAGGCTAAACCCTAGAAGCTAGCCTATGTTATGATTGTTGTTCGTCCTATGGACTAAAACCCTCCGGTTTATATAGACACTGGAGAGGGCTAGGGTTACACAGAGTCGGTTACAATGGTAGGAGATCTACATATCCGTATTGCCAAGCTTGCCTTCCACGCCAAGGAAAGTCCCATCCGGACATGGGACGAAGTCTTCAATCTTGTATCTTCATAGTCTTGGAGTCCGGCCGATGATAATAGTTCGGCTATCCGGACACCCCTAGTCCAGGACTCCCTCAGTCTCTCTCAAGCAACCCTGCAACCAAATAACAAACAGTCTCTTGTGTCCCCAACACACCCAATACAATGGTAAATTGTATAGGTGCACTAGTTCGGCGAAGAGATGGTTATACAAGTGCAAAATAGATAGTAGATGTAGGTTTTTGTAATCTGAAATATAAAAACAGCAAGGTAACTAAGGATAAAAGTGAGCGTAAACGGTATTGCAATGATAGGAAACAAGGCCTAGGGTTCATACTTTCACTAGTGCAAGTTCTCTCAACAATAATAACATAGATAGATCATATAACAAGCCCTCAACATGCAACAAAGAGTCACTCCAAAGCCACTAATAGCGGAGAACAAACATAGAGATTATGGTAGGGTACGAAACCACCACAAAGTTATTCTTTCGGATCAATCTATAAAAGAGTTCGTACTAAAACAACACCTTAAGACACAAATCAACCAAAACTCTAATGTCACCTAGATACTCCATTCTCACCTCAAGTATCCGTGGGCATGATTATACGATATGCATCACACAATCTCAGATTCATCCAACCAACATAAAAGTACTTCAAAGAGTGCCCCAAAGTTTCTACCGGAGAGTCAAGAACATGCGCCAACCCTTATGCATAGGTTCATGGGCAGAACCCGCAAGTTGGTCACCAAAACATACATCAAGAGGCACATGATATCCCATTGTCACCACAGATAAACATGGCAAGACATACATCAAGTGTTCTCATAAAAGACTCAATCCGATAAGATAATTTCAAAGGGGAAACTCAATTCATCACAAGAGAGTAGAGGGGGAGAAACATCATAAGATCCAACTACAATAGCAAAGCTCAGGATACATCAAGATCGTGCCATAGAGGGGACACGAGAGAACATGAGAGAGAGAGAGAGAGAGATCAAACACATAGCTACTGGTACATACCCTCAGCCCCGAGGGTGAACTACTCCCTCCTCGTCATGGAGAGCATCAGGATGATGAAGATGGCCACCGGTGATGGGTTCCCCCTCCGGCAGGGTGCCGGAACGGACTCCTGAGTGGTTTTTGGTGGCTACAGAGGCTTGCAGCGGCGGAACTGTAGCGACCCTACCTCAGATGGTCAAGTCTCTGTGCTCAGGTGTCATCCCTGGATCAGTAATATTGACACCACACAGTACTTCGAAGGATTTATAACAGAGTAGCAATCACACACTTATTACATCAAATGTCTCAAAAGAGAACTTATTATAATAATATGGCTTAAGGCCATCTAATGCGATAACAGAGGAAGGCTTGGAAGATAAAGTGAGTCCATCAACTCCAACGGCATAACTGAGCTGCATGGCAACGACCTACGAACCTTACTCCTCGTCTGAAAAGTCTGCAACATAATATGTTGCAGCCCGAGAATGGGTCAGCACATGGAATATGCTGGCAATGTAACACAAAAGAGCAATAACAGAATAATGCTACCACTACATGCATATTTGGCTGGTGGAAAGCTCTATGGTTACAGTTTTTGCGAAAAGCCAATTTTTCCCTACTTCAAAGGAATCAATTTTAATTTAACTATCATGGTAGTTGAAACATCATTTGAGAAGGTAAACCCCAACTCAATGATCCCAATTAAAAGTACTTAGCAACCCAGCAATATTAATTTTAAGAGTGTTGAGATACATGCGAATACTCAAGTACTAGATAGTCAGAATTGCCCATAACCGGGGACACGGCTAACCATGATTAGATTGTACACTCTGCAGAGGTTTGCGCACTTTTCCCCGCAAGACTCGATCGCCTCCGTTGATTTCTCGCACTACATGGTGTTTGAGAGACGGATGACCGAGACACAGTCTTTCAGAAACATTAACTCTCTACTCCGGGTAGACCATACCAAACCTACAAACCCACTACCTGCTGATCCACCTCTTCAAGAGCTTCACGCAACTTACTCAACTATGCTAGAGCCCATAATAGCTTGCGGCTGCACACGGAAGTTTCTAGTATGAATAGACTCAGTTCCCTTTGAGCCTGGGTGGCGGTCCATAGGAGAATCACACGGTAACCCCGGGATTTCCAAAAATAAAACTGGCAATCACTGGATACCCCAGGTGCCTCAATCCACCCAGATGTGTATTAAAGTTTCCACCTTAAGTTGAACCATTAAGTAAACAATCTCACATCTATCATGGAATACACTCAAACCCAATCCACGTCTACGAGCATTGCATGGCAAAATAAGCATAACATAGAAGTAACTCCCAAGGGTTTGATATGAAACAGGGCAATAGGTTCTACCTCATCAACTACTTCCCAACCCACAAGTTAAAACATCCTAATCATGCAATGTTTGAGGATTGAAACTAATGCATAAAAACTGGGTATGAGAAAAGGTATGATCAAAGTGTTACTTGCCTTGCTGACGATCCGGGAATCCTAGAGACTCGTAGTAACACGCTTCGCACTCCGGGAATTCTATTGCAAGCAAACAATAACATACATAAGCAACAATCAAAGCTGCACAAGTAGAACTCCAAATAAAAGAGTTTGACCGGAGAGTTCAACTTAAGAACTCCGGTTTGCAAAAAGAATCGAATCAAACGAAGCAACGAAACTCAAACGGCAAAAGAAACCACTTCGTTTTGATATTCTGGATCTAAGTCAAATTTTACGGAAGAAAAATCTTGTTTGAGTTGATTATTCGGAAAGAGGGTTTCGAGATGAAACTCCAGGCGCTTGAATCGCCTGATTCCGATAAACGAGCGAAAAGATAAACAAGTTTGAAAATCGGATCAGAAATCGCGATCAGAATAATCGTGGAATAAATCCGATAAAAAGAAAAACGACGAATGGCTAAACGAACGAAAGTTCGTTAGCAGAAACTAAACAGTGAACACGTTCGTTAAAACGAACGGACAAACGGACGTTCGCTAAGTAAATAAACCGGGGAAAATAAAACAAACCGATCTAGAAAAAAAATGATCTAGGGTTTTCAAAAAAAACGAAGGGTTTATTTAAAAAACGGCGGGGTCGGGTACCTCCGGCGAGGCTCGTCCGACAGGGCGGGCAGCTCCGGCGGGGCTCGGGGTGGCTACGGGAGGCGGCGGCGGCGCAAGGGCGACAACGGCGGCTCGGGCGGCGGCGGATCGGGGCTCGGGGCGGGTTCCGACGGCGGCGCAGGTGGCGGGTGGTGGCGCTTGGTGGTGTGGCGGCGGGGGCGGCGGTATAAATAGGAGGGCGGGGCGGGCGGCTTGGGGAAGGGGCGCCCAGAGTGGAGTCCGGCTCGGACTCGCCCTCGGCGTCCGTGCCAAGCACGGCGGCGGCGCGGGGAAGGCGGCGGCGCGGGGCTGGGCCGGCCTGCTCGGCTGGGCCTTCGGCCCAGTCGGGCGCAAGGTTGTTTTTTTTAAACATTCCGCCGATAGAAAAAAATTCCTAGAAAAATAAATAAAAATCTAAAAATTCCAAAACAAGTTTTCTCTGTCTAAATAAAATATTTAGAACAAGATGAACTTTTCTTGGCCCCTAAAATGCAATTTTCAAAACATGCAACATTTTTCTAGGAGCAATAAAATCCCGAATAAATTCAAATAAAATCCTAAAAATGATTTTAACATTTTCCTCTGATATTTCAATTATTTTGGAGAAGTCATATTATCTCCCCTCATTTAATATTTTTAAATGAAATTTTTTTCGGAGAGAAAATAATTAAAATCAAATCCTCGTCTTCACTATTTGATAAAAATTTCAAATATGAAAATTAGAAAATCCCCAACTCTCTCTGAAGGTCCTTGAGTTGCTTAGGATTTCGAGGATTGGAAACGAAAAAGAAATAAAATATGATATGCATGTATGACCTATGTATAACATGCCAAATTGGAAATTTGGGATGTTACAAACCTACCCCCCTTAAGATGAATCTCGCCCTCGAGATTCGGGTTGGCTAGAAAATAGGTGCGGATGGTCCTTGCGAATATCCTCCTCTCGCTCCCAGGTGGCTTCTTCCTCGGTATGATGACTCCACTGAACTTTGCAAAACTTGATCACCTTGTTGTGAGTGACTCGGCTATCAAACTCAAGAATCTTTACTGGCTTCTCCTCATAAGTCAGATTATTATCCAGCTGAATTGCCTCCAATGGTACTGTATCATTCAATGGTATATCGGCTAACTCAGCATGGCACTTCTTCAGCTGTGATACGTGAAACACATCGTGAACTCCTGACAATCCTTCAGGTAACTCCAGCTTGTAGGCAACTTCTCCCATCCGTTCCAAAAGACGATACGGTCCTACAAATCTCGGGGCTAACTTTCCCTTGACTCCAAAACGTTTTACTCCCCTCAAGGGTGATACTCGTAGATAGGCTCTGTCTCCAATTTCATAGGTTACTTCCTTGCGTTTTGAATCTGCGTAACTCTTCTGTCTGGACTGAGCAATCTTTAGTCTGTCTCAGATCAGTTTAACCTTCTCCTCTGATTCCTTGATCAAATCCGGTCCAAACAACTGACGGTCTCCTACCTCGTCCCACATCAATGGTGTTCTACATCTGCGTCCATATAGAGCTTCGAATGGTGCCATCTTCAAACTGGCCTGGTAACTGTTGTTATATGAAAATTCTGCGTACGGCAAATTATCATCCCAACTAGATCCATAATCTAGCGCACAGGCTCTCAACATGTCCTCCAAAATTTGATTGAATCTCTCTGTCTGCCCATCTATCTGCGGGTGAAAAGCGGTACTGAACTCCAATCGGGTACCCAAAGTCTGGTGTAGCTGATGCCAAAACTTTGAAGTAAACTGGGTTCCTCTATCTGATACGATGCTCCTCGGAACTCCATGTAAACATACGATCCTGGTCATATATATCTTGGCCAACTTTGCACTTGTATACGTTGTTTTCACCGGGATGAAATGAGCTACCTTAGTCAATCGATCCACAAGTACCCATATAGAATCATATCCTGCCTTGGTTCTGGGTAATCCGGTAATAAAGTCCATACCAAGTTTGTCCCACTTCCATTCGGGTATTGGCATAGGCTGTAACAGTCCGGATGGCTTCTGATGTTCTGCCTTTACTCTCTGACATACATCACATACGGCTACATACTCGGCAATATCCTTCTTCATTCCAGTCCACCAGAAACGTTCCTTCAAGTCCAAGTACACCTTGGTGTTTCCAGGGTGAATCGAGTATGGTGAGTCATGGGCCTCCTGAAGTATCAACTTCCTGATCTCCGAATTGTTGGGCACATAAATTCGGTCCTCAAACCACAAGGTATCGTGCTCATCCTTGCGAAAACCTTTGGCTTTACCTTCGCCCATCCTCTCTCTTATCTCTGCAATCTCTTTGTCTTCCTTCTCAGCTTCTCGAATCTTGTCCAACAGTGTCGACTGAACTTCCATTGTTGCAAGAAAACCTCTTGGAACAATCTCCAATCCCAGTTCCATGTTCTCTGCAGCTAACTCCTTTGGCATTCCCTTGCTCACAAGAACATTAGCGTAACTCTTCCGGCTCAAGGCGTCTGCTACGACATTGGCTTTTCCTGGATGGTAGTGTAGCTTCATGTAGTAATCCTTTATAAGTTCCAACCATCTCCTCTGCCTGAGGTTCAACTCCTTCTATGTGAAAATGTACTTCAAGCTCTTATGATCCGTGTACACATCACAACGGTTTCCAATAAGATAATGTCTCCAGGTCTTTAGTGCATGCACCACGGCTGCTAACTCCAAATCATGCGTGGCATAGTTCAACTCGTGTGGCTTCAGTTGTCGTGAGGCATACGAAACAACCTTTCCTTCTTGCATAAGCACACAACCAAGTCCCAAGCGAGAGGCGTCACAATACACTTGAAACTCCTTATGTATATCTGGCAAGGTCAACACTGGGGCTGTAGTCAATCGCTCCTTCAGCTCTTGAAAACTTGTCTCGCACTCCTCCGTCCATTTGAACTTTGTATCCTTCTTTAACAATTCAGTCATTGGTTAAGCAATCTTGGAAAAATTCTCAATGAACCTCCGATAATATCCTTCCAGTCCAAGAAAACTGCGGATCTCGCCAACTGAAGTGGGTGCCAACCATTCAGTGACCGACTAAACCTTACTGGGATCCACTGCTATACCCTCTCCGGATATAACATGCCCAAGAAATCCAACTTCCTTCAACCAAAACTCATACTTGCTGAATTTGGCGTATAACTGGTGTTCCCTGAGTTTCTCGAGAACCAAACGCAAGTGTTCCGCATGCTCCTCTTCGTTCTTCGAGTATATCATAATGTCATCAATGAATACCACAACAAACTTTTCCAAATACTCCATGAACACCTTGTTCATCATACTCATGAAATAGGCAGGGTCGTTAGTCAGTCCAAACGACATGACCGTATACTCATATAATCCATACCGAGTGGTAAATGCTGTCTTGGGTATATCCTTCTCTCGGATCTTCAACTGATGGTATCCCGATCGTAGATCAATCTTTGAAAACACCTTAGCTCCTTGTAACTGATCAAACAGATCATTGATCATCGGTAAGGGATACTTGTTCTTTATCGTTACTTCATTCAGAGCTCGGTAATCAACAACCATCCTTAGGGATTTATCCTTCTTCTCCACCAAAAGTACTGGGGCTCCCCAAGGTGATGAGCTTCTACGGATGTAACCTTTCTCCAACAACTCTTTAATCTGCTTCTTAATTTCCTCCAGGTCATTTGCTGGCATCCGATAGGGTCTCTTGGATATCGGTCCTGTTCCTGGCAATAGCTCTATCAAAAACTCAATGTCTCTGTCCGGTGGCATACCAGGTAACTCTTCGGGGAAAACATCCGGAAAATCCTTTACTACAGGTACTTCCTCTTGTACAACTCCCGTGAGGGTGTTTATTTGGCTCCTCCTAGGCACATGCCTAGATACATACTTAATCCTTTTTCCCTCCGGGGTAGTAAGATAAATTGACTTACTAGCACAGTCAATACTTCCTTCATACTTTGACATCCAGTCCATACCTAATATCACATCCAATCCTTGCGACTCCAATATAATTAGGTCAGACGGAAATACATGTGTGCCAATGATTAGGGGTATCTGGGTGCACCATCTGCTAGCCATGTACTCTGCTCCTGGCGAGCTCACTAAGAGGGGTGTCCTAAGGATTTGGGTTGGTAACTTAAACTTTTCCACAAATCCCCTTGATATGTATGAATGCGATGCACCAGTATCAAAAAGAACAATAGCGGTAAATGACTGAACCAAAAACTTACCTATTACCGCGTCCGGCTGCTCTTCAACCTCCTCCACGTTAACGTGGTTCACTTGTCCTTTGTTGAATGGATTGGGCTTCTTCCCTGCGCTCCCGTTTCCATTCCCATTCCTTCCTTCAGAGCAGTCATTGGCATAGTGCCCTGTCTTCCCGCACTTGTAGCAAACAACTTGGCTTAAGTCCCTCTTTGCGGGTGTAGATGGGTTAGAGCGGTTCTGATTATTGTTGGCTCCATTCCCATTCCCGTTCTTCGCACCATTATGGTTATGCGATCCTCCTCCAACATGGTTATGTCCTCCATGGATATGAACAAGTCCTCCTGAGTTCGGGGTCAAGCGGGGCTTCTGGTGAGCTCCGGAGTTGTATTTTCCTTGTCCATACTTTCTCTTACGATTATCAATTTGCTGCTGCTTTCCTTCAATCATTTGGGCCTTATCTACCAAGTCCTGATAGTTTTTGAAGGTTGCTACCATTAACTGCATACTCATCTCATCATTCAGCCCTTCCATAAACTTCTCCTGCTTCGCGGCATCTGTGGCCACATCATCAGGGGCATAACGTGACAACTTGCTAAACTCATCCACGTACTAGCCAACAGTACGATTCCCCTGGCGTAGGTTGCGAAACTCACGCTTCTTCATCTACATAGCTCCAGTCGAGACATGAGCAGTGCGAAAAGCCTGCTGAAACTGAGCCCATGTGACAGTGTCGATAGGATAGGTGGCTGTGAAATTCTCCCACCATGCTGCTGCAGGTCCATCCAGTTGGTGTGCGGCAAAACGCACCTTCTCAGCATCTGTGCATCCAGCGGTGGTTAACTCCCTTCCAATACAACATAGCCAATCATCTGCAACTATTGGCTCGATGCTACTGGAGAACACCGGCGGCTGTAACCTTAAGAAACGGGCGAGGTTATCCACTGGCGGTGGGTTGTTGTTGTTATTGGCATTGCCCTGATTCTGAACTAGCAATTGCATCAAGGCATTCTGCTGCTGGATCAACTGGGTGATCTCTGGTGGGAAAACAAACTCGGGGTCTCTCCTCGGAGGCATCTGATGGGTTTAGATGGAAGAGATTTAGAATAGAAAAAGATCTAGGGGAGAAACACTACCCATATGTATATGAGGCAAACACAAGCATTCATTCAATCAATCAAGCAAGGGCATACAAAATGGTCTAAGACTATCGCAAAAGTGCTCACTACTACTAGTTACATGAGGGAATACTATTATCATATGGTGGTCATCTAGAAATTTTGATTAGTGGAAGACTCCATGATATCTGCTCCAGCTTCATCTTCATAATCATCATCACTTGAATCCGAATCAGTGTCGTCGATGATGATGTAGTTGTCCGAACGAATGGGGTCTTCTTTCGGAACTGGTCCTCCCATGAAAATTCCGATCTTCTCAACTAGGTCGTCATTCTTCTCCAATAGCGTCTTGATTTCCTCCTCATATCCATCGCATGTGAACTTAAGTTCTTCCTCCAGCTCGATGATCCTGGTCTTCGCCTTCTTCAACTCAATCATGTCTGCGCACATCTGGTTCTCCTGACGCCGAATGTGCTGGTTTTGCTCCTGGATAAAGGCTGCGACAGATCTATCCTTCCTGGTGTTGATCATCTCCCATTGTTCATCTCGGCGCCCACATATTTGATAGGTGGTATCTTCTAGTTCCTTGTTGTAGATTTCTCCAATGCGTCCCATGGTAATATGAGCTGCCATACTCTTGCCAAGGCTCCAAGTGGGTGCTTCGAAAGAAAACTCTATGGGTTTAGAATTTGGCAAGAACATCCTTCCTGGAACTCGTACTTGAATCATCCAGTGCTCTTCTTCCAGTAGGGTGGCATTGTTCGTTCCAGTGAAGCTTGGTATTCCAATATCCAAGTACCTAGTGACTTCCTTCAAGTGGCGTCCAAAAGGTGTGTCTTCATCTAGCTGTGCAAACTTGGTCTTCATCTCCTTCATCCTAAAGAGTGGAAAGAGAAGAGGAGTCAGAAATGAGAAGAGAAGTGTGTCCTATGGTTTATATTACTGGTCGTGTCCTACACTCAGCGTGTGCTCTGATACCATCTTGTATCGACCCGACCTCAGATGGTCAAGTCTCTGTGCTCAGGGGTCATCCCTGGATCAGTAATGCTGACACCACACAGTACTTCGAAGGATTTATAACAGAGTAGCAATCACACACTTATTACATCGAATGTCTGAAAAGAGAACTTATTACAATAATATGGCTTAAGGCCATCTAATGCGATAACAGCGGAAGGCTTGGAAGATAAAGTGAGTCCATCAACTCCAACGGCATAACTGAGCTGCACGGCAACGACCTACGAACCTTACTCCTCGTCTGAAAAGTCTGCAACATAATACGTTGCAGCCCGAGAATGGGTCAGCACATGGAATATGCTGGCAATGTAACACAAAAGAGCAATAACAGAATAATGCTACCACTACATGCATATTTGGCTGGTGGAAAGCTCTATGGTTACAGTTTTTGCGAAAAGCCAATTTTTCCCTACTTCAAAGGAATCAATTTTAATTTAACTATCATGGTAGTTGAAACATCATTTGAGAAGGTAAACACCAACTCAATGATCCCAATTAAAAGTACTTAGCAACCCAACAATATTAATTTTAAGAGTGTTGAGATACATGCGAATACTCAAGTACTAGATACTCAGAATTGTCCATAACCGGGGACACGGCTAACCATGATTAGATTGTACACTCTGCAGAGGTTTGCGCACTTTTCCCCGCAAGACTCGATCGCCTCCGTTGATTTCTCGCACTACATGGTGTTTGAGAGATGGATGACCGAGACACAGTCTTTCAGAAACATTAACTCTCTACTCCGGGTAGACCATACCAAACCTACAAACCCACTACCTGTTGATCCACCTCTTCAAGAGCTTCACGCAACTTACTCAACTATGCTAGAGCCCATAATAGCTTGCGGCTGCACACGGAAGTTTCTAGTATGAATAGACTCAGTTCCCTTGGAGCCTGGGTGGCAGTCCATAAGAGAATCACACGGTAACCCCGGGATTTCCAAAAATAAAACAGGCAATCACTGGATATCCCAGGTGCCTCAATCCACCCAGATGTGTATTAAAGTTGCCACCTTAAGTTGAACCATTAAGTAAACAATCTCACATCTGTCATGGAATACACTCAAACCCAATCCACGTCTACGAGCATAGCATGGCAAAATAAGCATAACGTAGAAGTAACTCCCAAGGGTTTGATATGAAACAGGGAAATAGGTTCTACCTCATCAACTACTTCCCAACCCACAAGTTAAAACATCCTAATCATGCAATGTTTGAGGATTGAAACTAATGCATAAAAACTGGGTATGAGAAAAGGTATGATCAAAGTGTTACTTGCCTTGCTGACGATCCGGGAATCCTAGAGACTCGTAGTAACACGCTTCGCACTCCGGGAATTCTATCGCAAGCAAACAATAACATACATAAGCAACAATCAAAGCTGCACAAGTAGAACTCCAAATAAAAGAGTTTGACCGGAGAGTTCAACTTAAGAACTCCGGTTTGCAAAAAGAATCGAATCAAATGAAGCAACGAAACTCAAACGGCAGAAGAAACCACTTCGTTTTGCTATTCTGGATCTAAGTCAAATTTTACAGAAGAAAAATCTTTTTTGAGTTGATTATTCGGAAAGAGGGTTTCGAGATGAAACTCCAGGCGCTTGAATCGCCTGATTCCGATAAACGAGCGAAAAGATAAACAGGTTTGAAAATCGGATCAGAAATCGCGATCAGAATAATCGCGGAATAAATCCGATAAAAAGAAAAATGACGAACGGCTAAACTAACGAAGTTCGTTAGCAGAAACTAAACAGTGAGCACGTTCGTTAAAACGAACGGGCGAACGAACGTTCGCTAAGTAAATAAACCGGGGAAAATAAAACAAACTGATCTAGAAAAAAAATGATCTAGGGTTTTCAAAAAAAACCGATGGGTTTATTTAAAAACAAACCGGTGGCAGGGTCGGGTACCTCCGGCGAGGCTCGTCCGGCGGGGCGGGCGGCTCCGGCGGGGCTCGGGGTGGCTGCGGGGCTCGGGGTGGCTGCGGGAGGCGGCGGCGGCGCGAGGGCGACGGCGGCAGCTCGGGCGGCGGCGGATCGGGGCTCAGGGCGGGTTCCGACGGCGGCGCGGGTGGCGGGTGGTGGTGTGGCGGCGAGGGCGGCGGTATAAATAGGAGGGCGGGGCGGGCGGCTTGGGGAAGGGGGCGCCCGGGGGTGGAGTCCGGCTCGGACTCGCCCTCGGCGTTCGTGCCAAGCACGGCGGCGGCGCTGGGAAGGCGGCGGCGCGGGGCTGGGTCGGCCTGCTCGGCTGGGCCTTCGGCCCAGTCGGGCGCGAGGTTGTTTTTTTGTTTAAACATTCTGTCGACAGAAAAAAATTCCTAGAAAAATAAATAAAAATCTAAAAATTCCAAAACAAGTTTTCTCCGTCTAAATAAAATATTTAGAACAAGATGAACTTTTCTTGGCCCCTAAAATGCAATTTTCAAAACATGCAACATTTTTCTAGGAGCAATAAAATCCCGAATAAATTCAAATAAAATCCCAAAAATGATTTTAACATTTTTCCTCCGATATTTCAATTATTTTGGAGAAGTCATATTATCTCCCCTCATTTAATATTTTTAAATGAAATATTTTCCGGAGAGAAAATAATTAAAATCAAATCCTCGTCTTCACTATTTGATAAAAATTTCAAATATGAAAATTAGAAAATCCCCTACTCTCTCCGAAGGTCCTTGAGTTGCTTAGGATTTCGAGGATTGCAAATGAAAAAGAAATAAAATATGATATGCATGTATGACCTATGTATAACATGCCAAATTGGAAATTTGGGATGTTACAGGAACTCCCGGTCTATCTTGATATTCGATCTTTTTAGGGTACGTAGGCATATATAGGCGAAGAAGTCGGTCGAGAGGTGCTCGAGGGGCCCACGAGATAGGGGGGCGCGCCCAGTAGGGGGGCGCTGATAGAGGCAAAGGTGTCCCGTCTTTCGATGAGATGTTGGGTATCGCTTTGGTGGAAGTCGACTTTGACGATCCGACTACGAACGTGCGAGGACGTCGCGCCTTAGCAATCGCTAAACCAACTCCGAGAGGTTATTGACCACGCCGGAGCATGATCAACCTGACCACGAGGGTCTGTTTCCTGCGAGCAAACGAAGAACAAGCAAGAAACTGAGATTGCAATCTGGATATTGCAAATATAAGATGAAAGCTTTATTGATCAAGGTGGGGTTCTGTGACGCCTTTGTCTGGTCGTTGAACACAAACGAAGTACGCAAAGCTGCAGCTATGGCAAACTTTAATCTAAACAAAACCCAAAGTCTAAACGGTGCCCTAAGGGCTGTATATATGGAGGAAGAGGGGGGGAATTTCGTGATCCTTGGTGGAGGGGTCCGAAATCAACCCTATCTCTTGTTTCCCCACACATACGGACTCTAAAAATAGCCTATACTTATGTATTTCGAAATTACATGGGCCTGGCCCAATAATAAGGTGACGCAGCACCTAGAATAGCCTTTAGACGAAATTTATGAAGTGGCATCTTGTATATTTTGTCCAAGGCTTCATGCACCCATTATGGTGGCTTCAAAGTCCTGAAATCATCACTTGTAACTCCGTTCTTGTTCCCCTTGCGCATGCCATCATCTCCATGCTTGCTCTTGCTCCAATGTTCATCCTTCTCCAAGCTAGGCCCTTCATTTGTAAGCAAAACAAATGTATCCAATTTAGGCAGCATCATATTCTCATGAACATTAGAATCATTACCAAGAAACGAAAGTACCTGGTAATTTAGTTGGCGTGCGCGAGCTCTCGTAATTGGTCCAGTATGTATAGCAGCAGGGGCTATGGGTGTAACAATGGTATTGATGTCCTCATCATCCTCCCCTTCTTGAAATGAAGTCGTCCTCGACGGAAGTTCATCTTCCTCACCCAAATAAGGCTTCAAATCTACAATGTTAAAAGTGGGACTAACCCCAAAATCTGCAGGCAGCTCAAGTTTATATGCATTATCATTTACTTTCTCCAACACCTTAAAGGGACCAGCAGCACGTGGCATTAGCTTTGATTTGCGCAAATCAGGAAATCTATCCTTACACAAATGTAACCAAACAAGATCTCCAGGTGCAAACACAACATGTTTTCTACCCTTATCTCCAGCAAGTTTATATTTAGCATTCATACGCTCAATGTTTTCCTTAGTTAACTCATGCATTTTTAAAATCAATTCAGCACGTTCTTTAGCATCAAAATTAACCTTCTCCGAAGATGGAAG